>CM062239.1:3826821-4477507 GCA_031216185.1 Syzygium aqueum | reverse complement strand
ACACGTAAAAAGGGGTCGGTTGTTTTAATTTGAGCTTAAATTAGCCCATTATGCTTAATTAAATAAAAACCCACATTAATTCAGCCCACTTGAAATTAAATGAAAATTAGAGCCTAAGCCCAAGCCTAAGCCCATTAGAATTAGAAAGTCCGACCAATTGACCTAGATTAGCATTATAAATATGTGTTTAGGTATCATAATTAGAGGGCTCTCAGAATTTTCAGATCTGATTTTTGGAAAGACACGAGAGAATTTTCGGAGAACAGAAATTCGGAGGAGATAGGGAGATACATACGAAGACAAGGAGGGGAGGAACGTGAAAAAGAAAAAGCGTCAAAAAAGAAGTGAAGGGGCACGCAGCTTCTTCGCGGGAAAATTTTTCACGTTCTTCACCAAGAGAAGAAAGCAAAAGAATAAAAGTCAAAAGAGGGGGAAGGTTTGATCACACACAAAAGGAAGAGAGAAAATAAGAGAAAAAGAGAGAAGAGGGGGCCACGACTGAAAGCATTGAGAGAGTGAGAAGAGAAGCTGAGCAGCCGAGCTTCCCCCACGGCCGTGACTCCCCCTCCTGACGTCACCTTGGCGGCTTCACTGTCATTGTCGGCTGTTCATCGAAGCCACCTATTTCGCAATGATGACTTGAGCTCCTGTCAACCACTGTGAGCTTTGCTGTTTTCCTCCACCGCGACGCCTCTAGACCGGTCACTAGCCTCCCACTGGTGCTACTTGCTGCATCACCGTAGCAACACCGTGTCCAACCGTAGTGCCGCTTGTGAATCGCCACACACCACCGCAACGCGCCACAAGTTGTTGCCGCCCTCGACACTGCGCCATCACTCGTGCACCGCTGCGCCACTCGCCAGCCCACACCGCCAGTGCACCGTGACGCGCCGCGAGCCGCCGCCACTCCCAACGTATCGCCGATCCGCAATTTCGATGGTTGCAAGTTCAAATTAGGAAAGAAAATTTGTAAATTATGTAATTATCACATCCTGATTTAATTTGAATATTTTGTTGCCTAATTTGTGCTTATTGATATCTTATTTTGCATATTTAGATAATAAGCATTATTTCAATTAGGATTTTATTTCCTTTTTTGAAACTTTAGATATCTACTTGCTAAATTTGGATATAATTTAGAATTTTCAAAAATACTTTGAATATATCCAAGATATTTGAGATATCTAAATTTTTCAAGATGTGATCGATTAGGAAAATTTCTTAATCCGCAATCGCACACGTGGAAATAAATCTATCTATCAGGCTTTAGATAGAATTATTTCCATATTGAGTATTTCGAATTTTAGGATCGATCTGTCAGGCTTCAGATCGAAACTTAATTCGAAAGAATTAGCGGTTATATTTTTTACTGGATTTTAATTTCGAATTTCAATAAAAAAAAATACCAAAAAAGATTACTCTAGAATAGATTAATTTCTTTAGTTTAAAATTGCATGTTTAGATAATTGACATTTTTAATTCCGAATTTCATTTAAAAAAATACAAAAAATGATGTGCCCGTCATTAGAAATAGGTCACGTCGTCGCATGACATATAGTTTGCATGTTAGGTTGCATTAATCGCATGCCAATTTTTGCACGTCAATACATATAGGTTAGCATGCATTTAAATAAAAGAAAATCAAAAAGAAATTTTTGCACCTTTGAACTCTAAGTCAGAATTTGTCAAAATTGTCAAATTGAGTATTTTTCTTGAAATTGATACCGAAAGGCGTTAAGGAATTTAGTGTAACCAAGTCCCGAATTTATGATTTCTGGTTCGTAGGAATAAAATAGTACTCCCGCTATTTTATTTAGGTTTATAATCAACTTACCCTAAATGATTAGTGGCGACTCCTATTGAAAATATTTGCATGTTCACAATTAGACCTAAGTTGCGATTTGGTAGAGTTTGGGAGAACTTGAGCTAGGTTAGTTAATTTAATTAATCTAGTAATCCATTAGCCTAAGATCGAAACGCCGATTTTTTTTTAGGTCGCGACAACGAGGTGCCTGTTTTAGCCCATACAATGCCTTTTTCAGCTTGTAAACTCGATTTCCATGCCCTTGTTTCTCATCACCCTGTGGTTGCTCTACGTAGACTTCTTCTTCAAGGACACCATTAAGAAATGCTGATTTTACATCCATTTGATGGATCCTCCAACAGTTTTGAGTTGCAAATGCTAAGATCATCCAAATGGTATCGATTCGGGCCACTAGTGTAAATACTTCAAAATAATCAATACCCGGCTTTTGCTTGTAGCCCTTTACAATCGGTCTATCTTTGTAACGGTCCATCTGACCGTCAGGTTTGTACTTCATTTTGTAGACTCACTTGACACCAATGGGTTTCTTACCAGGTGGTAAAGAAGTTAGCATCCATATGTCTTTTTTTTTTGGTAAGGTAAGTTAGCATCCATATGTCATTCTTCTTAATGGAGTAGATTTCTTCATCCATTGCTTGGATCCACTTCTCATCTATAGCTGCTTCATCATAGGATACAGGGTCACATTAAGCAAATAAACAAAAGTTTACCATAGTTTCATCAAGTGATTTCATTACTATCACTGTCATTGTTTCTTGTAACCATATAATTCTTGAATTTTGCTGGAGTCTCTCGCAGCCATTGTGAACGATGTAATGGTGGTTCTGAAGCTGCTGTTGGTGAAGAAAATGCACCACCAGTCAAAGATGATGGAGAAGAAGTGCCACCAATCGAAGATGATGGAGGTTTTTCTGTATCTCCTTCCGATGGTTCATCTTTGATGGTAATGCTTTTTTGGTCACCCTTCTGGTTCCAGTCCCAAGTTTCATCTTCTGAAAACTGGACATCCCTGCTGATGATCACTTTTTCAGTGATTGGGTTATACAGCTTATAACTTTTAGTTGTGTCACTATAGCCAATGAAGATGCACTTCTCGCTTTTGTCATCCAACTTCTTCCTTCGTTCATCGGGTATATAGGGATATGCTACGCACCCAAATACTCGTAGGAATGAATCATCTGACTTGTTGCCGCTCCAAGCCTCTTTTGGGGTTCTTCTAAGAACACTCTTTGTCAGACACCTATTTAGCACGAATATAGCACACGTAATTGCTTCTGCCCAAAGCTTCTTGGGTAAATTTTTAGCTTTTAGCATACTTCTTACCATTTCAAAAATTATTCTATTTTTTTCTTTCTGCTATACCATTTTGCTGAGAAGTATAGTTGGCAGTTGATGTTTTACTCCATGAATTTTATAATATTTGTCAAATTCATTTGAGGTAAATTCTCCACCTCTATATGATCTCAACGTCTTCAAAATAAAGCCACTATATTTTTCAACATAGACTTTAAATTCTTTAAACTTGCCAAAAGCTTCAAATTTTTCTCTCAAGAAATATACCCAAGTTTTTCAGGTAAAATCATCCACAAAAATTAACATGTACCTTTTTTGTCCGAATGATTCAACCTCAACGGGGCCACATATGTCACTATGCACCAACTCTAATGGTTGTTTTGCTCTTCTGGCTTTTCCAACTGGAAAAAATTCTCAATGCTATTTTCCAACAAGACATCCTTCACATGAGCGATTTGGACAGTCAATCAAAGGCATGCCGATCACCATCTTTTTCTGGATAGGTAATTTTAGTCCACGAAAATTTAGACGCCTGAATCAAAGATGCCACAACCAGTTGCTGTCTTTTATCATTACTTGAAAACTCAAGAGATTCATCGTCTGAAAAAGTCATGGGAAACATCCGGTTCTTTGTCATTTGCACCTTTGTGATCAACTTGTCATTGACACTTCTAATGGTGCAAACTCCATTTTCAATATGAACCTTGTAGCCTTTTTCGGAAAGTTGCCCAATACTTAGCAAATTCCAAAAAGTTCTGGCACAAAGTAAACATCCGCAATAGTAACATTAGTACCATCTTTTGACTTGATGTTGATATTACCTTTGCCCATCACGGGAACTTTTGATTTATCCCCAAAGTTGATTTCACCTCTACTTGTCTCATCTAGCTGTAAGAATAATTCTTTTCGGCCAGTCATATTATTGCTGCAACCAGTATCTAAGTACCATATGTTGGTGTCTTCAATACTCAAGTCATCCTTCTTACATGTTAGTAGCATGTGTTCTTCAACACCGATGGCATGTGCATGTTCCACTTGTTTGTACGTCGCTTTTGCTCGACATTTGGATTTGTAATATTTGAATAGTAAGAATAATATAAAATTGATTATTGAATATCTGAGTATGTTGGCTTCTGAGCTACAGATTTGGTTGTTGGTATTCTTCAAGTATTACCTTGATTTAGGGAAAATTCCAATTAAGGACCCCAAGTGGGGTCAAATTCTCAAAAAAGGGCCCAAAGTGAACATTGTGTTAAATAAGGGCATGAAATGTTCAATCAGTCTTAAATAAGGATCCAAAGTACTCAAAAAGTTTCAAATAAAGACTTGGATTCCCGGCCGGCCAAAATACTTGCCGGCCGACGAGAAAGTTACTGTTCCAGCACTAGAACAATAACTTTTTAATTTTTTTATTTTTCCTTTTTGTTTTTTTTTATTTTCCTTTTCCTTTTATTCCTCCGCCGGCCATAGCCGGGGCTGGCGGAGGTCGCCGGCCTCGGGCGAGGCCGCCCTCGCCGGCATTGGGCGAGAGCCGCCCTCGCTTGGGCTGGGCGAGGCTCGAGCCTCGCCAGCTGTCGGCGAGGTCTAGCCTGGCGAGTGCTCAACCTTGCCTGCAACTGGCAAGGCGAGCCTCGCCCGACGCCGACAAGGTTGAGCCTCGCCAGATCTGGCGAGGGCTCGACCTCGCCGGCGTCAAGCGAGACTCGACCTCGCTGGCGTCGGGCGAGGCCGGCCTCGCCCAATCCAAGCGAGGGCGGCTCTCGCCCAATGCCGGCGAGGGCGGCCTCGCCTAAGGCTGGCAAGGGCTACCTCGCCCATCCTAGGCGAGGGCGGCCCTCACTCGACGCCTACGAGGGTGGCCTCGCCTGAGGCCGGCGGGGCTATGGCTAGCGTAGGAAGAAAAGAAAAAAAAAGAAAAGGCAAAGGAAAATAAAAAAACAAAAAAGGAAAACAAAAAAAATTAAAAAGTTAATGTTCCGGTGCCGGAACAGTAACTTTCTCGTCGGTCAGCAGGTATTTTGGCTGGCCGGGGACCCAGGTCCTTATTTGAGACTTTTTGAACACTTCGAATCCTTATTTGAGACTGATTGAATATTTCAGGTTCTTATTTGACATAATATTCACTTTAGACTTTTTTTTGAGAATTTGACCCCATTTGATGTCCTTAATTGAAATTTTCCCCTTGATTTATGGTGGGCGTCAGAGGAGAATGAAATCGAATCAGCGAAGCAAGGCGCCGAAGAAGAATGAAGAGAAGAGGAGAAAGAAGATGCAAAGCATTTAATGAAGAAGAGCAACTTCTGCAACAAGAAGTCAAGCAAGGCTAGGAGAACTCATTCCACGCCGGTCTTCAAGCATTTATTATGTGTATTTTCTTTTTGACTTTGTTTGTGTGCTTTGTGAACTCCCATATTTTTCTCATTTAATGTTGTTAGAGCAAATGTCTAAGTTATGTACACGTCCAATCGCTATAAGAGGTTGTGAACTTCAGATTTGTAATGGCATCCGAAGAAAAAGCATTTGCGATTCAATAAGTTCTCCATCCTCCGGTCTTTATTTGTGCGCCTGTTCAAAACTTCCAAAATTATCATTATTCCTTTTTGGTTCCAACAGAGACAACAACGAGGTGGTGGTGACACGAGTTATGGCGGGTGAAGAGGCAAAGGAAATAAGCAGAAGGGTGAAAAAGCTTGGCAAAATTGCCAGAAAGACTGTCGGAGAAGGTGGATCATCTGACTCAGATGTGTCCTCGTTAATCGAAGAACTCAGGCAGCACAAAGCTACTCGCAAATCAAAATGAAGCCTAGTCTAGGATACCATTATATTCTAGTTCTGAATGTTCCCTCGGTGTTTTCGATGCATCGATGCATTACCATTGCTGACAAAGACTAATTTGGACAAGTGAAGTTGCGTTCTCACACTTTGCACGAATGAACGTAAAAGCCCAAAACAATTTGTATCTGAGAATAGCTTACCTTGCATGCAGGATTAGACGGTATCAATGTTATAATTGTTATCATATGCTTACTTTGGTACCAAAACTTTTAAAATGATTATTTAAGTGCCACAACGATCACTTAAATGATTTCGGTGACGAAATATTTGACCCGACTTACCAAAAAGTGTTGGAACTAAATTAATCTCATAAAGTCTTGGCTCTAAATTATCGTTTTTGAAGTTTTCACCCGAAACATTTGAAAAATAGTACGGTGCATAACTTACCCACTAAACAATTTCACCAGAATCTATCAATTTTTCATTGGAGAACTTGGAGTTAAATTGGTTCCCAAATGTTCCCTTGCATTAATCCTCACAATTGATCAAAGAGAAGTAATCCATTTCCACAAGTCTGCTAGCTCTATTGTTCAATCTCAAAACAGTGCAATGTCAGAGAAGACACAAATGCAAAGTTACGAGAGGTGAAGAAAATTTTACTTACTTCTCAATTATTTAGGAAAACAAATACATTTTCGTGATTTTCAATGAAATTATTTGGAGAGAATGCTTGCTCCACAGTTTTGCTTTTGAGACCAGCAAAACAAAGAAAATTAATGGCATAGTTAGAATATTTGCTTTGTGATTTTTGCTCTTGGCTCACATCGCCCTTTTGTCAATTTCTTAATTTTATAAATTTTGGAGAAAATTTTTAATAAATAATCAGTTCAATCCCAAAACTTTATAAACATTCTCTTTAGTACAAAAACTTCTCAAAAACGTCCGTGCGAGTGACTGCGAAGAGTCACGTAAGTTTTTTCGGCAAATTAAAGTCATCAGATTCATTTAAGTGAGTGTTTTTAAAATGTAGTAGAACTTAAATAGCCATTTGAATGGTACAGATGCCGTGTTTCTCCCGCTGGTGCAGTTGGAAGGTGACATGTGTATATTTGAAGCTTCATTGACCACGTTTTAGTTATCCGAAGTGACTTTTCCTTGCACAGAAAGTAATGAAACTCTTCCAAATTAGATGTCCCGGAGTCAATTCCGATCTGCGTCCCCGTCTTGTGCAATTGGTCATGCATGACGGCTCTGCAGAACTCTGACAAGTAATTACATAATTTATCTCTTTCAGTCATTGGCCTACAAATTTTGTGCTTGACGAAATAGATTATGTAATCTTTGACTAGAAGACGCGCAATTTTCCGGCCATCTTTGTTAGTCACTCCAAATCTAGACTGAGCTTTTTTGTTTTTCTTTTTTTAATGCCAAAATTCTTGGCAAACAAGGAAACTGGTCACCATTTAAATAAATATATTTTACATGACATCTAAAGCAGAGAAGAAGTCAAACTTTGTCTCTCTCTCTCTCTCTCATCACCCCTTTCTTTATTCCCAAGCGCCTCCTTATATATTTGTCCTAGGTCCGTAGTTTAAAAGCAAACCTTTCTTGTGCTTCACGAGCATCTCGCCTGAATACGTTCCTGTACCAGAAACTCTCCTGAGAGGCCAAATGGGTAGTGAAAGCCATCAGCTTCACATTTTCTTCTTCCCTTTCATGGCTCCGGGCCACATGATCCCGATGATCGACATGGCCAAACTCTTCGCCATTAGAGGCTGCAAGTCCACCCTCATCGCCACCCCGCATGACGAGCCCACCTTCTTGAAATCCATTGCGAAACCCAAGGATTCGGGCTTCGACATCGATGTCATCACGGTGACATTGCCCCTGAAAGAGGTTGGCTTGCCGGAAGACTGTGACAATATGAACAAGGTCACTACGGTAGAAATGCGCACGCAATTCATGAGAGCCATCATGATGCTGGACCAACAGCTCGAGCTGCTGATAGAGAAACATGCCCCCAATTGTCTAATCTCCGACATGTTCCTCCCCTGGACAACCGAGATCGCAGCCAAGTGCGGAATCCCTAGGCTCGTTTTCCATGGGACAAGTGCCTTCTCCATTGCGGGCTCAGAATGTATGAGGCTCTATGAACCTCACAAGAAGGTGTCGTGCGATTCGGAGCCCTTTGTCATCCCCAACTTCCCCGGAGAAATCACACTGTCCAGGATGCAACTGCCGGATTTTGTTAGGGAAGAGACCGACTTCTTTAAGTTCTGCATCAAGGTGAAGGAAACGGAGAAGAGGAGCTTCGGAGTTGTCATGAACAGCTTCTATGAGCTCGAGCCAGCTTACGCTGATCATTACAGGACATTCCTAGGGAGAAGATCCTGGTTCGTCGGCCCGCTATCATTGTGCAATAAGGAGAATGAGGACAAAGCACACAGGGGCAACCAAGCATCCATTGACCAGCATGAGTGCCTCAAGTGGCTTGACTCGAAGCAACCCAACTCAGTGATCTACATTTGCTTTGGAAGCATGGCAAATTTCAATGCTTCTCAGCTCCACGAGATTGCAGTCGGACTAGAAGCATCAGAGCAACAATTCATCTGGGTGGTGAAGAAGGACCCGAATGTGGAAGAAGGCAAAGAAGAGTGGTTGCCTGATGGGTACGAATCAAGAATCCGAAACAAGGGCCTCATCATCAGGGGCTGGGCTCCTCAGGTGCTGATTCTCGATCATGAGGCAATCGGGGGTTTCGTGACACATTGCGGGTGGAACTCGACCCTGGAGGCAGTCACAGCTGGCGTGCCAATGGTGACTTGGCCGGTTGCGGCGGAGCAATTCTTCAACGAGAAATTTGTGACCCAGGTGCTCAAGATTGGGATCGACATCGGGGTGAAGCAGTGGGTGAGGTTGTTCGGCGACAGCGTGAAGAGCGAGAGAGTGGAGGAGGCAGTGAAGAGAGTCCTGGTGGGTGAGGAAGCAGAAGAAATGAGGAGGAAGGCGAAAGCACTTGCAGAGATGGCGAGAGGGGCCGTGGAAGAAGGTGGCTCTTCTTGGTCTGATTTGGGAGCTCTCCTTCAAGAGCTGAGATCGGCTCAAAACAAGAAGATCTGATTCATGACCTGAAGCAATCAATCTTGAATTTTCGGTTCTGGAGAATGAAACTGAAGAAATAGAAATCTTCCATCCTCCGTTTCTGTTGTGGTTTAGCCGTAGAGAAAAATGATCTTTCAATGTGTAGGCTGTGAGTTCAATTCTTTTGAGGTAATAGGAAAAGTATACATGATCTGGTATTCAGTTGTGCGGAAGAAATTAAAGTTAGTCTCGTAGTTGCAACTCAATAGCAAGATGCCCTCTGTACTTTCCCGTTTCTGAATTATCTGTCCTTGAGATACAACAGGCGGAGAGATCATTGCAACTTCATATTCTATAGGATTGTATTTGCACATTAACGGACAAAACAAGGAAGAAAGACGAGCAAAAGTAAAAAGACAAGAAGAGGATGACAAACTCAACCTCGTTAGTCGTTCCATGTTAATGACATATTTGGCTGTTGTACAACTCATCTTTGTGATATGTATAAAACTGGGTGCTTTTGTAACGATTTCCTAGACTCCATTGCTTTACCCACAAGTGGTTTCAAATTTGAAAACTCATAACTGCATCTTCATGCCTTCAGTCTTTCCTTGGTACCTTAATCGATAATCCATTACTCCTCTTAAATCGATATCCTTGTCGACCATTGCTAACAACACGTTATATAACAACAACCAATTAATGGTCATCGATGTGCTTTAATATCAATAACAATTCTTATGGTCATCGATACTGGCTCACGTGTTTAATAATGACCGGTCCTATGGTCACGTGCCTATTCATCTCAATGACTTGGCTAAATTTCCAACAGACATATTTCCAAACAAGTACTTAGCTAGCATCATAAAACTCTGCAATCTGCATAGAGTAGCAAAGTGTTGAAATATAATGTGGAAATAGATGTTGCAATTATATCAACGTGAAATCACTAGAGAGATAAATGATGAATAATAAAGGACACCAAAGATTTACGTGGTTCGGTCCGAGTGCCGATAACTATATCACGAGGAGAGCCAGTATTAAATAATCCACTATTAAATCGGAGAATTACAGAGTTTCAATCGCTCTCATGCTAGAGTGTTTTTCACACCTAGATTGCACCAAAACCCAAAGTGTTTATAAATAAACAACTCAATTGGATGTAAAACTCACAGCACAAATCACTGTGTCCAAACACGTTCGCATGGCCAAAGAAACAGGAACTGCGAAACACGTCAGTCACTATTTCTCATGTGTCTCCAAAGTGCTCACCGTTCAATTTTTCTTTCCTCTTGTGCGACTGTTGTGCATACAACTCAAGCTCTCTTCCAAAAACTCCACGCCCTTTTATTAGGAGTGAGCATGGTCCAAGTTGGGCCGGTCCAAGACCTAACTTAAGGATCAACCCACATGGTATCGGTCTCCAATTTTTGAGACTGAGGATGACCTTGTTGAGCTTGGGACCGAACCAAACCTATGGGCCTGGTCCAATTCCAGGGTTAATCCGATACCGACTGATTATTATTTTTTGTTTCATTATTTGTATTTCTTAAAAGGACAAACATACTATTTCAAATTACAAATCTATTAACAATGCGATGTTAAGTAATCAAACTATGAACACTGGTACATATCAAATATAAATATAAGATAAGGTAACAACATAAATTTCACACTTGCTAAAAGCAACCAATAATGAAAATGAACATGTGAAATACAATTAAACCATAAGAAGTTCGAAATACGTGATTTAAATCATGAATTATACAACTTCAAATCTTGTTCATTCTTCAATGATCGCTTCTACTTCCAAATACTTGAAAACAACACAAAAAACACACATAATTAATGCTTAACAAAGTATGTTGGTCGAGTGAGTTACGCTTGTGATGCGAGTGAGGAGAGGCCAGAGGCGAGGGGCAAGGCGAGCAAGACTAGCAAAGAGAGGTGAGAGGTGAGGCGAGGGAACAGAGGCGAGCCAGGTGAGGCAAGAGGCTGAGGCGGGTGAGCGAGGCCGAGGCAAGCGAAGAGGTTTCAATTTTTTTTTAGGTCAAATTAGGGCTGAGTTTCTTTCAACTTTCTAATTTTCACGGCAAACTAAATTGCATAAGAAAGAAGAGAACAAGGCGGGCAAGCGAAGAGGTTTCTATATGTTTTTTGGTCAAATTAGAGCTAAGTTTCTTTCTACTTTCTAATTTTCACGGCAAACTAAGTTGCATAAAAAAGAAGAGATCAGATGATGAGGCACTAGGGTTTAGAGTGGACAAAAACATATATTATATATAATATATACAGGGTTAGTTCGAGTTGGACCAACCATAAACTACCACCTGCACAATGCAGAGTCTAGCAATCTTGAGATCAAGGACTGACCCAATCCCTTTAGAAACCGGATGAAGACCAGACCAGCCCAACCGGCCGCGTTGGGCAAGTCTTAGGCCATCCCTACTTTTTATGTTTGCCTTTTAAAGGTGTCGACAAAATTGACTTTTACCTAAATCCCCCTATATTCTTCTTGGCTTTTAGAATTGACGTCCACAATTCTTGAAAGTTGCCCAAATCTCGGTCAATCCGTCAAACGTGGATATTATCCTTTCCTGTCTCAACAGAAACAAATCTCCAACATTACATATATATCTTTATGCCTTCAAAAGGAATTCTAATCCAATTACAAATTCGTGAATTTATTTCCTAAGATATTCAGTTGATAAACCAATTTACATCCTCCAATCAGGTAGGACTCAAATTCGAGACATAATATTAACACAGCCTGGATCTATCTTTTTTCCCTCTCTGTTGAGAATGAAAGTAACCGACTTCATATTTTTGCTAAGGTATTGGCAATGTCCATCACCGGTATCATGTGGCCTTGAGCCATTACTGTGAGACCCTTTTTTCGAAACAAACCAAAGGAAGCAATCGATTGGGTTTGGAGTTTGACATCCAAACTGTCAAATTACCATTGATTGAGCTAGGGTTTCCAGAAGGTTGCGAGAATACAGATGCAGTCATATCGAGCCAAAATCAGGTGGAATTGGTGGGTATGTTCTGGGAGGCCCTGAGCTTGCTCCAGGAACCGATTTTGTATATCCTGGAAGAACATAGAACGGATTCTCTAGTAGCAGATATATTCGGTCCGTGGGCTACTGATGTTGCTGCTCGGTTGTAAATTCCGAAGCTAGTCGTTGGAGGGATAAGTTTCTTTACTAAATGCACCGGGGAAGCTATCGCATTATATCAACCACACGAGAGTTTCATCTGATTCAGAATCTTTCCTTGTCCTCACCTCCCTGGAGAATTAATGCGGACAAAGAATAAGCTGGGGGGATCATTCAAGACAAGAAGTTGAAATAGATTTTTCCATGTTGGCTAAAGAAATGGTCGAATCAGAGATAAAGTGCTACGGAAGCATTTTTAACAGCTTTTGACGAACTCGAAAAGGACTATACCGATTATCACAGGAATGTCTTGGGAAGGAAGGCCTGGCATGTCGGTCCAGTCTCACTCTACAATAGAGATACTGTTGATAACGCACTGAGGGGGTAAGGAAGCATCCATCAGCAGCAATGAATGCTTAAGATGGCTAGATTTGAAAAGCCCAACTCGGTTATCTTTGCGTGTTTCGGCAGCTTGACCAAATTCAGTTCTCAATGGCTGGCGGAAATCGCAGAGGGGCTTGAGGCATCTCAACAAGATTTTATATAGATTGTGAGGAATGTGATTGAACATTTTATGTAGAGACCCGATTACACAAAATAATTAAGGGACACGATTGAACGTTTCACAATAATTTAGGGACCTTTGGTGCCTTCATCTCTTTATTTTTCATCCAAAAGTCCAAAAACGTAAAATAGAATCGCATTTCTATATTTAAAAAAATGAAAAAAAAGAACTTTGCTTTGCTTGCTATGGAGTGGGAGAATATCCCAGTCCACAAATCAAGGACCAGAATCCTTCACGAACTAAAGTCTTTAGAACCATGCAGTTTATTAGGCGAGTTCACCTAATTTTTCTTCCTTTCTATGTGCTTCCCAACTATTTTGGCTATGTGTTTCCGATGTACTTTTGCTTGGTATCAAAATTATCCATATCATTTCATCATGAGAACTACTACTTTTCTAACCACAACCTAATTGAAATAGATCTCTCATATTTCATAAGTATCGTACCAAATCCCATCCAAAATCACTTTTTCAAAAAATACTAAGTCATACAAGTAAAGAGATCAATTGATTGATAAGAAAAAGAAAAAATGTGAACGGTGATTTCCTCCGCATAAATGTGCCTAAATTATTGAAAAATTGAAGATTATGACACAAAATGTAAAGGCTAATTCCCTAAAAAAGCACGAACTTTTAGGTCTAATATCAATTTTGGCCCGAATTTTTTTTGTCATATAAAAATCACTAACTTTTATTCAAATCCCAAATTTAGCTCCGTTAATTTATAATCCAATGTGGCAATTCCAAGTCAGCAATATATACACGTCAGCTCTTTTTCTTTGACTTGGGCTTTTTCTTATTTGCTTTTTGGATACTCTCCGTGTGTCCGTAGCCTAGAATTTCTTCTGCCCAAGCAACGCTAACGGCAGCCCTGCCATTGGCCTCGCTAGTGTCCATCACGAAGAGGTAGCATCCGTCAGCCAAACTTGTCGTGGTGGTCACTTGAGATTTCAATAAAAAAAAAATCAAGCTGTGATCGAAGTGAAGGGGATTTATTGATGGTGTGGAGTTGCAACGTTGGACAACTAAGGGTTCCAAATTAACAGAGGTCAAATTTGGAACTTGAGTAAAAGTCGATGATTTTTTATGAGATAAAAAAGTTTGGTATAATCAGCATTAGACCTTTTTTTTTGTCGAAATGATCAACATTAGACCTAAAGTTTGTGCTTACCCTCGCCTACTTGGTGACCCTCGCTAGGTCCACTCTAGTGCTTGCCCGGGCCTAGCGAGGGTCACCAGCACTTCGCCTAGGGTAGGCATGCTTGGTGAGTCACGCCTACCCTAGGCGAAGGCCAAGTGTTGCCCACATCTGGGTGCCCTCAACCTAGATTTGGGCGAGCCTCGCCAACCCCTCTAGCGATGGGTGGTGGCACTCCACCATAACATACATGAGGCTCCCTATTGTGCTGGCATAGGGTACTCAAGACATCTTTACAATCTTCTCGTGTGAACTAGGGCATTGTTTTTTGGATAATCTGAAGTGATTTGCTAAGGGTGTACAAACCGGTTTAGCTTTTCCCATGTTGAACTGCTCTAACACCTTCTCAACATACTTTGAGCCCGTTTGGTAACGTGCCAAATAATGAAAATTTCTATTATTTTGTTCCTAAAAATAGTTTGGGAACAGAAATGTGTTTGGTAAACATTTTGTTCCCGGGCACATTTTTGCAAAAATTTGTGCCCAGAAACAGTTTTGGAAGAGAAACAAGAAGTAAAAAAAGTTGCTTCTTGTTTCTCGGTACAATTTTGAGAATCAGTTTTTTTTCTTCTTTTTCTTTTTTTTTGTTTTCTTCTTTTATTGTTGTTCTTCTTGGATTGTGGCCGATTGTCGGCGACCGGCCACAGCCCAAGGCCGGTGAGGGCGTCACGGCCCTCGGCGGCCGCCGACCGATGCGAGGGTCCCCCTTGCCGGCGAGGGTGAGGGCCAGACCTTCGCCGCTTGGGGCGAGGCGGCTCGCCGTTGGTCATGGCGAGGTTGGCCTCGCCCAAATCGGGCGAGGCGAAGCCTCGTCGTGGGTTGCGACGGCGAGGCTGGTAGCGAGGCTAGCGACCAGGGTGGCAGCGAGGGCCGCAACGCCCTGGCCTGTGGCCGATCGCCGGCGACATGCCATGGCCAAGGAAGAGAATCAGTAGAAAGAAAAAGAAAAAGAAATTAAACAATTCAAATTATTATTAAAATATTATTAATGCAAAGAAATTTTGTGTAGTTATCAAACGCATTTATGTTCTTTCCTATTCTAGAAATAGAAATTTTGGACAGTTTACCAAATGCCTTCAAATGCTCAGAAATTATTTCAGGGCACAGAATAAAAAAGAATCATTTCTGTTCAGAAATAGTTTCTGGGCACAGAAAGGTTATCATGTGCACCCTTCTTCTGATTTATCGAAAACTTACTTGCACATCTATCTCGAAAGATTTCCATGCCAAGGATCCTCTTTGCAGCACCAAGATCCTTCATTTCAAATTCGTTGCTTAACTGAGATTTTAGGAAAATGTTGTCTCTTATTTTTCTTGTAGCAATTAACATATCATCAACATAGAGTATCAACATAATAAACGACTTATCATCCAAAACTTTATAGTAGACACAAGAATCTTGCACACTCCTCATGTAGCCAATACGAAGTATAAAGGAATCAAATCTTTTATTCCATTGCCTTGGAGATTGCTTCAAACCGTAAAGTAATCTCTTGAGCAAGCAAACGGGATTCTCTTCCCCTTCCACCTTGAAGTCTTCAAGCTACTCTATGTAAATTTTCTCCTCCAAATCACCATGAAGGAATGCCGTCTTCACAACTAGTTGCTCGAGCTCCAAGTCATACACGGCCATCATTGCTAGTAAAACACAAATTGATATGCATTTTACAATCGGGAAAATATCTCATCGTAATTGATTCCCTCCTTTTGTGCATAGCTCTTAGCAACAAGTCGGGTGTTGTATCTCTCTTGCTCTTTCTTTGTTGCTGCTTCCTTTCTTCGAAGGACTCATTTGCAGCCAATAACTTTCCAGTCTCTGGGCTTCTTCACAAGTTTCCATGTCTCATTCTTTTGTAATGACTCCATCTCCTCCATCATCGCGGTCATCCAGTTTTCTTTGTGATCACTTTTCAAAGCTTTATGATAGGAGCTTGGATCGCTGGAACCTACGGTAAGAGCATAAGCAACCATGTTCTCAAAACCATACCTCTCCGGTGCTTTGAGAGTGTGCCTTCCTCGACCGGTCGCAATGGTACAAGGAGCTTCTACCGTTTCTTTAACTTCTGGAGCTTCATCGGATGACTCACCATTCTCTGCAAATTCTTTAACTTCAAGCTCCACTTTAACGATAGATTTATCACTCTCCTCTTCAAAAGTTGAGTGTGGCACGCAGCTTGACTTCAACATTGCAGATTCATCGAACACAATATCCCTGCTTGTCAGAACTTTCTTCTCACTTGGATCTCATAATTTGTAGCATTTCACTCCTTTCTCATAACCGAGAAATATGCACTGTTTTGACTTTCGATCCAACTTTGGGTGCTTCGAACTCTATACATGTATAAAAGCAAGACAACCGAATATTCTTAAATTAGAATAATCGACAGTTTTACCAATCCACACCTCTTCGGGGAATTTTGCATTTAATTGGAGTTGATGGAGATCGATCCACAAGATAACATGTCATACAGATAACTTCTGTCCAAAACTCGTTGCTCAGTCCTGCATGCAACCTCATGCTTTGAGCTCTCTCTAATAAGGTCCGGTTCATCCTTTCTACTATGCCATTCTGTTGGGGCATATTTGGAACTGTGAAGTGACGTTTAATCCCTTTTTTCTTGCAAAGCTCCATGAACAGTGTCGATTTGTACTCTCCTCCATTATCCGATCTCAAGCACTTAAGCTTCTTCCTCATGGAAGTCTCAACTTCGGCTTTTCATTCTTTGAACTTGTCAAAGACCTCACTTTTGTGTCGCATGAAGTAAACCCAAACTTTCTGAGAGAAATCGTCAATGAATGTCACGAAGTAGTCCTTCCTATCTTTTAACTTTACTGGTGAAGGACGCCATACATCCATGTGTACATACTTGAGCACACCCTTGCTCATATGAGTTGCAACCTTGAATTGTACTATGCATTGTTTTCCAAACGCACAAAATTTGCAAAAATCTAATTTGCATGTTTTCATACCTTGGAGTGCATTCCTCTTGTAAAGCTCCATCAATCCTATTTCCCCCATATGCCCGAGACGCATATGCCATAGATAGGTGTTATCTATCTCCGTGCTAGCATCCGTGGACATAGATGCTCCACTTTGCACTGTGGTTCTTATAAGTCGATATAGGTTTCCGTGCCTCTGTCCCTTTCGAACAACTAGAGCTCCCTTTATCACCTTCAAAACTCCACCTTGAGCAAGTGCTCCCAATGAAATCAGATTTTTCCTTTGACCCGATACATGATGCACATCCACCAGGGTTCTAATCATGCCATCAAACATCCTGATTTTCACGGTTCCAATTCCCACAGTCTTGCATGAAGTGTCATTCCTCATGAGAACTAAACCACCATCATATGTCTTGTACTCATCAAAGGCTTCTCAATGAAGACACATATGATAAGTGCATCCAGAGTCCAAGATTCATGAATCTTCGAAAGTGTCCTTCCCCAACGATATGGACAAGACGTCCCTATCATTGGTCTCAGTGCTGTCGGCTACACTTGCTTCATCCGAGCTCTTCTTCTTTTTTTTCGTTATTATTTGGATAGATTCTCTTGGTATACCCTTCCTCATTACACCCGTAGTATCTTCTTTTGAACTTTCCCTTGGATTTTGATCAACCCCTATGGCTCGATCCTTGATCCGTTCATCTTCCTCTTCCTTGACTGCTTTTCTCCTTCCCAAAGAGTCCCTCTCCCGAAGATTTTGAACTACTTGCCCTTTTTCGAGTATCGTTTGAAATTAGGGAAGCAGTCACCCCTCCAATCTCCAGAGTTTCCTTGCCATAAAGGAGTGTAGTCACCAAGTGGTCAAACAAATCCAGCAATGACGCCAATAGTAGAAGCGTTGTGTCTTCATCCTTGAACTTTACTTCTAAGCTTGTAAGTTCACTAATCATCTGATTGAACATGTTGAGGTGTTCCAACAGATCTCCTCCTTCACTCATCTAAAGCGAATACAATCTCTTCTTCAAGAACAACTTGTTCGTAAGAGATTCCGTCATGTAGATGCTTTCAAGTTTGAGCCATACCTCCGGAGTGGATTCAATTTCTACCACGTATTGAAGGGCCTAATCCAATAGGTTCAATCGGATTGCGCTGCACGCCCTCTCCTCCATGTCGGCCTAATCATCATCAATGATGGTGGCGGGCTTTTTCGATCTTCTCAGAAGAACCTTTGATAAACCCTGTTGAATCAACAGATCCTTTATCCTTCTCTGCCATAGTGTAAAATTATTCTTCTCAGTGAATCGTTCAATATCAAATTGAATGGTCGAACCTTTTCTAGCCATCTAGTCAAAAGCTACAGTACTGGAATGGAAAACCTGGATTGCTCTGATATCAATAGTTGTGCGGAAGAGCACCCTAACCAGATGAGATGAAACAAGAATAATATGAATATAGGGATTTACATGGTTCAATGGAAAAAAAAAATTCCGCCTACGTCCACGAGAGAGAGAGAGACAATTTCTTATTTTGAGCATATTTGAAACAAGATACAATGTCGAATAAATAGATCCTCAGATCCCCACTTCCCTAATCCTAAGAAATGCCACCCTAAAGATCTTATCAGTTTAGGAAACTAATTAATAAATCTTTAGTGATTATCTTCTAAATATTAGGAATATCATGACATATCCTAGTTACATTGAATTAGGACTATTTCCTATGAAATCCCATGTAGATAGGAAATATATTTGAAAACGTGTAGCATGCAAGCTCCAAGCCTTCTTAAACTTCCCAATCAACTTTTTCGAGTCTCTAATCGATCGAACTTCATGGAATTCAAGACAACATCAACAAAAAAAAAGTTTGGTATAATCGGCATTAGAACTTTTTTTGGTCAAAAGAATTGGCATTAGACCTAAAGTTTGTACTTTTTTAGGGAATTAGCCCCAAAATGTAACATTTTGAGTCTAATTCCAAGATACGGATTTGATATTTTGTCCCAATTTTAATTTTCCAAAAATTACCCTTCCTTTCTCTCCTACCCACCCATTTAGTAAATCTCCACCCACTTTTTTTTTCTTAACACTTTTAACTTCTTAAATTACTGTTGCTTTTCTTTTTAATCTCGTACTTGCCTACATTTTAACATATCTATTCATTTTCTTTCCTTGTATAATTACATAATTATGTACTCGTCATAGCGCGTGCCATAAACCTAGTTTAGTAAAGGAAAATATTGTAAACTTTGGATTTAAATGATGAGAATACTATAACATACTAACTTTTTTGTATATCAATAACTTTTACCCCCACAGTTGACAACCCCCATATTTTGCAAGTCTAATGAAAAGCTAACGGACCTAATAATAAGCTTTCAACCTCAGGCTATATCTACAGTTTAAACTTGTCTCAAACACGTAGTTTTTGTTTTGCAGACCATGCCTAGAATAAACTGATTGATCCGATTATTACTGAAACCAGTTATTCAACTCGTTTCATGTTACCTACATCAAGTTTCGGTTATATGAGCACTAGGAGTGAGAAATCGGACCGATTCAACTCGGAAACCAAATTGAATTAGCCTTACCCAGCTTGCTCCAAGCAGGTTTACATGGGGACCGATTCAGCTCCCAGGTAAAACCTTTGGGACAACCTTGATTGTTTGGATTCCCGGTTCCTGGCCTTGAACCAATTTCAAGGCCTTTTAACAGGTTGAAAACCAAACCTCCGAGTTTCTTAGTTGAGAAAATTTGCAAAAAATAATGAGGCTGAGCATTCTAACACGTGAGAACTTTTGCAAAATATGTATATGATAGAGCAATTTAATAAAAAAATGAAACCCGAAAAGAAAAAAATTGGCCGGTCTCAAGTCGACCATGGATCATGTTCATTTCGCGATTCTAACAACTGGGAACCGGCTTTGACATGGTAGGTTCTAAATTTCTGATCTGGAATGTATTCACCCTGGAATTGATCACTTTTAGTGATCACATAAAAAAGCAATCCGATGGCCATTCAAGTATAAGCCTTCAAATGTATAGTATTAAAAGTCAAACGCAGAGGTATTACATGGCGGTACAAGCCCCATAAATAAAACCCTCCAAAATTATCTAAAGAGGGAATACTTTTTATCTAAGTCGACCCTCTTTCCTTTTGAGTTCGAGTGCAGTTCCAAGCATGGAAGCAACATATTTGGCCCATCCGAGCATCTTCAACTTCATCCGCCGATCTCCATCAATCTCCAAACTCCTTCGGCGATTTTCTCGTACATCGGCGATGGAGTTTAATGCATCGTCGTCTTCATCCAGCAGATGCGGAGGAGGCGGCTCAGCATCTGTATTGAAATCCTGCAATTTGATGCTGCATTTCACGTGGTCGACGCCCTCCATTGCCATTGCTTCAATTGACATATGGCTTCTTTGCTACCCCTCGACCTCCGAAGTGTTTCGTTTCCTTTAGTGATGTTGAGCAAGAGATAGAATTAACAACCGTGTAGAGTCCTATGTCGTGCAGTGAGAGATATTTGATGGGGGAATGCACTTATATGCCAAATGGCTCGTCGACTTTTTGGTGTTTGAGTTCGTGAGGAAGTGGATGAAGGGTCCCGGCCTCACGGGTGTTGCATTTTCGGGTGCACAAGTAACGTCACTATGAACGTCACTTCCCCTACGGTAACATCTCAAAAGTGAAGAGAACCAGAGAAGGACCATCTTGAAGAAGCTTCATAGAAAATTTGATTTTTAGACAATGATTACAGCCCGATTCGTTGCAATGATAAAATAAAGCTGTAATTTGATAGCTACTACGCTACTTGGTTTAAGCAATACGATACTATTACATTGTTTCGTTTCATAAATGACAATGTAATGAGTGTAGATAGCATCGGAATTCTTAAAATACGCCCAAAAATCCGAATTACATGGAATGTAAAAAAACTTTAAAAGTCGATCATGATTCTTGAGTTTGAACCACATGTATATTATTGTGTGTAAAGTTTTTACTACATAATATATTTATCTATATTTTAAAAGTTTGCTTAATTATGATGTTAAATAAAATTTCAAGCACTCAAAATGTGATTATATTAACACAAGTATTATCTTATTGTAGTTATTCATCAGCACCTCTCTCTCTCTGTCTCTGTCTCTGTCTCTCTCTCTCTCTGCGTTGCGACTCCGAGTCAAGGTCGTGCTGCCTCCACTGCCTCGAATTTGGAGGTCGTGGACCATGGATCTGAAAACTGAGATAACAAAGTAGTTCGTGGTGGTGGCAATGACGTTGTTCAATATTTTTCTAATAATTTGGCATCATTTTAAAAGGTTACGTCGGATATCCACAATAACAGCTACCATTGCTACTTAACAGCGCTACTGCCCACATTAGCATTTTTCATTTGCGACTTTAAGAAAGCCTTCACACTAAAAAAGCCAATGTACTTGATTAAACCCAAAAAAAAAGTTTAGACACTCAATTGAACCAAAGATAAAGACAAATAGAGGCCACAATTTTTTTTATTTTATTTTAATAATCTATGGCAAATTAATAATTTCTCTTCTATTCATCTAATTATTATTGGCTTTCTAGTATCACGAGATGATGGTAGCGTCACAAATTTTCAAGAATTTGTTTATTCAATTCTTTTCTAGTAAAAATCAGATCGTAATGAACAAGTATAACTTTGTAGTTGACCTTGAGCCATGTAATAAACGTGCAATAGAAGTGGTTAACAAGAGACCCTATGATCGTTTGCATGGAGAATAAAAGAGAGATTTCGATGTGGATGCTTATGTCATGAAGAACGACGAGCACTTTTTTCTTTTGCGGATCTCGACTTTCTCGTGATTCAGTTGAAAAGTCCACAGGACCAGTTGGTGACTGGATTAGGGTCATCGGCCTATTACGGGCCGGTCGATGCGATCCACAAGTCCGACACATCATACTGTGTTATTAGGATTATTGGTGGAAGAGAGATAATTGCACGCATAGCATCGGTTTTGATTCTCTATATCACATCGAGTACAAGCAATTTCATTTCTGCAATACATGTGTAACTAGGTTTCAACTTACATCTTACTTGATTCACAAGATTAGTAAGATTTTTCGAGGGCTCCGATTTTAGGCAAGCCTCATCCTAAATAAGGATTTTAGTTGCCTCATTCTAAACTTCCAATTTAATTGTTCTGCATAAGAATTATCAAATCAAAGCATCACTTAGGTTGTGGAAATAATGATGTCACTGAAATTTAAATTGATTACACCCATGATAAGGAACGCTTTTCCTATGAGATTGCGGCTGAGGAGCTCGAAGGTTGATGGCAATTCAAATGAGATCGAGGGACATTGTTGGTTGGAAAATCGCAACCCACGAATATATATAACATGAAGGTGAAGTTGGATGCGCGGGAGAACCAACATGTAAAACCTACTCAATTTGGAGTTGTTTTCGCTTTCTTTTTACTCAAGTTACTAGTACGTTTCCATTTAGATCACCAAATTGTCTCTTGCCTACCCATTGATCCATTCTAGATGTAAATGATGATTCTTCTCCTCCTCATCACGTGACTCAAGTTACTAGTACGTTTCCATTTAGATCATCAGATTGTCTCTTGCCTACCCATTGATTCATTCCATATATAAATGATGATTCTTCTCCTCCTTATCACGTGACGTGAATAACCATTAAAAATACCATCAATGATTTGTTTTGGAGAGTGCTAAAATCCAATGAATGATATCCTAGTAGTTATGGAAGGGCAATCTCAATAGGCTATATGCACAATGGCTTTTGAGATCACATATTTGGGCAAAAGCTTTTACCAGCCTACTTATATAACTGTAATTTCATAGAAGGAAATTATCAATATAACTGCAAGTGTGGAACTTCTCGCTTCCTCTTGAAGTGGAGACTGCCTCTTTATTTACATCAATGTTAGCTAAATTTGAACTGCAAATTAGGTTATTCATGGAGAAAATGGACTTAAAGGGAAGGACGACCAATGGACAAGGACGTGCAACATAGAATCAAATTTCAGAGCGCCAATCTTTTGATAAGGGCACGACAACTGATGGGTCTTCTTTGAGACAATGCACACAGGAGCTCAAGGCACGCCAAAACACTAGGTCTTGATGGACTTACCTTTCTTCGACCAAACATATCTAGGCTCAATTCTGCACACCCAAACGATGTGGGATTTCGTACTTGCCCGAGGCCTCATTTTTTTTCTTTATATAAATGATATATTAGGAACAAGCCTTAGAGAATTGGTGAAACTAGCTCAAGAGCTTGAGGTACATAGGTGAAGCGCACATAGAGCCTCACCTTTCGCGGAACTAGGTAAATGTGCAGTCTCACTTGTGCACACCCAAGCGTTGTTGGACTTTGTCCCTCTCCATAGGTCTATTTTTATGTAAGTGATAAACTAGGAACAAGTCCCAAAGAATCGGTGAGACTACAGATGTGAAGACTATATCATGAGCGCAAGGCAAGTCACAGAATAAGTAAGTTCTTTGGCATGAAATTGCTAAACGATGAATGCCAAATGAGAGGAGGACAGTTGAATTGTTCCCGAACTTAAAGGGTCGCTGTCGGTATCAAATTGATCATCTATCTCTCTACTGTCAAATAGAGTTATCAACGCCAGTTGAAAGCCTTGCCCAGAGTTCTCTGCATGGAATATCGGTCGGAGCTTCAAAAATTTTTGGGCAAAAATCTCTGCAATTCTCAATATATTGAATAGGGCTTTGCTACCATGATAATTTTTGGGCTATTTTTATTCTAGTAGCATGTTGTGAACCACAAATTCTTGAATGAGTGGACCTCACGGTATTTTCTAATTATTTGTTATTTATTTATTTATGACCCAAAATAAACTGTTATTGTCACAGTAGATTTATGACCATCATATAAGCATTTCTCTATTGAATATAACCTCAATAGATTATGTTCCAAAACAATTATGAAAAATGGAGATTGCTATGTTTTCCTAACCTCAATTGCATCATTACTCCCGGACTTACTTCACAACAACATTGTAGTCCGCTGACAACGACACAAATACAATAATCGCCAAAGCTATTTCCCTTGTGTCTTGCCGTCCATCATCTTTCCAAATTGCGTTATGAGGACAAATAACAAGAGAAACGCTCTAAAAGCTTAATTCCTCCTATTTTTCACCGACTTCGCATTTTTCTTGAGATTCCTATTGAAAAATTATGCAAAATCAAAAGAAATATGCCCCAAAAAAGTTGCCGAAGCGATAAGATACGCGCTCCAAAAGTTTTGCCCTATCAAACTTCTAGCAACAGGACAAATAACAGAAACACTTTCTATTAACTTTTTTTGGTAAGGAACACTTTCTATTAACTTGATTCCTCCTATTTTCTAGAAATTTCATTTTTTCCATGAGATTCCTCTCGAAATGTTTGCAGAATCAAAAGAAATATCATCCAAAAAATCAAAGCAATGAGAGACACATTTAAGAAGTTTTGCCCTTCCAAACTTCTTGCAATAAGACAAAATGAAAGAAGATGATGTGGCTTTTTTAATATATTGACCCTACCAAATTTTCCTAGAGGTTAATGTAAGAAAATTTGAGATTCGAGATCCCTGATATGGTCGAGCTTAGTTTCTTGACCAAAATTTTTTTATATTAGTGTCCTTAGTACCTTAACTGCATATAGGTAATAATTTAGCATAGGCATGTAGAATTAGGCCTTTAGATTTCAAATTTTCATAAAATGACCAAGGGTTGGCTTCTTTGTCAAACCAAAGAAGTTAACCTTCGATCGATTAATTAAAGCTTCATAAGTCTGTAATCTTTTTTAGATATTTGATTTAGAGACAGTAAAATTTAGAGACCCCAGATCCGTTTAAAAGAGTTTCAACCTATGAAGCCGATTAACCATCTAGAGCATGACACTTGGCACCCCACAATCTATTCACTTTAGCTCACACTATTCATGATTGCGCCATGACCTAAAACCCTAAAGGAAAACCCTAAAAAAAAACCCTCACCCATTTTTTTCGGCCTAATATTCTCGGCTGATGGACAAGGGGCAGGTGGCCGAAGACAAAAAGAAAAGTGGCTCTTTTATTACAGAGGGGTTTTTTGAGCGTTGGAAAAAAGGGTCTCTATTTCGATGGTTCGAACGTTCAAGGCTACTGCAAATGTTGTGCTGCGCGTGGAAGTCTGGACAGATAATAAAGTTGTGGTTAAATTCTCAGCTGAACCAAGCCAAAGCCCATGATACCTGAAGAGTTTTTTTGAGAATTACAAGGACTTATTAGCTCAATTGAAAAGCGTTTCCTTAGCCCACTGCTCACGGGAAGCCAATCAAGTTGCAGATTGGATCGCGAAGGCAAAACGAACAAGGATACTCCCTTGTAATTGGCTATCTAAGCCACCCCCAACAACTTCGGAATGTATTATGTCTTGACTCTTATCTTCAAAACTTGTGTAGTACCACTTTGAATGAATGAATGAATTGGCACCTCGTTGGACCAAAAAAAAAGAACGTTCAAGGCAAGATATGTAGAAAGATGTGAGGGAGAGCATTAAAAAATAAGAAAATGGCTAGAAATAGAAGTCTTGATTAGGTTGTTTTTGTCTTAATGCTAAGTGTAGCTTAGTTTTATTTAGTTAACATAATCCTAGTTTAGGGTTTTTTGTAGTTACCTTTGATATTGCTTAGGTTTAGATAGGTTGATCTTTTAGGCAAGAAATTGGACTTAATTTGAAATTGGCTCATGGGTTAGCAGTCATGGGGCTTGACAAGATGGCTATGTATATTATTTGCCCACAAGTATCGAGTTTTCATTTCCACACTTCTACTTTGAGCTTTTAAATACTTTGATGTTTAGTTCTCACACTTTTAATACTTTGGTTATTTTTTTTTCCTTTTTAGTATGGTTAGGATAAGCCTTAAGCTTATAATAAACTCCTAAAAAAAGAGAAGATTAGGAGAAGAACATATACGTAGTGACTCAATGACCTTTAGGATAAAAAAACGTGTGATCTAAACAATCCCACCGAGTTATAAATACCCAAAGGGTGCTAATGAGACGGTTAGTGTAATTAAGTCCCAAACTGAGAAAATCTCTAGTTACGTAGAAAACGAGACAAAACTCTTGTATCTTTATTGGTTTATAGCCGACCCAATAGGCTAATGGTGACTCCTCGAATCCCTTAGGTTAATCCAAACTTAATATGAACCCAACGTCGTGTGAGGTATATAGGCTTGGGAGAGCCAACGCCTAATCGAGACCATTGGCCCGCCTTTGGGCAATACACCTAAACCTCTTCCATTTTCCTCCGACGAATACTTAGGGAGGGCCGTGCACGTAGGAGGGTCGTGACACATATGTGCAATTAGCATTTAGGAAAATGAAAATTTTCTTGTTAACTATGCTTAATAATAAGTATCTATGGAGCACTCCTGAAGGTGACGCTTCTAAACTATTGCCAAAATGAATGTCCGGATAGATTTATACTTTTAGCTTAATATAAATCTTGCGGTGGACACGCATTATCTTTTTTTTTTTTGTAAAGTTAAGATGTATTACTTTTCTGAATCACCAAATACAAGAGAATGCAAAGGGAAACAAAACCCTCTAAGGGACAAGACCCCGAAGAAGGGGGGAAAGTAAAAAGAAAGGCTAACAGTAGCCTACAACAGCCAACCTCTAAGGGACAGAAACCCGAGGAAGGGAGGGGGGGGAGGGGAGGAGGAGAATACAAAAGGCTAAACAGAAGCCTACAAAAGCTGAGCAATACATAACCGGAGAACCTAACAACCATCAAGAGAAAATGGAAGATGATAGCTCCCAGTTCATATGAAGTCTTCTATTTGCAGGTGTGTCCGCAACTTTACCCAGTGATAGTGCTTTGTCCTTCACCATTTTGAGCATGTGCTTGCGAATCCCCGGAATATATATACTTTTATTCCTGAAAAGAAGGTTATTCCGCTCCATCCATATAATATGGCAAAGAGCTCCGAATGAGTACCGAGCAAGTTGATGAGTAAAGGAGGGTCCTCCACAGACTTGGTTAGCCCACAAAATGAGCTCAGGCCATGGACGGTTGCGCCAGGGAAGATTGCATTTGGTTGCCCAAAAAGATGCAAGCCTACTAGTTGTAGAGCATTCGAAGTAAAGATGGTTGATGGAGTCCGGGGTACTGCAACAATAAGCACAAGATCCAGATTCTATACGCCGGTGTTGAAGGAGGAAGACCTAGGTTGGGAGCCGGTTTAGAGATACAATCCACAAAAGGAAGGAGTGTCTAGGAGCCAAGTGAGAGTTCCAGACAAAGGAGTGCCACGGGGCAGGGTGGCCTTTCTTCCTGATGTGGTTCCAAGCATTAGCAACCGAGAAGGACTCGTTCGGATTAGGATTCCATATCAAGCTGTCCGGGACATCTTCGTTGAAGCTTGGAGGGGCTTGAATTCCATCCAAAATAGTGTGCAATGTGGTTGATGGTTGCCACGTGGTATGAAAGAAATCCCACACCGATGCGTCTCGAGGAATCCGGGATTGGTAGATGTCAGTATTATTGAAACGTAGGTAGAGAGGCCCTGAGGTGTGCCACCAATCAAACCAGAAGGATATCGCCCTTCCGTTGCCTATCTTCCATCGGAAAATAGCCAAAACCTTTTAAAATATACAGACATTGACATGTAAAATGACATATGATTTTTCAAATAATTTTTCAATATAATTTTAAATTTTAGTGGGAAAATTAAGGTTGCTTTTTGCTTTTTTAAAAGCACAAAAAAAGAGTTCTCAAGGTATTTATAGGTGTTATAGGATAGCTATGTAAAACATAGTATTACAATATCAATTATAATCAAAGAAGTATATGCACAATCTTGGGAGATATGGAGAATCTCTTAATTATCTCTAACGTGCCCTCGCAAACTCAAGTTGATGAAGAAGAAATCAACTAGAATTTTGAGAAAAAAAATCCAAAGTATGCTTGCGATGATGTGCCTTAGTGAAGATGTTAGCAATCTAATTGACCGATGCAGTAGAAACGAGATGAACAATTCCACCAAGCGTGTGACATCGTATAAAATGATAGTCTATTTTAGTATGCTTAGAGAGCTCACAGAAAATAATAATATGTGCTATTTGAATACACTCCAGTTGTCTCTATAAATGACTGTCCCACCACTGTGATGGACTTCCATATCTTATAGCACCATCACAACCACAATAATTCTGATCTCGTACCAGCAAGAACATGATATTCTACTTCCGTACTGAATCTGAGTTGTGATGATTTTTTTTACTACGTTAAGAAATAAGTGACTTAGTTAGAAAAAAGCAATAGTATCTATTGGAGCAACGATCTAAAGGGACACTTGCCTAGCCAACATCAAAATAAGATTGCAACTCTAAGGTAAACTAAGTAAAAAAAAGTGCAGGCTTGGAAATAATGTACACATAATGGAACGAAGAATCCAAAGAACTGCAACAAAGTGAGTCATACATGGTGTGATCATGAACTGATTGACAATATGAACAACATAGGCGATATCAGGACAAGCAAAAAGGGGATATACCAACCTACCAACCACTTGTCGATAGAGTGCATAATTTGGAAGAGGAGTCCCTTCTTTGTCATTAATTTGACATTAGTGTCTCAAGTAGAGTTATAGCAATCTTGCCATCAGTAAATCCTACTTGAGAAAGAAGATTAGTGAAATGTTTTGCTTGAGAAACCAGGCTTTGTAATGTCAATATGATCATCACTAGTAATAACCATATCGTATACATATAAATGCAAGAGAATATGCTCATGAGATGTTTGCCAAATATAGAGAACATGGTCATATGGACTAAAAGTAAAGCCACGGCATGTTTTGGTCAAGCTAAACTTGAAATATCATGCACGATGAGTCTATTTCAGTCTAAATAATTCTTGACGTAATTGACACGCTTCATGAGGAGTATGAGTATATCTAGGAGGAGACTTGACATAGATTTCCTCAGTAAGGTTACCATTGAGAAATGCATTTTTAACCTTCATCTTGAATAGAGACTATCGCTTAATAGAGAAAAATTTGAAGAAGGCATATAACATGGGCAAAAGTCTCAACATAGTCAATTTCATACTCTCAACTAAAGCCTTTTACTACAAGTCAAGTTTTGTAGGGTTCCACAGTACCATATGTCTTTGGTCTAATCTTATATATTCATTTACAACTTACAATAAACTTTTCAGTGGGCAAGCCAATCAAATCCCAAGTATGAATTAAAGCCTATAACTCATTTGCCATTACTCACTGTTAAAGTGGATTAGCAATAGCTTCTCTATAAGAGCGAGGCTCACAAAAAAAAAAACAATGGCAAGAGTAATAATGAAAATCACGAAGGTAAAAAGAAGGTTGACTTATAATGGTGGAATGACAAACTGAAGAATGGAGAATAACCAAGAGTGGAGAATCCTTGGATGATGCAGATGAAGGTTTAAAAACCACTAAAGGATTGGTAAAGAACTATAGATACAATTCTCCCGATGAGTCCCTACATGAGAGTGGTTCTAATTACAATCTTTTCTGAGTGTTTAGGCAATGCTTGTTTTGGTCATCTTCTACAAACTAAGACACGAAGTTAGAATTTTCTATCTATCTCAAAAGCTTAAACTACTTGTTGGAGGGAGACCACATGTATGTAAAAAGTATATAAATCCGTAAACAAGCGATGTGAGAAATTTTTAATACCTCCTCTCACGTGTAAGCTAGATTAGAAACTATATGTGGAATTTGACGAACGAGAGGTCGCATGAGTGAAAATAATCTAGGGTAGAACTTGGCTAAGATACCAAGGTGAGAATATGCAGAAGAGAGAGTTATTAGTAGATTTCTTAGAATGACAATCTGATGCCGAAGCGCAAAAAAAATTAGGCTAAACAGAACAATCGAAACGATAACGAGGAACATATTGTTTTCTCAATCGATTAACAATCAAAATATCCAAAGTCTGCTCAAACGAAACCCTAAAACAAGCTTATATATCCCCAAACCTAACCCTACTAGGATTAATAAACATCAAAACACAAAATTACAAAACTGCCATTTACTAAATTAACCCAAAAAATACTAAAATAATAGAAAAACCCATCTAAACGACCTCGAATCGCGAAAATCCATCATTAATCACGGCCAACGGCAGTGTATATTGATGAGCACGCCGTTTCGCTTCAGTCGACAAATTTGAGCTCAATCTGAGATCGTTGATTTCGAGCCCGTTAGTTCAACTAGTCGCATAACGAGTCCGTCGGTCCCCTAGGTGCATCATCCTCCCCTGCTAGAGAAAGATTCGTCCTCGAATTTGTTTCGTCTTCATTGTCGTCAATCTTTTCAGGATCTTCTTCTTCTTCTTCAGCGTAGTAAGGTGACAAATCTGCTACATTAAAAGTTCCGAATACATTATACTTACCCGGTAAATCGATCTTGTAAGCATTGCCACTAATTCGCTCCAAAACTCTGAGGGATCCATCAGCTCTAGGTTGAAGCTTGCCAAACCTGTCCGCTGGAAATCGTTCTTTCCTAAGGTGAATCCAAACTAGAACACCTTCCTTGAAGATGACTCTTTTCCTACGTATATCCATGCGCTGCTTATACTTCATATTCTGCTTGTTGATCTGATTATGGACCTGGGAACGCAGCTCTTTGATATGCTTTGCATGTTCTTTAGCTAACAAACTAAATTGCTTGAGAACTGGTATCGGTGTGAGATCCAATTGAGTGATTGGATTACGCCCATAAACCACCACAAAAGGAGTCTTGCCTGTAGTTCGGTTCTCAGATATGTTATATGCAAATTTTGCCTGAGGCAATGACAAGTCTCATTGTCGCTGATTATCTCCAATCAAACTCTACAACAAATTCCCTAAGCTTCGATTGACAACTTCTATCTGACCATAAGTCTGAGGATGATGAGAGGAACTAAACTTCAAACTTGTGCCTATGTACCTCCAAAGAGTGTGCCAGAAGTGACCCACAAACTTCACATCACGATATGAGGTTATGGACTTAGGAATTCCATGCAACTTAACAATCTCCTGCAAAAACAATCAAGCAACCTATGAAGCATCATAGGACTTGCTACACGGGACAAAGTGGGCCATATTCGAGAACCTATCAACATCCACCATTATTAAATCCTTACTCCGCTGTATTTTTGGCAAACCTAAGACAAAGTTAAGACTGACATCTTCCCATAGTGCAACTACAACAGGTAGAGGCATATACAGTCCAGCATTAGTACTCTTGGTCTTTGTTACATGACATACCCTGCACCTCTCTATAAAACGCGTCACGTCACGCTCCATCCGAGGCCAAGAAAAATGTTCACTCAACAAGGCCTTCGTTTTATCCATGCTAAAGTGCCCAACTAAACCGCCTACATGTCCATTAATAATAATAGATTCCCTCAAAGAACATTGAGGAACGCACAATCTGTTACATTTAAATAGGTAACCGTCCACGATCTGAAATTGCTGAAAATGCTCTATTTTGCTCTTTCTCCATATATCCCCAAAATGAGGATCATCAACATATAAATCTTTAAAAGCATCAAAGCCTAGAACTTTTACCTGCATTGTAGATAGCAAAGAGTGTTTTCTGCTCAATGCACCTGCCACACTATTTAGCATTTCCGCTTTATGCTTGATGGAAAAATTGAAAACTTGAAGGAACTCCACCCACTTCGCATGCCTCGCGTTCAATTTGTGCTGTCCATTGATGTATTTCAAGGCTTCATGATCAGAAAATAAGATAAACTCTTTCGAAAAAAGATAGTGCATCCAATGCTCCAAACTTCTCACAATAGCATAAAATTCTTTATTATAAGTTGAATACTTCCTTTTCGCCTCATTCAACTTCTCACTAAAGAATGCTACAGGTTTACATTTTTTACTCAGGACACCCCCAATACTAACACCTAAAGCATCACAATGCACCTAAAAAATCTCATTAAAGTTAGGAAGCACGAGAACAGGTGCTTCAATCACCTGCTTCTTTAATAATTGAAAGGCAGCTTTTGCCTCCTTAGTCCACACAAATTGACTTCCTTTTAGATAATTAGTTCGAGGTGCAATAATAGTACTGAAATCCCGAACAAATCTCCGATAAAAGACGCAAGCCCATGAAAGCTACGTACCTCATGAATATTTTTCGGAATCTCCCAATTTGTAATAGCCTCAACCTTAGCTGGGTCTATTTGAATGCCCTCCTTGGTTACTATATATCCTAAAAAGGTCACACGATCAGTCAGAAAAGTGACACTTCTTGGTATTAGCATATAATTTCTGCTCCCTCAATGTCTCGAGCACCCTTCTCAAATGCTGCAAATGTTGATTAGTTGATGCACTATAAACCAAAATATCAACCAAATATACAACGACAAACTGACCAATAAAAGGATAAAACACCTGATTCATTAGTCTCATAAAGGTGCTCGGCGCGTTAGATAACCCGAAAGGCATCACCATCCGCTCATACAGACCATCTTGAGTTTTAAAAGTGGTTTTCCACTTATCTCCAGGATGCACCCTAATCTAATGTTATCCACTCCTCAAATCTATTTTCGAAAAAATGGTCGCTCCATACAGCTTATCAATTAAATCATCAAATCTCGGGATAGGAAAGCGATACTTGATCATGATCTTGTTGACAGCTCTGCTATCCATGACATTCTCCACGACTCGTCTTTCTTAGGAACCAACAAAGCTGGCACTACACAAGGGCTCATGCTCTCTCTAATTGGGTGTAAGTACAGCGCAAGTGCCATAACTTTTGTACGAAGAACACTTAAGTGCCATAACTTTTTTTTGGCTCACTTGAGTGCCATAACTTCAAAAAAAAAAGATCACTTAAGTGTCACTTATGAGCTGATCATGAGGGCCCAAAACCGCGGCTTTTCCGGCTGAACAATGACCTTCCCGGCGAGGCGAGCACCACCAGCTTGAAGAGCGAGTGTCAGTGAATCATTCCATGGCCTTCGTTCGTCTCGAAATTTCCGTTTTAACCTTCGTTGACTAAGGTAAAAATGGTTCGTAGTCACACATTTATCGAGCCGATTTGTGTGACGGTGAACGGCAAGGGGAGGTGGTGACGGGAGGAGGGCTGCTTGTGGCAGGAGACGGTGGCCGGTGGTTAGTGGGCGATGGCCCACGGTGGCCGGCGGTGGGCGGCAGTTGGAGGAGGGCAGCCGGAGGCGGGAGCGGTGGCCAGTTGGACGGCGGCTGGTGGCCCACGGTAGCCTGCAGTAGGAGGCAGGTGGCGGCTGAAGGCGGGTGGCGGCGAGAGCAGGGAGGCTAGTGGAGGGAGACGGTGGCCGGTAGTGAGAGGCGGGTGGCGAAGGGAGGAGGACGGCTGGCGGCAAGAGACGATGGCCGATGGACGGCAAGTGGTGGCCCACGGTGGCTGGCGATGGGATGCAGGTGACGGGAGATGATGGCCGATGGTGGGAGGCAAGCGGCAGGAGGATTCGGTCGGTGGCGGGAGGAGGGCGGTTAACGGCGGGAGACGGTGGCCAGTGGACGGCGAGCAGCAGCGGAAGGTGGGCGGCCGGTGTTGACGGGCGGCGGTCGTCGGCAAGTGGGTGGCGGATGGGCAACCGACTAGTAGCGCAGGTGAACGATGAGAAGAATTTTAACTTTTCATTTGTGTTCTAAAAATAGAGAAAGCAAAAAATTTTAATTTCTTATTTCTATTTCAAATCTATATCTAGAACAAATTTTTATTTCAAAAATAGAAATTAAAATTGTTTTATCAAATGAATTTCTATTCTAAATTTATTTCTGAAATAAAAATAAAGAAACAAAATGATAATTATTCGCAGCCTAAATTGATAAGGATACGCACGATTAAGCTGGATATTGACAATATTGGTAGTTTTACTGTGTGACTCAAATGACTAACGATTGAGATGGCTTGATATGTTTTTTTGGTAGACCGTGCAATATTGTTCGATAATCACCATGGAACAGTGCTACCGCCTCACCCACTTTTGTCGGCCTCTCCCTTCTAACTAAACGCTTCAAAGTCCTCTCCGGTCATTGGCTCTACCTCCACCTCCGTCTCTTGAGGCCAACTTTTTGTCTCCTTTCGATGAATCTTTATCCCAGTAAACGCCAGAATTTGCGTACTGAAGAAGATACCCAGTTGGCAGATTACCTCAATCTCCATCTCTGCTCAATCCAATAATGTTAGATTCTTGAGAAGAAAGCCAAACCCTCTTCGTTTCTTGATCAAACCCACCATATCTTTCGACCTAACCCGTCCTCCGAAAGTGACCCACTCCTCAAAACACCTCAAGGGGTGTATACCCGCAGGAAGACCCAACAAGAGAACCAAATCTTGATGGCAAAGTGCTTCAGCCTTACAGCGATAAGGGACAGATGGTTCCGCCTCTCCTTTTATCTGGCGGGCCTGAAGTCGACCACCACCGACCTCGGCGACGGCACGGTCATGCACTGTTGGGTCCCCAAGACGTTCGAGCCCAGCAAGCCCAACTTGCTCCTCTTGCACGGCATCGGAGCCAACGCAATGTGGCAGTGGAACGAGTTCCTCTCGCCCTTCATCGCCAGATTCAACGTGTACGTGCCTGATCTCGTGTTCTTCGGCGATTCCTACACGACCCGGCCCGAGCGGACCGAGCAGTTTCAGGCTCAGTGCGTCGCAGGTGGGCCTGTCGATTTTCTGACGCGACAGCGCAGCACATGACCCGAGCAAGACTGATTGGAATCAGCACATTAACTCTTTTTGCAGATGTCTTGGAGGCTCAGGGAGTGAGGAAACTGAACGTGGTAGGGTTGAGTTACGGCGGTTTTGTGGCCTATAGCTTGGCGGCGCAGTTCCCGGAGATGGTGGAGAACTTGGTTCTGTGCTGTGCAGGGGTGTGTTTGGAGGAGAAGGACATGGAGGAGGGGATGTTTCAGGTGAGCCTATAAACATTAGAGGGAATAGTTCTATTGATGATACTTGTGTGTATTTCCTGTGGCGTTCACTGCGTGTCTTACCGTTTCTTGATACTTGTGATAGAGGAATTAAGTGAGTCTTGGTGCAATGTCGTTTCGGCAGGTGAAGACCGTGGATGAGGCCGTGACTTTGTTGTTCCCGCAGACAGCAGAGAAAGCGTATGAGATGTTCGATTTCGTCTTTTACAAGCCGGTGAAGAAAGTGCCCACTTACTTTATTCAGGATTATATTGATGTAAGTTGATGAAAAGTTACAAATCGCTCAGCTGAACGATTGTGTTTTTGAACATTGCTTAAGAAATCAGAGTTAAGTTGATGCCGAGGGTTCAAAGTTTGTGTGCTTTGCTAGCGAAATTGGCATACTTCCTTTTCCTGATTTCTATTGGAAGTTTGTACAGTTAATTATCAGCTAATAGCTACATTGAATGGTGAAGTAGAATCTTTACAAGGCTCTCCTCTGTTTTCATGTTATGACTATGCCAATCTTGACCATGCTCATAGTGGTCTAGTGTCATCATTGTTATTGCTCTAGTTTACGATGTATCAGGAGGATTAGATTCTATAGTTGAACAAAGCTTCTTTCCTTGTTTTTAGCAGCTCTGGAGAGTTTGTTATGTTTATGTGGATGCTTAATACACGAAGGTACGTAAATAGAAAGTCCTTTGCTTTTAGAGAACAGAGTAAATACAGTGTTACTTTTCCATTCTATGAAAATCAATACTCTTGCAAGGACTTTTGAACTTTTGTTTAAACAAAAATTAGGATTCAGCATTGTGCGCTCAACTATTACAGCTTTTCCCTCTAACCCATATTTGAGGCCGAGGAATATTGCATTGGCATTGTCTAGTCCATGCTCTCAACTATATGGAACATTTCGGATGCTAGACAAAATGAATAAGTAGCTTGTTCCTTGTGAGCTGAGACTACACAAGATGTCTAGTCATGAAGGCAGCTGGAGATTAAACTGCGGATTGTGATGCAAAGTGATAACTCCCACTGTCATCAATCTTAGCTGTGCCATTTCAACTGACTTACTTTTATTTATATTCTGGTCGATGTTTCAACTGACTTATGAAAAGCTAAATATTTAGATTTTATTTGATGATGTTTCTCACGGGCAATCTAGGAAAATTTTATCTCGATCACTCAAGTTTTGTGGCATTTCAAGAAAGGTCACCGTGATTGTCTGCAGGTTATGTGGAAGGATAACCTTCAAGAAAGGATAGGGCTGGTCAATGCCTTGTACAGAGATAGGAAGATGTCTAATCTTCCCAAAATAACTCAGGTTTCTTTCTCTTAAAATCTCTGTCCTCTCTACTGGACTCACGCAATTTACTCATTACATATTCACATTGATTTTGTCGATATCTTCTCTCTTCCTTGGCATCCTCTCAAGCCATTGCTCTTTTCTGATGCAGCTGACACTGATAATCTGGGCAGAATATGATAAAGTCTTTCCATTGGAATTGGGTCACAGATTAAAGAGGTTCCCCTTCTACGCTTTGCTTTGGTTTTTCAACTATCTTCAGAAGCTTGATTCTCTAACAGGAATTTCGATAAACATCATGAGAGGAAGACAAATCTTCAGAACTGAATTGTTGTTAACGATCTAAGACCACTACAGTTTGAAAATTCAATGTTGACGTGCATCAAATATCAGGAGGATCTATTTTTGCTCTATGGCTCTTGGTAGATTTTCTTATGGAATAACCTGCGTCTTTGTTTATCATTTGAATGACTTTGGCCAGGCATTTGGACAAAAACGGGCAATTAGTGGTTGTAAAGGATTGTGGTCACGGGATAAATAAAGAGAAGCCGAAAGAGATGTACGAACACATCGAGGCGTTCCTCATTGATCCACTCCATTATCCTAAGAAGGCAAATCAAAGCAGTGGCCAGAAGGTGGACTGAGAGTTGGCAGTAAATTTATAGTCGAGTCAGCCTTCTGCAGCATGCTTGTCCAGATTTTTTGTACACATGCGTATTGATATAATTAGAAGAAACTCAGTTCAACATATTGTGATGATTATCGTCTTAGAAAATAATACCATCTTAGAGGATCTTTGAAGGTGCGGAAGGGCTGGTACAACTCGTTACTGGGAGTGGGTGTCGGGGTGTTTGTGCTAGAAATCCATTACTGGAATGATTATCGTATTAAGGAATCTCTGAAGATGGGCCTGGCATTGTGTGTGCAATTTCGTCGGGAGTTGATGCCGCTTGGTCACGTGAGGCCAAAACTAGCTGTTGTGCTAAAGTAAACTTTGTCTCATTCGAGGAACTAGATGTTCAAGTGAAATTTGGCGCGGAACGTTAAATTATAACGATGCGATCCGCCATACGATCCTTGGAAACAATCTATCGAAAGAAGGTCGGCTTAGTGTTTCAACTCATCAGAACGATGCGATCCGCCATACGATCCTTGGAAACAATCTATCGAAAGAAGGTTGGCTTAGTGTTTCAACTCATCAGGCGCCGCAAGGGCTTGTCCTTGGCCAAGAAGCTTTGCTAGGAAGCTTAGGACTGTGACACATGAGAACCAACTCTTCTTCATGTAGAGCCTACCAGATTTGGAGTCTTTTCCGCTTTCTTACTTTTGCTACAGAGATGTTCCAATTCAGTTTACCAGATTGCCTACCCATGGATTACCGAGGAAATTTTTCGATTTCTTCCAGAAGTAGATGATTGTTCTTCTCCTTCCCACGTTCCGGTAATGAAGTCGAAACAATGATGAGATGCTCATCTCAGTATTTGAATATTATGAGCTCTTACCAAAATCAGGGTTCGCCCTGAGAAGCACAAGACTGTCTATTCTAAGCGAAGCTTGTCCAAGCGTGGGGGAAAGTTCATTGTTCAGCATGGCGATGTTAATCATTATGTGAATCTGTGCTTGTTTAGAAATTCCTTAATTAAAGCAAAGTTGAATGATTATGTTGAGTTGTCCAGTTTGACTTACATTCAGCTTCTTGTTTAGAAATCCCTCAATTAAAGCAAAACTCATTATCTAATCAAGCTTTTTAAAGAGTATTGAAATGCTTTCTTCCTTAACTAAATTATTTGCATTCAGCATATCAATAAGATCCCAACAAAGGGCATTGACAGTAGGGATATTACGCGCATCGAATACATAAAAGTACTAACATCCATTAAAAATACCACCAATGATTCATTCAAGAGAGAGCTAGAATCCATTGAATAATATTGTAGTAGTTATGGTGGGTCAATGCTCAATAGGCTAGTAGAACGCTGGCTCTTGATATGATATATTAGTACAAAAGCCCACACGAAGCTCCGTAGGTAACTGTACTTTCTTGAAAAGAAATTATCTATGTAGCTGGAAGTGGGTAACTTCTCCATGCCTCTGATGGTGGTTTCTGAAGTGGAGCATGAAAAGACTCGCTTAGTTTTCCCATTTTCTTAGGTTATAATGGCTCTTTCATTGTAAATCTTCTTCAGAGGATACGGAAGATTGACTGCTTCTCAGTGAGAATAGCTTGCAGATTTGAGGCTCAAGGCATGCCAAAATGGTAGGTCCAGATAGCGTCTCCTTCATGTGAACCAAACACATGCAGGCTCGCTTGTGCACACCCAAGCAATATCGGACTCTGTCGTTGCCTACAAGCCTCGTCTTTTTTTTTTATACGTAATAAATTAAGAACAAGGCCTTGAGAAATGGTGAGACTAGCTCACAGATTTGAGGGACATAGTTGAAGTACATATAAAAGCCCACTGCACGCCAAAAAGGTGGATCTACATAGCCTTACCTTCTGCAGATCCAAGTATGTATGCAGCATCACTTGTGCACACCTAAACTATAACAAACATTCTACCAAAAAAAAAATGTTCGACAAAAAAACAGAACTATAACAAATGGGCCTCTTTTGAAAAAAATATATGTAAGCCCAAGAGACTCGAGCCCATATCTCAGTTAAGTCCGTGAAGCTATTACTTTAGCTCCTCTTTGTTTCTTTTACAGCCGATTTCTCGAAGGAAATTGAAAGACAAGAAAAGAGAGAGAAGAGAGTCGGGAAAACGAAAAACCGAAAAGAGAGGGGAACTGCTAGAGAGAAAAGCGAGGTTTCTTCAGTGCAAGGCACAAACATCTTGACGTGCCGGACTAACGTCGTTTCGAAGGACTCGTTAAGAAATTGAAGCTTTGATTCCTTCAATGAGAGAAAATTCCATACTAAAGCTGTAATTTCGAACTTTGTTAAATTACGAGTTGTCGGGTTAATTTTAGAGGTTATTGAGCAGCAAAATAATATTGTAAAGAAACTTTAGGGTGTCATTAGATTGTGGGATTTTACAAAAGTCGATTTGGGGTTAAGGTTGGGTTGGATGAAATTTTGAAGTTTAAGGCGCACTATTGGAACCAGATTCCAACCATTCTGTTGGGCATCATTTTTCATTCGACTTTGTCCATCTTTGGGGTTGGAGGTGAGTTTTCCTTTTATATATTCCAAGTTAGCTTTGCTATGACTCTAGACCCACTTGAAACGGGGCGTTGGTAGCAAAGCTCGGCCTGCAAGCTACAGCAGTATAGCGAACATCAATATGGGCGAGCTTTTGTTGGCGCATCGAAGTCGTTTTATTACCAAATAAGCGCAGTCTAGTTGAGAGTCTTAGTTAAAGTAGTCATCTACTTGATTTTGATATTTGTTTCTTACTTAATTGATAGGATTTCGAGTTTTTGTGCTCGAGGTAGCTTTCATTTCTTATCACTTCTATAATACATGAACTCGTTTCTTAAAAATGATCGGTATTTGATATGTTATAAGCCATGAAAGAGACATCGCACGGTATTATATTTATTAAAACATAAAAAAGTGGTATTTAGAGCATATTCGTTACCTATTGCTAGATGGCCATTTACAATTCTTTTGGTTATTTAAAATGACAAATTAAAACATTTTTTGAAATAGTTGGCGAGTTGATTATTTGTGAATTAAAATGTATTTTTGCTTGATTATTTTCAATTGTGAAAGGCCATAAGTTTTGATTTGTGAACCCGATTTATGAAATTGATTTTGAATTGGTTTTATGGGATGTGGAGGATGAGTTAGTGGTTTTTATACCGATTATTGCTATATTTTGAATCCATTAAGGGGCTGTGCATGTATACTGTCTTAAGACGTCCTATTTGGATCAAGCCACCTACTGATATAGGTGGAAACCTATGCCAAGGGGGAACTTGATAAGCCTTTTGTGACGAGGTGTTAAGCGTGGCCATAGTTTGATATCGAGCACTAAATTAATCAATGAATTAAACTATTGAAGTGTGCTTTGATATTGTTGATCGAATAAGTATTTCATGTATAAAACTTTAGTAAAGTGATATAACTCATCTTTTATGTTGTGCGCATATTATATATAGGATTTGGACAAATGTGTTTCCGGTACCATTTATAAATATGTATAGTGGATATTCAATCTTCTTAGAAGAGATTTATACTAATCATTGAGGAATGGCTTGCTCATGCAATTCTTCTCAATTCTTTTTCAGGCACTTCAACTATAGGCAAATAGAACGAGAGTGGTATTAGCGGGGGATTTTTGGGAGTTTAGATTTTGGTTAAAATAGAGATAGTTGTATATGTTTGAAATGATTTATATTAGGTTTACTTTGTTAGTAATTGGAGATGCATCTTTTCTTTTCTATGGACTTTAGAACTCTACTCTTGCAATCAGCTTGCTGTTTTATGAGAAATACAGATAAATATATATTTTGATAATAGGTTAACTGTTGAGAGAAAGAATAAATTCTATTACTTTGAAAAGAGAAAAAGATACAATATATATAGGGAAGAGATGGACCTCAACCCTAAGACAACTAGATAAATAAACTAGGCCCAACTAATTAGGCCCAATAACATTAACAATAAATATGAAGAGACTTTAACACTCCCCCTCAAGTTGGAGCATAGATATTGGACATGCCCAACTTGCAGAGAATGGTATGAAACGTGCGCCCATTCAAGCCTTTGGTGAAGATGTCAGCAAGCTGATCCTTAGAGACAACGAAGGACAAGTTGATGAGGTTGTTGTCCAATTTTTCCTTTATAAAATGACGATCAATCTCCACGTGCTTGGTGCGATCATGTTGTACCGGATTATGAGCAATGCTTATAGCAGACTTGCTGTCGCAATAAAGCCGCATTGGCTGTGGAACAACAACTCCGAGATCAGCAAGAAGGGTCTTAAGCCAAAGTAGTTCATAAACTCCTTGAGCCATAGCACGAAATTCTGCCTAGGCACTTGAGCGGGAAACCACAGCTTGCTTTTTACTGCGCCAGGTGACTAGGTTACCTCCAACAAGAGTACAGTAACCGGAAGTAGATCGTCTATCATCCAAAGATCCAGCCCAATCAGCATCCGTATAAGATTCCACAAAAAGATGACCATGGGGTGCAAATAAAATCCCTTTTCATGGAGCAGATTTCAAATAACGAAGAATCCTATGAACCGCCTCAAGGTGCGAGGAGTATGGATCGTGCATGTATTGACTCACCAAGCTCACTGCATATGCTATATCACGTCGAGTATGTGAGAGATAAATTAGGCGACCTACCAATCGTTGGTAACTTCCTTTATCAACGGGCTTTCCCTCTTTAGACTGCAAGTGGCCATTGGCTTCAATAGGGGTTTCAGCCGGCTTGCATCCAAGCATCCCAACCTCAGCCAAAAGATCCAGAATATACTTCAATTGGGAGAGAAATACTCCTTTTTCAGATCGAGCGACTTCGATACCTAGAAAATACCGAAGAGCTCCTAGGTCTTTAATTTCGAATTCTCTCCCCAGATATTATTTAAGACGAGAAATTTCGACTGCATCATTCCCTGTCACTACAATGTCATCGACGTATACAATGAGAACAACAACCTGAGTACCTGATCATTTGATGAATAAGGTATGATCAGTATTACTCTGAGTATAACCAAAAACAATCATAGCCCTTTGAAATCGCCCAAACCAAGCTCTAGGGGACTGTTTTAAGCCATATAATGCCTTCTTGAGTTTGCACACTCGACCTTCTATCTCCGGGCCAGAATAACCTGGGGGAATGTCCATATACACCTCTTCTTCATGTTCCCCGTGAAGGAATGCATTCTTCACATCCAGCTGCTATAAGTCCCATCCAAGATTGATAGCACATGAGATAAGAACTCTAATTGTGTTCATCTTGGCAACCGGTGCAAATGTCTCAGTATAATCAAGGCCATAGGTTTGGGTGTAACCCTTGGCCACCAAACGAGCTTTATAGCGGTCAATGGTTCCATCGGCGTTTTGTTTAACAACAAATACCCACTTGCATCCAACGGTACATTTTTCTCGGGAAAGATGAACTAACTCCCAAGTACCATTTTTCTTAAGAGCTCTCAACTCTTCTAACATAGCCTCCTTCCACTTTTCGTTAGCTAGGGCCTCTTGCCATGTTTTGGGAACAGCTGTGGACAACAAAGATAAAGAAAAGGCACGGTAGGATGAAGACAATCTATCATATGACACAGCATTGGATATGGGATGCTGCGTACATGAATGTTTGCCTTTCCTAAGTGCAATTGGTAAGTCATTAGTTGTATCATCATTATCAATAATCTGAGAGGAGGTGCCATCACCCAGAACTGCGGTTATAGGACTAGCAGGAGGAGATTGGTCGAAGAGTAGAGTAGTGATAGAGGGCACTTCACGAACATTCTGTCGATGGAACACAATTGGGTACCGAAACTGTTCCTAAATCAGAGTGGCTTCTGCTAAATTTTTTTCATTAACAGAATCAGGATTTTTAGCACTAGCTGAGTCTACTAGAGCTGCTGGTGGGGCTGTGTTTTCTGTATTGGTAGTAGCTGTAGCATTTGATTTTTTACCAGAAATGTCAGAAATTTACTCCCCCTGCAAGGGTATCACATCCAAACTAGAGGACACATCTTCACCATGTGTAGACTCCCCCTGAAGAGGTGTCCGTGAGTAAAACGGCTGAGACTCATGAAAGATAACATCCATGGAAATAAAATAGCGCCGAGTGGAAGGGCAACAGCACTTGTAGCCTTTCTGCATGGGAGAATAGCCCAAAAAAATACACATGATATTGTGAGGGGCAAGCTTACTGGCCGGGTGAGCAATACGAGCAAAACATTTACACCCAAACACCTTCGGAGGGACCAAAAACTTATGGGAACCAGTAAGAGCCTCAATAGGAGAGCGATATTGGAGAATGCGTGATGGGAGCCGATTGATCAAATAAGCTGCACTCAAAATAGCATTACTCCAATATTGAGCTGGAACATTCATGGCAAACATGAGGGAACGAGCCACCTCCAAGAGGTGGCGATTCTTGCGTTCCGCCACACCATTCTGCGCAGGAGTATTAACACAGCTTGTCTGATGAAGAATACCACGGTCATGTAAAAAAGCCTGAAAATCTGATCTGGTGTACTCTGTCCCATTGTCACTTCGAAGAATACGAAGCTTGCCATCAAATTGTGTCTGAATCATCGCCAAAAACTGCTGAAAGCATTGGAAAACATCACTCTTCTGTTGCAGTAAATAAACCCAAGTAGTGTGGGTACAACAATCAATAAATGTCACAAACCAACGGTGACCTGAAATGGAGGAAACACGGGCAGGGCCCCAAACATCCGAATGCACAAGAGCAAAAGGTGCATCACTTTTATTATTAATAGAAGAATAAGTGACACGAGTTTGTTTTGCTAGAACACAAGAATCGCAAAAGAAATTTTGACCACTGCATTTGTCAACTAAATTTGGAAAAATCTTCATTAAAGTTCCAAGCGGTGGATGTCCCAAACGGCGATGCCAAACATGGAGCTCAGATAGGGTAGCCGAGGGAGTTAGAGTGACAAGATGAGCTGATGGTGGTGAATCGAACACATATAAGCCCCCCTCTACTCTACCACGACCAATCTCCCGACCTGTTGCCAAGTCTTGAACAATACAATAAGATGGGAAAAAAACCACTTGGCACTTCAGATCACGTGTCAGGGAACCGATCGATAGGAGATTAGTGTAAACCATAGGAACATGTAAAACAGATGATAGAGTAATATCACGGGTAATAGACACTGAGCCCTGGCCGGCGATAGGGGCTAAAGAACCATCAGCAACAGTAACACAATCAGGCTTAGGAGGACGAGAATAATCAGCAAAAAATGTAATATCTCCGGTCATATGATGCGTGGCACCCGAATCAAGGATCCACGGTTGAGATGATTTACATAAACCACCGAAAAAACTACCTGACTGTGCGAAATTAGAGGTCAAAGTGCCTGAGGCCGATGATGTGGAGGTGCCAGGGTTGTCTACATTGCGTGCTAAGAGGAGGTGCAGACTAGTCAACTCAGCAGCAGATAAAGAGTCTGATGGAGCAGCTGGTTGCTGCCCTGGGGCCTCACTTAAGTGCACCCGAGCCCCGGTACGACCCCGTCTGCGGCCATGGCCAGCATTGGAAGGGCGTCCGTGAAGTTTGTAACAAGTTTCACGGGTGTGACGTTCTTTTCCATAATAATCACACTTCACAATCTGTTTGTCATTGCCAGAACGACTGCGAGATTCACTTCCAGCAATAATATAAAGGGTGGAGCGCTCTGGGACAACAGGTTGATGCATCGCGCTCCGACACTTCTCTTCTAGATGGATCACGGCATAGGATTGTTCCAAGGTCGGGAAAGGCACACGACACAAGATTTGGGCCCTAATCTGATCGTACTCCATATTAAGACCTGCTAGGAACTCAAAAACACGAAATTTGTCCACCCTTTTCCGAAAGGCAGCAGCATCAAGAGGGTTGGTAGGATGAAAATCATCATAAAAATCCAATTCATGCCATAGACTATGTAACTCGGAATAATATTGAGATAAGGACAGCTCCCTTTGCTTGGTTTCATGAATTTTTTGCTGGAGTTCATAGATTTGGGCATCATTGCCCACTTGAGAATAAGTGTCCTTAGCAACCTCCTAAATCTTGGCTGCTGTGTCCAAAAATAAGTAGCCACGGGCGATAGAGTCAGTCATCGAATTGACAAGGTAAGCCATAACCAAGGCATTCTCGGAGATCCACTTGCGGATAACATCATCTCCGGTAGTAGGTTGCACGCTCTCTCCGGTAAGGTAGTCGGTAAGACCACGTGAAACAATGGTAAGGTAGCAAGAGCGAGAACAAATCAGATAGTTGGAGCCATCTAACTTGATGGGATTTGTCGGAAAAGAGGGATAAACACCAGGAGCACTACGGCTCAATTCTCCAAGAGAGTTCGAAGCTTTTTCTGTCTCTGACATGGTCTCGGATGATAGGTTGTATAAAAAAAAGGATTTAGATCATATCAGGAATGATCCAGAAAATATCAAGGCTGGTCGGTAGCAAGGAGGCTCTTGGAAAGCACTGGACAAGGCATGGAGAGGTCTAGGCTATCACTGCACGATGCATGAAGACTGCCGACAGCAATGGGAGGAAGAAGGGGCTACCAACAACAACAGTAGGGAGAAGAGTGGCAGCCGACAGGTAGTGGAGGTTGCTGGAGATGGAGAGGCTACAGGTTGAGAGAGAAGAGGAGGAACGTAGGGACGCAGGGTACTGGGAAGAAGAGGAGATGGAAAGGCTACAGGTTGAGAGAGAAGAGGAGGAATGTAGGGACGCAAGGTACTGAGAAGAAGAAGACGGCAGCAGGTTTCAAAAGAAGGAGCGCTAGGTTACGGCTTCACGCTCTGATACCATGTTGAGATAAAGAATAAATTCTATTACTCTGAAAAGAGAAAAAGACACAATATATATATATAGGGAAGAGATGGACCTCAACCCTAAGACAACTAGATAAATAAACTAGGCCCAACTAATTAGGCCCAATAACATTAACAATAAACATGAAGAGACTTTAACATTAACATTGGTTATATATTTTGAGGCTGCGCTCTTTTGGGTATGAGAATGATCGTGCCATTTCCTCTATACTTGCAGAATTGATGTGTGATAGAAGCTATGTGGGAGTTTGCCCTTGCCTGAAGGCCTCTTTTTACATATGCAACAAACTAAGAACAAGTCCAAGAGAATCAGCGAGACCAGTCCATGGGCTTGAGGGACAGACACTAGATGGATATAGAAAGCCCTAGACACACCAAAAGGGCAAGTCACAGTATAAATAAGCTTCACATGATTTGTACGAGGTGAACAGATGATTGTTCCCGAGAGTTCATTGTACAAAATATTCCTCGGAGCTACCAACATGTTTGGGCATAAATCTATGGAATAACCAATATATGAACTGCAACATGTCTAGGATGTGTTCCAAAACAACAATAAAAAATGGGGACTGCTACGTTTTCCCAACCTTAATTGCATCATTACTCCCGGGACTTGCTTCCCAACAACTTTTGTCTCCGACGACAGCGACACGAGTGATTTCTAGAAATTCTCCAAATTAATTTAGCCAGTTTTCAAACTGTATCCCTTTTGTCTTGTACCGTGGCACCTTTCTAAATTGAGTTATATTAAATAATGAATCAATACCTTTGAAAATCTCAAATCGATATTTCGTAATTGACTTATTCAAAAGTAATCTTTGTCTCATAAAAAATTTCAAATCAAGCACGATAATTGGTGCACCAGAGGGGTGTCCTTCCTGGTCCTCTCATACTAAGGAAAGGTCCTCAAATTGATTTCCCTTGCTCGAAAAATCCCATATTGATGCCTCATGACACATGTTGTGGCGAATGACTACAAGAGAGATTCGACATGGAAAATCCACGTGCCTTGACCTTATTTAATTTAACGAATGGTAAATTTGGGTCTAGGGTACCTATTTGAGATTTTTAATTAGATAAAAACTAGTTTGAGGTGAATGTATAATGATGTACCGGTTTTGAATTTTTGGTGAGATGAAAATTAATTTGTCATCAATGTATCATGGAGTACCGGTTTGAAAATTAATGGTATCAAACCTTAAATAATAAAAGGAAATGCCGTGACTTTTTTAACATAATGACATTTTCTTGGCCAAATGAGCAATTAATAACTAGGAGAATGAAAACTTTCTTGTTAACCATGCTTGACAATAAGTATCTGTGGAGCACTTGAGAAAATGCTACTTCTATTATTAAAATCGATATCTAGACAGAATTTTACTTTTAACTTAATCTACATCTTGCGCTGGACGGCACATTAACTTTTCTATAACTCAAAACACCAAAAACTATCATTATATATAAACATTGACACATAAAAGATCACATATAATTTTTTCATATGAATTTTTTTTTTCATAAAATTCTAAATGTTAGTGGGGAAAACAAAAGGTCAGCTTTTGCTTTTCAAAAAGCACAAGTGAAAGGCCCACAATTAATGAGAAGTTATCATATGGTCTACAGACTATACGGATCCCTCTTATTTTAACCATTAATGATACAAGCCTCGCCGTGCGAGTTGTATGATCAATGAACGAGACGTGCTCGATGTCGATGTACACGATTTATAATACATTCAATTTGTTTGTAGATGATCAATGTAGAAAGTGCTGTTGCCTCATCTACTTTTGATGACCTCTGTTTTATGTTCCTGTCCTCCTCTGACCCTTGTCTTTTTTCGACTTTTGAAGAAGCTCCCTTGAATCTTCATCCCAGTAAACGACAGAATTAGCGAACATAAAGAAGATACCTAATTGGCAGATTCCCTTAATCTCCCATCTCTGCTCATCCAATAATGTCAGATTCTTGACCAAACAAAGAACACCCTCTTAAATTCTCGATCAGACCGGCCATTTTTCTCGATCTAATCCGTCCTCCAGAAGCAACCTCATCCCCAAAAGATTTCGAGAATATACCGACGAAAGAGCAAGCAGGAGAAAACAAATCTTGATGGCAAAGTGCTTCAGCTTTGCAGAGAGCAGGAACCGATGCTTCCGCTTCTCCTTTTCCCGGGCGGGCCTGAAATCGACCACCACCGACCTCGGCGACGGCACGGTCATGCACTGTTGGGTCCCCAAGACGTACAAGCCCAGCAAGCCCAACTTGCTCCTCTTGCACGGCGTCGGGGCCAACGCAATGTGGCAGTGGAACGAGTTTATCTCGCTCTTCATCGCCAGATTCAACGTGTACGTGCCTGATCTCTTGTTCTTCGGCGACTCCTACACGAGCCGGCCCGAGCGGACCGAGCAGTTTCAGGCTCAGTGCGTCGCAGGTAGGACTGTCGATTTTCCGAAACGACAGGATAGCACATGGCTCGACAAGACTGACTCGAATCAGCATTTGACCCCGTTTTGCAGGAGTCTTGGAGGCTCAGGGAGTGAGGAAGACGAATGTGGTGGGGATAAGTTACGGCGGGTTCGTGGCGTACAGCTTGGCCGTGCAGTTCCCGGAGATGGCGGAGAAGTTGGTTCTGTGCTGTGCAGGGGTGTGTATGGAGGAGAAGGACATGGAGGATGGGATGTTTCCGGTGAGCCAAAAAACAGTCGATAGACTCGTTCTGTGAATTATAATCACGTTGCAGAAACTGCTTTGGAACTTGTGTGTATTTCTTATGAAGTCCAGCGCACGTGTTACTGTTACTTGATACTTGTGATAGTGGAACTAAGTGGGTCTTGGCGCAATGTCATCTCGGCAGGTGAAGAGCGTGGACGAGGCCGTGAGTGTCCTGTTTCCGCAGACGCCGGAGAAGGTAAAGGAGCTGCTCAAGGTCGTGTTTTACAAGCCGGTGGTGAAAGTGCCCTCTTGCTTTATGCAGGATTTCATTGATGTAAGTTGACAAAAAGTAACAAATCTCTCAGCTGAACGTTTGCGTTTTCGCACATTGCCTAAGAATCTGAGTTTAGTTGATGCCAAGTGTTCAGTGTTTGTTTCCTTTGCTAGCGAAATTCTAGCACTTCCTTTTCCTGATCAGTAATGGAAGTTTGTACGGCTACTTAACAGCTAATAGCTACATTGGACGGCGAAGTAGAATCTTTACATGGCGCTCGTGTGTTTTTATGTTATTGACGAAGCCTCTTCTTGACCATACTCATGGTAGTCTGTTTCACATTTTTATTGCTCAAGATAATGCCGTATCAGGCAGATTACATTTTGTAGTTGAACAAAGCTTCGTTCCTTGTTTTAGCAGCTCTGTGTTGTTTGTTATGTTTACGTGGATGTTTAATGAATAAAAAAAAAACAAATGTGTGTAAATAGAAAGACCACTGCTTTTAAAGAACAGAGGTAGACACCACGTTGCTTTTCCATTCTATGAGAATTAATGCACGTGTGAAGACTCTAAACTTTTGGTCGAAGAAAAATCACCGTTTGGCATTCTGCCCTCGGTTATCACAGCTTTGTTCCCTCTGACCTATATTGAGGTCAAGGAATGTTGCATTGTGTCATTTAGTCCACGAAACGAATAAGTAGCTTGTTCGTTGTGAACTACTACTACACGAGATGTTTAGTTGTGAAGGCTGGTAGAGATTAAACTGCAGCTTGTGATGCAGAGTGCTAACTATCACTGTCATCAATCTCCCATTAGCTGTGCTGTTTCAACTAACTTAGGAAATGCTAAATATTTAGATTTTATTTGATGATGTTTCTCATGGGGAATCTAGGATACGTTTATCTCGATCACTCAATTTCTGTGGCATTTCAAGAAAGGTCACCATGATTATGCAGGTTATGTGCACGGAGTACCTTCAAGAAAGGACAGAGCTGGTCACTGCCTTACACAAACATAGGAAGATGTCTAATCTTCCCAAAATAAACCAGGTTTCTTTCTCTCGAAATCTCTGTCCTCTCAATCGGACTCACGCAATTGACTCATTATATATTCACATTGATTTTGTCGATCTCTTCTCTCTTCCTTCGCATCCTCTCAAGCCATTGATTTTTTCTGATGCAGCCCACACTGATAATCTGGGGGGAATATGACAAAGTCTTTCCATTGGAATTGGGTCACAGATTAAAGAGGTTTTCCTTCTATGCTTTGCTTTGGTTTTTCCACTTTCTTAACAAGCTTGATTCTCTACTAGAACGTGTATAAACAACGTCCTGGGATAAAATCAGCTCTTCAGAACCAAAACGCTTCTAAGCATCTAAGACCCCTTAGTTCGAACATTCAACGCTCATGAGCATTAATTTCCAGAAGAATCCATTTTTGCCGAATGGTTCTTGGTAGGTGTTCTTGCTGAATAATCTGCTTCTTTGTTTTAATCGTTTGAATGACTTTGGCCAGGCATTTGGATGAAAACGCGCAATTAGTGGTTATAAAGGATTGCGGTCATGCGATGAATGTAGAGAAGCCGAAAGAGATGTACAAACACATCAAGTCGTTCCTTGTCGATCCACAACTTTCACCTAGGAGGACAAATCAAACCAATGGCCAGAAGGTTGACTAAGATTCAGCAATGACTTTATAGTCGAATCAGCCTTCTGCAGCATGCACACATTGATTTAAGCTATTTAATTAGAAGAAACATTATTCAACATACTGAACCTATGAAGAGTGATGGCCATACTATGGGGAGTGCTTCCTTTTTATTCTCGAGATATATCATTACAGACGCATTTTTTGGGTTCATTGTCAATTCTGCTTTATTAGTGTTGCAACGTTTGCTTGTAATGCTGCTTTCGCGGTATGCGAATCAAATGTATGCTGTTGCGATGAACATTGTCTTCCTTTCCAGTTCAGCATGAATTATGGGGCATATTGGGAATCAGAATATCAATATTCTGAGAACCGTTTGCTGATCGAGCTGAAACATGAAATAGGCAATTGGCATCGCCGCTTTGCAGAAGGAGATTTCGATAACTTTTCTCACCTTTAGTCTCATGATTAAAACAGATGACTTTGCTTCAATTCAAGTTGCCCGGGCTGATAAACTTCATCTGATCATTGTGCAGAGTCAGTCAAGTCGTTAGTTCCTGTAGAAGGAGGCTGAGGTAGTGAGGCGAGTATCGATTGGTTCGGCCCAAGAGGTGTTATCAAGATGCATGAAAAGTAGCCATTAGAATTTCCATTCTAAAAGTTAGAATTTTGGAGTCGTTTTCTCCGATAACCGATCGGGTTGGGAAGGAGCGATCAACATTGGTGATTTCATTGGGCTTTACTATAGGGATTCCGACAGCCATTTTGAAAGACTTTAAGCGATAGTTATTGTCTAGAAAGGCGAATCCGCCGCCGTAGTCCGCCATGATGCAAGCGGGTACAAAGCCAGAGACTCTCCCAAGCCCAAGTGCCTATCATAAATGAACGAAGGTTTTCCTAGACCATGAGCAACTAAGATCCAAACTTGGACCAAGGCGTTGCCAAACCACTTATGAAATTAAGAGAATGCCTTATACGACTAGGCCAATCACCACGATGGTGCTTTTAAGGAGTTATTATTCGAATTATAATCAAAGTTAAGTAGAAAACATATCGTGACATAAGAAGCAATCAAAACGAACAGATGATTACATTAGAAAATCGTTATACAAGTTTGGAGCAACTTGAACGAATAAATTCATGAGTCTGATATAGAAACTCGTTATTTTTGTGGGTTCTTTGATATGCATCAAATGCATGTAAATAAGGCTATTTGGTTCTACTAAAAGTATTTGTGGACTCATACGAATTCTTTATAATTATTAGAGTTACATGAAGGAGAAGAGAACGAGGGGAAGTAAATAGGTACGGTCAAGATGAGAGACAAGAGTGCTAGTATTGTTTACTAAGTAAGATAGCAGAAAAGGTCGAAAATCTCTCATTACTTGATTTTGAAAGCTTTCCTCGTATACATTTTTTTTTTTGGACATAACAAAGACTTATCATTTCATTTAATAACTAGCCCTCTAGAGAAAGGGGCATCAAAATACAGGATCTCCCATAGAGGGGGTGGTAGGTAAGAAACTCAATAACGTAGAAGTGTCTTAACTCTTGAGGCCTTTACAACCCAATCTATTAATCTATTTAACTCTCGAGGACAGTAGGCTAACTCAAGGCTCTCAAAGAGGGCCATGAAGCTTAAGCATTCTGTGATAAGGGGCTCAACTTCCCACGAGCAGAGAGAGGAATCTTGTAGGAAGCTTATCAAGGTAGAGTTGTTAGTTTCCAGCATAAATTTCTGTCCAGATCGGCTAGCAAAGTGTCGAAGAGCGTGGAGACAAGCAAGGGTTTTAGAGTGAAGGGCGGAGGACACTTGGATTGGTTGTGCAGCTCCTTCGATCAATCTCCCTTCAGAATCGCTGCATACAAAAGCAAAAGCCCCTTCCGTAGACCCTGAGAGATGTGATCCATCGACATTAATTTTTAGTGTCCCTGGCTGTGGTGGTCTCCACCTCGACGGTAAATCCTCAAATGCTCGCTCTCCCACCTTGTTACTTCCGTTCCACTTCGCATAGTTGTAGTGCATTGCAAAAGCCGAGTCTACTATGCTTCTGGGACTAGGAATCTGGTATTGGAAGACGAAGGAGTTACGCGCTAACCAAATATTCCAGAGGGTGGTTGCAATGATCTCAAAGAATAGGTTCTTTTGGGTCAGATCTTCATAGTTCAACAATCACTTCTCGATTCTGGTCACTTGTTGGTGAGAGAACTGAAAATCAAATTCTGGGCTAGACCAAACCTGCATTGTCCTATCACATAGGAGAAATAGATGTTCCACCGTTTCTAGTTCCTTGTAGCACATGGGGCAGTAAGGCTCAAGTAAAAACTTCCTTTTATATAAGTTAACCCTGGTTGGTAGAGCGTTTTGGCAAATGCTCCACATGAAAAATCTGACTTTGGCGAGTGTTTTTAGCTTCCAGATCTTGCCCCACAGAAAATTAGGCGTTTGGTAGGAGGTTGAAGCCTGCCTATTGTCTTGTATGGTTTCAATCTTTCGAAGTTGATTATAACCACTTTTAACCGAGTAACAGCCAGACTGATTTGCTGACCAAACTAGCTTATCCTTTGTCGAGATGATTGGCAATGGAGTTGCTAGAATTTCATTAACGACTTGCTCCTCAAAAAGATTCCCCAGTAGTTGGCCCTTCCATTGTTTTCCTGTTGAGTCAATCAATTCAGCAACCATATTGGGATCTTGTTGATTATATGGCCCTCCCAGTACACCTCTTTCCAACCATCTATCCTCTCTGATTCTGATTTGCTGGCCATTACCCACTTTCGATCTTACGTCCTTTGAAATTGCTTCTCTACCCATTAGTAGGCTTTGCCAACCCCATGAAGGGCAAGTACCTTTAGCAGCATGCCAGAAGTCATAGTTTGGGAAATACCTTCCTTTAAGTACTTTATACCATAATGCGTTTGGAGCTTGCACAACTCTCCAGGCTTGTTTTCCCAACATTGCTCTATTGAAAGTAAGAAGATCTCTAAAGCCCAAACCACCTTTGTCTTTCCTTGTCTTCAGCGTTTCCCATTTTTTCCAATGAAGGCCAGCTTTGGAGGCATGTGCTTTCCACTAGAACGAAGCTATCTTCCTTTCTATGGCTTTGCAAATGGCTACTGGAATTTTAAAAATAGACATCGCATATTGTGGCAAAGCTTGTACCACCGCTTTGATTAATATTTCGTTTCTAGCTTTGGAGATAAAATTTTCTTTCGAGCCTTCCAACTTCATATTTACTCTTGCCAGTATCCAAGCGAACATCTGTTTTTTTGTTTGGCCCCAATCTGAGGGGATGCCCAAATACTTTCCAGTTTTGTCGATCTCCGGAACATGCATCTCTTGGGCCATGTTCCTTCTCAATTGCAATGGACACCCCGTACTAAAAAAGATACCCGATTTGTTGAGGTTGATTTCTTGACTCGATGCAAAGCAATATTGATGAAGGATAGATGCTAGGTTTTGGCATTCGCTAACCTTTCTATCCAAGAAGAAGATTGAGTCATCTGCAAACAATAAATGGGATAGGCTAGGGTAGTTCCTGTTTAGTTTGATTCCTTTGAAGCTCTCGTCATCTACTGCTTTTTTCATGAGTGATGATAGTACATTTGCCACAATAATAAATAAGTATGGGGACAAAGGGTCCCCCTGGCGAAGACCTCTCGAGGGCCTAAAGAAAGGGAGGGGTTCCCCATTAAACTTGACGCTAAGAGAAACGGTGGAGACACATTGCATAATCCAAGAAACCCATCTCATGCTAAAGCCCATCTTTATGATATATGCTTCTAGGAAATCCCATTCAACTTTATCATAGGCTTTCTTCATGTCCAACTTTAGAATTGCCTGAAATCTCTTTGTCCACTTGCTGATTCTCAAATAGTGAAGGACTTCCTGTACCACTAGAATATTGTCTTGTATTTGTCTACCACTGACGAAGGCACTTTGTTTCATTGCTATCAAATTAGGGAGTCAAGGTTTTAGGCGGTTTGCCAAGACCTTGGATATAATTTTATAGCTGAAGTTGCACAAACTAATGGGCCTGAATTGGTCAATCCTTTCTAGGTTGGGGTTTTTGGGAATAAGAACAATGTGGGTTTTGTTCAGATTTGGGTTAAGAGAGCCTGTGTTGAAGAAAGATCTCACCATATTAAGCACATCATGTTGGATTATTTCCCAATGATATTGATAGAATTGTCCGTTTAATCCGTCTGGTCCCGGAGCTTTCTTGGCGCCTAACTGAAAAGTCGCTTCCTTGACCTCTTGCATTGTTACACTCCTCAGCATGTGCTGATTCATCTGATCCTCCACTATTCTAGGGCACATATCAATTACTGGCTGAAAATTTCTTTGACCAGCTGTGGTGTAAAGAGATTGGAAGAATTGCATCGTCAATTCTTGTAGTTCTTTTGGATCATAACTCCACTCTTCTTCCGTCGTTTTCAACATAGATATTTTGTTTCTTTTTCTTCTTTGAACAGTGGTCGCATGAAAATACTTTGTGTTCTTGTCTCCCCAACGCAGCCAGCTAATGCGTGATCTCATGCCCTAATACATTTCCTCCTATTTCCATAGGTCTTCAATTTGTTGGTTTAAAGATTTGACCCTCTCCCTATTTAGTTGCAAAGTTGGGGCATTTGTAATCTCTTGGAGTTCTCTTTTCAGAGAGTTTATTTGGCATTGCGCGTTTGAGAACTTCTCTTTACTCCACTTCGTCAACGCTTCTGATACTCTCAATAATTTCCTCGTGAGTTTCTCATTTTCCAACCCGGGGACACTCCATACCGACTGTACAACTTTAATGCAGTCTTCATCTTCCATCTAGAAAGCTTCGAGCTTGAATTCTCTCTTTCTTCTAGATGAGGTTGGCGAGAGTTTTACCAATAGTGGGCTGTGGTATGAACCGATCGCAGGTAGGGCAAGAACTTCTGCATTTGGGAACTTTACTCTCCAATTTACCTCGCATAGGGCTCTATCTATGCGTCCTTTCACATGTGCCTCTCCCTCCCTATTATTCGCCCAGGTAAACGCGCAACCCTTGCTCTCAAGATCAAGGAAGGAACAATTGTTTAGGAATTCCCGAAAAGTAGCTAGCTTGTAGTTATCCGCCATGCGTCCTCTGATCTTTTCCCACGGGTGCAAGATTTCATTGAAATCACCCATACAAATCCACGGTAGCTGGTTTGAAAGGCTAACTCTTTGGAACTCCCTCCAGAGTTGGAGCCTTTCTTGGTATACTGTTGTGGCATGGACAAAGGTAATTCTCATCTGAGTTTGGCTTACTTTATCTGAGCAAATCAGGTCAAATAGCTCCGGAGAGGCCCTTACCACGTTCAAGGATACCGAATCCGTCCACATCACTGCTAACCCACCTACTATTCCCGTTGGATTTACTACTTCATAAAATTGAAAATTGAGACGCCTAATAAGTCTCTAAACCTTCACTTCTTTGTTCTTCGTTTCCATCAAAAAGAGGATATTGGGCTTAAAACGAGCTACTAAGGCTCGCAGTTCCTGGCTTGTCAGGAGTGTGCCCAATCCCTAACAATTCCAGCTTAGGATATTCATGGGAAACCCGATGGCTTATTAGGGCTAGCCACCAAAGCCCGTAACTGAGGCTCATTCAGAACCTGGATCGAAGTATCTAGAAGATGGGTCTCGTCCAAGGCAAGGGAGAGACCTTTTTGGGGGAAGTAGGGACTGTACCTTCTCCGGATCTTCTTGCTTGTTGATTTCTTTCCCTTGCTATAATTCTTCTGAGGGCCACTAGAGCACCCTTCTCTGACCAGGGGGAGGATAGGGGCATTTAGCTGTTGAATTGGTTGGTAAGGATCATCTTTAGAAAAACAGCGACCAACTCCCCTTGCTACTAGTTCATTCATAAAAGGTTGTCCCGGTTGCTCAAATCTTATTCTCAAAGCTTGGGATCATAGAAATCGGCTTTCATACTCTCTTGACGCACTTGAAAATAGTATTTAAAAACTATTCCATATTTAGTATAATTAGATTATTTGACTTTAAGTTTTGGAAATTTTTTAGGATAAGAGAACTATACTTAGATTATTGGCTTCCAATTATAATGTTTCCCAACTCGTTTAAAATTTATAATAAGAGATTTATTATTTTTGAGCTTATTCTAGCATTTTGAATAGTAACCCAAAAATGGTTTCCACCTCAAGCAACGTGGGACTGATAAGTGATAAATTAGGAATAAGCCATTTGTGAGACTGGCTTAGAAGCTTAAGGAATACATGTGAAGTGCATATAGAGGCCCACGTCTCACCAAAAAGGTAGCCTCACCCGTCCACCCCAAAACCAACATGCACAGTGTTGGTCTCCAATTTTTTGGACCGAGGATCGGACCAACCCTATGGGTCTGATCTGCTTCCAGGGTCAACCCAGAATCAACAGATTATTTTTTTTTTTTGTTATATTTTTTGAAGGATAAACGTACTATTTCAAATTATATATACATCAACAATATAGCATTGAACAACCAAACTGTGAACACCAGTACATATCAAACATAAATATAAGATAAGATAACGACATAACTGTCACACTTGCTAAAAGCAACAAACCATGAAAAGAACATGTGAAATATAATTAAACCATGATAAGTTCAAAATACGTAATATAAATCATGAATTATACAACTTCATATTTTGTTCATTCTTAAATGATCACTTCACCTTTCGAACACCTAAAAATGAAACAAATAACACACATAATTAATACTTAGTATGTTTGTCTAGCGGAGCTACGCTCATGAGACGAGCGAGGCCGAGGTGGGCGAGCGAAGAGGGTTTCTTTTTTTTCTTTTAATTAGAGCTAGATTTCTTTCTACTTTCTAATTTACACAACAAACTGAATTGCAAAAAAAAGAAGAGAATAGATAAGGAGGCCCCAGGTTTAAAGTAGACAAAAGCATTTGATATATAAAATATACAAGGTTGGTCTATGTTGGACTAATCCTAAATTCCTAGGACCGAGAATCAATCCACATAGTGCAGGGTTAAGGAGTCCCAGGACCAAGGACCGACCTAATCCCCCTAGGAACTGGATTAGGATCGGCCCATTAGGTCGGTCCAAGGTTGGTCTAGGGTTGACTTTAGATCGATGCTCACCCCTGGTGCACACCAAGCAACGTGGAACTTCATCCTCGCTTGAAGGCCTCTTTTTATATAAGTGATAACTAGAAACAAGTCTTAGAAAATCGGTGAGACGAGCTCACAAGCTTTGACAGATAGAAAGTTAATATAAAAAGTTCAAGAAATGCAAAATGAGTAAGTTCCTGTATAAGTAAGTTCTTTGGCTTTGAAGTGCCATGAATAATTGATCATCTACTTGGCCACACTCGGCAAAAGACTAATTAGAGTGCATTAACATAATTTGTAGGAGCTGTCAAATGTGAGGAGTACAATTGAATTGTTCTCAAATTGAAGGGGCTAAACCTTAAAAAACATCAAACTAATAGACTGGTACCGTATTTACCTCAAAAACAATTTTCGTGTTACAAAAATCCCATATTGGTACACCCAATCACATGTATAATAAACTAATCATGAATCACAAAAAATCCCAAGCTGGTATGCATATGTCATAATTATTCCAAACTAATTTTCATATCACAAAAAATTCCAAATCACCAAGATCTTATATTGGGAAATTTGCTAAAATCTGCTAATTTTGCACTAAAAGCTTCCTCAAGTTTCAAAATCTACTAAAATTCCTAATTTTTGTAACACGAAAATTAATTTAGGATAAATGTGGCATGACCTATAAAGTTTGAGATTTTTTTGTCACGAAAATTATTTTGAGATAAATGTGACAAGAGTGCATGATTGAAATGTTCTCAAAAGTGTCGCTATCTTGACCACTTGATGATCTATCTCTCTATCATTAAATAGAGTTTTTCTTTGTCGACGGTTCATCGCACATAATATTCGCCGGAGTTTCCCACATAGTTTGGCAAAAATCTATGGAATTTCTATGACGTTAGATACAGCCTGTCTAGAATATGTTCCAAAAAAATTATAGAAAATGGGGATCTCTATGTTTTCCTAACCTCGACCGCATCATTACAAATACTTCCCACAGATTTTCCAAATTAATTTAGCGAATGGCAAAAAGAAAAAAAAATCGCCACACTATTAAGTGGATAAAAAAATAAAATGCTGCAATTTTTTTATATAATGATTATCTTAGGCCCCAATATCCTAAAAAACCTTCAACTTTAACTTTTGTCCCGATTTTACTTTTTGTCTCATAAAAAACCTTTAATTTTAGGTGCAATTTTAATTCTATCATAAACTTTTTTTTATCCCATAGAAACCCTCAACTTTAGGACATGTCCCAATTTTAGCCTAAACTATTTTTTGTCCTGCCAAAAACCCCAAACTTTAGCTCTAGTCTCAATTTTACCCTAAAATTTTTATAGTCTCATAAAAAATCATAAAATTTTACTTAAGTCTTAAACTTTGTCCCCATTAATCCTCTGCCGTTGAAAATCGAGAGATGGAAAACTCCCAGGCATGAGCTATTCGAGAGTCCGAGCTCGATCTCTTAGACCGCAAGAGATGGAAACACTCCAAAGTACGAGAGATTGATGAGCGCAAAATCATAAGAGCGATTTTGACGGAAGGTTAATGGAGAGTAAATTTGAGATTCAAGTAAAAGTTGGTGATCTTTTATAAGACAACAAAATTTCAAGTGAAATTGAAACTGAACCTAAAAATGGAATTTTTTATGAAACAAAAAAAATTTAGGGTAGAATTGATACAATACCAAAAGTTGAGGGTTTTTTATAAAACAAAAAAAATTATTGTAGAATTGGGACCGGACCTAAAGTTGGAAGTTTTTTATGCGACAAAAAAAATTAGGATAGAATTGAGATATAACCTAAGGTTTGTGGATTTTTAAGAGAGAAAAGGTAAAATTGTGACAAAAGTTAAAGTTTGAAGTTTTTTAACGTATTAAACCGATTCTCTTTTGCCATATGAGCAATTAATGTTTACGAAAATCAAAATATTTCTTGCCACCTATGCTTGATCCATGGAGCACTCGTGAAGTCAACACTTCTAAACTAAAACTAAATTACACGTCTAGATAGACTTTTACCATAAGTGTAATCTAAATCTCACGGTGGACGCACGTTAGCTTTTCTATAACTTGAAATACTCGAAACTTTTACAATATACATAAACTGACACATAAATTCTCACATAATATTTCTTATAAAATCATTTAATCTAATTTTAAAATTTAGTGGGAAAATGAAAGGTTACATTTCGCTTTTTTATAAGGCACAAACAAAAGGCCCACAATTTGATTTGAAGTTACTGTATGGTTTATAGACCGTACGGACTAATATCATCTCAATTGTTAATAACCTAAGTGTCACCATATTACCCACGTTGTCAACGATTGAGGTTGGCTTAGTCTATTTAATGCATAAACCATGCTCCATTTTATCATAATCAATATAGAAAGTGCTATTGCCACCCCTGCTTTTTGATGACCTCAGTTCTAACTAAGAGCTTCAAAGTCCTCCTGTCGTTGGCTCTTCCAAAGCCTTTGTCTCTCTGGAGCCACTTCGTCTGTTTTTGACTTTTGAAGTCATAACCAAGCAAAGCTACTTTGAATCTTCATCCCAGTCAGCACCAAGATTAGCAGACTAAGGAACCGACTAGCAGATTGTCTTAACCTCCGTCTCTGCTCAATTCAATAGGATCACATTTTTGAGAGAGCAAAGAAAACACCCTCTTCATTTCTTGATCAAACCGCCATTTCTTTCGATCTAATCTGTCCTCCAAAGGCGACCCACTCCTCGGAAAACCTCAAGAACATACCCGCAAAAGGGCGAACAAGAGAACCAAAAATTGATGCCAAAGTGCTTCAGCTTTGCGGCAGCATATGACCGATGGTGTCGCTTCAGCTTTTCCCGAGCGGGCCTGAAATCGACCACCACCGACCTCGGCGAAGGCACGGTCATGCACTGTTGGGTCCCCAAGACGTACAACCCCAACAAGCCCAACTTGCTCCTCTTGCACGGCCTCGGAGCCAACGGAATGTGGCAGTGGAGCATGTTCATCTCGCGCTTCATCGAGACATTCAACTTGTACGTGCCTGATCTCTTGTTCTTCGGCGACTCCTACACGACCCGGCCCGAGCGGACCGAGCAGTTTCAGGCTCAGTGCGTCGCAGGTAGGACCGTCGACTTTCTGACAGACAGGATACCACATGACTCGAGCAAGACTGACTTGGATCAGCATTTGAAACGTTTTGCAGGAGTCTTGAAGGCTCAGGGAGTGAGAAAGACGAAAGTGGTGGGGCCAAGTTACGGTGGATTCGTGGCGTATAGCTTGGCGGCGCAGTTCCCAGAGATGGTGGAGAAGTTGGTTCTGTGCTGTGCAGGGGTTTGTATGGAGGAGAAGGACATAGAGGATGGGATGTTTCAGGTGGGCCAAAAAATATTAGATAGACTCGTTTCCTGAGTGGTAATCACGATGCAGAAACTACTTTCGAACTTGTGTGTATTTCTTGTGTGCAGTTCAGCGCCTGTCTTAGTGTTTCTTGATACTTGTGATAATGGAACTGAGTGAGTCTTTGGGCAATGTCTTCCGCAGGTGAAGAGCGCGGATGAGGCCGTGAGTTTGCTGTTACCGCAGACGCCAGAGAAGATGAAGGAGATGCTCAAGGTTGTCTTTTACAAGCCTGTTTGGAACGTCCCCAATTGCATTCTGCAGGATTTCCTTGATGTAAGTTGACGAAAAGTTAAAAATCTCTCAGCTGCGCATTTGTAGTTTCGCACATTGCCTACGAATCTGAGTTTAGTTGATGCCAAGTGTTCAGTTTTCGTTTCCTTTGCTAGCAAAATCTTTGCCCTTACTTTTCCTGATTCATAATGGAAGTTTGTACAGTTAGTTATTAGCTAATAGCTACATTGATTGGGGAAGTACAATCTTTACATGGCTCTCCTGTCTTTTTTATGTCATCGTCTAAGCGACTTCTTGACCATACTCATAGTAGTCTTGTTCAGATTTCATTGCTCAAGATTACGAGGTATCGGGCCGATTACATTCCGAATAGAAAGGCCTCTGCTTTTAGAGAACAGAGTAAACACCATATTATTTGTCGATTCTATGAGAGTTTGTACATGTGCAAGGAGTTGTGAACTTCTGGTCGAACAAAAATCACCATTCAGCATTCTGCACTCAACTATCGCAGCTTTTTTCCTCTAACCTATATTTGAGGTCTAGGAATATTGCATTGGTGTTGTTTAGTCCCCAAATCTCGACTATAAGGAACTATTTTTACTCAAGACAAAATGAGCAAGTAGTTTGTTCCTTGTGAACTTAGACTACACGAGATGTCTAGTTGTGAAGGCCAGTAGAGATTAAACGGCAACTTGTGATAAAAAATGCTAACTCTCACTGTCATCAATCTTGCGTTAGTTGTGCTGTTTCAACAAACTTATGAAAAGCTAAATATCTAGATTTTATTTATTGATGTTTCTTGCTCGTGCGGGGGGTCGATTAGGCAATCTCGGAAAAGTTTATCTTGATCACTCAAGTTCTGTTGCATTTCAAGAAAGGTCACCATGATTGTCTGCAGGTTATGTGCACGGAGCACACTCAAGAATGGACAGGGCTGCTTAATGCCTTACTCAAAGATAGGAAGATGTCTAATCTTCCCAAGATAACTCAGGTTTCTTTCTCTCGAAATCTCTGTCCTCTCCATCGGACTCACGCAATTGACTCAGTATATATTCACATTGTTTTTGTCGACATCTTCTCTCTTCTTTGGACATCCTCTCAAGCCATGGATCTTTCTTGATGCAGCCGACACTGATAATCTGGGGGCAATATGACAAAGTCTTTCCATTGGAATTGGGTCACAGATTAAAGAGGTTTCCCTTCCACGCTTTGCTTTGGCTTTTCTACTTTCTTTAGAAGCTTGATTCTCTAACAAGCACCTATATAAACCGCATAATTGGATAAAAACAAATCGGGAATATGACAAAGTCTTTCCATTGGAATTGGGTCACAGATTAAAGAGGCTTCCCTTTCACGTTTTGCTTTGGCTTTTCTACTTTCTTTAGAAGCTTGATTCTCTAACAAGCACCTATATAAACAGCATAATTGGATAAAAACAAATCGTCAGAACTGAATTGCTCTTAATTACTGAGACCCCTTCAGTTTGAACTTTCAATGTTCATGGGCGTCAAATTCCAGGAGGATCTGTTTTTGCTGAATGGCTGTTGGTAAACTTTCTTGATGGAATAACCTTCTTTTTTCTTTTTATTGTTCTACTGACTTTGGCCAGGCATTTGGATGAAAATGCGCAATTAGTTGTTATCAAGGATTGTGGTCATGCAATGACTGGAGGGGAGCTGAAAGAGATGAACAAACGCATGAAGTCTTTCCTCGTAGATCGACCCCTTTCACCTGAGAAGGCAAATCAAACCAAAGGCCAGAAGGTGCACTGAGAGTCAGCAATGAATTTATAGTCGCATTCAGCCTTCTGCAGCATGATTGTTCGAGTTATATACACATTAATATAAGCTATGTAGTTAGAGGAAACACAGTTCAACATATTGAACCGATGAAGAGCAAGGCCCAGTATGGGGAATATTTCCTTTTTCTCCTTGAGATATTGCGTTACAGATGTATATTTTTGGGTTCATTGTATTGTAATGTTTGCTTGTAATACTACTTTCACAGTTCACGAAGCCAACTTATGCCATTGCTATGAACATTGTCTTCCATTCCAGTTCAGCATGAATTCTGGGGCATATCGGTACTCTGAATATCCATATTCTGAGAACCGCGCACTGATGGGGCTGAAAACATGAAGCAGGTGATTAGCGTCACCGCTCCACCAAAGGAGAAATCGACAACTTTTTGCGCCCCCCTTAACTTGATTAATACAGATGCTAAACTTCATCATGGTGCAGAGTCAGTCAAGGTGTTAGTTCCTGTAGTAGGAGGCTGAGGTAGTGAGGCGAGTTGGGGTTCGACCCAAAAGGTGTTATCAAGGTGCATGAGAAGTAGCCATTAGAAGTTCCATTGTAAAATCTGGAGATTTAAAAGGACTAGACGTTGCCCTGAATTTTCAGAGGGTCGTTTTGTCTGACAACCAAATAAGTTGGGAATGAGCAACCATCATCTGTGATTCCAATGGGCATTACCATAGGAATTCTAACATCCAATTTGACATCTCCACTCTGAGCAATAGCTACTGCCTCAAAAGGCGAATCCGCCGTTCTAGTCCACCATGATGCAAGCGGGTACAAAGCTGGAGGTTCTCACAAACCCAAGTGCCCTTCATAAATGAGCTAAGGTTTTCCCAGACCAAGGGCAACTAAGCCCCAAACCTGGACCAAGGTTTTTCTGGATCATTTAGGAAATTAAGAGTATGCCTTGTGGTACTTTTGAGGAGTTTTTATTCGAATTATAATCAAAGTTAAGTGAAAAACATCTTAGCATAAGAAACAACCAAAATGAACGCATTATTACATTAGAAAATCATTATACAAGTTTGGAGCAACTTTTTTTTTATCAGTCCTACTCTGTCTTTCACTCACGATACATACTCAGACTTGCACCCCACCTCTTGTAGGGCATGGGCGTCAAAACCCATATCTTAAACTACGCAGCTCCACCACTACCCCTTTTGCGAAGGTAGGGATTCAAACTCCCCACCTTCTCCTTCTCAAGTGAGAAGGGTGGCCACTGGGGTAAACCCCCGGTGGTTAAGTTTGGAGCAACTTACACGAATAAATTCGTAAGTTTGGTATAGCAACTCATTATTTTTGTGGGTTCTTTGCTATGCAACAAATGCATGTAAATGAAGCAATTTTGTTTTGGTATAAGTATCTATGAACTCATACAAATTATTTCTAATTAGAAGAGTTACATAAAGGGGAAGAGAATAGTGTCGTTTACTAAGTAGGATAGCAGAAAAGGTGGAAAAACTCTCATTACTAGATTTTAATAGCTTTCATTGTATAAATAGCTATTGGCTTTCATACCCTCGTGATGCACCTCAACTTCTGCGAAGCCAGGCATATACATAGCCTCACTTGTGCACAGCAAGCGACATGGAACTTTGTCCTTGCTCAAAGGCATCTTTTTATATAAGTAATAGACTGAAAACAAAATATTTTTGTCATATTTACCCCAAATTATCTTTCGTGTCACAAATCATCAAAATCTTATATTGAGAAATCTGCTAAGATATGCCAATTTTGCCTTAAGAGCTTTCTCAAGTTTCAAAATTTGCTAAAAACTATAATTTTTATGATGCAAAAATCAGTCCGAGGCAATTGCGGCACAAGTCGCTCAAGTTTGGGATATTTGTGATACAAAAATTAATTTTGGATAAATGTAACATGAATGTACGATTAAATTTTTCCCAAATTTTATGTGTCACTATCATGACCAATTGATGATCTGTCTCTCCATTGTTAGATAGAATTTTTCTTTGCCCAGAGTTCATTGCACAGAATATTTGTCGGTTCCGACATATTTAGGCAAAAATCTATGGAATTTCTAAGAGGTTTAGTGCAACCTGACTAGAATATCCAAACCATTTATAGAAAATGGGGATTGCTATGTTTTCCAAACCTTACCCGCATCATTATAAATACTTCCTAGAGATTTTCCGAATTAATTTAACGAGTGGCCAAAAATAAAAAATAAAAATTCCCCACGCTTTTTCCCTTCGGTCTTGCCTTCCGTCATCTTATTAAATGGAGTTATATTAAGGCTCTGTTTGTTTTACAAAAAATTAATTATTTTCTAAAATATTTTCCAAAAAATTATCGCTTACATCACTTGAAATAATTATTTAATGAAAAATGTTTTCATCATTGATAATAATTTTTGTCTAAATACTTTTATAAACGATGAAAAAAATTTGTTCATTCGTTTTTGTAAGTGATACAGGAGATTATTTTTAAGAAAATATTTTCCAAATCATTTATTTTCATTGAAACAAACGGAGCTTAAATAATGAAAGGAAATGCTACGCTTTTTTTAATATAATGATTTTCTTTTGCCATATGAACAATTAGTGTTTAGGAAAATCAAAAATTTCTTGCTAGATATGCTTGATCTATGGAGCACTAGTGAAGTTGACACTTCTAAACTATCACTAAATTGCACGTCTGGATAAACTTTTACCATTAGCTTAATCTAAATCTCACAATGGACACTCAATTAACTTTTTCATAACTCGAAATACCTGAAACTTTTACAACATACATAAGTTGGCACGTAAGTTCTCATATAATTTTTTTGTACGGAGATTTTTCGCATAATTTTAAATTATAAAAGGAAAATAAAATTTTTCCTTTTGCTTTTTAAAAAGCACAAACTAAAAGCCCACAATTAATAAAAAGTTACTATGTGACTTACAAATTATATGGACCAATATCATCTCAACAGTTAATAATGGAAGTCTCACCGTGCGACCCACGTTATTGATGATTGAGATTCGCTCGATCTATCTACTGCATAGACCGCATACACTTATCATAATTAATGTAGAAAATGCTCTTGGCGCCCCTACTTTTTGATGACCTATGATCTGACTAAGAGCTTCAAAGTCCTCCTGTCATTGGCTCTTCCTCGACATTTGTCTCTCTGAGGCCAGTCTTGTCTCTTGTTTACTTTTGAAGTCTTTGTCAAGGAAGCTCCTTTGGATCTTCATCCCAGTAAAAACCAAAATTGGCAGACTATAGATGATACCCAATTGGCAGATTGCCTCAATCTCCACCTCTGCTCAATCCAATAACGTCACGTTCTTGAGAGAGAAGACACCCTCTTCAGTTCTTGATCGAACCCACCATTGCTTTCGATCTAATCCGTCCTCTAGACTCGACCAGCTCCTCGGGAAACCTCAAGTATGTACCCTCAAAAGAGCAAACAAGAGAACCGACTCTTGATGGCAAAGTGCTTCAGCTTTGTGGCGACGTGGGACCGATGGTTTCGCTTCTCCTTTTCCCGGGCGGGCCTGGAATCGACCACCACCGACCTCGGCGACGGCACGGTCATGCACTGTTGGGTCCCCAAGACGTGCAAGCCCAACAAGCCCAACTTGCTCCTTCTGCACGGCCTCGGAGCCAACGCAATGCGGCAGTGGTACGTGTTTATCTCGCACTTCATTGCGAGATTCAACGTGTACATGCCTGATCTCTTGTTCTTCGGCGACTCCTACACGACCCGGCCCGAGCGGACCGAGCAGTTTCAGGCTCAGTGCGTCGCAGGTAGGACGGTCGATTTTCTGACAGACAGCATACCACATGACTTCAGCAAGACTGACTCGGATCAGCATTTGACCTGTTTTGCAGTAGTCTTGGAGGCTCAGGGAGTGAGAAAGACGAACGTGGTGGGGGCAAGCTACGGCGGGTTCGTGGCGTATAGCTTGGCGGCGCAGTTCCCGGAGATGGTGGAGAAATTGGTTATATGCGGTGCAGGGGTTTGTATGGAGGAGAAGGACATGGAGGATGGGACGTTTCAGGTGGGCCAAAAAACATTTGATAGACTCGTTTCCTGAGTGGTAATCACGTTGCAGAAACTGCTCTGGAACTTGCGTGTATTTCTTGTGTGGAGTTCAGTGCGGGTCTTACAGTTTCTTGATACTCGTGATAATGGAACTGAGTCTGTCTTTGGGCAATGTCGTCTGGTAGGTGAAGAGCATGGACGAGGCCGTGACTATCCTGTTACCGCAGACGCCAGAGAAGATGGGGGAGATGCTCAAGGTCGTCTTTTACAAGCCGGTGACGAAAATGCCCACTTGCTTTATGCAGGATTTCATTGATGTAAGTCGACAAAAAGTTACAATCTCTCAGCTGCACGTTTGTGTTTTTGCAGATTGCCTACGAATCTGAGTTTAGTTGATGCCAAGTGTTCAGTTGTCGTTTCCTTTGCTAGTGAAATTCTTACCTTTCCCTTTCCTGATTCATAATGGAAGTTTGTGCGTGTAAATGTCGGCTAATAGCTCCATTGAATGGGGAAGCAGAATCTTTACATGGCTCTCCTCTGCTTTTATGTGATCGTGTAAGCCATTTCTTGACCACACTGATAGGGGTCTTGTTCACAATTTATTGCTCAAGATTACGAGCTATCGGGCGATTAGGTTCTAAATAGAAAGGCCTCTGCTTTAGAGAATAGAGTAAACACCATGTTATTTGTCGAGTCTATGAGAGTTTGCTCACGTGCAAGGACTTGTGAACTTTTGGTCGGACCAGAATCACCATTCAGCAATCTGCCCTCCACTATCGCAGCTTTGTCCCTCTAACCCATATTTGAGGTCTAAGAATATTGCATTGGTGTCGTTTAGTCCCCGAATCTCGACTACATGGAACACTTTGGACACTAGACAAAATGAACAAGTAGTTTTGTTCCTTGTGAACTGAGACTGCACAAGATGTCTAGTTATGAAGGCCAGTGGAGATTAAACGGTGGCTTCTGATGCAAAGTGCTAACTCTCACTGTCATCAATCTCGCATCGGCTGTGGTGTTTCAACAAACTTATGAAAAGATAAATATCTAGATTTTAGTTGATGATGTTTCTTGCGGGAAAGTTTATCTCGATAACTCAAGTTCTGTGGCATTTCAGGAAAGGTCGCCATGATTGTCCGCAGGTTATGTGCACGGAGTACCACCAAGAAAGGACAGGGCTGGTCAATGCCTGACTTAAAGACAGGAAGACGTCTAATCTTCCCAAGATAACTCAGGTTTCTGTCTCTCGAAATCTCTGTCCTCTCGATCGGACCAAGCAATTGACTTAGTTATTCACATTGATTTGTCGATATCTTCTCTCTTCTTTGTACATCCTCTCAAGCCATGAATCTTTTCTGATGCAGCCGACATTGATAATCTGGGGGGAATATGATAAACTGTTTCCATTGGAACTGGGTCACAGATTAAAAGAGGTTTCCCTTCCACGCTTTGCTTTGGTTTTTCTACTTTCTTTAGAAGCTTGATTCTGTAACAAGCACTTAAATAAACAACATAATTGGACAAAAACAAATCTTCAGAACTGAAGTGTTCTTAATTATCTAAGACCCCTTCAGTTTTAACATTCATTGTTCATGTGCATCAAATTCCAGGAGGCCTTTGGTAAACTTTATTGATGGAATAACCTTCTTCTTTTTCTTTTTATATTGTTGGAATGACTTCGGCCAGGCATTTGGATGACAACGCACGATTAGTGGTTATGAAGGATTGTGGTCATGCGATGAATGGAGAGAAGCTGAAAGAGATGTACAAACACATCAAGTCGTTCCTCGTAGATCCACTCCTTTCACCTAGGAAGGCAAATCAAACAAAAGGCCAGAAGGTGGACTGAGCATGAGCGATGAATTTATAGTTGACTCAGCCTCCTGCAGCATGCTTGTCCAAATTATATCCGTACAATATATGTGCATTAATTTAAGCTATGTAATTTGAAGAAACATAGTTCAACATACCGAACCCATGAAGAGCGAGGCCCATAGTATTGGGAATATTTCCTTGTTTTCGCGAGACATTGCATTGCAGACGCATATTGCGAGTTCATTGTGAATTTTGCTGGATTATTGTTGTAATGTTTGCTTGTAATACTGCTTTCACGATGCACAAAGCAAATTAATGCCATTGCGATCAACATTGTCTTCCTTTGCAGTTCAGCGTGAATTCTGGGGCACATTGGTACTCAAAATATCATTATTCTGAGAACCGCTCTCAGATGGAGCTGAGAACGTGAAGTAGGTGATTGGCAGCGCTGCTTTGTAGAAGGAGAAATCGATAACTTTTTTAACCTTTAACATGATTGATACGCATGCTAAACTTCATCAGATCATGGTGCAGAGTCAGTCGAGATGTTAGTTCCTGTAGCAGGATTCTGAGGTCGTAAGGCGAATAGGGGTTCGACCCAAAAGATGCATGAGAAGTAGCCATCGGAAGTTCCAGTGTGAAATCTGGGTACTTAAGAACTAGAAGTTGGCCCAAGTTCATGGAGGCCGTTTTTCTCTGACACCCAAACGGATTGGAAAGGGGCGACCCTCATTGGCAGTTCCTCTTGAGCATTACCATGAGGATTTTTTACACTCACTTGGAAATGTCCAATTTGAGTAACAGCTATAGCCTAAAAAGGTGAATCCGTCGTTGTAAACCACCACAATGGAAGCAAGTAAAAAGGCAGAGGCTCCCCCACTCCCAACCGCCCTCCATATGATCTAAGGAATTCCGAGACTGAGAGAAATAGGATCCAAACTCGGGACTAAAGTTTTTTCCGGATAACTTAAGAAATTAGTAATATGCCTTGTATGACTAGGCCAATCAACTAGGCCAATCAACGCAATGGTACTATTTGCTTTTTAAAAAGCACAAACAAAAAGGCCCACATGAATTAATTATATCATTTCAACCATTAGTAATGTGAATCTCATTTTGTGTGACCCACATTATCAATGATTGAGATGGGCTTAATCTATATAATGAATAGACCATGCATTATTTTCTCGTAATCAATATAGAAAGTGTTATTTCTTATCTAACTAAAAGCTTCAAAATCCTCCTGTCCTTGGCTCAACGTGTATTCACTGAAGGCAAATAGCGTTTGGATAATTGAGTTCTGGTGCAATTTTTGTAAAACAACTTTAAAGTAGAGATTTGTATAAAACAAAAAAAGGAGACTCAAGCAAAGAAGCAACAAGAGTAAGCTTTTAGCATTGAAGAAAAAAATGGACCCATGAAGCTTCAGCGACCAAGAAGCAACAAAAGTAAGTTTCAGACTAGGGCTGTTGCGAGCCTAGGTGAGGGCTTTGAGGTCGCGTGACCTCAGGCGACACCATGCCAAGGTGGCTCGACTTTGGCGAGCCTCGAGATAAACAAATCTATGCGCAACCTTGGTAAGCTTGCGACAGAACAAGTCGCAGAGCTAGGGTGGATGAATAGATTCATGTATCTCGACAAGTGGCACAGATTTGTAGATCTCCACGAATAGATTTGCAGCTTCCCGGAGCCTCGCAGCCATCGACCTCAGTGACCCTAGCTGACCCTCAGCGGAGCTTCATTGGCGACCCACATTTGCAACTCGGAGAAGATGAATAGTAAACTTATGAGGGCAAGACTGCAAAATGACAATATTAGTGAAGGCGATTTTGGAAGGAAAAAAAGTTTATTAACCCTCAAACTTGCCTTCCGGAAATACTAAAAACTCAATGCAGATCAAATCAAATTTCGCTGAATACCCTAATTTTTCCTCTGGAAAAGCTAAACCGCCCACTCTTATCTATTTTTTTACTTTTGAAGTCTTAATCATGAAAGCTCCTTTTAGTCTTCATCGCAGTAAACACCAAAATTATCAGGCTAAAGAAGATACCTAATGAGCAGGTTGCCTTAATCTCCATCTCCGCTAAATCCAATGGCACCGCATTCTTGAGCAATAAAAAACAGCACCCTCTTTCATTGTTCGATCAAACCCACCATTTCCTCGATGTAATCCGTCCTCCAAAAGCGAGCCACTCCTCAGAAAACCTCAAGAATATAACAACAAAAGAGCAAACAAGAGAAGCAGATCTTGATGGTGAAGTGCTTCAGCCTTGCAGCAATATGGAACCGATGGTTTCGCTTCTCCTTTTCCCGGGCCGGCCTGAAATCGACCACCACCGACCTCGGCGACGGCACCGTCATGCACTGCTGGGTCCCCAAGACGCACAAGCCCAACAAGCCCAACTTGCTCCTCCTGCACGGCCTCGGAGCCAACGCGATGTGGCAGTGGAACGAGTTCATCTCGCCTTTCATCGCTAGATTCAACGTGTACGTGCCTGATCTCTTGTTCTTCGGCGACTCCTACACGGCCCGGCCCGAGCGGACCGAGCAGTTTCAGGCTCAGTGCGTCGCAGGTAGGACCGTGGATTTTTTGACAGAACATGATAGCACATGACTTAAGCAAGACCGAATCATCATCATCATTTGACCCGTTTTGCAGGAGTCTTGGAGGCTCAGGCAGTGAGGAAGACGAACGTGGTGGGGATAAGTTACGGCGGGTTCGTGGCGTATAGCTTGGCGGCGCAGTTCCCGGAGATGGTGGAGAAGTTGGTTCTGTGCTGTGCAGGGGTTTGTATGGAGGAGAAGGACATGGAGGATGGTATGTTTCAGGTGAGCAAAACAACATTAGATAGTCTCGTTTTATGAATGACAATCACATTGCAAAAACTGCTTTGGAACTTATATGCATTTCTTTTGGAGTCCAGTGCGTCTTACTGTTTCTTCATGCTTGTGATAGTGGAACTGAGTGAGTCTTGGCGCAATGTCGTCTAAGCAGGTGAAGAGTCTGGACGAGGCCCTGAGTTTCCTGTTACCGCAGACGCCGGAGAAGATGAAGGAGATGTTCGAGGTCGCCTTTTACAAACCGGCGAAGAAAATGCCCCCTTGGATTATGAAGGATTTCATTGATGTAAGTTGACAAAAAGCTTTAAATCTCTCGGCTGCACGTTTGTGTTTTTGCACATTGCCTCTGAATCTGAGTTCAGTTGATGCCAAGTGTTCAGTTTTCGTTTCCTTTGCAAATTTGCGCACTTCCTTTAATAGCTACATTGAATGGGAAAGTAGATTCATTACATGGCTCTCCTGTGTTTTTATGTTATTGACTAAGCCACTTCTTGACCATACTCATAGGAGACTTGTTTCACATTTTTATTGCTCAAGCTTACGAGTTATTGGGCGGATTACATTCTATAACTGAAGAATGCTTCTTGGCTTGTTTTAGCAGCTCTGGAGTGTTTGCTATGTATACGGTGATGTTTAGTGAAAAAGAAAATGTGCATGAGTAATAACACCTCTGCTTATAGATACAGAGTCATTACCATTCAGCGTTCTGCCCTGGACTCTCGCGGCTTTGTTCCCTCTTATCCATATTTGAGGTTGAGGAATATTGCATTGGTTGTTTCCCAAAAAAAAAAAGAATATTGCATTGGTGCATTTAATCCACGAATCCCGACTGTATGGAACATTCTGGACACTAGACAAAATGAACAAGTAGCTTGTTCCTTGTGAGCTGAGACTACACAAGATATCTAGTTATGAAGAGCCTAGAGATTAAACAGCTGCTTGTCATACAAAGTGCTAACTCTCACTGTCATCGATCTTGCATTAGCTGTGCTGTTTCAACTAACTTATGAAAAGCTAAATATTTAGATTTTATTTGATAATGTTTCTCACGGGCAATCTAGGAAAAGTTTATCTCGATCACTCGAGTTCTATGGCATTTGAAGAAAGGTCACCATGATTTTCTGCAGGTTATGTGGAAGGAGTACCTTCAAGAAAGGACAGGGCTGGTCAATGCCTTGTACAAAGATAGGAAGATGTCTAATCTTCCCAAAATAACTCAGGTTTCTTTCTCTTGAAATCTCTGTCCTCTCTATTGGACTCGCGCAATTTACTCATTACATATTCACATTGATTTTGTCAATATCTTCTCTCTTCCTCCGCATCCTCTCAAGCCATTGATCTTTTCGGATGCAGCGAGCACTGATAATCTGGGGGGAATATGATAAAGTCTTTCCATTGGAATTGGGTCACAGATTAAAGAGGTTCCCCTTCTACGCTTTGCTTTGGTTTTTCTACTATCTTCAGAAGCTTGATTCTCTAACAAGAACTTGTATAAACAACATCATGGGATGAGCACCAATCTTCAAAACCAAAATATTCTTAATCACCTAGGACCACTTCAATTGAAAATTCAATGTTCTTGGGCATCATATATCAGGAGGATCTATTTTTGCTGAATGGCTCTTGGTAGATTTTCTTATGGAATAACCTGCTCTTTTTTTTAATCATTTGAATGAATTTGGCCAGGCATATGGATGATAACGGGCAGTTAGTGGTTATAAAGGATTGTGGTCATGCGATAAATAAAGAGAAGCCAAAACAGATGTACAAACACATCAAGACATTCCTCATCGATCCACTCCTTTCACCTAAGAAGGAAAATCAAACCAGTGGCCAGAAGGTGGACTGAGAGTCAGCAATGAATTCATGATGGAATCAGGCTTCTGCAGCTTGCTTGTCCAAATTTTATATAGGATGTACATGTATATGATTAATTTAAGCTGTGTAATCAGAAGAAACATAGTTCAACAAAATTGAATTTATGAAGAGTAGGGCTGATAGTATGGGGAAATCTTCTTGTTTCCTTGAGATATTGTGGTACAGACCAATTTTTCTGGTTCATCATGAATTTTTCCAGATAAGTGTTGCAACGTTTGCTTGCAATGCTGTTTTCACGGTACACGAAGCAAATTTATGCCATTATGATGAACATTGTCTCCCTTTTCAGTTCAGCATGAATTCTGTGGCATATTGGTACTCAATATTCTGAGAACCGTTCGCTGATGGAGCTGAAAACACGAAGTAGGTGACTGGCATTGCCACTTTGGAGGAGATTTCGATAACTTTTTGCACCCTCGAAGACCGCTCATGACATTTTAGTGTCGTGATGATATTACTTGGCTGCTTGCTCTGCTCCAATCCACTGAGATACAGCGGATCTCTTGATTAATACAGAATGGCTTGGCTTCAATTTAACTTGCCCGGGCTGCTGAACTTCATCAGATGGTGGTGCAGAGACGGTCAAGATGTTAGTTCCTGTAGCAGGAGGCTGAGGTAGTGAGGTGAGTTTTGGTTGAGCCCAAAAAGTGCTATCAAATTGCATGAATAGCCATTAGAATGTCCATTCTGAAAGTTGGATATTTAAAAGAACTAGAAGTTGGCCTGAATTTTCGAAGGGTCGTTTTCTCTGATAAACAAACGGGCTCCGAAGGAGCGACCAACATTACTAATTCCCGTTGGTCATTACCATAGTGATTCTAACACCCATTTTGAAATGTCTGATTTAAGAAATAGCTACTGTCAAGAAAGGCGAATCCACCATTATAGTCCACCATAATGCAAGCGCGTACAAAGCCAGACGGTCTCCCAAGCCCAAGAGCCCTCCATAAATGAACTAAGGTTTTCCCAGACCAAGAGCGACTAAGATCCAAACCTGGACCAAGGTTTTTCCGGACCACCTAGGAAATTAAGAGTATCTACATTGCACGACTAAGCGAATCACCACAATGGTGCTTTTAATATTCTAATAGTAATCAAAGTTAAGTAAAAAAACATCTTAACACGAGAAACATCAAAACGAACGCATTATTACATTTAAAAATTGTTATACAAGTTTGGAGCAACTTATTCGAATTTCATGAGTTTAAAAAAACTATCCAATATTTAGTGTCAATAGATATTTAACTTTTAAGTTCTTGTTTCATTATACAGAGAGAGATTCAAACTGCTAGAATAAGCTCAAAAATGATAAATCTTTTGTTGTTATAAATCTTTTCATCCTTGTCTAGAAGCCTCTCCTTTTTTCTTTTTTCTTTTTATATTTAAGATAGGTGATAAACTAAGAACGAGCCTTAAGTAACTGATAAGACTAGTTTACAGGCTTGAGGAATTTAGGTGAAGTGCATATAGAGGCCCACAGGACGCCAAAATGATAGGTCTAGATAGCCTTTCCTTTTGCGAAACCAGGTATATATGCATCCTAATTTGTGCATATTAAGCGACGTGGAACTTGGTCCTTGCCCAAAGGGCTCTTTTTATATTAGTGATAAAGTAGAAACAAGTTTTAGAGAATCAGTACGATTGGCTCACAAGCTCGAGAGATAGATGTAAAGTGCATATAAAAAGCTCAAGAAATGTGAAATGGGTAAGCCACAATAAGAGTTTTCTGGCATCAAAGTGCCATGAATGTTTGATCATCTACTTGGCAACATTCAGTAAAAACTTTATGGACTGCATTAACATAATTTGTACGAGATGTCAAATGTAAGGAGTATTGTTGAATTGTTCCCAAATTTAAAGGGGCTAATATCACAAAAAATCCCAAACTAATATACTCATGTTACATTTATCTCAAATTTATTTTCGTGTCATAAAAATCCTAAATTGATAGATCGCGCCACGTTTGCCCCAAATTAATTTCCAAATTAATTTAGTAAATGGCCAAAAAAATATTGCCACACTAAATCCATTTGTATTAGAGGTGAGCATGGTCCAGATTGAGCCGATCCAACATCTAACCCAAAGACCAACCCACACAATATTGGTCCCCAATTTTTGGGACCGAGGACCAACCCTGTTGAGCCTGGGATTGAGGATTGGACCGACCTTGTGGGGCCTGATCCGGTTCCAAGGTCAACCCGAGACCAGCCAATTCTTCTTCTTTTTTCATTTTTTGTGTTTTTTAAAAGGACAAAAATATTCTTTGAAAGTACATTGTTTATACAAGAGTAAGCAACCAAACTATGAACACCGGTAAGGGACAAAGGGCTTTTCCTCAAAACGGTGGAAGACAATCCCCGAAATAGAAGACTACAACGCAAATGGGGTATCTCGGCCTCCATCTTTTTCTAATCCTTTTTAGCTTTGTCTTTGGTTTTTCTTCCTTCTGTACTGGTTGGTTGTCTCAACCTTGCCTGTTAGTGCACACTTGATGCTCTTGTTTTAGCTGTAATACCTTTGTACCTATCAAAACATATTCTGTCTCCTCAGGTACGAGGTTTTTGTGTTAAGTTCTCTTGTACTTTGTGCGTTGAAAAGTTATACCACTTATCTTACAAAAAAAAAACTATGAACACCGATACAAATCAAATACAAATCTAAGATAATGCAACAACATAAATCTCTACTTGCCAAAAGTAACAATCCATAGAAAACGAATACATGAAATAAAATTAAACAATAAAAAGTTCAAAATATGAAACATAAATCATGAATTATATAACTTTAAGACACATACGTTGACAGCGAATGATGATCAATCTAAATTGCTAAGATCTTAGAGCCTTTGTCGGTGATGATTTACACAAGCGAAGAATAAATGAGCAAGGAGAGAAAGGGAGAGAGTCGTTGCTAGAGTGAGAGAGAGAGAAAGATAGATCGAGCCGGAGGTCGAGAAGAATCTGAAATTGAGAGAGAGAGTGAGAGTGAGACTTAGACAGAGGGAGAGGAGAAGGCAAAAGATAAAGAGGGGCTGTGCACTTTAGGTTATATATCTAGGGTTTGGAAAAAAAAATTACAGGATTTGTGAGTCTTAGGATCAATAACCAACCTGCATAGTTCACATTCCAACGATCTCAGAATCGAGATCGACCTAGTCCCCCTACGAACCGGACAAAGGCCAGCCAGGTTGGGCCGGTCTAGGGTCAGTCTAAGGTCAACCCTAGACCGATGCTTAGTCCTGCTTTGTCTTGCCTTTTCTCATCTTATTAAGTGAAGTTCTATTAAATATTAAAAGAAAATGCTAAGATTTTCTTTTTAATATAATGATTTTATTTTGCCATATGAGCAATTAAAGTTAAACTTTCTTGCTACCTATGCTTTGATCTACGGAGCACTCTTGAAGTTAACACTTCTAAACTATTATTAAATTGCACACCGAAATAGACTATTGCTTTCAGCTTAATTTTGAATCTTAGCGGAAAAATAAAATGCTTTATTATGCTTTGCAAAAAAGCACAAAAGCCCACAATTTGATTGGAAGTTACTGTATGGTTTATAGATCATATGGGCCAATATCATCTCAACTGTTAATAATGTAAGTCTCATCATGCGACCCCCATTATCCACTATTGAGATTGGCTTAATCTATTTAATGAATAGACATTTACTATTTTATCATAATCTATATAGAAAGTGCTATTGCCTTCCCCTGCTTTTGATGACCTCTGTTCTAACCAAGCGCTTCAAAGTCCTCCTGTCATTGGCTGTTCCAAAATCGTTATCTGTTTTTTGACTTTTGACGGCTTCATCAAGGAAGCTCCTTTGAATCTTCTTCCCAGTAAACGCCAAAAATTAGCAGACAAAAGAACATACCGCCACTAGCAGATTGACTTAATCGCCATCTCTGCTCAGTCCAGTGGTATCACATTCTTAATAGAGAAGAAAACGAAACGGCCTCTTCATTTCTTGATCAAACCCACCCCGTTTCCGTCCTCCAAAAGCGACCCACTCCTCAGAAAACCTCAATAATATACCCACAAAAGAGCAAACAAGAAAACCAAAACTTGATGGCAAAGTGCTTCAGCTTTTCAGCCACATATGACCGATGGTTGCGCTTCTCCTTTTCCCGGGCTGGCCTGAAATCGACCACCACAGACCTCGGCGACGGCACCGTCATGCACTGTTGGGTCCCCAAGACGTACAACCCCAACAAGCCCAGCTTGCTCCTCTTGCACGGCCTTGGAGCCAGCGGAATGTGGCAGTGGAACATGTTCGTCTCGCGTTTCATCGAGAGATTCAACGTGTACGTGCCTGATCTCTTGTTCTTCGGCGACTCCTACACGACCCGGCCCGAGCGGACCGAGCAGCTTCAGGCTCAGTGCGTCGCAGGTAGGACCGTAGACTTTCTGATAGACAGGATAGCACTTGACTCCAGCAAGACTGACTCGGATCAGCATTTGACCCGTTTTGCAGGAGTCTTGAAGGCTCAGGGAGTGAGAAAGACGAATGTGGTGGGGGGAAGTTACGGCGGGTTCGTGGCGTATAGCTTGGCGGCGCAGTTCCCGGAGATGGTCGAGAAGTTGGTTCTGTGCGGTGCAGGGGTTTGTCTGGAAGAGAAGGACATGGAAGATGGGATGTTTCAGGTGGGAGAAAAAACATTGGATAGACTCGTTTCCTGAATAGTGATAACGTTGCAGAAACTACTTGTGTGTATTTCTTGTGTGGGGTTCAGTGCGGGTCTTGCTGTTTCTTGATACTCGTGATAATGGAACTGAGTCTGTCGTTGGGCAATCTCGTCTGGCAGGTGAAGAGCATAGACGAGGCCGTGAGTATCATGGTACCACAGACGCCGGAGAAGATGAAGGAGATGCTCAAGGTCCTCTTTTACAAGCCAGCGCCAAAAATTCCCTCTTGCTTTATGCAGGACTTCATTGATGTAAGTCGACGAAAATTCCCACTTACAAATATCTTAGCTCCATGTTTGTGTTTTCGCACATCGCCTACGAATCTTAGTTTAGTTGATGCCAAGTGTTCAGTTTTCATTTCCATTGCTAGCGAAATTCTCGCCCTTCCTTCTCCTGATTCATAATGAAGTTTGTACAGTTAATTGTCAGGTAATAGCTACATTGAATGGGGAAGGAGAATCTATACATAGCTCTCCTGTCTTTTTATGTTATCATGTATGCCACTTCTTGACCATACTTATTAGTCTTGTTCACATTTTATTGCTCAAGATTAGGAGATATCGGGCTGATTACATTGTAAATAGAAAGGCCTCTGCTATCAGAGAACAGAGTAAACACCATGTTATTTGTCGATTCTATGGGAGTTTGTACAAGTGCAAGGACGTGAACTTTTGGTCAAACTAAAGTCACCATTCAGCATTCTACCCTCAACTATCGCAGCTTTGTTCACTCTAACCCATAATTGAGGTCTAGAATTATTGCATTGGTGTCGTTTAGTCCCCGAATCTCGACTATATGGAACATTTCAGACACTAGACAAAATGAACAAGTAGTTTGTTTCTTGTGAACATAGACTACACAAGATGTCTAGTTGTGAGGGCCAGCAGAAATAAAACGGTGGGTTGTGATACAAAGTGCTGACTCTCACTTTCATCAATCTCACATCAGCTGTGCTGTTTCAACAAACTAATTAAAAGCTAAATATTTAGATTTTATTTGATGATGTTTCTGACGGGCTAATCTTGGAAAAGTTTATCTCGATCGCTTAAGCTCTGTGGCATTTCAAGAAAGATCCCCATGATTGTCTGCAGTTTCTGGGCACAGAATACGTTCAAGAATGGACAGGATTGATCATTTCCTTACACAAAGATAGGAAGATGTCTAATCTTCCCAAAATAACTCAGGTTTCTTTCTCTCGAAATCTGTCCTCTCGATTGGACTCAAGCAATTGACTCAGTCATTCACATTGATTTTGCCAAGTTCTTCTCTTTTGTTTGGACATCCTCTCAAGCCATGGACCTTTCCTGATGCAGCCAACACTGATAATCTGGGGGGAATATGATAAAGTCTTTCCATTGGAATTGGGTCACAGATTAAAGAGGTTTCCCTTCCACACTTTGCTTTGGTTTTTCTACTTTCTTTAGAAGCTCGACTCTCTAGCAAGCACTTATATAGACAACATAATTGGATAAAAACAAATCTTCAGAACTGAAGTGTTCTTAATCACTGAGACCCCTTCAGTTTGAACTTTCAATGTTAATGTGCATCCAATTCCAGGAGGATCAGTTTTTGCTGAATGGCTCTTGGTAAACTTTCTTGATGGAATAACCTGCTTCTTCATTTTTTTTGTCATTCGAATGACTTTGGCCAGGCATTTGGATGAACATGCGCAATTAGTGGTTATAAAGGATTGTGGTCATGCGGTGAATGGAAAGGAGCTGAAAGAGATGTACAAACACATGAAGTCGTTCCTCATAGATCCACTCCTTTCACCTGAGAAGGAAAATAAAACCAAAGGCCAGAAGGTGCACTGAGAGTCAGCAATGAATTTGTAGTCGAATCAGCCTTCGGCAGCATGCTTGTCCAAGTTATATACATATTAATATAAGCTATGTAATTAGAAGAAACATAGTTCAACATATTGAACCGATGAAGAGCAAGGCCCATAGCATGGGGAATATTTCCTTTTTCTCCTCGAGATATTGCGTTACAGACGTATATTTTTGGGTTCATTGTGAATTCTGCTAGATTATTGTTGCAATGTTTGCTTGTAATACTGATTTCACAGTACACGAAGCAAATTTATGCCATTGCGATGAACATTGTCTTCCATTCCAGTTCAGAAGGGGCATATTCTGAGAACCGCTCAATGATGGAGCTGAAAGCATGCAGCAGGTGATTGGCGTCACCGCTTCACCGAGGGAGAAATTGATAACTTTTCGCACCCACCCCTTAACATGATTAATATAGATGCTAATCTTCATCAGATCATGGTGCGGAGTCAGTCAAGATATTAGTTCCTGTAGCAGGAGGCTGAGGTAGTGAGGCGAGTTGGGGTTCAAACCAAAAGGTGTTATCAAGATGCATGAGAAGTAGTCAATAGAAGTTCCATTGTAAATCTGGATATTTTTAAGAACTAGACGTTGCCCTGAATTGTCGGAGGGTCATTTTGTCTGATAACCAAACAGGTCGGGAATGAGCAACCAATATCGGTGATTCAATTGGGCATTACCGTAGGAATTCTGACACCCAATAGCTACTGCCTGTAACGGCGAATCCACCGTTATAGTCCACCAAGATGCAAGCAGGTACAAAGTCAGAGGTTCTCCCAAGCCCAAGTGCCCTTCATAAATGAACTAAGGTTTTCCGAGACCAAGAGCGTTTAAGATCCAAACCTCGACCAAGGTATTTCGGGCTCACTTAGGAAATTAAGAGTATGCCTTGTACGACTAGGCCAATAACCACGATGGTACTTTTGAGGAGTTATTATTTGAATTATAATCGAAGTTAAGTAAAAAACATCTTAGCATAAGAAACAATCAAACGAACGCATTATTACATTAGAAAATCATTATACAAGTTTGGAGCAACTTATACGAGTAAACTCATAAGTTTGATATAGCAACTCATTATTTTTGTTTTAGTATAAGTATTTGTAAATTCATACAAATTCTTTCTAATTATAAGAGTTACATAAAGGGGAAGAGAAGGAGGGGAAGTAAATAGGTACAGTCGAGATGAGAGACGAGAGTGCTAGTGTTGTTTGCCAAGTAGGATAGCAGAAAAAGGTATAAAATGTCTCGTTACTTGATTTTAATAGCTTTCATTGTATAAAAAGATTTTGGCTTTCCTACTCTTGTGATGCATTTCATTTTCTACGAAACCAGGTCTATGTACAGCTTTACTTGTGCCCGCCAAGCAAAAGAGATGTACAAACACATCGAGGCGTACCTTGTCAATCCATTCCTTTCACCTAAGATGGAAAATCAAACTAGTGGCCAGAAGGTGGGTTGAGAGTCGGCAATGAATTTGAAGTTGAATCAGTCTTCTGCAGCTTGCTTGTCCAAATTTTATGGAGGATCTACATATATGTGATTAATTTAAGCTGTGTAATCAGAAGAAACATAGTTCAACAAAATTGAATTTGTGCAGAGTAAGGCTGATAGTATGGGGAATATTTCCTTGTTTCCTTGAGATATTTCGGTACAGAAGAATTTTTCTGGTTCGTCATGAATTTTTCCAGATTAGTGTTGCAGCGTTTGCTTGCAATGCTGTTTTCACGGTACACGAAGCAAATTTATGCCATTGTGATGAACATTGTCTCCCGTTCCAGTTGAGTTCAGCATGAATTCTGTGGCATATTGGTACTCAATATTCTGAGAACCGGTCGCTGATGGAGCTGAAAACATGAAGCCGGTGATTAGCATAGCCACTTTGGAGTAGATTTCGATAACCTTTCGCACACTCGAGGACCGCTCGTGACATTGAGAGTCGTGTGATGATATTACTGGGATAATTGCTCTGCTCCCATCCACGGAGACACAGCTGATCTCATGATTAATATAGATTGACTTGGCTTCAATTTAACTTGCCCGGGCTGCTGAACTTCATCAGATGACGGTGCAGAGAAGGTCGAGATGTTAGTTCCTGTAGCAGGAGGCTGAGGTAAAGGAGGCGAGTATTGGGTTGTAATCAAAAGGTGCTATCAAGATGCATGAGAAGTAGCCATTGAAATGTTCAGTTTGAGGGATAACTATCACTTAGAAAGGCGAATCTATCATCGTAGAGTACGATGCAAACACGTACAAAGTCGAGCGCTCTTAGGCCCACTTGCCCTCCATAATTGAACTGAAATTTTCCCAGATGAAGAGCAAGTAGGATCCAAACCGGGGACCAAGGTTTGTCCGGACCACATAGGAAGTTCGAAGTATGCCTTTACGACTAGGCCAATTGCCAAGATGGTACTTTGAGGAGTTGGTATTCAAATTATGATGGAAGTTAACTAAAAAAATTAATTAAAAATATATTTCAACATAAGAAACAATCAAATGAATACATCATTAGATGAGAAAATTGTGTATTAAGTCTGGAGCAACTTATACGAAGAAATTCATGAGTTTGATATAGTAATATTATTTTTATGCGTTCTTTACTATGCATCAAATGCATGCAAATAAAATTATATGAGAAGAGTATTTAAAAGACTATTCAATATTTCTTAGAGAAAATGATATGGTTAAGCTATTTTTAAGGCATTCTTTTCTCTGCAAATAGATTAAATTTGTAAAGAAGTTGAAGTGCATTATGTACAAACTATCAAATTACCAATACAGGCTAATTTGTATGGTATCATTAGATTACTTGACTTAATAAGTTTTGCATATTTTAGGATAACATAACTATATTAAGATTTTTATGGTTCCCGATTCCAATGTTTCCTTACTTGTTTGATATTTATAGTAACAAAAGTTTCATCTTTGTTATTTTTAAGCTTATTCTAGCTTTTTGTATTTCTCTCTATATCATAAAACAAACCCAAAATGATTTCCACCTCACATTTTTCCGAAAAACTCAATGAAAAGCACAGTAAATTATATTATAGCCAAGTGAAGAATATTAAAATTCAGAAGTAAATTGAATATATGGCACTTCAAATCACGATGAGTCCTTAACTCTTATCTTTTAGAAACTAAATGTTTTTCATGAAAATTTAGATTCATCTCCTTAAACAGACTAAGTCATTGAATAATTATTTTAAAAAGCTTAATTTTTTTCAAACCCAAAACATGTGTTCTTTCAGCAAGTGTTACGGTGACGGCCGGTGACTAGCCACAGGTGAGGGACAAGCCTCATCACGGGTAGCGAGGCTCGAGCTTGCCCGATGACTGGCCTAAGAAGGAAAAAGAAAAGGAGAGAAAAAAAAAGAAAAATAAATAAATAAATATTTGATTTTTTTATTAAATTTTTATAAGAACGAATGTTTCATTAACTAAGGACCCGAGCCCAAGTGCCAAGGATACACGCATGGCCTTTGTGAACCTAGGCTTGAGTACTAAGAATCAGAGTTCGAGTGTCGAGGACCCAAGTACTGCTTTTATGGACCTGAGCTCGGGTGCCGAGACAATGGACAAGGGGTTCAAGGCTTCGGGGCCGGCCTCGATGGACCCGGGTATGAGCGTTGGGGTCCTGGGGCTCGCCGTTGAAGACCTGGTCCTGAACGCCAGGATCGGAGAATCAATATTAGGGTTATCGTGCCCAAGTGTAGAGTTTCGGGTCAATACACCGACACCTAGTCGTATTTTGGAAAATATTTTCCAATTTTTTAAAAAGGATATTATTTTTCTGAATTTACGGAAAACATTTTCCGTTACTAAGAAAATATTTTTCATTTACTCATTTTCCTAAGCGAATCATACTGTGGAATATGAAGAAAATGTTTTCCCAGAAAATGTTATTCACGAAACAATCGAAGCCCTGAGTTTACTGAATGCATGGGATGCTTTGGCACCAGTGATAAACTAATAGACAGATTTAATTAAATAAGGTTTAAGGTAGATAATCAAAGCAAAAGGTCAACTAAGTAAATCCTTAGCAAATGTCATGTCCAACAGCAAAAGAATAGAACCTAACCCATGCATGCAAAAGTAGAGAAGATGCCCGCTCATGTGTGAAGAATCGACAGTAATCCTTTATTCTCCACTTTGACATGATCTTTGCGTCTTTGCAGATTCGTTCGTGGATTGATTCCAACTTGCAAGAAGAAGCTTCTCAAGCTTTGATTCATCGAACAGTGGTTCATCGAACAGGCCGCGGCAAACAAAACCAGGCCACTGTAGAACAAATTGCTCCAACGATCCTTCCCTGAATGTATGAGACATACGTGCATAAACAATTTTTTTCCCGTTATTAGGGTAAAATAATATGATCCGAAAAACAAATGTTCAAAAAGAAAAATAATGATCTTACTGCTTGGAGAAGATGCTGAACTCCAGATGATCCCCTCCAGCTGATTATATGTGTAGCAATCCGTGGTGGTGTTATAGCCACCACCACAAACACAAACGAAGGCAAGGCTTGGAGAGTCATCGTACCCGCACACCCCACCACTGTTCTCACAAGTTGGGCACTTGGTGTCCATGTGGTTACTTTCGAATGCCCCTTGTGTGTACTTCAGCTCCACCCCGTACTCCCACTGCGTCGGGTCAGTCGGGTAGTCCCCGAGCGACACTACCGGAGCATACCCGCTGCATTTCAAGGCCTGAAGGTCCAACTCGCCCTTGCTATCGAAGTTCGCCGGGGAATAGACGCAGCACGTGTTGGTTGGGGAAAACAGTGGCAACCCGAGGGTGAGAACGGCCGGGCATGCGTACATCGAAGAGCACAGATTGGAGGAGCTGGGATCGCATATGGCTGAGCCATTGATGGTGAGGGAAGTAGCAGGAGGCTGGCAATGGAGGAGGACGAATGTCGAGGAGCCGAGCTCGAACGGGCCGGACCAGTCGACACCCAGGTTGGGCGAGGGCTTCATGGAGGTACAAGTGGACATGTAGGGTGGGGAGATGATTAGGGTGGAGGTTGTGTAGGATATGGAGGTTACCAGGTATGAGCCGGTGTGGGTGGCGAGGACCAGCTCGTCGTGGTCTTGCACGTGGACACAAGTCACATAAGGGTGGAACCGTGGAGAGCCGCACCCGTAGCCGGTGCCAAAGGGGTACTTGACCGTCAACGAGCCGCAGGTGTTCTGACATGCCGGATCGGGGGATTCTGCCAGCCGGAGATTGAGGAGGAGAGCGAGGATGAGGAAGGGAAGTAGAGCATTTTCCATTGGGATTGATCCATTAGGTGGGCGTCTGTCCTCATATACTTAGATGGAGTATTTGGCATGTGGGAGGCAAGGTTTTCTCAGTGGGGATGCCACGTGGCGTGTTCTAATTAAGCATTACATAATGACAGGATCAACCTTTTCGAGAATATATTTAGCACGAAAATTAGTAAAATGAATTAGGCGATGAGATTTACACGTGGACTACATTGTTTTAGCACCAACAAACCAAAAGACAGACAAGGTCATTAGTGTCGATTTAAAGAATTGAAAGGGTTAATTAAGCTAATGTTCGCATAAATCAGTCATTTCAAGGTTTCACAACTTCTGATAGGGTGGAGGCAGCAGTGCTTTATTTTATGTCAGTTCCTTGCAAGAGGTTGTAAGAAGCTTCAAATGAGGTGTCAAACTAATTTACCCTAAATTTTTGGTGCATAGACGATTTCGAATATTGTCGTCTCGTTTTGCACTTTCCCATTTGGTGTCTAATTCCAATAGACAATTTCACAAACCAGAGGACAACAGTAGTTGATTTTTTTCTAAAGAAAAACTAACAATGGGAAAGAAAGAGATGAAAAAGACAATCTGAGGAAATCACAAACGGTATTAACAAACGTAGTTCAATTCATGGCTTGTCGGAGACGATGAAAACATTCGCTGGCTGAATGCTTCATGTAGTGATTTACAATTAGGGTCTCAATCATGGTTTGAACAGGGCCAGAACTTGAATTTCGCAACCAAATGCGACCAATTTGCGGCCCACTGGAGTCAGCGGAACAGAACTGCTCCTCTGGAAAAAGAACGAACTCAGCCTCCTGTCCTAAAGGACAATTGCTATATGAATTAATACAAATTCTAGGCAAGAGAGCTAGAAGACCAAGAGAAGTAATTCAGATTACCATGTCTGTCACCATGGGCTTCTTTGAAGAGCCAAATGCTCATGCCCTCCGAGCCAGGGTCTTGATTTTACAAACCGGATCACAATATATATGCTAAGAAGAACAATTTACTGACTAATGTTCATGACTAAAACTGAAGCAGCAATAAGAGTCAACGTCCCATATATGCAGAGAAAAATGCATATCCTGAATATTGCCAATTGTGTGCTCTCAGACGAGTGCATGAGACAGTCTTATTATGACTCATCTTTATAGATGCCAATTGTATGCTCTCTTGCTAGTTGTAACAACCACAGTAAACATTAATTTGTGGTAATCTGCATTAAGAAATAAAAAGCAAAATCCATATCCTGGATGTCATAGAAGGACGTGTATGAGACTGCCCTGGTATAACTCATCCTTAAAAAAGCCAATAGCATGCTCTTAGGTACCAGTTTGAACAATCACGTGAAAATTATTAGTTCAAAAGTATATACAACAGTGTCGACCAGATGCACCCTAAACTCGTGAAGTAGTGCTCCTGAGCATGTGTGCATTTATGGAAAGATATTGCAACACTGTCTTTCAAGATGTCGTAACATAGGATGGAAGGTGAATGTACTAAGAGGAACACTTGAGCTATATTAGTGCGACAGGAATCTAGTGAGCTTAAGCTATATTAGTGCGCCAGGAATCTAGTGAGCTTACTCAATCAGTCAACTTCATCTTTGAGGAGTCTAAACCTGAAAGCAGAAGGAAAATCTAGCCAGACAGATGCATCTGTTAAGACGAAAAACAAACAGAAGCAAAAATTATTTTTTATACTCGAGTGCTTGGAGTTAATGTCTTTGAGAATAAGGGGAAGATAATGAGAACATGTTCATCCATCCTCGTCATCATCGTCATCATCCCCGCTATCCAGAATGTCCTCATCAGTATCTGTTGCTGCATTGCCTTGTAGATGTCGAAGCTGATTAATAGCATCATTCACATCAGAAAGTAAGGCATGCTTAGCAGCTTTAACTGCACCCATCATCTTTGCATCGACTTCTATTTTGTTTGCTTCCCTGGAAGTAACTTTTACTTCAAGAACCGAGTTTCTCTTCACTTCCCTGCTATGTAATTGATCAAGGTATTTCTCATGCAATGCTCTGTTTTTAACCTGCTTTAGTACTGGAGGACTTATCAGAGGTATCCTACTTGAGCTACAAAATCTGGAGACTGGCTTCTTATTGCCTGAAGAAGACCTTTCACGGCATTTCAGAAGAGATCCTTGCATTTTCTGTAAATGATCTGGGGTCACAAGTACAGAAGTCAACTCTTTAGTAGATGGATCCACATTGGGCTCAAGTACAGAGAAAAAATCTGCTTCACAAGTTTGGTCCAAGTGATTTTGCTTTTGTAATAGCTGCCTGACAGTTTTGCGTGCAAGAAGACTTTTCTTTTTAGAACTGAGCCTCTTGATCAGTGGTTTAGGGGATTTAAGAATCTTGCTTGCTGACAGTGGAGAACGTTTGATGTAAGATTCATCCCTTCTGTTTGCTCTGGACCGGAGACGAGGTTGAGTCGGGGTTAGATGATCTGAATGAATCTTATCAAAACATTCCTGTGCTGACTTTCCCGGTACCTGTGAGCATTTTACTTGTTAATTGCATTATCTTCATACTTAAGGATCGCATCAGGAACTACTAGAAAATATACTGCAGAAATACAGGTCGCACCATGATTAATGCTTTTAAAAAGAAGATTCCAATAAGACATCTGCACTAAATGGCTCCTCTGATGATATAACGTCGTTGATATAGCGAAGTGAACTCTATTACCACTCAGCAAAAGTAAACAGGTGCAACTTTACGCCAATTTATGAAAAGTACTATTCAGCAAAGGCAACATCATAATCTTTAGATTTTAAACATGAAGGTGGTGTCATCAGAATGTATGATGCCCAAAATTCCTACTGGGAATGAAATTCAGACTTTTTGTATCCATTTTCACATGCAAACGGAGAGACAAAAAGAAGGAACACTCAAAGTACTAGAGCAACATATGTGTAAGCATGACTGTAAATCCGAATTAATCCCAACAATTGACAAAAAAGATTTTCATGTAATCTAAATACTAAGTTGGTATATCAAAGCCACAGGCCTGCGGCTTCGCATCCTCAAAATAGTGAAAATCCCTCTCAAATCCAATTTGATTTCAAATGATTAAGTTTTTAACTCGTTATAGATTAACATCCAAAGAATTCTCAATCCAGAGTCCTTAGTTATCTTTTGGGTTCTCTTTCTATTTGTGTGGATGCCTCAGAAAAGATATTTATCACCTACTCATATTATTTACGATAATAGTCACTTGAAAAACTCATAGACATGCTTTTTAATAGAGAAAAATAACATTTTTTTGCACCCAGGTCCAGAATTCAAGAATGGTAGAATGAAAGACCATATAACTTGCAACAAATTCACACAAAACTGGCACAATGCTTAATCTATTCTGGAGCAAGATCATAATGATGGCAAAGCTAGTCAGCTCATCATGTCCATTAAGCATCATATTCTAGCTCCCACCTTTTGACTGGAGTGGCTCATTCACAAAGAAGTTGACAGCGAAGTGAAAACAAGCTAAAGGGTTTTCATGTAAATAAATTAAAAAGCAAAATCCACACTCGTTCTCGAAGGGATAGTATTTAGACAATAATTATTAAGAGCTCGTATGGCAGTGCTGTAAGTATACTCCTTACTCTTTAGAATTTCCTTATTTTTCCAAAATTTTAGACCAAGGAAGGCATTTTGATTGAGTACTATACATTACAAGTGCTGCGGGTTCTACCTGTGACTTCTGGTGCTGTAGTTATGCTGTCTTGTGACTGGGACCATTACGGTTTTCATCAACATATATATTTAAAGGTTTTCTACAATCTCTCAAATTATTGGAAAAGTAGATAACAAGGATATTTTGAAAATTAACGGTGAAGTTTTCCAAAATCTCTGAGATCACAGTCCCATAAGAGGTGTGGCCTAAAAAAATAACTTTTAAGTGTAGTGCCTTCTGAGTGGATCTTTCCAGTGTATTGCGCCAAAAATCTAGGCTAGACATTCTATGCATAGCTGCAAGAGCATATTATATGAACTTGTAAGGTATCATAAACTGCAAAATATCAAAATCAACTTGAATTTGTACAAAATTGATCTTAATTTTTCACCTCAGCTGCCTTGGCATGTTAAACTTCCACCAAAATTAAACAAATGCATGATATCCTTTCCTCTGCATGAAGTAACTTGACATAAGTTCCAGAAACTTCTATGGTACGTACATCTGCGGGAGTGAATTACCTCAACAAGCGTGGATATGCCTTAGTTAATTACAAACTCCCTACATACAAGTACCTTTTTTACCCACCATAGACCCCATTAATCATTAAAAGCTATTTACTTTCCCCAGATGGCATTGGAGGAGTTGTATGTTCCACATAGCATACCAAGTAACGCTAAAACTCTTTTCAACTGAGAATGCTAGGAGACACAACCAAATAACATAGGATGTAACCTATTACAGGAAAAATGTATGGTATCAACTCACTTTCAACAAACTATAAGGGGGTGTTAGATCCATGTAACTTATCTTTGAAACAGCCTCCTAATCTTTGGTAAAAAATAAGTGCTACACTTTTAATCTATAGCCTAACTTTTTATTTTAAAGGCAAAGAAGTTTAAATTTTCCAAGGTTTGCCTGTTAACTTCAAGCAAAGCCATGCCAAACAGATCAAGATCATGCAACGTCCTTGACAAGTCTGTAGTATTAACAAATTCCACAAAAATTATTCAAATGAGGAAGCGCTATCCTATCATAACAAGATTCGTGAACCAACCCCAAAAAATATGTAACCTTGCAATAGAAAAACCTAGTTGGATATGAGAGACACGAGCTTACCACATGCACTTGCAGATGTGCAAAAAAATCACATCATAAGCACCCGCAAAAACGCACATAAATATTTATGTGAAAACATAAAGAAAAAATTACTAGAAAATAGTCCACGAGAGTCGGCATATAGAAACTCACAAATCTAGAAACCTTCTTCCAGAAATGTGGAGTTGGCTTTGCAGAAAAATAAGCTCTCTGTAATGCATCCTCTTGTTCTTCAGTCCAACCCTGGCAATTCTTATAGCCTTCGTCTCCTTGTTTGCTCTCAGTTAGTGTCTTAAATTTTCCATTTTCTTCTTTTTTAAGGACTGGTAGACTAAGCACACATTGTCTAGTGCCTCTTTGTGTTTCTGCTACAAATACTTCACATTTATTAACAACTCCATCTTCTATTGCATCCTTCTTATCCTCATCGTCAGTCTTTCTACCCAACAAGCGCCTACTTTCTCTCTTTGGCCTATGGTCGGTCCTCTCAACTTGCCCGGCTATATTCTGCTGATTAGAATTCCTCAACGATTGATCAAAGCTGCGAAACTCCCAAACCCCACAATTCAGTCTTGGAGACCTTCTCAACCCAGCACATGGAGTTGTACTTCTCCCCAAGCCATCACTTGAATTTCTTTCAGGGCAATCTTTTACCTGAGTAATCGGCATAGAATGTTCCTGTTCCCTAACCACGCCAATAAATCTCGGAGATCTTCTCAACCCACTACATGGAATCGTGCTTTTCCTCAAACCATCACTGAGATCTGTCGCTTTCCTTGAAACTCTTCGCGGGTCGTCTTTTACCAGGCTATTAACCTCAGAACGTTTTCGCTTCGAGCCAACGGGCGTATCCAAATGGTCAACCCGGTCGTCATCGGACTTCAGCCCGCCAATCTTCGTATATCGAGCTCCCGCGGAGCTTTTCGGACTGAGAAACCTCGGGGATCGTCTCAGGGGAGGGGACTGCCCACACACGGCATCGCCCCTTCTCTCCGGCATTTCAACAAGCACTTGGCACATAGCCTGTTATCAGCGGGAAGGCTTGAGAGGGACTCTGCTAAAAAAAAAACCCAATAACGCGCTGACAAACAGAGAAGACATCACAAAAATGGAGGGGCGCAATTTGCTGGGATGAACCTTTTTTTCTCGTCGGAATCATCAAATGTACAGTATGGAGTGCAGTTTTCCCAGTAAAACCAACATACCCAACAACATAAACGGAACTTCCACCTGCTTGATGGCGGCGGTCGCCGGAAAGCGCATCGCGCGGCGGCTCGTGGGGGCGGCAGGGTCACTGGTGCCGGCGGCTGCTACATCAGAAATCCGAACGAGAGAGACGAGCAAGAGCACGATTGGAGGGAAAAATGGCATTTTGAATTTGATGGGCTTCGTTATTTGGGAAAAAGAAATGGAGGCCCATCGGGTGGATTCAACGCAATCCCAGATACTACATTAAATATTTTCATATAGTTTAGGGGTTAAATTATACTTATACCACAAGTCCAGAGGCGATATTGAACAAATAAAAAATTTATGGATTACATTGCATATTAAGTTAAAATCGGAAACTATTTGAGTCATTATCCCCTTTTTTTTCTAAATAATTCGTAATTTTGTATGCTTTTCTTTTTTACCGAACCGACAAAAAAAAGGCGAGGATATTTCCACACATATTTTTTGGGGTCGGGTTTGGGATTCATCTTGCGGGTAACCCGGAACCCAAACCCAATGCCTATGTCACCAACATAGTTTCTCTGAAATATACAAAGTCACTTAAGTAACTATGTACACCTCAAAATAGAAATCGACTTATGCAATGTACATCCCTTCAGCAATATTCATCGTTTCTACTTTATTTTTTTATGATTCATAGAATTTCTTCAAGAATTAAAAATTAAAGTGGTTGCGTAATCTAGATTTGCCTCACACCAAGAGCATAATCGCTATTAGAGGGAAATAATAATCACAGTGGTTTCAATAATCTGAAGAGTACTCGAGAACTTAAATGGTACGGGTTTAGGAAAAACTTAAACGTTAGTGGGGCGACTTTGAGGCAAGATTAGCCGACCCAAACCCGTCGCACTACCATTCTTAAATTTTCTAGGTCATGCGCTTAGACTTCAATCTTACGCAATATATCTATGATCCTATAAAAATATACAATATCGACCTATAAATTAGCACATAATTTTTTTCAGAAATGAAAATTTAAAAGGACTGAGGTTAATATTTTAACTACACCCCATAATAAATTGTAATATTACATTGAGTACATGCCCTTTGAAACATCTCTAACTTCAAAAGATTGGAAACTAATAAGATGTAGATTGTTAACTAAAGAAGTAAGCTTAAGCATGAACTAAATTACAATACCAAGAGGATCTTTGATTTAAGCACAATCTACTTTATTGAACGCAAGAGCTTCTTGAAGAAACCTCTCAAAGTTGTCGTATGATGACCCACCAATGGAAGTTGCAGCTTCAGCTTCCCTCTTCCAGTACTGAGCTCTCTCCCTCATCCTCTTCCCTTCTTCACCTTCCATCACTAGCCTCACCAAGCCCTCAATCTCCTCCCTCCTCACATCATGATCAACCTCCACTCCAATCCCCCACTCTGTGCAGGCATACCTGCAATTTGTCTGCTGATCTGCAAAAAATGGCCAACATATCATGGGCACTCCTGCACTCACACTCTCCATCATTGAATTCCACCCACAGTGCGTCAAAAATGCACCTACCGATGGGTGATTCAGCACCTGATTTTGTGGGCACCAACTTGCCAGCATTCCTCTGCCTTTGATTCCGTCAAGGAACTCAGGTGGCAGGGTTGCCGACTCGCCCCTCACTATGTCGGGCCGGACAATCCAGATAAACGGGTGGTTGCTGTTCGCGAGCCCCCAAGCGAACTCCTCCAAATGCTTCCCTGACATCACCGTCACACTGCCATAGTTCACGTATACCACTGAATTGGGTTCTCTTTTGTCGAGCCATTGCAAGCATTCCGTGTCCTCCTTCCATAGGCTCGACTTTATAGAATTGGAGTCAGCCTCCTTCTCATGGCAAGTTGCCAGCAAGGGAAGCGGGCCTATGGTGTATATGGAGGGGAATTTGATGGCGATTGCATCTAGTACCTCACGCTCGAAGGTGTCAAATGTATTGAAAGCAATCGCTGAGGATCTTAGGCAGTTCTGAGATTCTTCTCCCATGAAATCGAACATGATGCTTTTGGGGTCGGTTGTCCTGATGTGACTGGGGATGTCTTTGAGGCGAATGTTTCTCATGCCGGGTATCCAATCTATAGGCGTGTCCAGTGTGCCATCGCTGAGGAATTTCTCATCTGGAAAATTCACAACACCATGATTGTCACATTCACATGAAGTACACAAGGTACTAAATGCCAACAACAGGTTTCATTGAAAAGTGAGCAATGTTTAACATCTGGCGTCCTTGTATACTCATTTACAACTTTGGTTTCAATCTCAGAAGAAGAGCTTCTTGATTCTCTCAATCCTTACTTGTGCTGAGCAATCAGGGCTGAACAAGTCAGATTGTCACTTTTCATATAAGGAACACGAAGTACTAAATACCAATAAGAGTTTTCACTTTCAAGTTTGAGTACAGACACAAAAGGTACAAAAGGTTCGTGATATTCTTTCTCTCGAGTCCTTACTATTCAGCAATCAAATGGGCCAAACAAGACAAGATTGCAGAGAAATTAAATCAAACAGTACAATAACTACTCTCATATACAAAATTTGAAAAAATTGAGAGCAGGGTAATCAAAAGTACCTACCTTTGAATGGGAATATCCCTCTCCTGACAAGTTCTCTATAGTGCAAATACGCCATGAAGCTGCAAGCAGAGGCAGTCCAGAACTGAACCTCTGGAACTCCTATTTCCTGGGCTGCATCGATGGCGAAGCTCATGACGCCGTCTGAGACCACGCAGCTCACTCTAGGGACATCCTCAGACGAGTTCAACCTTGCCAGGAGTTCCCGAAATGGGCCAAGGCAGTTCTTCCTTACAGAGTCGCAGAGCGAGGGGACGTCCTGGGTGGCATCGCTGTCGGACGGCGGCAACCCGTCGGGCATGGCCTCGAACCGGAAGTCGGGCAGGCCCTTCACGGAGTCTGGCCCGTGGGACCGGATCAAGCGCCGGTGGTTGTGCTCAGTGTTGACGACAGTGACATGGAAGCCCCTAGAGTGGAGGAGCTTGGCGAGGTGCATGATGGGTGTGACATGGCCTTGAGATGGGTATGGAACGCAGACTGCATGAGGTCTTTTTCTTGCTGAAGCATATTCCAAGCCCATATTGCTCGGTTACTCTGATTTCTTGCCAAAAGCACTCGAGTATTGTCTGATATCGATTGGATCACTAATACCGACAGTCTTCCTTCTTTTTCAATCGCGAGAGATCGGAGAGTCAAATTTTAGAGCTCTAGACAGCCGTCTTAGAACAAAAAAGATGGAGGTCGATGATGATTAACAGGGAAACGTATATGGAGCTTTGCAAAGACGAGACAGTGAGTTATTAACCTAATTATTCTTTCTGTGAATTGATGACACTGGTGTGACAAAACTAATACCAAACAGTCAACCTTTTATGCCTCAATTTGTGGAGATACTTGAAATGGGGTTCCTTTCTCCACCTGGCATTTTCTCCTAGACTGAGGGGTGAGAAAGGGCCGCCGCTCCATGATCGCTTGACGCTTGGTGTCATTTTGAAAACGACAACTTTGCTTAGCTGAGGATAACAAGAACCAAAAATAAAACAACTGTGAACAAAACCCCAGAAGAACTTTGGCAGAAGATTGAGATTTCAAGAAGGGTTCTCCTGTTTTAAAGATTTTCGAACAAGACGGAGGCCAAAACTTTGGGGACCACAACTTAGGAACAGACGGTAGAAAGGGAAACAACTACAGCAGAAAATCCAAGAACAGTGAAAATTCAGTGGAAACCACAGGAACTTCCCTTGTACTATACATTATAGGTAGTGTACCTATTGTTTTGTTCAATGTGACGGGCTCAATTTGTTTAAAAAGACAAGTTAATTTAACAGCTCTAGCATACTTGGAAGGGCTTGCCATTTTTTTTATTCCCTCTCTCCTTAAAGGGAAGATCCGCTATCCGGTAAATGTCTTATTTTCTTTATTTTGCAAACCACGGTAATTTGAAAATTATTTTATTAATTTTAATCGTCGATATCGCTTTTAAAATTAAACAGATGAAAATAACTTTATTGTTAACAAGATTAAATGTCTTGATAAAGATTATAGTTGGTTATGAAAATATTTTGTGTTGACTTTTTTTTGGATGATAAGAAACCAAAATTGAAAAAAAATTCTGAACTAATAATTTTCCATAAAGCAAATGGATGACTATCATATCAATCATTCCAATTATTTGAACTAACATCAAGTGTCTTCGGTCACTTTGATTGTACCAGGATTTTCTTTTTTATGTCCTGTCTTTAGCTTGGAGGACTTTTTGGGATGGCAACTTTTCAAAAGACAAACTTGAAAACAGGGTATATTGACATTGACACATTCAAGAAACTTCTCAAGAGAAATGATTCGTTAAGCCCTTTATTCTTGTACAACCATAGCAGAGTTCTACGGATCCGTATCCAATGATAATCGCATCAAATGAATTACGACCTCACAAAAACATGCAACTTTCAACACGAACCCAATCATTTGTCTTATCGTAAGAATGATGATGCAGGAATTTACCAAGAAATGCACATTTGAAAAGAACCAGATCTTTTCGGTTCCTTCCTCATAGACCTGAATTGTGGAGCGTGGCCATGACAGCTAATTCGCAAGAGGATCATAACATCCTACATTGGCTGCTTGCACAATCCTCTCATGTTCACGATTCAGTTCCATTGCTCATCATAGGGGCTTTAGTTTGGTTGATTTCTAACTGCTTCAACCCTTCCTCGGCCAAACTAGTGGATTCATTTGTGTGTTCTTGATTAGGTCCCCGTCGGGCTTTCCCATAGTTTCCCTGTCTTCCCAATTGCAAGAATCAGCTCGAGTTGTTTCTGCTGCTGATCCTGCCGGAAGTCAAAGAAGAACATTAGCAGTAATCTTAGAAGAGAGCATGTCATTTTCTAAATGCGCGATTCCACTGCTCTCGAGTCGTCCTGAGATGAATAATTTTATCTTTCACAATAAGTCAAGAGGTCTGAAAAGTCATTAAAAACCTGCATTGCCAGCAAAACCTTCTGAATTTCACCAAGCTCCTTTTCAAGAATGTCTTCTTGCATTGTCAATGCACGAGTAGCCTCTAAATTCTGTTGAGCCAGAACTGCAGTCTTAAGACAAAAAAATAATATATCGTTAGAGCAGATGCGACCCTTTCTAATGATTTTGGAAGCAAAGTTACTTCCCAAGGGAGATGCAAGAACTTTAATTAACTGGAAAGTAATTTTAGTATATGGTTCGACTTTAAACACTCCATCGAGTCCCTTTTCCATCTTGTAGGCATTTCCACTATAGAGTCTCTGGCACCAGGTGGCCTACCATGGGTTCTCTCCATGCCAAAACTGCTTCTTTTTTTTTAATCAATTCCTGGACCATTTGATGGATTAAAAATGCCCAATTCACCCATAAATCAGATCATTCTATTTTGGGCATTTTTTATTTTCCTATCTGGTCAGTTACAAGTAAATAGAAATCCTCAAGAAGTTCTACTCAGCAATTGTCTTATATTATAGTGACTCCATATGATGCGGGTGCATTTCTCACTTTCGAACACCCCGCATTTGCCTGGTGAGAATGAATGTTTCCTGGCCTTTGAATCAAAGCAGGATCAATGATGGAGAAGTATGGATACATGTGCTCCAATTCAGTTCCTTAAGACAATGCAACCATATGCATGTTTCCAAGTGAGAAAATGATACGTATAATCTTCTTCTAATCTCTTGGTCAAATAAGAGCAACAAAAAAAGAGAAACATAACAGCATGTGTTCGTCATAAAATTGACAGAGCCTCATTTACTTTACTAACCATAGTTGATCCACTATTCCAGGTACTTATTGTAAGTGATCTCATGGATTTCTATTGACGGACGATATAATTCCAAAATTTGAATGACACGTAGTTATTGGCCCAACTGCAGGGTTTCCTTGATACCTCCAACCAGAAGGACTGACTTTGACGAGTTCAGACTGGAGAGAGCTGGTAAAAATGGTTACAGTATCTAGATTACAGATACAATTCCAAAATAGTCACTCTTTCAAATCTGCATGCCCTAATTTACACCGTTCATGCCCTCACATAATTTTGCCAAATTGATTCATAAGTCACCATACCATGACATCAAGTATAAATTCCCTTCATTCCACTATGATGCGTGCATCTTCTTACACATAATCAGGCATGTCAAGCTCCCACCAATGTTGATTGGCTCAATTATTAACATTCTAGATCCACATTATCTGTAAAGATTGACATTCTCTTCTCCGGAACAACAAAAGGACGATCTCTGTCAAATGATTACTGTCCAATTTCCTATATGCTGCTTTCATCAATTATGAGATGATTTTCTTAGCCTCTTTCTGCAGAAGTAAATTAGTGGGAACCTATAGTGCCTGCTATCTCAAATTTGGTAACAATTACTCCCAAAGTCTGGGGTCTAGTACCCCGCTGCATGAAACCGCATTTGCAGTTACAAGCTTTACGATGCAGTACATGTAGACTTAGTAGTCACATGCATTATGTAGAGCAATAGGACTAAGTTCAAGCTCATCACTTAAGTCTGACCGGGTGATACCGACATCAATAATGGGAAGGAACCAGAGGCGGAAAAGGATAGTTGAATGGGCAGGAGGAAAGACTTTTATTTCTGTTTGAAGGATAGTTGATCTCTTGGAGTTGAGGGATACAGGGACATTGATGACTTTGAGTGTTTTGAGTTACCGTCCTGCCGTCAATAATATCATCTTTATGCTCTCATGCCATTTGTCTCTCATTACTTTACATTCTTGGGCCTGTACTACTATGTTCTACATTAACTTTACCTGTAGAAAGCAAAGGAAAACCTATCCATTCTGCATTAAGGTAACATGCTTGGATCCGAAGCTTGGCTCATTTCCCTAATTACACCGGTCAAATAATAAATCCATAAATAATTAGATAGTTGAAGCTGAAGTCTCTAAGTGTTTGGTCTTTTAGCCTCCCTGGTAAATGAACGCATGCTGCAGGAAAATCTTCAACACAAGAGGTTCTTCGGTTTCACATGAACCATCTGGTAAGACTCTTTACCAAATTCTTTTGGTTAGACAATTGGCAGCCTCATAGGCCACTCTTGCTTACATAGTCGAGGAGTGTTGTACTTGCTTCTGGTTTAAATCTATAGATTAAAGTTTCTGAGCATCCTCATGGCAACAGGTGGAATTTGAGGTCTTCCAGAAAGGTAGAGTGAATGCAGATTCAACAAGCTTTGTCGAATGATATAAATGTTACCAATATTAACGCATTAGACATGCAGCTGCTTCAGGTTGCCTCTCTATTTCAGCAGATGCTACAGTGACGAACAGTGAAAGTGCTCAGTAATGAACAGGGAAGTGCTACAGTGATGAACACTAAAGTGCTAAAGCGATGAATAGTGATTTGTCGGCCTCTTTCTGCTATAGTGTCGGCGCCGCTTTGGTCATGTGATCTTCTTTTTAGTGATTTTATTCTTCATCTTCTTCGCTATCATCTGCTATGGGATTAGCGGAGATGAAGAATAAAATCACTAAAAAGATCACATGACCAAAGTGGTGCCGACACTATAGCAAAAAGAGGCCAACACATCACCATTAATGACTGTAGCAATTTTACTGTTCATTACTGTATAAAAGTCCATCTCTACACTTAAAAGACACGCCTTTCTTTTCCTATTTAGAGAAGTTTTTCTCTTCCTCTCCCTCTAATAGTTCTTCTTCCTCCCATCCTAAAATTATCCCCTTCTACCTTTGTATCCCAATTACTTTGTAAGTTTTCTTAGTCGCTTTAATCACTTTTCTATAAAAGGCGAAAGCGATATATAAAATAACATGCAGAATGATAAAACCAACCATGTAGGTGGTATGTACTGATATTGAAATGATAAGAAAGTTATAGCGTAATTGAAAATTACAGTAAGCTGAAAACCATCAACGAGGGCGGTAATCCACACTCAAGGGAAGTGTGATCTGAAGACTACTAAGTGATTAACCAACCATGAAAGGGTTGGTAACCTGACATGTAATAAAGAAAAGTGATTAAAGTGACAGAAAAAATTACAAAATAATTGGGATACAAAAGTAAAGGGGGATGGTTGCAGGATGGGGGGAAGAAGAACTATCAGAGGGAGAGGAAGAGGTAAAGAACTTCTCTGAATGGGGAAAGAAAGGTGTCTCTTAAGTGAGAAGAGATGGATTTGTTGGCCACTTTCTGCTATATATATCAAGCTCTAAGCTGTTGAAATAGAGAAGCAACCTAAAGCAGCTGCATGTCTAACGTATACACTCTTTCAGTCTAAAAAATTGTGTTCTTTAACATTGTCATGGTGGCAGAACCACGAGAATCTGAAAACCTAATCTGAAAGCCTAATCATAAACCATAAATACACCAACCCGAACCCTAATCCAAATCCATAATTTCGATAAACTAAACACCGATCAACACTCCTCCAATTAATTCGTGACAATTAGGCTGCAGCACATATAGCCTCTAATCCAGGGTTTCATGAGGGAACTAAACAAATCAAAGTCGATTGTCACCTTATAAGGGAGTAGTTAATTTGTGGAGAAATTGCAACAGACTTTGTAAAGTCTAACAGTCAGTTTGACGATCTATTTACAAAGGCTCTTCGTGTAAAGTATTAAATTGGCTTCATATGAAAGATAAATTGAAGAAATGGAAGACGTTAGTATCATAATGATGTGTTCTTTGAGATCAGTTACCTGAGATCAGAGATTACCCAACTTTTGAATGTCCTTATTCATCCGATGCTTTGCTTCATAGAATGTCACATGCTCAATGATGGAGTAGTTTCTGTAATATTTGGTTTTAAAAAAAAAGAAGTTAACAAGTCAAAAAGCAAAAAAGAAGCTACAGTGGACACTCGGCCAAATTAAAAGGAGGCCAAGAGCTCCTTAGCCGAGACAGAAACGGAAAAGAAAGAAAGAGAAGAAGAAGAAGAAGAAGAAGAAGAAGAAGAAGAAAGAAGAGAAAGAGAGGATTTGGTGACACGGGGTCTTGCTAAGCCGATTCGAGTTCGTAACGCAATGTACAGTAAGTGCTCACGCCTCTCATTCGTCTAATCGAAGTATTTTCCGGGTTATGGCTCATATTTTGAAATTATGTGTTATTTGAGCGGCGAAATCCGATTTTTAAGTCGTTGAGCTGCCTATATATATAGAATTAGTAGTTTAGGGTGTCTTGGAGCCGTGGAATTTTACGAATCTTGATTTGGACTTACGGTTTGCCCAATATGAATTTTTGAAGTTGGCCGCGCAAGGTGAATAGTGCTCGATCAGCAGCTTTTAGGCCGATTTTTGTCGGTTTTCGACTCAATTTTGGGATGGCCAAATTAGGATTCTTGTAGTGCTTTGAATGGGCTTTCTATTGACTATAAGCTGGCTTGAAACGGGGTTCAGAGGAGAAAGTTATGGCGTAATCAAGTTTTGCGCTCAAGCTCCGCATTGCAGACAGTTTGGATAATCGCTTTGGATAAGCAATTTGTGGGCGCCTTTGAGTTGTCTTGTTAGCGTTTAAGCGTCGTTTAGCCGTTTCATAATTGTCATAGTATTTTACTTGGTTTTGACATCGATTTTCATTTAATTGTTAAGATTACGAAATCGTCGATTCAAGTGAGCATCGTTATTTGATTTTGGGGATTTCAGGTGAGTGGTGTTATCTCTTCTTTGAGTTTATAAACTCATGTTTTGAAAGTGATAATGATTTAAGTATCGTGTGAGTTATTAAACCATGTTTGTTGCATAAAAGCCTGGATTGAGCAATTAAAGAAGAGATATTTGAGGATGGTTTAAGAATGGTTTTATAAGAGGTATTGTGAAATGATATATATGTGTCACTTTGCGAACTAGTTTATGGAATGAGTTCAAAGATGATTTGAGAAACGTTTTATGAAAAACGTTACAAAAGGTTATACTTATCGATTTATGAATTCGGTTTATGAAATAATACGAGAAATGTTTTACGAAAAAGTATTCATATTGGATGAACTGAGTTACGAAAGTTTGTATGATTGGTTTGTGAAATGTATTGTGGATTATTGGATTTCTGATATTGGATGATAATTGTTTAATGCTCAATATCGCTGTGAGCCCAATGAGGGGCTTTGGGGGTATGTATACTGAGTTTAGGATATCCTTCTGGACCAAGCCACTGACTTTGTAGGTGGAGACCTTGCTAAGGGGGGAATCTTGGTAGCCTTGTCACAAGGCTTTGTGTCGTGACCATGATTTGATATTGAGCAATAGATTGGTCGATGGAATGGACCATCGATGTGTGATGTGATATGAGATTAGCCAATGGAACGGACCATTGACATGTGCTTTTGATGAGATTTATTAATGGAATAGACCATTTATGTGTGATTTGAGATTAGTCAATGGAATTGACCATTGACGTAGTTTTTAATAGAGATTGATCAATAGACTTGACCGTTGATGTTTATGATGATTTAAATGAGTATTTTCTGAATTTGTATGAAGCTTTGATGAAATGCAATAACTCATATTTAATATGATATGTATATGATATTATAAGTTTAAATTATGAGTTTTTCAGTATTACTTTATATATGTATAGTAGTTGCTCAATCTACTTAGAAGAGATACGCACTGCTTACTGAGCTGTGGTTGCTCGCTCCTTTCTTTCCCTAATCTTTTCAGGTTTTTTGGTTAGTAGCCAATAAATCGAGACCGATATCGATATCATGGGGAGTTTTGGATGGTTTGAAGCTGCGTCCTTCGGATGAAAGGACAGCCATGCCATCCCCTGTCCTGGTAGGTTTCGGGGTGTGACAATTTCAAGGTGGGAAGACAAGCTCAATTTGACTAGATAAAGATGAACATCTAAAGGAAAAGCTTTTCACATAACTGTTTTTAATTAGCATGAAATTTCTAATTTGTCTCTCTTGGAGAGATCTAGGAACAGAAGATCAATTGCAATGCTCAGGGTACCCGAGTTGTCCTTGATGCGAAAACCATGGTGAAACTTACATAAAGAGGTTTTAGCTCAGATTAGACCAAAGTGTCACTGATTACCATTGAGAACTATGTACAAGATGGAACATTTTATTTAACTTGAAACGATATATGAGGTTGTAGCAGGATTGGGGACCCCGCTTTAAGACTAAGCATTACTGATAATCATCACGTATGAAAAGGTAAACTGTAATTATTTCTCCCCTTTCTCCTCTGCAACTCAGTCAAGACTTAAGTTGCAGGAACTTGGTACCAAGAAGGCGTTGTCGGTCTCTCTCAAGGATGGAATAACAACAATGCTAACCAAGCCTTATCCCAATAGTGGACTGCTATGCCATCAGTTCTATTTCCTACCAACGGAAAGAATGGTAAAAAATATAAAATTTCAACTTCACAGGGATTACAGAAAGGAGAAAAAAACAAGAATAAGTTGCAATGCGAAAAAAAAACAAATAATAAAAGGAAAAGTCCTAAGGGAATCTAAGATGAGAACGAGTTGATTGACAGCAGAAGAGGGGAAATTACAACTAGCAGCAAACAACTGAGGCAATGTCATTCCCCATTTTAAGGAAACTTAAGTGATCAACACCTACGGGCTTATGTCCTCCACGGCTCCTCTTTATGGACCTATACAATCATTCGCTCCTCCCCAACATTACTTCCGCACACACAGCGAGAAATTGGGAGGAAAATGAACCTTCTACAAGATGCCTCCAACCGAAATTACGCTCAAAGGTTGAAAACATGTAACCAGGGGCATCAAATAGATTTTTCACATGAGTTTGTGCATGCAACCCGTCCGCCCCTAGAGAGAGAGAGAGAGAGAGAGAGAGAGAGAGAGAGAGAGAGAGAGAGAGAGAGAATGAGCACACATAGATGTAGAGTAATTTCCAAGTCTCCAACTCCCTCAGAATTTCTCTACATTGGGCTGCCTCAGCGAGTTTGTTGACCAAGAGAAACCCAAACAGGATACTAGAACAGTCCAGGTATACACCTCAGGATGCTACTATGAATTCATCATGTACAACATTACCAATTGAAGAAGTCTGCTCTTCCACAAATACACCGTCATGTCCCATGACATCACAATGCACATAAAATTAAATATCATACGAAAAAGTTGAAAAACTGTAAGTATGGGTGGATTTGAAGAAGCCTTTAGTGTGACATTGAGAATATAGAGTGGAGGGATCGTCCTACTCCTCCAAATGCAATATAGTCCGTAAACTTTTAATTTGTTTAATGCAATCCCTAAAATTTAACTTAATGTATAATGTGGTCCATAAACTTTTAATTTGTTTAATGTCATCCCTGAACTTTTAGTACATGTATAATTTAATTCCTAAACTATATGAAAATATCTAATATAGTCCTTCTATTCATTCAATTTCAGAGATTACATTGAATATTTTCATATAATTCAGAGGTTAAATTATACATGTATCAAAAGTTCAATAACGACATGGAACAAATTAAAAGTTGATGGATTATATTGCATATTAGGTCAAAATCAGAGACTGTTTGAGTCATTATCCCTTTTTTCCCCAAATAATTCGTAATTTTGTATGCTTTTCTTTTTTGCTGGACCAAAAAAAAAAGGTGAGGATATTTCCACACATATTTTTAGGGGTCGGGTTTGGGATTCGTCTTGCGGGTAACCTGGAACCCAAACCCAAGGCCTGTGTCACCAACATAGTTCTCTGAAATATACAAAGTCACTTAAGTAACTATGTACACCTCAAAATAGAAATCGACTTATGCAATGTACATCCCTTTAGCAATATTCATCGTTTCTACTTTATTTTTTTATGATTCATAGAATTTCTTCATGAATTTAAAATCACCAATAGCATAATCGCTATTAGGCTCTGTTTGGTAACTTGCTAAATAGTGTCTGATTCTATTCTTTTGTTCCCAGAATCAGTTTGGGAGCAGAAATCTGTTTATTAAAAAAATTGTGCTTGGGCACAATTTTGCCAAAAATTGATCCCAGAATCAATTTTGGAACAGAATCGAGAATAAAAAAAAAGTAGTTTCTTGATTCTGGGAACAAAAATGAGAATTAATTTTTTTTTCTTTTTCTTGATTTTTAATATAGCTTCTAATGTCCGGCGCGAGAGCTACTCTCGTCGTACTTGGCAATATTAAAATATTTTAAAAAAAAAAATTTATCGGCCATGGAAAAAATAAAAAAAATATTATTAATAAAAAAAATTTACCAGCCATGGCCAGCTACCAGGCCATGGCAAAAAAAATAAAAAGAATATATTATTAATAAAAAAAATTTTATCGGCCATGGCCAGCGACCAGGCCATGGCGAAAAAAATAAAAAATATATTTTAAACAAAAATATTTTTTATTTAAAATATTTTAATAAAAAATTTATTTATAAAAAAATATTTTACCAGCCATGGCCAGCGACCAGGCCATGGCAAAAAAAATAATTTCAATAAAAATATTTTTTATATAAAATATTTTAATAAAAAATTATTTATAAAAAAAAATATTTTACCAGCCATGGCTAGTGACCAGGCCATGGCAAAAAAAAATAAAAAAATAATTTCAATAAAAATATTTTTTTATTAAAATATTATTAATAAAAAAATATTTTACAGGCCATGGCCAGTGACCAGGCCATGGCGAAAAAAATAAAAAATATATTTTCAATAAAAATATTTTTTAGTAAAATATTTTTAAAAAAATTATTAATAAAAAAAATTTATAAGAAAATTTTTTACTGGCCATGACCAAAAAAAAAATTATTTTTAATAAAATTATTATTAATTAAAAAATATTTTACCTGCCATGGCCAAAAAGGAGGAGAAAAAAAAAGAAAAGAAAGAAATATTAAAATATTTAAAATATTATTAAAATATCATTAATAAAAAGAAATTTTATGCCGTTACCAAATGCATTTCTACTCCCGGGCACAGAATTTTAGACCGTTACCAAACGCCTTTAAATGTTCAGAATCAGTTCCCAAGCACAGAATCAAAAAGAATCATTTCTGATCAGAATCTGTTCCCGGACACAGAATGGTTGTCATGCGCAGCCTTAAAGGGAAATAATAATCATAGCGGTTTCAATTACCTGAAGAGTACTCGAGAACTTAAATGGTATGGGTTTAGGATATACTTAAATGTTAGTGGGACGACTTTGAGGCAAGATTAGCCGTTCCAAACCCGTCGCGCTACCATTCTTAAATTTTCTAGGTCATGCGCTTAGACTCCAATCTTACGCAATATATCTATGATCTTATAAAACATACAATATCGGCCTATAAATTAGCACATAATTTTTTTCAGAAATGAAAATTTAAAAAGACAGGTCAATATTTTAACTACACCCCATAATAAATTGTAATATTACATTGAGTACATACCCTTAGACACATCTCCAACTTCAAAAGATTGGAAACTAATAAGATGTAGGTTGTTGACTAAAGAAGTAAGCTTAAGCATGAACTAAATTACAATACCAAGAGGATCTTTGATTTAAGCACAATCTACTTTATTGAACGCAAGAGCTTCCTGAAGAAACCTCTCAAAGTTGTCGTATGATGACCCACCAATGGAAGTTGCAGCTTCAGCTTCCCTCTTCCAGTACTGAGCTCTCTCCCTCATCCTCTTCCCTTCTTCACCTTCCATCACTAGCCTCACCAAGCCCTCAATCTCCTCCCTCCTCACATCATGATCAACCTCCACTCCAATCCCCCACTCTGTGCAGGCATACCTGCAATTCGTCTGCTGATCTGAAAAAAATGGCCAACATATCACAGGCACTCCTGCACTCACACTCTCCATCATTGAATTCCACCCGCAGTGCGTCAAAAATGCACCTACCGATGGGTGATTCAGCACCTCATTTTGCCGGCACCAACTTGCCAGCATTCCTTTGCCTCTGATTCTCTTGAGGAACTCATGTGGCAGGGTCGCGGACTCGCCCCTCACGATGTCGGGCCGGACAATCCAGATAAACGGGTGGTTGCTGTTCGCGAGCCCCCAAGCGAACTCCTCCAAATGCTTCCTCGACATCACCGTGATGCTGCCGTAGTTCACGTATACCACTGAATTGGGTTCTCTTTTGTCGAGCCATTGCAAGCTTTCCGTGTCCTCCTTCCACAGGCTTGACTTTATAGATTCGAATTCAGCCTCCTTCTCCTGGCAAGTTGCTAGCAAGGGAAGCGGGCCTATGGTGTATATGGAGGGGAATTTGATGGCTATTGCATCTAGGACCTCACGCTCGAAGGTGTCAAATGTATTGAAAGCAATCGCCGAGGATCTTAGGCAGTTTTGAGATTCTTCTCCCATGAAATTGAACATGATGCTTTTGGGGTCGGTTGTCCTGATGTGACTGGGGATGTCTTTGAGGCGAATGTTTCTCATGCCAGGTATCCAATCTATAGGCGTGTCCAGTGTGCCATCGCTGAGGAATTTCTCATCTGGAAATTCACAACACCATGATTGTCACATTCACATGAAGTACACAAGGTACTAAATGCCAACAACAGGTTTCGTTGAAAAGCGAGCAATGTTTAACATCTGGCGTCCTTGTATCCTCATTTACAACTTTGGTTTCAATTTCAGAAGAAGAGCTTCTTGATTCTCTCAATCCTTACTTGTGTTGAGCAATCGGGGCTGAACAAGACAAATTGTCACTTTCCATACAAGGAACACGAAATACTAAATACCAATATGAGTCTTCACTTTCAAGTTTGAGCACAGACACAAAAGGTACAAAAGGTTCGTGATATTCTTTCTCTCGAGTCCTTAGTATTCAGCAATCCAGTGGGCCAAACAAGACAAGATTGCAGAGAAATTAAATCAAACAATACAATAACTAATCTCATATACAAAATTTGAAAAAATTGAGAGCAGGGTAATCGACAGTACCTACCTTTGAATGGGAATATCCCTCTCCTGACAAGTTCTCTGTAGTGCAAATATGCCATGAAGCTGCAAGCAGAGGCAGTCCAGAACTGAACCTCTGGAACTCCTATTTCCTGGGCTGCATCGATGGCGAAGCTCATGAGGCCGTCCGAGACCACGCAGCTCACTCTAGGGACATCCTCAGATGAGTTCAACCTTGCTAGGAGTTCCTGGAAAGGGCCGAGGCAGTTCTTCCTTACAGAGTCGCAAAGAGAGGGGACGTCCTGGGTGGCATCGCTGTCGGACGGTGACAACCCGTCGGGGATGGCCTCGAAGTGAAAGTCGGGCAGGCCCTTCACGGAGTCCGGTCCATGGGACCGGATCAAGCGCCGGTGGTTGTGCTCGGTGTTGACGACGGTGACATGGAAGCCCCTAGAGTGGAGGAGCTTGGCGAGGTGCATGATGGGTGTGACATGGCCTTGAGATGGGTATGGAACACACACTGCATGAGGCCTTTTTCTTGCTGAAGCATAATCCAACTCCATATTGCTCGGTTATTCTGATTTCTTGCAAAAAGGACTCGAGTATTGTATGATATCGATTGGATCACTAATACCGACAGTCTTCCTTCTTTTTCGATCGCGAGAAATTGGAGAGTCGAATTTTAGAGCTCTAGACAACCGTCTTAGAACAAAAAAGATGGAAGTTGATGATGATTAACAGTGAAACGTATATGGAGCTTTGCAAAGACGAGACAGTGAGACTTCACCACTTTATTAGCCCGAGTTACATCTAGTGATTCAGACAGTATTGTCTGATATCAATTGGATCACTAATACCGACAGTCTTCCTTCTTTTTCGTTCGCGAGAAATTGGAGAGTCGAATTTTAGAGCTCTAGACAGCCGTCTTAGAACAAAAAAGATGGAAGTTGATGATGATTAGCAGTGAAACGTATATGGAGCTTTGCAAAGACGAGACAGTGAGACTTCACCACTTTATTAGCCTGAGTTACATCTAGTGATTCTTTCTGTGAATTGATGACACTGGTGTGACAAAACTGTTGGAATGTGTTACTTGCTAGCTGCAGAGTTAGCGGTCATAGCTATTAATTAGTATTAGTTGTCATCCTGCTATCAGCTATCTATTAGTTTCCAACTACCTAAATAGAGACTTATTGTAACAATAGAAAAAAAAATGAATATATTCGTCAGTATTTTTTCTTCAACATGGTATCAAAGCCGGAAGGTCCTTTATCTATTTAGCTTGGGTGATTTTTTTTTTTTTGGTCTTTCCCTTTGATCGTTCGATCACTATGTCAAACGAATCATCAACCACCCAGTCTAACCCCCCATAACTTCTCACAAAGTCCACCAAACCTCATTCTATTCATATCACTTCCATAAAGCTGAATGGAGATAACTTTCTTTAGTGGCCTCAATTCGTTCAAATTTATATATGGGGCAGGGGAAAGATTGGCTATCTAATTGGAGATATCGTAGAACCAGCGACAAATGACCCCACTTGAGCTGTCTGGGATGTGGAGAATTCAACAATTATGACGTGGCTGACCAACTACATGGAAGAAGATATTGGTGCAAACTATCTGGGCTATCATACTGCCAAGGAGCTCTGGGATGCTGTGTGTGAGATGTATTCAGATTTGGGTAATCAATTTCAATTCTACGAGTTAACCTTGAAATTGGGGAAGATGCGTCACGAAATACTTCCATTATTTGAAACGTTTGTGGCAGGAATTGGATTTATTCAATGACCATGAGTGGACGTGTATTGAAGATGGTAATCGGTACAGGAAAATTGTAAAAGCAGAACGTAGCTACGCTTTGCCGGTAGGGCTTCGAGATGAGTTTGATGAGGTATGCAGTAGAATACTTGAGAAGTAGCCTCTTCCACCTATTGGAGAGGTCTTCTTAGAGGTTCGGAGAAAAGAAAGCAAACGGGGAATAATGCTGGGCAAGGCAGCTACCTACGGAAAAGACGGATCATTGGAAGATTCAGCCTTGGCTTCCTCCGAAGACAAGAAGAGCCATGTTCCTACAACAATAGTCTCCGAGGCAAATGCAAGTAGAATCCATGCTAACTTGCAAAGATCAAATGGGAATTCCCATATTTGGTGTGATGTCTGCAACAAACCCCGTCATACACGGGACACCAGTTGGAGGATTCATGGCCAACCAGCTTTGTTCAGCCATGATAATAAGCCATCTCAGTGTGTGCCTCCTACAGTTAATGAGGCCACCGCTTTCCCTTTCAGCAAAGAACAACTATACCATCTTCTGCAGCTTCTTCAAGCTGGGTCCGTATTGGGTAATCCTACTGCTTCGATTGCCCACCAAAGTAGAAATCTCAACGCCCTCTCCTGTTGTTCGCAGCATGTACCTTGGATCATTGATTCATGGGCATTTGACCATATGACTAATATATTCTATATTTGTTCTCATCCTATGTTCCTTGTCCCGGCAACCAAAAAATTTGGATTGCCGATGGGAGTTTTTCGTCTATTACAGGCAAAGGATCAGTTCCACTTTCTGATTCTATTACACTTCATAATGTACTGCATGTTCCTATGTTAGCTTATAACCTATCATCTGTTAGTAAACTTTCTAAAGAGTCTAACTGTCATATTGTCTTTTTTTGCTTCCCATTGTGAGTTTCAAGATCAGATCTCGGGGAAGACGATTGGCAGTGCTAGGATAAGGGATGGTCTCTACTATTTTGAAGAGTTTGTCTTTGATAAAAGAGTTCAGGCGTTTGGAACTTTCAGTTCTTCCTTTGTTCAAGAAAAAATAATGGTTCGGCACCATAGATTAGGCCATCCTAGCTTTGAATACTTGAAACATTTGTTTCCCCACTTGTTCAAAGGTGTGGACATTTCTTCACTACACTGTGACAATTGTCTTTTTTCTAAAAATCATCGTACTCATTATAGTCCAAAACAATATCATGCATCATCACCACTTTATTTAATCCATAGTTATGTTTGGGGTCCTTCACCCGTGCCAACAAAAACCAGGAAACGATGGTTTGTCGCCTTTATAGATGATCAAACCTATTTATGTTGGACATACTTGATGAGTGCCAAGTCTGAAATCGAGTCCATGTTCAAAACTTTTTATCAAATGGTTGTGACCCAGTTCCGTACTACTATTAATATCCTTCGTATCAATAATGGTACTGAATATTATAACTAGTTTTTGGGGAGTTTTTTGAGAGAAAAAGGCATCCTTCACCAGTCAACTTGTCGAATTACACCCAAACAGAATGGCATTGCCAAACGCAAAAATCACCATCTCCTTGAAGTATCCCTTGCCCTCGGCATTTCAATGCATGTACCTAAATACTTATGGGGGGAAGCTGTGTTAACAACATCTTATCTAATTAATAGGCTGCCTACTCGGGTATTAAACTATACTACTCCCTTAGATTGTTTCAAACAAGTGTACCCTACAGCCCGTATTTTTTTTTTATATTCCTCTAAGGGTGTTTGGTTGCACTGCATTTGTCCACCTCCCAATTCAGTATCGATCAAAATTAGATCCTTGAGCTAAAAAGTGTGTGTTTATAGTGTATGCACCTAACCAAAGAGGTTACAAGTGTTACGATCCACATACCGGCAAAACTCATATCGCTATGGATATCACCTTCATAGAGTCACAATTGTTTTTTTTTTTCAACAAATCTCTTTAGGAGGAGAATGCCGAAGTTAGTAAAGGGATTTTGTGGCACTCAAACTCTCATGTCCTTCTCACTCTTTTGTTTGAGTCTTTGAAAACACGTTCGCCGAATCTTGATGTGTCAAAGATAAAGGGAGAAAAAGTTCAAGATCACAATGTGATCAACAAGCCTGAGCTTCAGGTTTATACTAGAAGAAAAACTCTTCAAAAGGTTGCAGATCAGAACTTTGTATTTGAGCGTCATCTGTCTACTGCCCTGAGAGATGATATCTTGCCTTTGTCATCAGGTGATCTTAGTAGTACCTTTTTTCCCTCCATTCCAGTCTCAAATTCTTATACTAATACTTCTAATCTTGATATGCCTATAGCTCTTAGAAAAAGGGTTAGATCATGTACTCAGCATCCTATATCAAAACATGTGTCATACCAAAAGTTGTCATATCATCATAGAGCATTTGTGTCAAACCTGTCTCACAAATCCATTCCTAGAAATATCCAGGAAGCTTTGAAGGATCCAAAGTGGAAGATGGCAATTGAGGATGACATGCGAGGCACTTTTGAAGAATGACACCTGGGAATTGGTTGATGCACCAGAAGGAAAAAAGATTGTTGGTTGTAAATGGGTATTTACCGTAAAATGTAAACCTAATGGGAGTGTTGAGCAGCATAAAGCAAGGCTAGTGGCGAAGGGGTTCACTCAGACTTATGAAATTGACTATCATGAGACTTTTGCCCCAGTTGCCAAGATAAATTCTGTTCGGATTTTACTATCTTTGGCTACTATTTTTGATTGGCCCTTGCACCAGTTAGACGTGAAGAATGCGTTCTTGAATGGTGACTTGTAGGACGAAGTGTTTATGAGTTTGGCATCTGGTTTTACGGAAAATGAAGGCAAAGTCTACATATTGAAAAAGTCATTGTACGGACTTAAACAATCTCCAAGAGCGTGCTTTGAACGGTTCAGGAAGGTGGTTAAAAGGTTCGGCTATCATCAAAGTCTAGGGGATCATACTCTATTCTATAAACACTCAAAGGAAGGTAAGTGTGCCGTTATAATTATCTATGTTGATGATATAATACTGACTAGTGATGACAAAGTTGAGTTGGAAAGTGTGTGAGAGAAGCTGGTTGAGGAGTTTGAGGTTAAGGATTTGGGTGTCTTGAAATATTTCCTTGGAATAGAATTTGCGAGATCCAAGAATGGCATATTTGTAAACCAATGCAAATACGTGCTTGATCTGCTCAAAGAGACAGGTTTATTAGGATGTAAAGTGACAGAGACACCCGTGGAGCCAAATCTGAAACTTGAACCAGCCAAGGCTGAAGAAGTGATAGATTGAGAAAGGTATCAAAGGCTTGTTGATTGACTTATTTACTTATCTCACACTCAACCTAACATAACGTTTGCTGTAAGTATGGTGAGCCAGTTTATGCACTCACCAGGGCCAAGGCATTATGAAGCAATATATAGAATTCTACGCTACCTAAAGGGAAGTCCTGGTAAGGGTCTAACGTTTGAAAAACATGGACATCTGGAAATTGAGGTGTTCACCGATGCAAATTGGGCTTGAAGCGTTACGGATAGGAGATCTACTTCAGGCTATTGCACATTTCTTGGTTGAAACTTAGTCACTTGGAAGAGTAAAAAACAAAGTGTGGTGGCAAGAAGCAATGCTGAAGCTGAGTTTCAATCAGTAGCACATGGTGTCTACGGAGTTATGTGGATTAAAGGTATCTTGGATGAATTACAGATCTTGAGTTCCACACTGCGATAATAAGGCAACAATTGCAATTGCTCATAATCATGTGTTACATAAACGGACAAAGCATGAAGAAGGTGATGAACACTTCATCAAAGAAAAACTTGATAGAGGGCTGATCTGCATGCCGTATATTTCAAGTGATGAACAGGCTGCTGACCTTCTGACCAAGGGTCTGCATAGAAGGCAATTTGTCCATCTAGTGAGCAAGCTATCTATGGAAGAAGTCTTCAAGCCAGCTTGAGAGGGACTGTTGGAATTTGTTATTTGCTAGCTGTAGAGTTAGCTATCATAGTTATTAATTAGTATTAGTTGTCATCCTGCTATCAGCTATTTATTAGCTTCCAACTACCTATTAAATAGGTTTCATCTGTAACTGGATTTCTGATGTCTATAAATAGGGACTTATTGTAACAATAGAAAAAAAGTGAATACATTCGTCAATATTTTTTCTTCAACAAAAACTAATACCAAACAGTCAACTTGTTATGCCTTAATCTGTGGAGATACTTGAAATGGGGTTCCTTTCTCTACCTGGTATTTTCTCCTAGACTGAGGGTTGAGAAAGGGCTGCCGCTCCATGATCGTTTGACGCTTGATGTCATTTTGAAAACGACAACTTTGCTTAGCTGAGGATAACAAGAACCAAAAATAAAACAACTGTGAACAAAACCCCAGTGGAACTTTGGCAGAAGATTAAGATTTCAATTAGGGTTCTCCTATTTTAAAAATTTTCTAACAAGACAATGGCCAAAAATTTGGGGACCACAACGTAGAAACAGGCGATAGAAAGGGAAACAATTACAGCAGAAAATCCAAGAACAGTGAAAATTCACTGAAAACCACAGGAACTTCCCTTGTACTATACATTATAGGTAGTGTACCTATTGTTTTGTTTGATGTGACGGGCTTAATTTGTTCAAAAAGACCAGTTAATTTAACAGCTCTAGCATACTTGGAAGGGCTTGTCATTTTTTGTATTCCCTCTCTCTTTATAGTGAAGGTCTGCCAAGTTGGTAAATCTCTTATTTTCTTTATTTTGCGAAATGTCTTATTTTCTTTATTTTGCGAACTACAGTAATCTGAAAATTATTTTATTAATTTTAATCGTCATTATCGCTTTTAAAATTAAACAGGCGACAATATCTTCATTGTTAACAAAAATAAATGTCTCGTCAAAGCTTCTCGTTGGTTATAAAAATATTTTGCATGGACTTATGTTTTGGACAATAAGAAACCAAAATTGAAAAAAAAATTCTGAATTAATAATTTTCCATAAAGCAAATGGATGACTATCATCTCAATCATTCCAATTAATTGAACTAACATCAAGTGTCTTCGGTCAATTTGATTGGACCAGGATTTCTTTTTTGGGTCCTTTCTTTAGCTTGGAGGACTTTTTGAGATGGCAACTTTTCTAATGACAAACTTGAAAACAGGGTATATTGACATTGACACATTCAAGAAACTTCTCAAGGGAAATGATTCGTTAAACCCTTTATTCTTGTACAACCATAGCAGAGTTCTATGGATCCGCATCCAATGATAATCGCGTTACAGTGAGTTACGACCTCACAAAAACACGCTACTTTCAACACGAACCCAATCATTTGTCTTATCATAAGAATGATGATGCAGGAATTTACCAAGAAATGCACATTTGAAAAGAACCAGATCTTTTCGGTTCCTTCCTCATAGACCTGAATTGTGGAGCGTGGCCATGATAGCTAAATCGCAAGAGGATCATAACATCCTACATTGGCTGCTTGCACAATCCTCCGATGTTCACGATTCAGTTTCCTTGCTCATCATAGGAGATTTAGTTTGGTTAATTTCTAACTGCTTCAACCCTTCCTCGGGCAAACTCATGGATTCATTTGTGTGTTCTTGATTAGGTCCCCGTCGGCTTTCCCATAGTTTCCCTGTCTTCCCAATTGCAAGAATCAGCTCGAGTTGTTTCTGCTGCTGATCCTGCCGGAAGTCAGAAGAATATTAGCAGTAATCTTAGAAGAGATCATGTCATTTTCTAAATGCGCGATTCCACTGCTATCAAGTCGTCCTGAGATGAATAATTTTATCTTTCACAATAAGTCAAGAGGTCTGGAAAGTCATTAAAAACCTGCATTGCCAGCAAAACCTTCTGAATTTCACCAAGCTCCTTTTCAAGAATGTCTTCTTGCATTGCCAATGCACGAGTAGCCTCTGAATTCTTTTGAGCCAGAACTGCAGTCTTAGGACCAAAAAAAATATATCGTTAGAGCAGATGCGACCCTTTCTAATGATTTTGGAAGCAAAGTTACTTCCTAAGGGAGATGCAAGAACTTTAATTAACTGGAAAGTAACTTTAGTAAATTGTTCGACTTTAAACACTCCATCGAGTCCCTTTTCTATCTTGTAGGCATTTCCACTATAGAGTCTGTGGCACCAGGTGGTCTACCATGGGTTCTCTCTATGCCAAAACAGCTTTTTTTGATCAATTCCTGGACCATTGGATGGATTAAAAATGCCCAATTCACCCATAAATCAGATCATTCTATTTTGGGCATTTTTTATTTTCCTATCTGGTCATTTACAAGTAAATAGAAATCCTCAAGAAGTTCTACTCAGCAATTGTCTTATATTGGAGTGACTCCATATGATGCGGGTGCATTTCTCACTTTCGAACACCCCGCATTTGCCTGGTGAGAATGAATGTTTCCTGGCCTTTGAATCAAAGCAGGATCAATGATGGAGAAGTATGGATAGATGTGCTCCAAATCAGTTCCTTAAGACAATGCAACCATATGCATGTTTCCAAGTGAGAATATGATACGTATAATCTTCTTCTAATCTCTTGGTCAAATAAGAGCAATAAAAAAAGAAAAACATAACACCATGTGTTCGTCATAAAATTGACAGAGCCTCATTTACTTTACTAATCATAGTTGGTCCACTATTCCAGGTACTTATTAGAAGTGATCTCATGGATTTGTATTGATGGACGATATAATTCCAAAATTTGAATGACACATAGCTATTGGCCCAACTGCAGGGTTTCCTAGATACCTCCAACCAGAAGGACTGACTTTGACGAGTTCAGACTGGAGAGAGCTGGTAAAAATGGTTACAGTATCTAGATTACAGATACAATTCCAAAATAGTCACTCTTTCAAATCTGCATGCCCTAATTTACATGAGCCAGTACACCCTTCATGCCCTCACATAATTTTGCCAAATTTTTTCATAAGTCGCCATACCATGACATCAAGTATAAATTCCCTTCATTCCACTATGATGCGTGCATCTTCTTACACATAATCAGGCATGTCAAGCTCCCACCAATGTTGATTGGCTCAATTATTAAGCATTCTAGATCCACATTATCTGCAAAGATTGACATCCTCTTCTCTGGAACAACAAAAGGACGATCTCTGTCAAATGATTACTGTCCAATTTCCTATATGCTGCTTTCATCAATTATGAGATGATTTTCTTAGCCTCTTTCTGCAGAAGTAAATTAGTGGGAATCTATAGTGCCCGCTATCTCAAATTTGGTGCCAATTACTCCCAAAGTCTGAGGTCTAGTACCCCGCTGCCTGAAACCGCATTTGCAGTTACAAGCTTTACGATGCTGTGCATGTAGACTTAGTAGTCACATGCATTATGTGGAGCAATAGGACTAAGTTCAAGCTCATCACTTAAGTCTGACCGGGGGATACCGACATCAATAATGTGAAGGAACCAGAGGCGGAAAAGGATAGTTGAATGGGTAGAAGGAAAGACTTTTATTTGTGTTTGTTGAAGGATGGTTGATTTCTTGGAGTTGAGGGATACAGGGACATTGATGACTTTGAGTGTATTTTAGTTAGGGTCCTGCCTTCAATAATATCATCTTTATGCTCTCATGCCATTTGTCTGTCATTACTTTGCATTCTCGGTCCCATACTACTATGTTCTACATTAACTTTACCTGTAGAAAACAAAGGAAAACCTATCCATTCTGCATTAACTTTTCACTAGATCAACAGGTAACATGCTTGGATCAGAAGCATGGCTCATTTCCCTAATTACACCGGTCAAATAATAATTCCATAAATAATTAGATAGTTGAAGCTTAAGTTTCTAAGTGTTTCGTCTTTTAGCCTCCCTGGTAAATGAACGCATGCTGCAGGAAAATCTTCAACACAAGAGGTTCTTCGGTTTCACATGAGCCATCAGGTAAGACTCTTTACCACATTCTTTTGGTTAGATAACTGGCAGCCTCATAGGCCACTCTTGCTTACATATTCGAGAAGTGTTGTACTTGCTTATGGTTTAAATCTATAGATTAAAGTTTCTGAGCATCCTCATGGCAACAGGTGGAATTTGAGGTCTTCCAGAAAGGTAGAGTGAATGCAGATTCAACAACCATTGTCGAATGATATAAATGTTACCAATATCAATGCGTTAGATATGCAGCTGCTTCAGGTTGCCTCTCTATTTCAGCAGGTGCTACAGTGACGAACAGTGAAAGTGCTCCAGTAATGAACAGCGAAGTGCTACAGTGATGAACACTAAAGTGCTACAGTGATGAATATTGATTTGTCGGCCTCTTGCTGCTATAGTGTCGGCGCCGTTTTGGTCATGTGATCTTCTTTTGAGTGATTTTATTCTTCATCTTCTTCACTATCATCTGCTATGGGATCAGCGAAGATGAAGAATAAAATCACTAAAAAGATCACATGACTGAAGTGTTGCTGACACTATAGCAGAAAGAGGCCAACAAATCACTATTAATCACTGTAGCACTTTTTCACTGTTCATCATTGTAGCACTTTTACTGTTCATCACTCTATAAAAGTCCGTCTCTTCACTTAAAAGACACGCCTTTCCTTCCCCATTTAGAGAAGTTTTTCTCTTCCTATCCCTCTTATAGTTCTTCCCATCCTAAAATCTTCCCCTTCTACCTTTGTATCCCAATTACTTCGTAAGTTCTCTTAGTCACTTTAATCACTTTTCTATAAAAGGCAAAAGCAATATATAAAATAATAAGCAGAATGATAAAACCAACCATGTAGGTGAGATGTACTGATATTGAAATGATGAGAAAGTTATGGTGTAATTGAAGTTACAGTAAGTTGAAAACCATCAACAAGGGCGGTAATCCGCACTCTAAGGAAAGTGCGCTCTGAAGACTACTAAGCGATTAACCAACCACGAAAGGGTTGGTAACCTTACATGTAATAAAGAAAGCGATTAAAGTGACAGAAAAAATTACAAAATAATTGGGATACAAAGGTAGAAGGGGATGGTTTCAGGATGGGAAGAACTATCAGAGGGAGAGGAAGAGGTAAAGAACTTCTCTGAACGGGGAAAGAAAGGTGTGTCTCTCAAGTGAGAAGAGACGGACTTTTAGAGAGTGGTGAACAGTCAAGTGCTATAGTGATTAATAGTGATTTGTTGGCCACTTTCTGCTATATATATCAAGCTCTAAGCTGTTGAAATAGAGAAGCAACCTGAAGCGGCTGCATGTCTAATGTATACACTCTTTCAGTCTAAAAAATTGTGTTCTTTAACATTGTCATGGTGGCAGAACCATGAGAATCTGAAAACCTAATCTGAATGCCTAATCATAAACCATAAATACACCAACCTGAACCCTAATCCAAATCCATAATTCTGATAAACTAAACACTGATCAACACTCCTCCAATTAATTTGTGACAATTAGGCCGCAGTACATATAGCCTCTAATCCAGGGTTCCATGAGAGAACTAAACAAATCAAAGTTGATTGTCGCCTTACAAGGGAGTAGTTAATTTATGGAGAAATTGCAACAGACCTTGTAAAGTCTAACAGTCAGTTTGATGACCTATTTACAAAGGGGCTTCGTGTAAAGTATTAAATTGGCTGCATATGAAAGATAGATTGAAGAATTGGAAGACATTAGTATTATACAGATGTGTTCTTTGAGGTCAGTTACCTGAGATCAGAGATTATCCAACTTTTGAATGTCCTTATTCAGCCGATGCTTTGCCTCATAGAATGTCACATGCTCAATGACGGAGTAGTTTCAAGGTGGGAAGACAAGCTCAGTTTGACTAGATAAAGATGAACATCTAAAGGAAAAGCTTTTCACACAACTGATTTTAAAATAGTATGAAATTTCTAATTTGTCTCTCTTGGAGATCTAGGAACAGAGGATCAATTGCAATGCTTAGGGTATCCGAGTTGTCCTTGATGTGAAAACCATGGTGAAACTTACATAAAGAGGTTGTAGCTCAGATTAGACCAAAGTGTCACTGATTACCATTGAGAACTATGTACAAGATGGAACATTTTATTTAACTTGAAACGATATATGAGGTTGTAGCAGGATTGGGGACCCCGCTTTAAGACTAAGCATTACTGATAATCATCACGTATGAAAAGGTAAACGGTAATTATTTCTCCCCTTTCTCCTCTGCAACTCAGTCAAGACTTAAGTTGCAGGAACTTAGCACCAAGAAGGCATTGTCGGTCTCTCTCAAGGATGGAATAACAACAATGCTAACCAAGCCTTCTCCAAATAGTGGACTGCTATGCCATCAGTTCTATTTCCTACCAACGGAAAGAATGGTAAAAAATCTAAAATTTCAACTTCACAGGGATAACGGAAAGGAGAAAAAAACAAGAATAAGTTGCAATGTGAAAACAAAAAACAATAATAAAAGGAAAAGTCCTAAGGGAATCTAAGATGAGAACGAGTTGATTGACAGCAGAAGAGAGGAAAGTCCAACTAGCAGCAAACAACTGAGGCAATGTCATTCCCCATTTTAAGGAAACTTAAGTGATCAACACCTACAGGCTTATGTCCTCCATGGCTCCTCTTTATGGACCTATACAATCATTCGCTCCTCCCCAACATTACTTCCGCACACACAGCGATAAATTGGGAGGAAAATGAACCTTCTACAAGATGCCTCCAACCGAAATTACACTCACAGAGGTTGAAAACATGTGACCAGGGGCATCAAATAGATTTTTCACATGAGTTTGTGCGTGCAACCCGTCCGCCCATAGAGAGAGAGAGAGAGAGAGAGAGAGAGAGAGAGAGAGAGAGAATGAGCACACATAGATGTAGAGTAATTTCCAAGTCTCCAACTCCCTCAGAATTTCTCTACATTAGGCTGCCTCAGCGAGTTTGTTGACCAAGAGAAACCCAAACAGGATACTAGAACAGTCCAGGTATACAACTCAGGATGCTACCATGAATTCATCATGTACAACATTACCAATTGAAGAAGTCTGCTCTTCCACAAATACACCGTCATGTCCCATGACATCACAATGCACATAAAATTAAATATCATACGAAAAAGTTGAAAAACTGTAAGTATGGGTGGATTTGAAGAAGCCTTTAGTGTGACATTGAGAATATAGAGTGGAGGGATCGTCCTACTCCATTCTCTCCCTTCACAACAGATACATCTATGAATATAAACAATCAAACAGTACGATTCCCCGCTGTTATCTTGGGTGTAAAGAAAATGATATTGCTAATGAAAGAATAGATGTTCTCTGTCTATCTTAACATCAACCTGATGGGTACATAAGAATTGAGGAAGTTGTTGTGTTGAGAAGTTTGTGGATAAAGTGATGAAGAAATGGCTAGGAACTCTATCCAGGATGTTCTACTTATGTTCAAACGAGTAACAAACCAATGCCCAACAAAAGAGACCACGGAAGCAGCATTAGAATCTACAGGTCAGGAATACATAGACAATGCAGAGAGGCAACCTTGTATGTATTTTACCCGTTATCCCTATGTTTTACTCTGTTCATGTGACGAGGGAAGGTTTGCACTATGCTGGACAAACATTGAAACTGTAAATTAGAGTAAGCATGACAGTTTTAACATTACTTAACCCAGGAAAATGCAGAAGATGATTGTGCTGATGTAGGTGAATTTATCCAGTGGGAAGAAGGTTTAAGTTCTTTCACTCTAGTTGTTGCTTGTAGCATGCTATAACAAGATGGAGAAGTTAGCCATCAGACACATGGATTATGCTACAACCATCTTACTCACATATCTTTTTCTCTATGGTCAAGAACAGCTCTAAGAGGTAACAAGGGACTAGGAATGCCTATTGGATTCCATTTGTTTAAATTTAGACTGTGACATGAAATTCTGCTATAGCAAGAATAAACAACGATAAAGAGGATAAGCATCTAATGCGCAAAGCAAAACGGAACCCGGAAAAGGAGTGCGAGGATTGAGGAGACAACATAAGCAAAAGAAAATTTGGAAAAGATAACCTCAATATCTGATTCGAAACACATGATTCATAGGCCGCAATTTCAAGACTGACTAATGAAGTTTTACCAAGAAGTGGGTCTTATTAGGGCATGCGCGTACAAACAACGAGTCAGGTCAAGCCTCACAAATTCATCCATCTATTTCGTTCATTACTTTTGTTTTTTTCCCTGGCGTTGTCTACAAAATGCCTCTTTTGACATGGATATCCCCAATTCACTTCTCTAACATTTCTTCAAATGGTGAGGATCGTCATAACTTAACACGACTGATATTTGTATCGTCGCTGACCATCTTGATTGAGCTACAAGAAGAATCTATGTTTCACCACAATACCCATCACCCACCCTATTCTAGTCCTGTTTATGACTTGCCTCCAATTCTCAGTTCTACCAGCGGAAATAGAGAAAAGTGGCTTGATTCAGTACAATTTTATAGCCTAAAATATAACGAGCCAAGATTGAACTGAAGACAACCATAATTAGGAAGACCCATTACCTCAGCAATCGGCTCTTTCAAAGCTTTCCGGGTAACCCGAAACCTGATCCCGAGCTTCTCGAGCTGTCTCGACAGGACCCGAATCATAGTCGCGGAGCTCCTCGAGTCCTCCTCCAGCTTCTCAATCCTCTCCACCAAGTTCACATTCGCACCGCCCACTGTCCCCGGCTGCTCAAAGACCCTCCTCCACTGACGCCGCCTGACCCACGCGCCGCTCGCCACGCCACCCACCAACGCCACCACCACCCACCCCAAAACCCTGTCCCCCGCCGCTCCGAAGACCGCCCTCCTCGCGGCGAAGACGACCGACACGACGGCCGCCGACACGAGGCAGAGCAGCTCGGCGACCGAAAGGAAAGAATCGAACTCGAGATGGCCCGCGCCGCCCTCCCCGCGCACCGCGCCACCGGACGGGTACGCTCCGACCCGGGAACCGCCGCGGCTCCCGAAGGAAGCCGAAGCGGGCAGCGAATCGGGCGAATCCTTGCGGAGGACGATGCGGAGCTGCGGGGTCGAGGGGTGCTTGGAGGCGAGCGGTGGGAAGAGGCTGGAGGGCCTGAGAGGAGGGGAGGCCCTGGCGGAGCCGTGGGAGAGGCGGGGGGAGGAGACGGCGGCGGCGGCGCTCCGCCGCTGAGGCGGCGGGAGGGAGAGTGACATGGACTGGCCGAGAAGGGGGGGAGGTCAGGGTTCTTCTAGGGACATGGACGCTGCGGAATGTGCAGAATCAGATGTTCTTCGGTCGCGCAGAGAGAGAGAGAGAGAGAGTGAGTGTGTGTGTGACAGGATTTGGCGATGGATACGATGGTGAACTTGGTGGGCAGCGTCCCCTAACCGCGCATGATATAGCTTGAACGTTTGACTTTTCTCGCGTAAATGTCAGGTGAGATCACTGAAATTTGATCTCACATATGATATGATTCTTAAATTTTAAATTTATTTAATATAGTCTCTAAATTTTATATATTTAATTTAATTCATGAATTGTTTGTGGTGGTGGGGTTTTGTGGAACTAGGTAGTAGGATTAAGGGGTAAAAGATATGAAGGAAGAGTAATAGTCTTTTTATTTGTACGAGTTACGAAGTGTTATTCTTAAACAAAAGAGAGTAAAAATAATAATTGGTAGAGAACTTATATATGTTTTGAGTGTTTTTTTCTTCTTTTTTGCATTGATAGCGCATGAATTTATGCTTTTGAGATGACCCCAAAAGAAACTGTATATTTAACGGTTTGGTCGGGCTCGAATGATGGATACAGGCATGCTTATTACTTGAGCAACTTGTGCCATCAGAGCAGTGATGAGCTTCAATGTCATGGAAACAGTGAAGTGGTCCGAGTTCATTCCTAACAAATTCCAATGGTAACTGAGTGATCAAAGATTGTTATGAGTAAGGAGTATCATCAATGACAATGACGTTATCAACATAAGGCAGAAGATATAAATGGCCCCAAGAAGAACCATAGATGAATAACGACTTATCGGTTTTACTCGCTATGAATCCCAACGATAATAAAAAGCTGCTGAAGCGGTGATATCATGCACTTGGAGCTTGGTTTAAGCCATAGATGGCTTTCCATAGATGGCATAAGTGATTTGGGAAGTTATGATGAGGGAAATTAGGAGATTGGCGCGCATGAACTTTCTCAAGAAGGATGCCATGTAACAGGCATTTTTAACGTCAAGTTGACACATGGCCCATCTTGAAGAAATCGCAATAAAGAGAACCCCAATTGCGCGGGGGGGGGGGGGGTTTAACGACTGGACCAAAGATCTCATCATAATCTAGTTTGGCCTACTGCTTGAATCCTTATGCAATAAGGCAAGTTTTGGCAAGTTCAAATATCCAGTTCCTTGACTTTGAAGTCCATTCACAACCGAGTAAATTCTTAGAAGGACCAGGTGGTGCAAGATCCCACATGTGGTTGGTGACCAAGGTGTTAAAATACATCCGTAATGGCCGCTTTCCAACGTGGGTTAAGAACGGACTTAGAGTAACAAATCGGTGGCTCTTCATGAAAAGATAGAGAGAGATTAAGAATTTTTTAAGATTTAGAAATTTCGGTTTGGCATGAGTTTGCATAAGCTAAGTGGAATGAGAAACAATGGAAGTGCGGGAGCTAAACGAAGAGGTAGAAAGGATTTTGCGGGTGTATTGTGAGAGGAATTGGGTAAGGATAGGAGTCGAGTTCGACATAGTAAGTGGGGTTGTAGGAAAAAAACTGGAAGCGTGTTGGGTGGGCGGAGAGGTGAAGAGAGGCGGGTTAAAAGGCTAGGCTGGAGAAGAGGAGAAAGGCGAATGAGAAGTTGAGTTTGATAAAAAGAGACAAGACCATAGGAGGGAGATGATGATTTATAGAAATTCGACCGCCTAACGGATCAAGACAACAATAGCCTTTGCAATTCGAAGCTTTTCTAAGAAATACACATGGCAGAGAATGAGGTGCCAACTTATGGGAAACACAAGACAGAAAAAAGAATAACAAACACACCCAAAGAACGAAGGAATGAGCAATCAAATGGGAACCCATACCAAATAGTGGATAGGAGAAAATACCAAACATGATAGGAGTGGGAAGCTGATTAATAGCGTAAACAGCAATTCGAAGAGTGTCAACTTAAAATAAAGAAGGCATAGAGCATGGATCGATAAGGCTCGAGACACTTCCACTAAGTGTTTGATTTTGTGTTTTGACAAGCCATTTTGAGTAGGGTATATGGACAAGAAACACGTTGAAATACCATTGTCATATAAGTATGCTGCAAACGAATTAGTGTTGTATTCGCCCCCCACCATCGGTTTGTAAAAATTTAATTTTGGTATTGCATGGATTTTTGATAAAACAATGAAAGAGATAAAATTGTGTGGGCACCTCAAATTTACATTTCATGGGAAAGACCCAAGTGAGCCGAGAGTAATCATCAATGATTAAGACAAAGTATTTAAAATCAGAATTTGGTATGGACACGTCCAAACATCACAATAAATTACAACCAAGGGAAAAGAAGCCCAATGCCTAACAGACTCAAAAGGCAGTCGAAGAGATATGTCCCCATGACAAGACTCACAAGATACTCACAATTAGAATTGGCGAACGTGGCTCATAATGTTTATTAGGATGACCAAGACAAGCATCCCATCAAGTGAAAGAGACAAAAGACACCTCGATAGGATGCAACTGAGATGGTACCAATAAGTTGGAAATCGGATAGAGACCATGAGAGGAGTCAGTTTGGAGGTGAACTTTCCCTATTCATTGGCCTCTCAAAAGAAAATGATGAACCATTAAAATCAATAATATAGGAAGTATGGCAAAGTTGAGTAACTAAGAGAAGATTGTGAGCAAGATTAGAGATATGATAGATAGGAGATAACAATAACGATCAACAACCGGTACGTAAAAAGGTTTTACCAAATTGCTTAATAGGCAATAAAAATCATCACCAACCACAACTTTTATCAAATTGTGGTCGAAGGTTTAGGATTTTACCAACGTTACTAGTCATGTGGGTTGACGTTCCATTGTCAAGATATCACATGGGATTAGTATTCTCACCAATCAAAATATATGGGAAGGAACCTAGGAGATCATTGGTGGTGAGGCATGGCTAAACCACTATTGACATTATAGTGCAGTGTGCCCAACCCCATTACAGATCTGACAAATAAGATAAAGCCTAGATCCAAAAACTGCTTCCCTAGGTGCATGGGAGAGCACAGGTCCTTAAACCATAATTAGACCAACCAGAGGAGGTAGAGGAACGACCAATATAAGGGGCTGCTGATGAGTGCAAACTGAACCAATCAATAGGAAGATTGCAAGCCTTACTGATCACATGAGAACTGTCCATCGTGTCCCTGACCAAATTTCTAGCCCTTAAAGTTGAGTCCATCCCAAGGCCCTAATAAAGGAGGAGTGGGTGAAGTGGCATGCCAATCAAAGCATAATGAATATTGGATGAAGATGAGATATTGGATTTTTGGAGAAATCGTTTTCTTTGATGAGGAGTCGAGAGAACATAACACCAGAGGAAACAATCGCAGAGTTGTTAGTAACCATAGTGACAAAAGGATAGTACTAAGGAGGGAGCCCATTGAAGACTTGAATTACCAAATCCTTATCAGAGGTGGAGTAATTATTTGCAGTGAGAGAGTCCACAATTGACTTGAGATGTTGACTAGTCTGATTGCTTCATGGCGTTCTGGAAAACAAATATTAGTCCAATTTTCTTAGCTGATAGCAATTTGTAAAGTGTCTCTCGAGATGTCTAAAGGTCAAAATCTCGATCGTGAGGCCGAATTGATCAAACTAAGAAGACATTAATCTATTTTAACCTAGATGAAATAGGAGAGATTGACCACCATAGTGCCATTGTGATTAGTGACAAGTTTCAACGGACACAAAAAAGACCCATCTACATGGCCAGCAAATCTTTGCAGATTAAAATAAGGTCAAACTGATATTTCCACAAAAGATTGTTATCTATATTAAGCTTGATGGAAACAGGACTGGCAACGTTCGGAAACACAAGAGATGGCGAGGCTGAGTGCACGATTGGAGTTTGAGCATTAGGGAAGGGGGTAGAAGAGGTGGAAGTGAGCGCAATGTTGAGGAGAGGTGATTGGGAATTGGGATTAATGGAGATAGAAGATGATCGGCATACAGATGGTAGAGAAGAAAAAACTGAAGATGCCTCATACATTGTTGAGATAGAAATAGGAGCAAAGAAAACGTGAATTTGGGGTAGGGATGTTGAAGAATTTGATGCGTTTTTCTGTTTTGATGCGATGTTGATGTTCATAATTAAAAAGAAAATAATGACAAGGTGTTTATGATGGCTCAACCTTAATTAGGGTTGCATCATATGTAATTATAAAAGTGACTAATTTCAGTCATGGTACAAATGAAAACATAATTATAGATTGACCCCATAGTACATATCAATTACATACTAGTAACTGCATCCATTTCATATTGGAAAATTTTTCAATTGTGTGCATAAACTTAGAATAATAAGTTTAAACACATATCTTGACCATTTAGCCCTGTCCCCCCAACATTCAAGGAGCCCGGTTTGAGCCCTTTGATTCCTTTTTTGAGTGGTAGCGGCTGTTTTCGTTTTTCTTTTCGTGTTCTTACATAATTTTATCTACTTCTTGTGATTACTTTAATAGGTAAGATATTTATCTAATAGAACTAGGATTATCTACAATTCATTCACGTGAGAACCGGATATCAAGATTTAATTCTCTCCAATTATCCTATCAACAGATGATTGACTTGACCTCAGTATCACCTATCATTTGACAATATTTTTCGATATAACGCGCACTGTGTCTAGTAACCAGGGGTACAAGTCGGCAAGTTAGTTACTAGACACTATGCAAAGCACAAGCCAACCTGTAGGAAGCCTAAGCTTCCCTTCCTGTAACTCTAGGTGCGGGAGGCTATTACATCTACTTACCCAAAAGTAATCAACCAAAGTTGATGTGGAGTCTACCTTCCCCCTACCAAGAAAGCCCCTTAGTTCGCTCCATTTATTTGTCTTCTCTGGATAGAGAGAATACAGAGAGAACTTACGAGCAGATCATTCCACCAAACTGGGGAGTCCATTCCCATGTCTATCCTTGAGTTTTTTAAGGACCTGCTCAGGTCTAAAATGATTATGTTTCGTCTAATATCTTAAAATTTGAAGATATCTATAGGGTTCACACTTCTTTTTTTTTTTTTTTGATAACCCAGGGAACCCCCGCACGACCGACAGCCTGAGAGTAAACCCTGAGAGCGACACGTGCTAACCACCACACACATGCCACCGGTTAAGTCATCCTGCGGCGCCCGGGATTCGAACACTCAACCTTTTGCGAGAGGAAGAGTGTGCGTTCCAGCAGCGCCACCTAGGCGGGTGGTAGGTTCACACTTCTTTGGTGCGCGCATCTACCACAAAATTTTTACATAAATTCCACTACCCCTTGGTCATATTCAAGTTCGTCTAATATATTTTTTTTAAATGATAGATGCAACCAAAAACCCTAAGCTATACCCAATCTTAAACTATTTTCTGTGATATCAACGATCCCAAACTTAGAACTGCGTGGCACATTTACCCTCCGTTAAAGTTATGTTAATGAGAACTATTAAAAATCTGCGAACATGAACGCTAGAAAGCAAATGATGTTGATATGACGTCCAATGGCTGGAGTAAAAGAAAAACGACGTTATTTTAACTGAAAAATCATCTAACAATACCTTGATGGAGGGCAAATGTGTCATATAAGTACAAGTTTAGATTAATATGTCACAATGTGCATGGTTTAGGTTTTTGATGTAAAAAAAAGTTCAAGATAAATATGTCACAATAAATATAATTTTGGATTTTTGTGGCTTTTTCTCTAAAAACAAATTGGGGAAACATCTTCACTTGTTCTGTTTTTTTTATTGGAGACGATCTCATTATTGAGTATTGACAATGAGAACAATGTGTTTCCTTTTTACTTTTTTGTGCATATGGGTTGTAGCACTATCAATCATTGCTCTTATGAAAATTGTTGCAATCATAAAAAGTAGACCAATTTGGTGGTGGCTTCTTCCTTATATTCCTCCCGCCTACTACCAAATGCCTATTTGCCCAATGATTCGTCCACATAAGATGGGTAGGCAAACTGCATTGCACAGTACAGTGTACAGAGAGATCGCTCTCATCAACTTCCAGATGACTGCAACACTTGTGTCCATGAAACCTGAAGAGAATGGTCTGTGGTGGATTGGAACATTCGGTAAAGAAGTGGATTAGTACAGTGATACCATCATCAACTAACCATATGGGACCTAAATTTCTGATCTCACGGAGAAACTGAATTGCAGAGAGAGACCCAAAAGGTTAGGTGCACAGTTCAGTTCAAACCAAGGTCCAATCTGGGTGCAGTCAACTTCACTGGTGGCTTCCTCAGCATTTTCCCTAACAAGGTCACTAGTTTCTAGAAGAGTGCAGAGCAATAGCAAGCAAATCTTGTCCCGTGATCAACTACTTTTAATTCATCACAAGCCCAAGAACCACAGTTAGAGAAGTGCATAGCATCCACGTATGACATGACAACCATGGAAAGTTCGAAAAGATAAAGAAATTAAGGAGAAAAATAAAGTTCCACACCAAGGTCTAAAACCATTGGCGAAATTAAGACTTAAGAGCCTCATTGGAGGCAAAGCAATGGCAAAATTTGATCTGGATTTCCCCAAACAACAGCTTGGAAACATGCAGACAATCGCGTACGACAAGTTCGAACAAGGTAAATGTTAAGGAATGTGCTTGCTTAATAAGCAGAAACATCAGAAGAGAGAGAGAGAGAGAGATTGGCAGGACCAATTCACATAATTCAATTCATCCATGCACTGCAAGTCTGCAATCCTGTTTAAAAGTGCAATATGCACTGCAGGCGCATGAACTGGCCTTTCTTCTAAGAACAAAGATTTCATTACAAGATGCTCAGACAAAATTATTGTTTGTCTAAATCCTAATCCGGGTGATCCATAAATCAGGGTGCAACAGCAAAGCAAAACCACAAGGCAATGCCTTCTCCAATATATAGAATCATCCCTACCGGGCACATTGTAGTCCACATAATCTCTCTCTCTCTCTCTCTCTCTCTCTCTCTCTCTCTCTAGACATGTCTGCAGCTACTTCATTGATAAATAAAGACAAGAAAATCCTATATGGTTCAGCTGCTTCCAGGAGTGTCCGTTACAGCAGACTTGCGGTTCAAATAACGAACGACAGCATCCTCAACCCTGTAATTTCAACCGAAAAAAGATTAACGAAAAAAATTCTCTTCAGCAATACATTGTCTAAAACATGACTACTTAGAATCACATCACAGAAGAAAAGATTAAGACAGAGGAATGACTAGCTAAAAAGTACAATATGAGACATTCAGCAAACGCATTAAAACCAGAACCTGATTCGCAGTGTTAATAAAAAATGGGTTCCCGTTCTAATTATCTTACAATTAATGCAATTGAAATCCTTACAGGATGACAAATATGTTGATCAATCAACATTGACAGTGTCTCAAAGAAATCAGGAGTGTGATGATGAACTGCAATAATCCATCATTGACATGTAAGGAATATCCCTCATATTGATCGGATTTGCCCGACATTTTCTCATCAATTCAACATGAGTACAAAGCACATTAGGCATAATGAATTTTCAGAACAATCACCATCTAGAGGAGAAAAGATCCAACAAAATTCCGAGACAAACCATCAGAAAAGTTGGTCCATTGATCAGGTTTTACAGCAAAATTTGCACTTTTTATGATACTTATTCCATGACTTCGTCAATGTAATTCTATTAGTGAGCAATTTATAAATTTAGGCAGCAAGATGCTCAAAAAGCAGGTGTTGCTTGATCGAACAGGGCATTCATGCAAAATACCAAGGAATATCCAGCTTCATTTTCTAGAGAAAAAATTAGCTTCTCATTCAAAATGCATTATAAATTACTTCTATCTTTCATATTTCACTGTACTCCATATTGCCTCCATGAGATGCATACATAAAAAACGGACAAGAAAATTAAACAAACTCACCAAGATTGGTTATAGAAGTCAGGATGATGTTCTTTGTCCACAATATGGCTCGCATCTCCCGCCGCAAGCTTCAAGTCTCTGCTTTGAGAAGCAATCAACGCATTGACAAATTCTGCTGGTGACTGACTGAACCCAAGAAAGAATGAGCGTCTCTGCCAATGCCTACGGATCTCTTTTATTGCGGAAATGATCTTATCGTCACAAGAATCAATCTCGTGATGCTTCTCAATGTTTGCCAAAAATGCAGACATTTCCGTGTCCAATGGGATAGGCAAATCCATCATCACATCACAACAAGTAGTTCCGGCAGGAGAACTACCAGAAAGCTTGATCCTGTGCTCCAAGTGAATGGGCTGTGGAGGAGTCAAGTGCTGCGACAACTTCTGCGGGACCATGACAAACTTCATCTTCTCGTCTCCAAATACTTTTTGAAGTGGCGGATCACACATGAAGAAGGATGGATCACCTGAGCTCTGCAGGTTCCTGGTCTTAACATAGTGCCAAATTGCTTCCAGAACTCTAGGCCGTGTAGATACATCAAGACCAACAACATCTGATAAAGCAGGTGAAAGCTTGAACTTTTCAGGCACGTAGTTCATGTCTAATCTTATATGCACAGTGAATTCCTTGTCCCCATTTCTTTTGACCTCAAATCCCTCATGCAGAGATGGAGACCTCTCACTATCCCATAAGATTACATGGTTATCTGGATAGAGACTTTGGTCCAAGTAAATGGTAATTTTCTTGAAGAAAGACGAAAATTTGGGGTTCGACAGACCTGCCTTCTGAATCATTCCACCCACAACAGGATCTTTACCATCCTCTAATATCCTTCCAATAATCTTAAGCGACCATGATGGTGGCTCTACATCTGTCTTCTCTGAAGTCATTGGAGTTTGATTCGAAAATGTGTTGAAAACATATATCCTAAGCGTTTTCTGGAAGCGGGAAGGGTTCTTAAGTGCCTCTTGAATTTCAATCTTCTTCCTTGACAAAAGGGCATCCACTCTTGCCTCATATTCAAGCAATTGAGTGTAGATGGCAGATTCAGGCAACAGTGCAGCCACCTTACCGGGCAGTTGATTCTCAGGAAGCTTCCTCTTCTTCCTAGGACCGGCTGGAGTTAACTCCATCGTTTTCAACAGCGAAGCAGCGGCAACATTGGACGACCCTGGAGGCCGAGAAGGCGGCTTCTGACCAGTGCGCTTACCACTTCCAGTACCAGGCGTAGCAACAGTCGGTGAAGATGCATTGACATTGCTAACGCCAGCATTACCGGCGCTGTGATTCTGAAACTGAGCTTGGAATTTGGCATGGGGGCCTTGCAGCTGCGCATGCCCCTGAGCAAGCACATGAGCTTGGGGCTCGGACAACTTGAAGTGGCCGGGAAAATGAGACCCGCCATGCGTTTGAGGTTGCGACTGCGGACGGAGATGGGCCGGTTGCTGGTGGACTACCCCAGGATTCCCAAATACAGTATTTTTAATCCCACTATTGTTATTCATTGAGTGACCTTATTTCTATTCCACAGCACTAAATGCTAATGATTTTGCAGGATACAAGCCTTACATACAATTCCGAGTCGAGGCACGATCAAGGGTCGCATAAATCTACGATCTTGCATTCAGAGACGGAATCTTTTACGATCCTCGACACGTTATTGAGCACAAAAACCCTACGTTCCCACGATTTCTCACCCAAAAGAATCGAGAGAAACCTGGAAATCGCTTTCAAGATCGAATTTTTCCTCGATCTTACGGCAAATCTTCCAGACAAAGTGTGGTTTTCGACGATTTGGAGAAGTTAGATAATGGATTGAGAGAACTCTAAAGCGGAGACATACGCTGGTCGCCTGTCGGAGAGGCGGTCGCTCGGACCCAGCTTCGAACCCGCAGCTCCCGTCTCCTTCTCAGGCCACGCAGACGCCGTCTCTCTCTCTCTCTCTCTCTCTCTCTCTCTCTCTCTCTCTCTATGCGACGGTTTCTCGCCGGAGGTACAATCGCAGGCGGCGGCTTGGGAGAGAGCTTGAGCCACGTAGTGTTTTGTTTTGGCGTTCTCTTGGAGCGGCTTCCACCGGTAAAAATCCTGCTTGTTAAAAAGATTTTTGGGAAAATTTCTAATGAGAGTAGGAAGTACTTTTATTTTTTTTTTAAATAATGATACGAAATGAATCTTACTTCAAATAAAAACTTAAAGTGATCAAATCGTCTAAATGAAAACATGAAGTAGCCAAATTATCTCAAATAAGGAGTTTTGATTGATCGGCCAACAACTGACTATTCTGATGGAAGTACTTTAGTCAAAAATATTCTAAATATAATTTTTTTTATGTTTTACTTTCCTCTTTTATCTTAACAATGGCGGACGGAAGTCGCCAGTCTCAGGTGAGAGCCACCCTTGCCCGCGTCAGGAGAGAGCTGCCCTCACCTGTGCTAGCGACAAGGGTCGCCCTCACTTAAAGGTGGGCAAGAGCCACCCTCATATGGGTTGGCGAGGGCGGCTCTCACTTGAGGCCGGCATAAGAATAAGGGAAAAAGGAAAAAAAGAAAGAAAGAAAAAAGAAAACAAATTCAAATAAGTAAAGAACGAAAATGTCCTTTGGCCAACTAGATCAGACATTTCTTCGAAATTGATATGACAACTTCAGGCCCTTATTTAAAATAAAATCCACACTATGCTCTTATTTGAGGAAATGATGACACTTTATGTTCTTATTTGGAATTTTCAAAAAAAAATTTACTAAAAAAATGATTTTTTAATAGGAAAAAATATCAAAATAAAATTCCTCATTTTTTTCTCATCATCAAATACGTTTCTATTGCCTCCTCACTTTGCTTTTCGAACATTAGTATGTTAATATTATGATAGCAATAATAATCAAAATAAAAATATATTAAATAAGGACAACAACAGCAATTATATCATTATTATTTTGATATGGTACAAATTGTTTATTGCAAAAGTTCCGATAGTACAACCATAAACGTGGGTAACAACTCTAAAACAATGTTGTAGGTCTTCTTCGTTAAGTTAATTATGTGCGGCTAACTCATATGTTTCGACACAGCACAAAAAAATCACAACACTGCCACAACACAGTTACAGTTATACCGAACAGGCTCTAGGCTATTACAATTTATTCTACAATTAGCATTATACTTGTACCTTCAGCATGATGCAAATAAAAACATATATAATAATCTTACTTAAAATTGTATACAATTGTAAAGTTAAATCATAAATAACCTTTAGTAAACGTCCAGAAAGAATAACAATACATGAATAAAGAATTTTTATGTCTATATATTTTTTGCTTCGAAAATGTCTTGTACTCTATGGGATGAACTGGTACAAATTAAAGAGTGACAAATGGCCCAATTATATGGTTTACAAAGTGGATATTTTATTAAGTTACCAAGATATATAGTAAATCAGTACACAAACAAGAAAATCGATGTATGTTCTAATTACTGATAAGTCCGAAAAATATTTTGAACCCACTAAAATTATTAGTGAACAATATTCAAGACCAAGAAAATCTCAATTCAATAAATTTAAAACTTGAAAACCACCAAAAAAGTAATTCAGAGCATACCAACCATTTCTATAACTAATATGGTGGTGAATCAATTATCATTGTCCTACATCACTATTGTGCACGTCAACATCTATAAATTTAATTCTAACGTATCAGACTCTGGCGATTACGATTGTGGAAAATTGTCCTTCGCACATTCCACACCTCACAAAATTAACGACCTACATGCCATCCGAAATTCCAAGCTAAATAATACTTAAATTTATATCCTAAATATTACTGAACATAGAAAATTTCAGAGGTCACAACTTTTCCTTCCTTAAAAATGCGCAACCGATTGGACTTTTGTTGGAATCTAAAGATATATTATTGTATTCGCTAACCTTAATAAATTCAACAAGGAAGCTAGATAAAACAACAATACATACCGTGGAATAAAGGTTTTGGTTTTTTATTTTATTTTATTTAAGGAATTATATCGCTATCATCCCTTTATTGTCCAAAAATCCAAATCATCATTCTAATTTTTTTTTATAAAATAAACGTCCCTCGACTTTTTAGAAAATGTCAATATATAGTCCTTCAATTATACGTTTTCTCTTATTAGTCGATTTTTGTTGACATTGATCGAAGAATTAATGACATAGACACTGGCGAATGCACACGTCGTGCAGGAATACACGTGTCTTGTAATGATTTGTCGAAAATTATTATGAGCCAAAAAGGCGGCACATCAAACAATATAAGAGAAAACAAAATTGAGAGAGAGATGGAGTTCCATCTCGGCCGCCATAGCCGCAAACTCAAGCTCTAAGCTTGCGGCACAACCACTGGAGTTTTGAGTTGCGAAGCTCAAGGCATTGTTGCTCAATATAAGCTTGCAGTCAGGGCAGCTCAATTGGCGGTCATTAGTGGTTTTAAATCATAATTTTTGTATAGTTGTGGATGTTTTGTGGTTTTCTTCAAGTTTATCATTTTTTTTAGGCTTAATATTACGAAAAACCCCAAACTGATACACCCGTGACAAATTTACCACAAACTAATTTTTGACAGGTAAAAACCCTAAATTGGTGCACATGTGACATTTTTATACAAAACTAATTTTTTTACCACAAAAAACTCCAAACTGGTACATTTGTGACAAATTTACCCTCCGTTAGTTTCAGTTAAATTTGATTAATGCAAAAACAAAAAATTACAAACTAGTACACTTGTGATAAATGGAGGGTAAAACTCAAAACTGGTATATCCGTCAATTACCGCATGTCATTTAACAAAGTAATTTAATAGTAAAATTTAACGGAAACTAACACAAGGTAAAATTGTCACAAATGTACCAGTATGGGATTCTTTGTGCTAAAAAAATTAGTTTGGGGTAAAATGATCACAGATGTACCAGTTTAAGGTTTTTCGTGATATTAATCATTTCTTTTATTTTGTTTGTATTAAACTCACATTTAGGAAATCTTACTTAGAGGGATTAAAGAAAATCCCAATTACTATATTTTATTCCAAATTTCCCAAAGAAACCGGATGAACAATTTATGTGGTTCCCTTGGGAAAATTTAGCCGTTGTATAATTATTTCAATATATCTAATTAGGAAGTTCAAGGATATCTCTCCTATATTAGAAAACGTGGAAATGTGATTATAATTCTATTGGGCTAACCCATCTTACTTCTTCTGTCAATTCTATTTAGGAAAGTCAAATTGGAGAGATAAGTTCGACCGAGTCTGAATCCGACAATAATTGGCGACCGCATGCGACTGATAAAACCTACTCTCTCAAGACCTCGCAATCTCCTCTGCTAGTCCGATTCCTAGGTTTTTGGTACTTCGGAAAAATTGTCAAAACAATAATAAACTTATTACAATTGTGTCAATTCAATTAAATTTTTTTTATCAATTTAGTCCTAAATCTTTTATATTTGTGCCAATTTAGTCCATCCGACCAATTTTGACTGGCTGGCGCTAACTTGAACGCCGGGCATCCGGTCGACGCTGACGTAACAATTATTATTTTTTTAAAAAATTCGATTTATTTATTTTTCCCCTTTTTTTTTCCTTTTTTTTTTGGCTTTCCTTCTTCCCTTAGCCAATCGTCGAACCGGCCTCACTGACCACTGGTCTGTCGAGGGCAGCGAGCTTAACCAACCATGGCAAAGGCGAGCTCACCCCGCCATTGCTGGGTGAGATCGGCGCCCTCTCCATGGCCGATCGGGGAGGTCGCCCTACCATGGCCAAATCTGGGCAAGCTCAGCCATGGCGAGGGCGAGCTCAACCTCGCCCAAGCTTACCCTTGCCATGGCCGACCTCGCTTGCAACGGTGAGGTCGTTGCCCTTGCCAAACCACCTCGTCGGCCCTAGTCCTTGGCCGGTCTGACAATCGGCGACTGGCTAGGGAAAGAAGGAAAGCCAAAAAAAAGAGAAAAAAAACATAAAAATTAGCACGTCAGCGTCAGTCGGACGGCCGGCATTCACGTTAGCTCCGGCTAGCTAAAATTGGCACAAATATAAAAGGTTTAGGACTGAATTGGCACAATTACAATAAGTTCAAGATTGTTTTGATAATTTTCCCTTGTTACTTCTGACCTCTCCCCAGCCTCTTCACTTTCATGATAAAAAATGATCCCATGAAACTTCCGTATCTTTCCAACCTTTTGGATTTTGAATTTCATTTTCTCTCTACTTGGGCAGGTGCAAGATTGGTAGCTGAAGATATTGCGCAAGAATGTCAGGAACAAGGACGGAGCATGCTCATGGGACCGTGACTGAGATTTTCAGCTCGAACTGTGCTAGAAGCTTCGGGAAGCTGGAAGCCATACATAAGCCCTAGCATCGCGAATGCAGAGCTTCTCTCTCCAATTCGGATAACCAGAGAGTCTCTTGACATTGGCCATTGAAAGTCACCGAAGCGGCAGGTGCTCATCATTACGTGAGTTACGGCCTGAACATATAGTTTGACCGCAAACTGCCTTACTCGCCAGACTGGGAGTGGATCTTCATCGCCATGACCCATCATCATCGCAAGCAATCTAGCACAGTTCAAGCCGAAAATCTCAGTCACGGTCCCATGAGCATGCTCCGTCCTTGTCTCTGACATTCTTGCGCTATATCTTCAGCTACCAACCTTGCATCTGCCAAAGTAGAGAGAAAAAACGAAATTCAAAATCCAGAAGGTTGAAAGATACAGGAGTTTCATGGGATCATTTTTCTTCATCAAATGAAGACGCCGGGGAGAGGACAGAAATACCAGAAACCTAGAAATCAGACTAGAAGAGGAGATTGCGAAGTCTTGAGAGAGTAGGTTTTATGAGTCCCATGCGGTCACCAATTATGGCCGGATTCGGTCGAACTTATCCATCCAATTTGACTTTCCTAAATAGAATTGACAGAAGAAGTAAGATGGGTCAGTCCAAAAGGACTATAATCACATTTCCACGTTTTCTAATATAGGAGAGATATCCTCAAACTTCCTAATTAGATAAATTGAAATGATTGTACAACGGCTGAATTTTCCCAAGGGAACCTGATAAATTGTTCGTCCGGTTTCTTTGGGAAATTTGGAATAAAATCTAGTAATTGGGATTTCCTTTAATCTCTCTACGTAAAATTTCTTAAATGTGAGTTTAATAAAAACGAAATAAACGAAATGATAAACTTGAAGAAAACCACAAAACATCCACAACTATACAAAAATTATGATTCATAACCACTAACGGCCCGCCAATTGAGCTGCCATGAGTGCGAGCTTATATCGAGAGGCAATGCCTCGAGCTTCGCAACTCGAAACTCCAATTGTTGTGGCCGTCGTGACCATGGTTCCCGCAAGCTTAGAGCTTGAGTTCGTGGGCATGGCGTCCGCGATGGACCTCCATTTCTCTCTCAATTTTGTTTTCTTTTATATTGTTTGATGGGACGCATTTTCGGCTCATAATAATTTTCAACGAATCATTACATGACAGCGCGATAGGTGTATTCACAGGCGTCTACGTCATTAATTCTGCAATCAATCATCATTAATTCTGCAATCAATGTCAACAAAAATAGAACAGTAAGAGAAAATGTATAATTGAAGGACTACACATTGACATTACCAAAAAAGTTGAGGGACGTTTTTTTATAAAAAGGAAAGAAAGATAGAATGATGATTTTAATTTTCGGACAATAAAGGGACAATGGTGATATAATTCCTTAAATAAAATAAAATAAAATAACCAAAACCTTCATTCCACGGTATCTATTGTTGTTTTATGTAGCTTCCTTGCTGAATTAATCAAGGTTAGCAAATATAATAATGTGTACATTTAGATTCCAACAAAAGTCCAATCGGTTGCGCATTCATTTGAAATGGAAATTTCAGCCCACTATCCACCGTCATCCCACGTAGCCGTTAGGCTAGCGTCTCCCTTAGATAATTCCTATAATGGGCATCCTTTTAACATCTCTCTGATTCCCTGATTAGAAAATTCATAGGATGGGCATCATTTTGTTAGTAATGTAAAGTAGCAAAACAAAGTTTTGCTTAGTCCTATGAGAAATAGTACAAGCAATTAAATAGATACATATCTTGGTCTAGTCCTTTGTTTTATAAGTAGGTTGTCTCAAAGATTATCACAATATGCAAAGGGATTTGCCCTTCTGTAATTACTTGACTTCATTGACTTATGGTTCTAATTTTCTTCAACCCCTTACAAATTGGGAAAATTACCAAAAAGTCTTAAACTTATTGTGCGGATTTCAATTTAGTTCTAAACTTTTTAATTTGATCAATTTTATCTTAAACCTTTTGTATATTTTCCAATTGAGTCTATTCAATCAATTTTGATCGAGAAAGTCTAATGTGGATATCTAGTTAGTGTTGGCCATCCTACATGGCACAACTGGCGACGCTGGAAAACAAAATGACGCAGGTTTCCCTCTTTGAAAAACGACGTCATTTCCATTAAAAAAAAGTTTAGTCCCCTAAAACAATGTAATGTGGTGACCTTCTTGTCTAAAACTCAATCGATCTCGCCCGGGAACCCCAATTGAGATCTTCCCCAAATTAATCTCATATTTTGCCCCGAATTCGACCCTGATGCTTGCAAGACCCCTTCACCCAATGCCTTTGCCCAGATTCGCAATATAAATGTTGTTGTCGATAATGCAGAGAACTAAAATTTAGGGGTTGGCCCAGTCTCAAGCTCATACCAACGCTTGTAGGTATGACTTCGATACCAATGTGATGGAATCAATGAAGATGGTTTTGGATATAGTTGGTGTTGTTTGATGATATTCGCGGTTTGATTTTTTTGATATAAGATGTGGCTTGCAATTTTGCGTTGGAATATGTTTGATTTTTCCATGAGAAAATTGGGGGAGAATTACCAAAAAAGTCTTAAACCTATTGCACTTGTATCAATTCTCCTAAACCTTTTAATTATGTCAATTGAGTTCTAAACCTTTTAACATTTTGCCAATTAAGTTTATCAAGCCAATTTTGGCGGAAATCTCTGACGTGGGCACTAGTCATCCTATGTGACATAGTCAACGCAAACATAAACATTTTTTAATAACATTTTAATTATTTTTTTATTTTTTTTCTAATTTTATTCTTTTTTCATTTCATTTCTTTTCTTTAATTTCTCTTTTTTCCCTAGAATTAGGGCTGGCAATGCCCACCCGAGCCATGCCGGCCACAGGCAAGGGCCGAGAATCCCTCGCCGACACTGGGCGAGGGTGTCGTGTCCCTCGCCAATGCCCTTTCTAGATTTGGCCAAGCAAGGGTTGCGACACCCTCACCCAATCTAGGCAAGCGAAGCTATCACGTCCCTCATTGGCCCTAAGTTTGGGGGAAAAAAGGAAAAGTAAACAAATGAAAATAAAAAATAAAACATCTATTAAAAAATGGAAAAATTATTAAAATAGGTCTAGGAAAGTACCGGTTGTGCCACGTAGAATGGCTAGCGTCCACGTTAGTAATTTCCAACCAAAATAAGTCGGATGGACTTAATTGGCAAAACATGAAGAAGTTTAAGACTCAATTGACACAATTAAAAAGTTTAGAATTGAATTGGTACAAGTGCCATAGGTTTATGACTTTTTTTGTGATTTTCTAAAAAATTGGTCAAAGTAAAAATGGGGAAAAATAAGGCATCAAAAGAGAAAATTCTTATTCATTGGCTTTAAGACTACCTCGGTTAGGATTTTTTGCACTTTAATGATCTTGTGCAACGAGGGTTTCCCTCGTCATGTTCATTGACAACTATCCCGACTCACGGTGATGCTTGAATGGGGTGGTGGAGATCTTGGAGTGTAACATGAGGTTCAAAGATCATCTGGTGTTAGACACCATCTAACATGATCGAGGCTGCAAGGGTTGCAATGTCAAGGATCAAGATGGAATACAAATGGTGGCCAATTGGGCGCCATGAGTTGTTGATTGGATGACTATAGGGAGCACGATACGACAACTAGTGATGGCATGACAATGTGGGGCAAAGTCAATGCGGCTTGACAAGTGGCGGCGGAAGGTAACGGCAACGTCGGATTGATGACAAAATAAAGGTGGAGGGGGGAGGGAGACGAGAATTTGTGTTATATCCATATTATTTCCAAACATTTACTAAACATTGTATTAGATACTACAAATCGCATCACTATCCTATCCAACTTTTAACTTATTCAATCTTATCATATTTAACAAAAATGTCCAAACGAGCAAACGTAATCTAAAAAATAATAATATGCAAGTGACAGTAGCTCATATTGTATGAGAAATTTTGGGATGTTTAGGGCATTTCGCATTATCGATAATTAATATGATTAAATCCTAGTGCAGGGCAAAAAATAATTCAAGAGCAATTACATAAAATTATGTTAATGGACACAAAAAACCTACTAATTTTCTACTAAAAAACATAGTTGCATAAATGAATATACTTATTTGACTCCATATGCATTGATGTTCCCATTTCCTTCCATATTCATCACTAAATCTCAAATTGGCCTAGCAAAGCAGTTTGGATTTTTTTTTGCAAGAAAAAGGAGAGGCCAAGCTGGTTCAACTTCCATAATTTAATGCATGAAGTCTTCATCGAACCATCTTCTCTATCAGCATCCTCAATAGCTTGTCAATCATCAACTATAATTTTTCAGACCGTCTCCAAGGAATTAATGATGTCAGTTATGGTTGAAATGGAAGAAAATGGGCAAAATGACACTATAAGTGCCATAAGTTATGTACGGAAGTCACATTGATGCCATAACTTTTTTTTCTGATCATTTTAGTGCCAAGTCGGAGGAAAAGAGATTACTTTAGTGACTCCGGCTAAAATTCCGGCCAAAAAGCTGACATTGCGTTTTTCATTTAAAAAAAGAGCGTGACGTGGATATTTGATTCAAAATTTGATTTCCACGTGGATGAGCAAAACGACGTTGCTCAATCAAAGGTCTTAGCATCGCGTCGTCACTGTCATCTCATCGCGAGTCACACCCGCTCTTCTGCTTTGTCTCCTTCGTCCAGTCACCGTCGCCCATCGCTCGTCGCTTGTGGCGCCTTCATCCCGTCGTCGTCGCCGTCTCTTGCCTTCCCCCCATGGTTGGTTGGTGTCGCTCCTTCATCCTGTGGACTGAGCATCACTCGTCCCATCGGCGTTGGTCCCGTCTCCGTGGTAAATTACGAAGGTTAGTCTTCAAATAAGGGCTGTTAATTTCTATTTTGCTGAATTGATCGACACATTGTGCATCATTGTCCTATGTTTCACTCAATTAATTGGTAGATTAGGGCTGCCTTCGAAATATTAGGGTTGAAGTCGAAAATTAAGGCTTGAACTTGGGAAATTAGGGCTCGAACTTGAAATTAGGTCTTGAACTTCTGAAATTAAAGCTTGAACTTAATAAATTATGGCTAATTGTTCGGATATTAGGGCTTGAAGTGGATTCGGTTGTGTTGGTGCCAGACTGAGTATATGCTATAGACTGTGGTCCTTGGGGGGACCTTTATCATTATCACCCATGTGGTCTGATGGTGGCTTTTTCAATCTTGCCGACCATGTGGGGGTCCTCCATGTGAAGCTGTGCTCTTTTTCCCATGTGGTGTGGTCCCAAAAGTTAAAATATTGACTTTTTTTTTGCTTTTTTCCTTCAATGCAGGGTCAACATGGGGGATAAAGACACAATTCTCGGCATCATTGTTCATTATGGAGGAGAATTTGTCATCGACATTGACGAGTGGGAATACTTTGGGGGATTTGAAGGTACTGTTTAGTTCGATAGAAGCAAGCCATCATATATTAATCTCGTGAGGGATATAGTTCAACAATTAAGATGCAAAATAGGAAGTTTGCATTATTATGTTCTTGGAAATAGCTTGAAGGACGGCATTAGAAACTTTCATAATGATAATAGTGTTAAGGATATCATCTACCATTATTTTCATGGAAAAGAAGCTGTTGTGTACATTGAGTCCTATAGCGATGGTGAATCTAATGAAGGGGCTGAGGAAGGAGACGTAGGGAATAGTGCTGCTTTACCTAGTACTCAGGTTAGTGTTAGTTTTATTATAGATGAAGCTGGACATGAGAGGCAAGAGAAGGAGGAGAGGGAGGCAAGCCATGCAACAAGTGAAGAGTTCACTAGATTTGAGTTTACTGGATTGTCCTGGGAAGTTGCTGCATCTAGTGAATCAGATGATAAGAGTGTAGCAAATGTAAATTTCCCAAGTGATGATGATGATAAGGAACTTGCACAGTCAAGGCAAAAGTAAAGTGAATTTGGAAAAAGAATCAGTAGCTGCACTTGGAGGATTGCGTGAAGTTGAACCAAGACATAGCATTGATGGAGCTCCAACTGAAGGTAACGACACTGATTATGAAGAAAGTGGCTTTGATGAACAAAATAATAGTTCTGAAAATTAGCATGAAGATGATGATCCTGTTGTGCGCAGAAGGAAACGTAAGTATCCATTTTATGATCCTAGCTCTTCTTCTTCTGTGTTAATTGTAGGCATGAAATTTTCTGATGCCAAGTAGTTCAAAGAAGGGATTATCAAGTAATCAATAGCTGAATAGAGGAGTCTTTAGTTCACTCGAAATACGAAGGACTATGTTAAAGCAAAGTATTCTCAACCTAGTTATTCATGGAAGATATATGGCGCATGTTCAAAAAAGGACGGGTTATTCCAAATTAGGTCACTCCAGGAGGAACATACTTATTCCATCATGTTTGACAATAAAAGGGTAACAAGTGCTTGGTTGTCGAAGCACTTCTTCAATACCATCAAAGCGATGCCTGATATGAAGTGTCCTCAGCTGAAGCAATTGGTGAGGGAGTAGGTAGGGATTAATGTGTCATTCAATCAGTACAAAAGAGCCAAGCAGAAGGTGATGAAAAAACTTCTAGGGAGGTACAAGGAAGAATATGGTCAAATTTGAGAATATGCTGGAGAATGTAGGTTGCAAAACCCGGCTAGTCGAGTTTATGTTGAGGTTATGGAACAGCCACTGCCTAATCATGGGACTAACTTTGATCGAATTTATATTTGCTTTGATGCATGCAAGCGGGGATTTGTTGCTAGTTGTAGACGAATCATAGGGTTAGATGGATGTTCCTTGAAGGGCGTGTGCAAGGGAGAACTGTTAGCTACCATTGGGAGGAATGGTAATAATCGGATGTTTCCAATTGCTTGGGCTGTTGTGAAGGTAGAGAGCAAGGACACTTCGTCGTGGTTCCTGAAAAATTTGATGACGGACCTTGAGATCACTAATGGAGGAGGTTGGGCATTCATGAGCGACCAACAAAAGGTAATGCTGGTACCACTGCACAAATAATATTTACGACATATTTTATCTTGCACATGCCTTTATTAATGCCTTGATGTATGAATTCTTGTAGGGACTTCTTCTTACTCTAGCCGAGTTGATGCCATTTGCTGAACATAGGATGTGTGCGAGGCACATATATGCAAACTGGGCAAAGATCTACAAAGGGAAGAAACTACATAAGTAATTTTGGATAATAGCTAAGAGCACTAACATGGCTGATTTTAGAATCCACAAACAGCAGCTACTTGACTTGACAAAGGACGGTTATGAAGCACTTTACAAACTAAACTCAAGCATTGCAGTGAAGAATTCAAGAGTGATATCATCAATAACAATCTCAGTGAAGCCTTCAATGGCAGAATTTTAGAGGCAAGGTGCAAACCAATCATTAGCATGCTTGAGGATATTCGAGTGATAGTCATGAGAAGACTGCAAAAACAGAGAGATGAAGCTACGAAGTGGACTAGACAGTGTGGTTATAGGACTGCTAAAAGATTGGATGATGACTTGGTGAGGCTATGAGGTCATGGAAAAGACAGACAAGTATGTTGTCCAATTGGACAAAAGAAAGTGCTCATGTCGAGCTTGGCAACTTTCTTGAATTCCTTGCGCACATGTCATTTGTACCATCCAAGCGAAGTACCAAAATCTCGAGGAATACCTGCATGGTTTCTACCACAAAGTACATATCTTGCTGCATACCAGTACATGATGCAGCCTATTAGAACTACAAAATTCTAGGAGCCAACAAATCATGAAGCCCTTCATCCTTTGCCACTTAAGAAGCAAATAGAAAGGTCTAAAAGGAGACGGATAAAGCAAGAGGGAGAGCCTGGAAGTAAGAAGATGAGCAGGTTAAGTGCAAAGGTGAGATGCTCATATTGTCGTGAGGAAGGTCACAACATAAGTGGTTGTCATTTGAAGAAGCAATTGATGTTGCTTCAACAGCCAAGAGGAAGGACTCAAATTGGATCAAGTGCAGCACCAGCACAAGAGCCAGCTGAAGGGCCTGCTTAAGGCTAAGTTCAAGAACCAGCTGAAGAGCCAACTAGAGGCCCAGGTTCAAGGGCTACCTCCTCCTTGACTGTTGCACAGGTTAGGAGAAAATATCTAGTAAGCTATACAGTATATGTATTTGTGTTAATCTTTAATGAGCAGACTTTGACTTTAGTTAATATTGTTTTGTCCTTATCAGGTGAGAAGAAGACCAATTGAACAAGCAACTCAGGTTCCTCAAAGTGAGGCGCAATATCAAACAAGAGGGGTCCTCGGTAGAAGATTAAGGCAATATGATTATGGAATTTATACGGACTTCGATACTGGAATGACTATTTTGCATGTAAATTTTGTACATCTCATGTATTTTATTTTTGAGTTTTTCACTTTCATGACAATATTGCTTCTTCTCATCCATGATTATGTTGTTATAGCCTGGGAGAAGTACATAGGTTCTCATATCTCAAGTTGGCCCAAGCCAAGAGTCAAGAGTTATACCAAAAAGAACCCAACCAACGTCGCAAGCGGCTAGTTCGAAGAGAAGAAAGGTGGCTGCATAGAAGAGTGTTCATAAACGGCCACAGACAAAGAACCCAACACTAGTTCCTGATCAACTAGCACATGCTAACAGCTCTAAAATAGCCACGAACACCAGTAAAAGGAAGACAGTTGCTGCGCCAAAGAAGAAATCTCGAGCAAGAAGGCCAGTAAAATAACCTGCTGGTCCGGCAGTTGAAAAAGATGCAACTAGAGCAGTTCAAGAAGAAGCAGCTCTAGCTGTTGAAGAAGATGCAGCTCAAGCAGTTTAAGAAGAAGCAGCTCCAGTTGTTGAAGAAGATGCAGCTCAAGCAGTTTAAGAAGAAGCAGCTCCAGTTGTTGAAGAAGATACAGCTCTAACAGTTCAAGAAGAAGCAGTTCCAACAGTTCAAGAAAAAGTAGCTCCGGCTATTGAAAACCCTGCTTCTTCAGAAGAACAACCTATAGCTCCTCCAGTTCGAAAGAATCAAAGAATTATAAACCAATTCAAGAAGTTGTCGAAAGGAAAAAGAAAGGGTGGACTTATCACTATTGATTAATGGGAGGATGTTGAGGTGATTGTTAGTTTTTGGGAAATCAGGGAAGTTTACCATATTGACTAATGGGAGATTGATTTTTTGTGGTCCTGAAATATTATTGACTAATGGGATGTTGTGCATAAAGACTAAATTCGATGTTTACCATTGTTGACACCTAAATTTTACAGACTATTTAGTTATAATTTGCATAAAATTAGGGATTAAATTTTTAACCCCTAAACAAAAATATTAAAATTGCATAACATATAATTTAGGTTCATTTAGTTTAATTGCATCTTGCATCAAATTGGCGATGGCGAACGAGCTTAAATTTTATCGAATGGGACTCGGCTCGCTCGGGAATGCAAGGGCTAGGGATTACAAGTCAAACGGGCTCGGTTGTTTTAATTTGAGTTTAATTCAGCCCATTATGCTTAATTAAATAAAAGTCCAAGTTAAATCAGCCCATTTAAATTAAATTAAACATAAGCCTAAGCCTAAGCCTATTAGGACTATAAAGCCCATCTAATTGACCTAGGTTAGCATTATATAAACATGTTTAGGTAAGAATTTGAGGGGGGACATAAATTTTCAGATCTGATTTTTTGAGAGAGAGTGAGAGTGAAAGTGAGAAGGAGAGAGAGAGACCGGCGACATCCTCCTCGCCGCCGCCGTGCCCCTCGCCGCACGCTGGTCCCCTCCGCGCCAGCCACCGCACACCGGCGTCCACGCCATCCCTCCACGCTTCAGCCCCTCTCGCCAAGGCTGCAGCGCCGTCGTCTGTCGCCCGTGCTGCCTCTCGAAGCTGCCTCGCCGCCGACGCCGTTCCCGCCGGCGAAACCTTCGCCTGTTGCTATCCCAGAGCTGTTGCCCTCGCCGGAGAACCACCGCTTCACCGCCCGCGCCATTGCTGACGCAGCTGCCGCGGAGCTGGCGCCCTCACCGGACAGCCTTGTCGACGCCTGACGTTTCACTCTCGCCATGCTGCCGCCGTAAGCCTCAGCCGCTGCTCTGCGCCCCTGCTGAGTTCCACCAGAACAGCCACTGACCGCCACCTGGACGACAACACTGCTGCCTTGCCGGACGTCCCTACTGATCACCAGTCGCCACCGGGCGCCGCCGTGCCTCCTTGCTGTGCCGGACGCCCTGCCAAACGTCCCTGCTTGCTGCCCCGCCGTGCCAGACGCTTGCCGGAGCTCCCCGTTGCACCGCCACAGCCGCGATCAACCATCACTAGCCACCGGAATAGCCACCGTGATCCACCGCCCCAAACCTCGTTGGAGCAGCAGCCCGCCGAGCTCACCGGGGCAGCCTAGCCGCTGTTCGTGTTGCCGTCCCAACGCTGTGAGCCCCCACCGGTGCTGTTGTGCTTCACCGTCGCCGTCGCGAGAAACGAGCCCAGCCACACCGACGCTGCCGTCACCGGCAAAGCAGCTCACTCTGCTATTTCCTCGCCGGAACAGTTACCAGTGCTGCCTCGTCGTCGCCCTCCTGTCGCCGGTTATCCCGATCCCGATCCGCGAACTCGATCCCGAGTCGGTTCGAATTTGGAGATTAACTTCTAATTAGGTAATTAGACATTATCTTATATTTTTCAGAATATTAAATTTCCTAATTTGAATGTTTGGAATATTTCGTGAATATCATGTCGATTGCTAGATATTTTAGGATAATGTTCATGATATTCGCAATGTTTAAAATATTCAAAATTAGGAAAATTTCCTAATTCAGCAACGTATCTGGACGACTATCCGACCTTATCCCTAAGGTACGATACGCGGCGATACGGAAAATTATTATCCTATCCATAATCACTTGAGTACGATAATGATTTTTATATACTTTCTAATTTTGAATAATCGACTTTCCATCGATATCTATAACCCTATAGATATGACCGATAGTTCGATTTTTGTGCCTAATCCGAGTTTGAAACAAATATGGCGGATCGCGTGGACGTTTTGAATGTGGTTGTTATCCTTGTTTATTTAATTGCTTTCCTTTTTCAAATAAACAGAAAATTCAAAAAAAATATCAATTAGATTTGAATTAGAGTTTTTGCATGTATAGGAATCCTAAATATATCTAGAAGATAGAGTAGTTATTTAATTTAAATTAGGACTTGAGATGATCTATTTCCTAGTTTAAATTAAGTAATATTCTAATCTTAATAGATTATTTAGGTTTTTTTATTATTCCGAATTTCCATGAAAATCCCAAAAAAAAGAATGAATTTTTTAGGGTAGATTAAGATAGATTGCATTTTAATTTAAGTAATTTATAATTTCGAATTTTGTCAAAAATCCCAAAAATAAGTCATGTTAGGTTAGATTAAGTCATCATAAGTTGCATGTTAACTTAGGCAATTTTAAATTTCGAATTTTAATAGAAAATATCAAAAAGAGAAGTCATTAGGTTGCATGTTAATTTAGGCATATTTTTAATTCCGAATTTCATTAATTAAAAAAATACCAAAAATAAATCATTTACTCGTCATTAAAAATAGGACACGTCGTCGCATGACATATAGTTTACACGTTAGGTTGCATTAATTGCATGTCATTTTTGCATGTCATTGCATATAGATTAGATTTCATTTAAATAATTGAAAATCCAAAAAAATTGAGTGAATTACTTGTTAATTAGAAATCATATTAGGATTGTTGATATGATGTTCTAGCTAACAATGGAGATGCTTGCGTTGTTTCGAGATAAGTAATTCTTCCAAACTTGCAATTTATTTAATGCTTTCCTAGGTGTTAAATTGGTGGTTTGCGCACCCGCATGAACACCTCACAAGTTAGTAATTAAGTTAAAATGAATCCAAACTGCCTGCCAAAATATTTTTGAAAAGAAAAGATACCGAAAGGGCGTTAGACTAGATCTAGCGTAATCAAGTCCCCAAGCTTAGAATCTCTGGTTCGTAGAAATAAAACATATCTCTCTATGTTTTATTTAGGTTCCTAATTGACCTACCACAAATTGATTAGTGATGACTCCAAGCATGAAAACATTTGCATGTTAAGAACTTAAACCCTAAGTTGCGAATTGGTAGGGCTTGGGAGGGCCCGAGTTAAGTTCAATCTTAACAATCCATTAGCTCGAAAAATGAAAATTTTTTTAGGTCGCGACAACCATGGATAAGGTAGTTGTGATTTCCATATTTTTGCACACATGTTTGTTCTATTTTAGTAAAGTACTGGTGTAGTGGGGTGCTTGCAAGTTACACCAGTAAGTTAATATTCAAAGAAACTGGTTCAGTATGTGCTGTTTGACATTGAAATGCAGTTGGTGGGGAGGGTGGGAATTGGTGTTGCCAGTGCTAATTCCTGTGCTATTTTCAGGTGCAGTATGGTGCTTACACCAGCTACTGATTTTGTGCTATTTGGGAGTGCAGTATGGTGTTTGCACCAACTGCTGATTTTGTACTATTTAGGAGTGCAGTATGGCAATTGCTAATTTTGTCATGTTTGGAAGTGTAGTATGGTGCTTGCACCAGCACGCCAGCACATGCTGGTGCAAGCATTTTGAACCAGTTTTTTTTAAATGGCTTAGGGGCTGTTTCGTGCTAGTGATTGAATATGGTTTAGGAGCCGTTTGAACCAGTTTATGAGTATGGTTTGGGGCGGATTGGTGCTGGTGAGCAGTGCTGGTACAGTTACTGCTTTGGTCCTGGAATGATCTGGTTTAAAGATTGGTTTGTTTGAACCAAAGTTTCCCCTTTTCAAAGAAACACACGGCATGACACTTAAGTGATCCACTTTCGGCCATAATTGGCACTTAAGTGATCACTTTTAAACCACGACTGGAACTTAAGTGATCACTTTTGAACCATAACTGGCACTTAAGTGATCACGATTTATAAATATTTGGCACTAAAATGTCAACTGTTGAACTTGTGATAACTCCATGATTTGCTGCTATGCAGAATTGCAGTATCTTATTTTCCAGTAGTGAGCCTTACTCCATGATATGCAACCATCTAACCAGATGAAAAAATGCAACAAATGAGCAAGTGAATACACAGCAAATGAGGAAGTGCAACAAATGAGCAAAAATATGGGGCAAATGAGGAAGTGCAACAAATGAGCAAAAAATATGTAGCAAATGAGGAAGTGCAGCAAATGAGCAAAAATACCTAGCAAAATATGCTGCCAATGAGACAAAATTGCATCAAAATATGCAGCAATAAAATACTAAGCAACTCAAGATTAAGAACCAAGAAATTCCAACTTTTCATTTGTCATAGATTGTAGCAAACCTCTTGTTACGTACATAAATTGCAGCAAACTAATAACACAACCGTAGCTACAAATTGCTAAATACAAGTACATAGTACAAGCCTATCTTAAATTATGGTAGACTAAGAAACTTTTGCTCATCACTGACATTACACTTGACCATAAAATAGGTTATAAAAAATATCAATAACACAATCAACAATCGATAACACTTTCTTTTAATTTTCATCCTTCGAACTTCCTTCTTCAAATGGTTGGCCAGAGATGCTAAAACCTTCATTTCAGCTTGCAATGAGTTGACATCGTCCAACTCGTCCATTAATGTAGGTGAAGGTTAATGTCGAGCTTCAAGTAACTTCACTATCACCTCTATTACTCGATTTGAAAATTTTGCATCAACTCACTTGAAGAATTTGCACTTCGAGCCTTCTCTATACCTGGCACATCCATGGAATCTTCTCCCGGGGTTCAATCGAGTCCAAGATGTTCTTCTTGGACTTAGTAACCCACAATAGCAGAAGAACCGACCTTCTTCTTCGCTTCGTTCAAACGAATTTAAGCCACTAGTGAAGCTCCTGCCATCCATTTACAACCTTCAGCTGTCAATTTCGGGGAAAATAGGGAAATAATATGGCCAGTTAGGGTTAGTAATTGGGAAATATGTCCAATTAGCCGATTTAGGATTCTTATATTAGGGCGAGAAAGGTTGAGCAGCATCGTTTTCGCTATAAGGGTTGATTGGACTCTTTGGCCAGCCACGTCAGCATCGGATATTAATAAAAAAGAGCCACGTCAGATTTCCGGTGAGCCATGTCAGTATTGGCACTAAAGTGATCGTTTTTCAAAAAATTTAGTACCCCTTGAAAGGTACTAATCAATAAGAAATTGATCCGCACAGACACATGTTCAGTCCCCTTGTACTATAAGCATCAACCACTCTCATATTTAGATTGTCCACTTGGATTCCAGATCGTGCTTCATTTCCAAGGGGAAAAATACCATAAAAGTACTAAACTTATTGTGTGGCAACTAATTCAGTCCTTAATTCTATAATTTGGTCAATTTATTCTTAAATTTTTTGACGATTTGCCAATATAGTTACTCACTCGGATTCTAGCTCTTGCTTCGTTTCATGTATTATTAACTCACAAAATTACATGTCTACAACCAAGAGTTCTCCTCTTATTTACAAAGGGACTAGGACACTAGATCCGGAAACATCAAAACCTTAAACTTGGAAAAATTAAACTAGGAAACATAAAATTAGCTAAACTTAAATTAGGAAACATTAAATTAGGAACTGTCAAAATCGGATACCTTATGTGAAGGTTGGGCTTCTAGTTTCTTTTGGAATTTGGGCTTTTCAAAACTATAGTTTGACAAGAGATAATAGGGTCAATATGATGGCTGAAAAATGAAGTGGCTGCAAGCTCTAAAACGGAAGAGTAGATGCTACGAAGTTTATCTCATAGGATCCGGCGTTCCTCAAAAACGGAATTTGCAGAGACAAAAGTGAGCCGCGATTGTTGTGATAGTTGACTGCTTGTCCACATTGTATCTTTGAAGTTAATAATGGTTGCCATTACCTCCACCTGAACATCACCTTTCCAAAAGAGAGCAATCCCCCTTGATAAACCTCCATGAGGCAATTCCAGAACGTAAACCCAGTCTTTTCCTCAGTTCCATAACGCCTTGATTGCTTCGTTTCCATGAGGAAAATGGTGGTGGGCCTTTCTTGGGTTCGGAGACCCCGTAGAGCTTCGACTGCCCAGGAATTACCCAGCCCCTGATAGTTCCAACTCAGGAGCTTCATTGATTTTTTGATGGCTTATTTGGACATAGTCATCAGAGCCCGAACATTGAAGTTAGATTCCATATGAACTGGGAGTAATTAGTAGGACGGTCTCATCCAGAGAAAGAGCTTTTTGAGCCTTCGAGCCATGGGGCTCAAATTACTATTTTTTTCTTTCTGCTGTTTCATTTTTCTTTCTCCAAGAATTACCCCTTTCGCTCTGTCTTTTCTGTTGAAATACACTTACATTATTGATTGTCTACACTGTAGATCTGTAGCGTCCGTCCTTCTATGGTGATTGTCACTGGGGAGGTTCGACATGCTGCTTACAGGGATCAATAGGGATAATCCGCCATTGCAGTACCTTGACCTTCATCAACAAAAGGAATATCTGCATATCCAGTGTATCAACACCTTCAACTTTTTTTTTTGGAGTTTCTATTGCATTCCACCAATAGGGATTTTAAAATGATGATTCGACTTTCAATTAGGGCCCAAAGATGGATGACTCTTCCCAATTAGCAGTTGGGATTCCACGATCACCATTTTTCAGGTAATGACCAACACAACCACATGAATAACATTAATGTGGTAGAGTTCTTATCTAACATCGGGAGAAGGACACTAGAAGTGTTAAAAGTTGTGTTCAGCGCTCACTTTAGTGCCAAAGGTTTTTTTTCGGATCACTTAATTATTAATTTTAAAAAAAAACGATCATTTAAATGCCAACTCCAATTAGGGTTGCCGGAAATCCGACGTGGCCATTTTTTATTAATTTCTTAGTCCGATGTGGCTCGCCGGCGTGCCCAGTCATCATATAACCCCTAAACGACGTCGTTTTCTCCTAAATATAATCCCTAAATCAATTTTTTTTGTTTGAAACCCTAAATCGACTTTTTTTTGTCAGAAGAACCCTAAATTTTCATGTTCTTGTATGTGCTCTGTTCTCATGAAAATCAATCCGAAGGACTGGTGGTGGCCGGTGACGGAAGGTCGACGCTGACAGATTTTGCTTCGCTTCGCCCTCTTGCGCACTTCCATTTCCACCATGAGATCACCAGGAAGAAAGAGAGATTTTCAAGATCCCCAAAGTGGCCGATTTCCTTGCAGCAGAATGAGATGGGCGAAGAGGAATGCAAGGAAAGGGGAATCCAAATATAAAAGATGGGAGCTTGTAGAATGAGATGGGCGGGGCCAAATCTGGACGAGCAGCTTGTGAGTGACGCATGCTTGTCCATGAGAGTTGTCGGGAGAGAAGAACAGCAGAAGTGTCAAAACTTGCGTACGGTGCTTACTTTAGTACTAAAAGTTTTCGTCGGCTCACTTAAGTGCCAAATTGAAAGAAAAACGATCATTTAAGTGCCAACGGCGAGAAATTCCGGCCAAATTAATATGTGGCTTTTATAATTAAAATTTTAATCTGAGTTGGATTTTTGTTAAAAAAAATAAGTCTACGTGGCATTTCCATGTGTACATTTAGATTTTTTAAATATTTTTTTTTTCTGATTTTTCTCATTCTTTTCTTTTTTTCTTCTCTTTCTTCTTCTTCTTCTTCGGTCACCGTCGGCCTCGCGGGGCGTCGCTCGCCAAAGGCAAGGCCTGGCCGACCCTCACCTGGGTGAGGGTATCAGAGCATTCTCAAACGTTGAGCCTCTATATGGTATCAATGCATTCTGCTCCTAAGAGCCTTTTTGATCCGGCCATTCTGCATTTTTTTTTCACAACCTTCTGCATCCTCTAACTATGAAAATCACTTCAAAATCAGCTCTGATACCATATAAAGGCTCAACGTTTGAGAATGATTTTCATTGCTATACATTTACATATTGTACACGTTTATAAAGAGAAGAAAAAATACAATCTTTGGCAAAGCAAAAATCAAGGAATGCCAACTCATCTATAGTTGGTAAGATAATTTAAAATTCAAAAAGATATCAAGAAGATTTCATATGTTAACATCCTCCTCCTCTTTTTTGCTCTCTGCTCTCTCAGTATTCTCTCCTCTCTCTTTTTCGTGTCTCTCTATTGTGGCCATGTATTTCAATTTTGTGGCCTCTCTTCTGAATGTATTTGTAGGTAAAGTGTAGGGTTTTTGCTTGCAATTATTTCCTATTTCAATTCAAAGAAGATATTATAGTATCTCTTGTAATATGTGATAATACCAAATTTATTTGTTCAATTTAAATCATGTTAATATCTGGATTAATAAGTCAATATTTTCTAACTCGACCTTTTTCAATGAAAATTTCAGCTCTTATAATGTTCATGGGCTTGGCCAAGAATTTTCTTGAACTCGGGCTTAATTCAATTTCAATAAGTTCAGAGCCGTTCACTCGAGTCCATCCACTGCTAGTCAAATGCAAATGCAATTTATGAGCCTAAATGCTAATTCAAATACTCCTTATCTATATGCAATTTAACTAATTTTTTTGTCTAGGGATCGGGATCGATCCTTAATTTTTTATGCAATGAATGACTAACTGAATTGCCAAAATTTAGGTGTCAACAGCAATTCAAACATTGGCACAAATGTCTTTACATTTTCAGGTGTGCAGCCACTTTTACCTATTGAGACTAGGTTAAGATCTGTTTTGCCTCTTAGTCTTATAAGTCATATAGCTCCGTTTGTCATGTAAAAAAGTAGGGATGAAAACTCGTTCGTTTTCACTTATAGGGGGACTTTGTCACTTTGCTCATTTATTTATAGGTTATGTACTTAGTCTTGGTGTTCCGGACCAATAAACTGCCAAATTATACTTATTCCAAATTTATTCAGGTCTTGTAATTAGCCACGTATTATCATACAGTGCATGTGACAATTTGGAAATACTTTACAAATCGCAATCATCTAGGTCGAGCATGGAGTAGCTGGGGATGGATTCGGTGAGGGAGTTTGATTCAACCACATCTGGCCCTTCAACCCAGAAGACGTTCTCTGACTTCACCAATGACAAAACTTAAGCTCACCTGTACTACTCCTACCCAAGCAAGAAATCCGGAACCCCGAATATCTAGCAGAAAAACCAGGTAAACAGACTTCATGATAGAGCAGTTTTTATGTTTTGCACGACTAAATAATACCGTATCGTCAGAAAAGAACAGATGAGAGAAAGCGTCTCTTGATCTACCGATAGATATAGGATCGCCATGACTTAGCAGCACACCTTCATCGATCTCGAAACCTGAGTATTCCACGCGTGAAATGAAAAATAAGGGCAAAATGGGGTCTCCTCGGTGAATGCATGGAGAGCTTGAATCTCTACCGGACGGCCTCCGTTAAGCATTACAGGGATAGACTGGGTGGAAGAGCATCAGGGAAGATGAAGAAGTAAAGCACTTCACAGGATATAACCAGATTCAATGCTATCATAAGCTTTTACAAGATCGATTTCGACAAGCACTGAACCGGCCTTACCAAAATTCTCTGTCTTGACATGGATAATTTCTTGCACCAGAACACTAACCTTTGGTCTAGGACCATTGCAAAGAATGAAAATAATATATTTTTTACGTCTCCGAGTTCGGGTCCGGTCCTACACGTTTAGGATGTTTCCTTATCTAGGGATGCAAACAGGCCGGTGAACTGCGCCTAGAGGGACTTGGCCTGGCCAGGAAAAACAAAAAAAAAAAGCCATACTTCGTAATTACTCAGTTCGGTTCAATTCGGTCCATGCCGATTTTCAATCCAAAAATTTTTGTATTTTAATTTTCTTTTTCACAATATGATATGTTATTAAATTTCCAGAATCTGTCATACAATTATCAAATGACTAGCATTAAGTTGCTTACAATTTACGAATTTGATGAAACGAAATTCGCACATCTCAACTTTGATATAACATTACTTTCTTATGGCCCATTTGTAGTTTGACCATTAATATAATATATAACTTTCTTGAGGTTTATAACAGTGAATGGCTAACTTTTAAATTTTTAATGTTGAATTTTATAATTTTAGAAGCGCCTTTATGTAAAATAAAATAAAAAAGACATTTCTGCAGGGCCCAGCCTATTCGAGCCTGAGCATTTTAGGCCCGCTATTCCTGGTGCTACTCCTCTCTATCTCTCTCAAGTTCACACTGATATACAACCTGATTGATAATATTAGCTTGGTATGTCACATGATTTGGTATATTGTGGGTAAAATGAAATTGTTCAAATCAAGAAGAAAAAATTAGACATCAAATTATACAAATACTAAAAGCAAAAGAGCTGGAACTCATCTTAATTCTTGAACATCAGATGCACCAGAATATTCAATTAATATGCTTCCTTTTATAAGAAAAAAGTGTCCTCTCTTTGGAATCTTGTAGGATTTTCTTTTGGGGTATCTTGTAGGCTTTGAAGTTTGATCCAGTATACTGCTAAAATATGAAAGCTCTCTCTCTCTCTCTCTCTCTCTCTCTCTCTCTCTCTCTCTCTCTCTCTCTCTCTCTCTCTCTCTCCAAAGAGAACCAACCCTCTGTCATGAATTTCATGCTGACAACAGAGGTACAGGATTAGCTTATCGCCGTGTGATGAGCCAGATCTCGTAGCCATCAACTCGGCGATGCTAGAGAGAGAGTCGGCATCGTTGAATGGCGGAGGCGGCCATTTGCAGTGGTTGGGATAGGCAGCAAATAAGGAGCGGGTGGTAGAATGGATGCATACATGTACTGAGTCGACTCGAAAGCAATTCTGATGCCGTGTTTATCTTCAAGTGAAATCGTTATACCGCAAATCTTTCCAGGAAAGTTTGCCTAAGTTTGGGTAGGTCCGGACCTACCTAACTTTTTGCCTCCTTGTATAAAGCTCATGGATCAGTGTCGTTCGTCTTCACCACTTTATTGCATGGTTTTAATTTGCTTGAAACAGTTGCTTTTGTTTCTCCTCTATAACGAGGCATATATTTAGGCCCACCCCAGCAATTGATGCAGGTAGTAGAGATGTCAGAGATTTGTTTCTGTACTCCACAAAGCGGATCATCATTATATCTATCGTCAATGGAGGGATAATCCATCATGGAAACTACACCGCAGAACAGTAAAATATCTTATTATAAATATGGTAATTATCAAGTTTCAGGCGTGTCATGAGAGCGACGATACTCACGTAAACGCACGAGACAAAACGAAGTTCCGATCTCTCTCGCCAAATGGCCTTAAACAATGAGAATAGTGCAACGACTAGGGAAGGTATGAGGGAGAGTGGAAAAGCTAATGGAATCATAGCTAGCCGCCCAACTGCTACGCAGCGCAGCTTGGTAACAACGTTTCAATCGAACACGCATTAGAATTAGGAAGGTTGACCGTGCACAACCACCTCTTCGATTGCGAATGCTTTGGTTTGGTCCAACCGTCTTATTGCCCCCGGTAAGTCAATGCTATCAATGAGCCATGTTTGGGCTTTTTCGCAATTGACATCACAACCAACCGTTTTGTATTTCAAATCTCACACTCAACATGCAAACTACTTTGAATTAAAGTAATTAGCACGGATCAAAGGCCTGGACTTAACCAGTTCATGGGGTTTGCAAGGTGTTTCATAAGCCTCCAAATTATCAGGCTCATGCACAGGTGCGACTGGATTATTAAAAAAAATTATGTGTAAGATACTACGTGTTACCCTTGATGTTTAGTTGAAAATATAAGGCTAGAATAGAATGCAAGGTTAATATTATTCCGTAACCCCGTGATACATTATTTTTTTTTTCGTCTCACAAAAGTCCAAAACTGGTATCATGTGACACATTTAGCCCGATTTGATTTTTGACTAATAAAAAAATCTCAAACCGTTATCTCTAACCCAAATCTACCTTCCATTAGCATTCCCTTTAATATTCCGTCAAAATGCGTGCGTGTCAATACATATGGCGAACAACAGCAAGATGGATGCAACATGGTGAATGACAGATCGGACGTGAAAAATCCACGTGCATTGACACGCATGCATTTTAATAGGATGCAATATGTATGGGCTTCGACCGTTTGGTCGCCCTCTTATATAATTTGAGCTCCCAATATAATATATAAGAGGGGGTGCATGAAGAGTAGAGATAAATATTGTATCACGTGCTGATTGTCTTGCTATTGTTACCGGCATCTTCTTCTTTCTGATCATTTCCTTCTGCTGCACATGCTGCGGATCTGGACGACCGAACCGTTGAAAGGAAGATGATCAACAGCACGTTTTAAGTTTGATATGCTGTTGACTAGAAGTCTTGGTAGAAGTACCGTTGAGGAGCTCTCCACGTTTCGTTGTACCTCCCCCCAAATGCGTTGAACTCCCCATCCAAAGCGTCCGTACCAATAATTAGGGTTGGCTTTAGTAATAAGTACGGAACGTCCGCGTTAAAACGAACCGTTATTTTCACGAAAGTTGAAAATGTCAGGTAACCGATCGATAAGGCATACACAACACATCACTTAACATTTTTTTATCCCTAGCGAGTTAACTGGTTCCTGTCGACAGTGTGTGATAATACGCATTGGCTCTTACTCTGTGTGAGCAAGTTCTGAACCCCACGAGTTATGAATTTGACAGATCGTGCCGGGTTTTGAACCATTGATCTGTACTTTGGTGCCAGTTTAAAGAAAATGGTTTTTCCCAAAGAACTTAAATCATTAGGAAACGAGTGAGCAATTTACATACAGCATATAACTAAGTGCAGATTAAGCAGGCAAAACATGTCTAATCGATTGTAGAGCAAGCTTATGTTTAAGCCGTCTATTTAGATTTTGACTCGTGACTTACTTGATTCCATCAATGTGGTCCGATAATTTGTGGTGTAATTTCTAGTAATAAATAGTGGGCATCTCTTTGGAAGGTGAATCTGCGATGCATAGGCATCGTTTTCCACTAATGCAAAGACAAAGGCGTTTCATGCGCATGATGTTCTTGGGGGTTCGTCTCAAGTAAGCAAAAAGACAACAAGCACTTAACTCGAATGTTTGTCCAATTCAAGAACCGCTTGTCGGAGAGCGTGGAAAATATTAATACTTATTCGGGAACATAATTTAAAAAACCTAAATTTGGCAGAATTTCTAATGATCTACCAAAAGTTGAAAGCGCGTATGATCTTTTTCCCATTTTGAGATCTCAGGATGTAAAGTGGTCAGATTTAAAAATGAGAAATGATTAAGTGACAGCCCGTAATCTATTGTGAGATTAACAACATGTTTTGGAGGATAAAAAATAAATGATAAATAATTATAAATTATTGTGGGGTTTGCTCTTTTAAGAATTTATAGCTCACAACATGTTGTTACTCTTATAATGACCCAAAGATTATTATGCTAGCAATTTTAAAAATAAATTGTCGATGGTGTGGCATATCGTTCAAAAGTTAAATACAACACCGTATCAAATTATTATAGGTTAATACCATAAAAACCCCAAAATGATACATCAATGCCTCACTTGCCCAAAGCTTATTTTGTGTCATAAAAACTCTTGAACTAATGCACCCGTGTCACATTCATCCTAAATCCATGCATATGTGCCATATTTACCCATAAATTAATTTTTATGTCATAAAAAATTATAAACTGGTAAACATGTGTTACATTTACCCTAAACTAGTGCACCTGTGCCACATTTACCTTGAATAATTATAGATTTATCACAATTTTGGGTAATGGGTTAGGGGTATATCAGTTTGGGATAAATGTGGCACAGGTGTACCGGTTTGGGATATTTTGTGACACAAAAATTAGTTTCGGGTAAATGTGGAACGAGTGTATCGATTTGGAAATTCTTGTTATAAAAAAATTAATTTGAGGTAAATGTGGCACGGGTGTACCAATTTAAAGTCTTTTATAGTATTAGCCCAATTTTTTTTGTAAAGAAAGTTGAGTTGTCGGGTGGTTAGAATATATGTAAGATTAATGTATTTTTGTAGAATTCAAATATGGTTCACTTTTGACATTACATCACATGTAAGCGAATTACATGAAAGATAGGTAAAGTATATGGACAATAATGAAGTTGGATTATTCATGTTTACTTTTTTTTGGTCATGATGTATATTCAGTGGCGAAGAGACTGTCCTAAACAATGACTTGTCAATGTGAAAAAATAATTTATATTTTTAATAATGAAAACGGAATTTAATTTAATTTAATGTGCCACAACATATTAATATCGGCATTTCTTAATTTATTTTGTTTCTCCAATTGAATCAAATATTTTTTAATCTATCATATTGATAGCAACTTTTTTTCAATAATAGATACTGTCATTCAAGCTAGAAACATAACGTTGCAGCATGTATTTAAAATATAAATCTATAGACTATTTCAACTGACAAGTAAACCAAATTATATAATAATAGTCTCGATTTTTGTCAAGAGTCATCCTTGGATGTGACACGCGCATATATTCGTTTTGTAATCGACCGCTCACAGTACCCTATCGCCCCTAAAGCAGTGTTCGTTTGATATTCTTCGTTTACCTATAGCAATATATTCGAAAAAACCATATAAAAAATTAATAAACTAGATTTTAAAGGGCGTGGTACCTTCGTAATAGAAAGGCATGGACAAACTTCTTAGCAAGAAATAGAACCCGCCCAAGAAAATTGAGTTTTTTGAGTTTTTTTATGCTATTATTGTGAAACCTTAAGTCCCACAGCAGATACAAAAAGAGTTGTGAGTATTCTTCTTAGGAGATTAACCATCGTAAAATGAGTCGACTTGTTCGAATTAGTTGCAGCTCACAGCAGTTTCACTTTCTTCTTTTTCTGATATATATTTCGGGTGTGTTTGCTTCGTTAAAATTGAAGAATTTGAAAAATATTTTCCTAAAAATAATCGATTGTATCACTTATGAAGATGAATAAACGAAAAATATTTTTATTGTCCATAAAAATGTTTAGACATAAAGTGTTACCGATAATGAGAATATATTTTATTGACTAATTATTTTAAATAATACAAGCAATCATTTTCAAGAAAATATTTTTCAAATCATTCACTTACTTTGAAATAAAACAGAGCCTTTAGTCTCTTCTTTTTTTTTTGGCCAAAATATAGCAAGAGAAAGCTTGTTGTCTAAACATCCAAGGAGATTAGGTCAAGATAATTTCTTTGTTTTTGCTGTAATGTGTACTGGGATTGCACTAAACTCTGTGTGTTAGAGTGATTAGTGAGTGCTTTGCTTAAATCAATGAATATACTTGCTACATGCTTCATGCTATTATCATAATGTTGGAGTGCAATTCATACTTCTTATCGACAGGAAGACACAGGAGTTTCGTCTATATATAATATATTTCTTTTGTGATTGAGATTTGTACTAAAGAGATGATAGATGAGCGTTGGATATAATCTTAATTTAAGAGTGAATTGAAATAAATCTTGTGTATAAGTATCTCTTTCTCATTTTTATTTCTTAATTCGTTGTATTTACGCGACTAATCCAGACACATCAATCAAGATACACTTCATAAATACATTTACATCCCCAAAGCCACACGTCGGCTTCTGTTCTTTCGTCGTTCCTGGTGTCACTGCGATCTGTCCTGTCCTTATTTTTCGTTCCCAAGAAGCACCCAGATTCATGAAATGAGGGCGGTCATGCAAAAGAGTTGATGACGATTGGGCTTGGAATTTGCGACCCCTCGCTTTCTACTGCGCCGATTCACTAGGAGGTGTCGTTGCATATATTTTCTTATTCATTCGATTAACATAGTTAAAATTGATATCCATGCAATTGATATCCATGCACGCAACACATGATATTTGTCAATTAATTTTTTATCGTTTTATTGATCAGATGCCATAAAAGGTTCGAGCTTAAATTGACAAAAATAACTCTAATTTTCAAGCGGCTCAAATATTAGCATAAATTTTTACTGGAAGAATAAAAACATCTACTGGATTGAATTTTTTAAGAAACACGCAATTTTAAATCTAGAACGATGATATCCACATATTTCAAGCTACCTAAAAAATCATAAATTTTAAATAATAGAAAGTTTTATTAGGTTCTTAGTAGCAATTGGCGACTCTTTCTTCTTTTGCTTCGCATATTTTTTTCTCCTTCATAGCCTAGAAAAATCACATTATATATATGAAACAGAGCAAAAGAGCTTATCTGTATTTTTGTTAAAAGATAGCTAGTAGTTTTAGACCTGAACGTATTCGAGTGATCTAGTCTTGAATCTCATCATTTGTATTATCGGAGATACCCATATCATAGCTCATAATTAGATAGGCAAAGTTATCAAAAAAGTCAATGGCTGAAAAAATTCTCTACCTTGGACAGTCTCTCTCAAATGCTTCTTTTTTTTATTCTAGTATTGAGCGAAAGGTTACACCTATGGATTAGGGGGAAGAACAGCATTGATGTCAAAACTTATGTACGGAGGCCACTTTGATACCAAAAGTTTTATTTGGATCACTTAAGTGCCAAATCGGAAAAAAAAACGATCACTTAGGGCGCGCATGGAATCCATTCTAGAATAGAAATTCTGTTCCAGAATAGATTCCAGAATAAAAATGCGTTTGTTAAAAAATTTCCGGAATGTATTTTGGAGCAATTTTCACATTCTGGAATAAAAATGCGTTTGTTAAAAATACTTGATTTCAGAATGCATTCTTGATTCCAGAATGCATTTTTGATTCCAGAATGAGTTTTTGGCAAGAAAAAGAGAAGCTACTTTTTATAGTTTCTCTCTTCCAGAATGCATTCTCTCTATTTTCTCACTAATTTTTTTTTCAAAAAATGCATAAAAATTGAAAAATTCCAGAAAAATTCATAAAAATTTCCATAAAATTAAAAAAAGTCAAGATTTCGGGAAAATAAGAAATTTGGTGAATTTTTTCTTAAAAATAAAAAAAATCAAAAATTTCAAAATTTCACAAAATGGCTTAAAATACCTTTGGGTACCTACTTTGAGTGAAATTTAATTTTTTTGAAATGCCCAAAAAAATAAAAAAATAAAAAAATTTCAAAACTTCACAAAATAGCTTAGAATACCTTTGGGCACCTACTTTGAGTGAAATTTAATTTTTTTGCGGTGTCCAAAAAATAAAAAAAATAAAAAATTTCAAAATTTCACAAAATAGCTTAGAATACCTGTGGCCACCCACTTTGAGTGAAATTTAATTTTTTTGAGGTGCTCAAAAAAATAAAAAATTTCAAAACTTCACAAAATGGCTTAGAATACCTTTGGCCACCCACTTTGAGTGAAATTTAATTTTTTTGAGGTGCCAAAAAAAATCAAAAAATCAAAAATTTCAAAATTTCACAAAATGGCTTAGAATACTTTGGGCACCTATTTTGAGTGAAATTTAATTTTTTTGAGGTGCCCAAAAAAATCAAAAAATAAAAAATTTCAAAACTTCACAAAATGACTTAAAATACCTTTGAGCACCCACTTTGAGTGAAATTTAATTTTTTTGAGGTGCCCAAAAAAATAAAAAAATAAAAAAAGATTTCTGTTCCAGAAATCAATTTTGGAGCAGAATTAGTTATGTTTTACCAAGTAGATTTCTCCTTCAGAAATCAATTTCTGGCAAGAATTCTAGAAATCAATTTCTGGTAAGAATTTGATTTCTGGAACAAAATGGTTACCATTCGCACCCTTAAGTGCCAACGGCAAGAAATTCCGATCAAATTTAATACGTGGCTTTTATTTTTAAATTTTAATGACACATGGCATTTCCATGTGTATAATTCAATTTTTAAAATATTTTTTTCTGATTTTTTTCTTTCTTTTCTTTTTTTCATTTTTGTCTTCTTCTTCTTCTACCATGGCCGGTGCCCGGAGGCCACCCACTGGCCGTGGCCGGCCTCGCCGGTTGTCACCTTCCTCCGGGCGAGACCCAGCGAGGATGCCGTGGCCTCGGCGAGGGTCGGCCTTGCCGGATCTGGCGAGGCGAGCCCTCGCCGAGGCTCGCCCTACCCAGGTGACTTCGACCCTCACTTGGGCAAGACGAGCCCCGACGAGGCGGGCCCTTGCCAAGGCCACAGCGGCCTCGCCGGGCCTCGCCCGGAGGAAGGCGACGCCCAGCGAAGCCGGCCATGGCCGGCGGCCGGACGACAGCCATCGGAAATAAGAAGAAAGAAAAGAAAAGAAAGGAAAGGAAAAAAAAAAGAAATGCCACATTAGCCTCCGACGAGCCACATCACCTTGAAAAATTAATAAAAAAATACCATGTCGGATTTCCGACGAAGTGGCACTTAAGTGATCGTTTTTCACAACTTTTGGCACTTAAGTGATTCAATTGAAACTTTTGGCATCAAAGTGGCCTCCGTACACAAATTTTGGCACCAATGCTGTTCTTCTCCCTATGGATTATGTATTTATGGAGGTAAAAGGTCATGCTTTTTATGATATTATGTAATATATATTGAGTAAAAATTGCTTCTTTTGAATCAATAAAAAAATGTATGAATTCATTCTTTTTGGCATTTGGCTTTTCTTGATGATCTAGAGAATATGGAAGGAAGCGACCGGCATCAACAATCATCTATGAATTAGTGTAGGTATTCAATACATGTACTGATTTGCCAGAGGAAGTCTGTTATGGTCGCATCATCGAATGCAAGTTGGGATAAAATCACAATTAATTTCCGCCCAGTATACCTTCGACGAACCAATACTTCTAGAGATTGAAAAGCAATTGGAAAATTTGAAACCATGATAACGGGGTCACCAAATCACATGAAACTAAATCGTAATTTTTCGAGGGTTAATACAATTTAAAATTCCAAACCGTTATTCGTGACACTGACACATTTACCTCAACTTTCACCTCACAAAAAATAGCAAATCGGTACTCCAGTGACATATTTATTCCAAATTATTTTTTTTCCTCACGTGAAATCCCAAATTAGTATCCCAAATTAATTTGAGGGTAGATATGTCATAGAGCACCACTTTAGGATTTTTTGTGCGACAAAAGTTAAGTTCGGTTAAATGTATCATGAGTTTTTTGAGATCTGACTTGGATAGTGAATTTAGGGTAAGTGTATTGTGACATTACCAATTTAAGATTTTTTGTGATCATAAAATCAATATAAGGGAAAATATATCATAGGATACCATTTTGGGATTTTTTGTACAAAGAAAGTTAAGTTAGGATAAGTGTATCAAGAATAGTTCGAGATCTGACTCGCAAAGTGAATTTATGGGGAAGTGAGTTGTGGGATTACCAATTTGAGATTCTCTGCGATTCGAAAATTAATTCAAGGGTAGATATGTCATGAGAATACCAATTTCGGATTTTTTGTGCGATGAAAGTTAAGTTAAATTAAATGTATCGAGGGTACCGGTTTGTAATTTTTTACTACTATTTGCCCTCAATTTCAACCAATCTTTTGAGAGGTGGTGAATCAAAATTTCACCTTGTAGAGGAGGATAACAAGAAAATCTACCAAAGTCAAATCTCCTTTTGTCTTTTCATTCTCCCCGTGATGTCCAATTCACATTTACAATTGCACCCCCTGTTCTGCCTGCTCTCTCGAATGTCCTATGATCCCTGTCTACCTTCCCGTCCTCTGTACCCACCATCCCTCCTTTGACCGGCGAACCTTCCCACCACCAAACACTCCCTCCTCCGCCTCCAGCCTCCAGCCACCTCCTCCTCCTCCCTCCCTCTCTCTCTCTCTCTCTCTCTAGACTCTCTCTCAACCCACTTTCTCTCTCTCTCACTCTCTCTTTCTCTCTCTCTACCCCTCTCTGTTTTCCTCTGCCACCTTATAAAAGACCACCCGTCTCCGCTCTCCTCCGCTTGTGCATCCCCCTGCTTCCTTCCTTCCTTCCTTCCTCCCACCACCTCCCTCTCTCTCTCTAGAACTCCTGATCGAGAAAGCAAAGTTGAGAGAGAGAGAGACAGAGGAACCAAGTAAAGGATGGCCCTCGCGAACACCTCCGCCCTCTCCTCCAAATCGCTCTACAGCGACATGCACGCGCTCCTCCACCAGCCCCACCACCAGCCGGCGGCTCTGTCCCTCGCCGCCGCCGCCGCCCCCAGGACCCACCAGAAGCCCCGCCCCATCTCCGCCGTCCACGCCGCCGAGCCCGCCAAGGCCAAGGCCGCCGCCGCCGCCGCCGTGGCGGCCAAGCCCGCGGCCCCGGCCGACGGCGGGAAGTGGGCCGTGGACAGCTGGAAGGGGAAGAAGGCGCTGCAACTGCCGGAGTACCCTGACGCGAATGAGCTCGAGTCGGTGCTCCGGACTATCGAGTCGTTCCCGCCCATCGTGTTCGCCGGGGAGGCGAGGAACCTCGAGGAGAAGCTCGGGGAGGCCGCCATGGGGAACGCGTTCCTCCTGCAGGGCGGCGACTGCGCCGAGAGCTTCAAGGAGTTCAGCGCCAACAACATCCGGGACACCTTCCGGGTGCTCCTACAGATGGGCGTCGTCCTCATGTTCGGAGGCCAAGTGCCCGTGATCAAGGTAATAAAAATTTTCTCTGTTTTTCTCCTTTGTTTCTTTTGGCTGATTTGGCGATTCGTGCTGTCATTGTCGTTTAAATTTGAGGTTTGCATTGCGAAGGATCGGATTATCGTTGAAGCTTTCGACTCCATTTAGATGGGGTATCTAGGATGAGTTTCAAGATCTTGTGTAAGAATGCGCAACATCAAGCTGTGTCAAAAGCTTGAATCTTTGAAACGGATCGCTTTGTTTTTAGCTATAGTTATCAGGGGGACCGGGTGCATCCGGATCTTATCTCGACCGACGAATCTGGTCGGTCTTGTTGGGACTGTTCTAGATGCATCTGCATGCATGGCGATAATCAGCCGTCTCTAATGTCGTACGACGGGCCAAAGTGAGGTTGCCCTGGACAGGGAAATCTTGATTTGTGCAGAGATTTTTTTTTAATTATGTCGTGTAAAGACCAAAGATCTATAAATTGGGATCTAGCTGGGTGAGAAGCTCATCATATGGATCACTAGATCTGAAACTGTACATTAGACCACACCAGAGATGATTGTCTGTCCTTGATGTACTTAATTGGGTGCTAAATTTTAACTGGGAGATTTGTTGCTGCTTGGCTTTCCATTTCGGAACTCGAATTTAGAATTTGGCTTGATATGACTTCATGAGGATGAGTTCGAGCCGATTAATTGTTGGGATTTGCGGGTATGATTTGCTCAGGTGGGGAGAATGGCGGGACAGTTTGCTAAGCCGAGATCCGACCCGTTTGAGGAGAAGAATGGGGTGAAGCTGCCAAGCTACAAGGGTGACAACATAAATGGCGATGCCTTCAATGAGAAGTCGAGAATTCCTGATCCTCACAGGATGATCAGAGCTTACACTCAAGCCTCGTCGACTCTGAATCTCTTGAGGGCCTTCGCCACTGGAGGCTACGCTGCCATGCAGAGAGTTACCCAGTGGAACCTGGATTTTGCTGAGCACAGCGAACAGGGGGATAGGTATAAAGCTCATTCTCTTGAGAATCTCGTATCCGAAGATCACTTTGCTTATGCCAAGTATCAGCATTCAAATGGCAAAACTTCATTTAATTGATTTTGGGAATGGTGAACAGGTATCAGGAGCTGGCTCACAGGGTCGACGAGGCCTTGGGGTTCATGGCTGCAGCTGGGCTAACGGTTGATCACCCGATCATGACCTCAACCGAATTCTGGACCTCTCATGAGTGCTTGCTTTTGCCTTATGAACAATCTCTCACCCGACTCGATTCAACCTCCGGCCTGTACTATGACTGCTCTGCTCACATGGTTTGGGTCGGAGAGCGCACCAGGCAGCTGGATGGTGCCCACGTCGAGTTTTTGAGAGGAATCGCCAATCCCCTCGGAATTAAGGTGCATTGTTATATTAGTCATAACTTGGAACTCTCGACTAGTATGGCACCACATGCAGCATGGAATTGTCGTGATAATCTTTTACTTTGGTGTGATTTATTTGACAGTGCTGATTTCGACTTTCTTGGGCTGGCCGATTTACTGTTATCTGGTCATTGACTGGCTAACGTTTAAGTCTGTTTCAGGTAAGCAACAAGATGGATCCCAATGAGCTTGTCAAGCTCGTCGAGATCCTTAATCCGCACAACAAGCCCGGAAGGATCACAGTGATATGTAGGATGGGTGCCGAGAACATGAGAGTCAAACTCCCGCATTTGATCAGGGCAGTCCGAAGAGCCGGACAGATTGTGACTTGGGTTTGTGATCCAATGCACGGAAACACAATTAAGGCACCTTGCGGGCTCAAAACCCGTGCCTTTGACTCAATTCTGGTGAGGACTATTCCATAAATACATTTTCTTTGCAGCAATATACTTTGAACGGTGCCATAATGCGTAGTGTTTGTGATCGGTAGGCTGAGGTGCGGGCCTTCTTCGATGTCCACGAGCAAGAGGGAAGTCACCCGGGAGGTGTTCATCTGGAAATGACGGGTCAGAATGTGACCGAGTGCATTGGAGGGTCCCGGACTGTGACGTTCGATGATTTGAGCTCGCGCTACCACACGCACTGCGACCCGAGGCTCAACGCTTCTCAGTCGCTCGAGCTATCTTTCATCATCGCAGAGAGGCTCAGGAAGAGAAGGATGGGGACGCAACGGCTTCTCTCCTTGAGCGTTTAAGCCGATTCAACTGTCGCCATGTCTTCTTGCTCGATCTTCTTGCTCGATCGAGGTTCTGGCGACAATTTCGGTTTAACTAGATGTTGATCGTTGTGTTACTAGAAATAGGTGCATCGTTTAAGCAAATCTGGGATGGGAATGTTGTGTGTTTACTTCTGTATGGATGTTCTGCGAGACTATCATTTGAGATCATTGACGAAAAGCAATAAAATCATGGGCCATTTTGGCATTTGAAGGTGAGTGAGTGCCCTCGTTTGAAACTGGTCTTTGTGAAACTTGGACAGTAAGCCTTTTTGTTTAATGTCTTAGAACACTACTTTCAAACAACTAGATAAAAAAAATTAAATGAAAAATATTAAAAGTTTTTAAAGCATCGGTCTTTGATATGTTTAATTAATAAGTTTTTTTCTAATTTACATGATATTCATAAATCAATGATTGTGATTGACTCGATCTAAATAGATTAAGATCTAGGTCCTTTTGACCAAAAAAAGAAAAGATTAGGATCTAGACCTTGTCCCTATTTATTGTTAGATATGTTTCCAATTACCTATTATCCATACATGAAGATGTTACGTTAGTAGATAAGTCTCTTGCAATCTAAAACAAACACAACGCATTTAACAATCATATGGGCGCCATTGAGCTACCATCTCGAGTGACCTTAAACTAGGACGACGAGCTTTCATCCGAATGCGGGGCATGCCCTGACCCAAGCGCGTAAATATTGTCCTGTCTGCTACATGTTCTACTCATCGTGAATCATAATTTGATGAGACAACCAACCAATAGAGAAAATCTCTTAGAGTCAAACTTGACTGGTTGCGCGTGGTCTCGCTTCGAGGAAATTCACAGCATCATTTGAGGTCTGCTTCCTTGGAAAAGCAGAGTCGACCTTGACGGTGTGTGGTCTCACTTCGAGGAAAATGGGGAATTGCACGCGTCAAGGCAGCGTTTTCCACGGAAGTTCCACGTTCATCTCGTCGCGCTTGTCGTTATATATTTTGGAAATGGAAACAGAGACTGAAGACGAAGACATCAGAAACCGTCTGGACAATACACAGATGACTCGACTTTTCTGTATGTTGTCGTTTTTCATGTTCTGCACTGTGCTCGCTTGACCTTACTAGTAGCAGCAGCATTAGTTTTTTATTTTATAGAAATATCCTGCATCGCTCGGTTATAAATTTTATAGGCTATTTATACATATGTGATCTCTATTTATCTATCAGTTTAAATTTTTGTTTTAAATATTTTAATATGGTATCGGAGTCAGGTTTATTTTTCGGTTTATATGCTTTTTATATGCATTTACTATTTCTTCACCTATTGACTTAAATCCTACTATCTCCTATGATAGACCCAAATATCATTTTTGACTTTGCAACCGGAAAGGAGTACAAAAAGACAAGTCTATAACCAAGATGCAAGCATGAGCATTTTATGTCAAGTTCGTGAAAGTAACTTATAAACATAAATTTTCATGACATCCTTAGGGTGCGTTTATTTAATTGAAAAGTTTTATGATAAAGGAAGATATTTTCCACGAAAATCATGTTCCTAGTTTTCATTTGTTTAATAGTTTAGGGAAAATGATTTCCCTCTTACTAGAAGGAGAAGTCATTTTCCCCATATCTGAATTCGTTGTTCTTAGTCCACGGAAAACTTTTTTCATTCATTGATTAGTTTACCATCATTCAAATACTCGAAAGTCGGAAAACAATTTTCGAGAAACAGCTTTTCTTCAAACATTGAAGTATGACAAGATTTATCTACTACAACTAGAACGATCCAAACTAGAGATTCACCAATAGTGACGCGGAGAATAAATCTATACTTTTAGCTAACGTTACTAGCGAAAAGGGAGTTATACTACTTAAAAATGAAGAAGTATTTATCCCGAGCAATCTATAACTTCAAGTGACGCATAGGTCATCTGATATACCCTGTCCATTTACATAGCTATTTACATAAGTTAGCGCGTCTCTTTTGTTTCTTTCTCATTCTAAAGTTCTATAATACATACAACGAGTTGACCTTCAAAATCTTTTTCTTACGTGATAATTTCATTTTTTGGTCCTATTAGCTACGTGAATTGTGGAATCGAGTCTTGTGACTCTTAATTTATTCCCATAACTTTAATCCAGTGTTCAATATAGTTTTCTGATTACTAAAGATAAGAAATTTCGATCAAACTGACGATGTCTTGTTCTTCCTTGATTTTGTGGCTCGTTGTTTTGTCAACTCGTTTGCCCTGCAGCAATCCAACAGTCAATTACATTTTTGAAATCGACGAATTGACTACAAATTAGTGTTCTTGAATATGCAACATTATATATGGCCGGAAGGACGAAAATACCCCTATCTAAGTTAGCCAAATAATAACATGACTCCGTCAGTTTCAAAACTAAGCATGCATCATCCTATAACATCGTATAATCAATTGCACAAGCGTACATAGTTTTTTTATATGTCATTAATCATGCTTTCAAAGCACATACACACATGACACACGAGAGTCATGCACGGTTGTGAAATGACGAGGGCATTTTTCCTGATGACGTCTCCAGAAAAATCAAAATTATGTCGTGATGATTGCATTTATAGGACTTAATTGAAAAATGTGGTATTGAAGGGGTGTTGTGGTGCCAAACAGACTTAACTGAACCTTAGACCACTTCTTCGATTTTCATGAATGATTAATGCATTCAGACGTTAGCTTTCTTTTGAAAATGATTGGTGGCGACTCCACTAGAAAATTTAATTTTGAAACCCCAAATTTCCAAAAAAAAAAAACTCTTGCAAAACCTTTTTCCACTGTAATTGCTAACCTACTTGCCGTCTCCGAAAGGGAGAGGTGCTACTGGAATGCCGACTTCGTTGGGGACTAGTTAGCGATAACTACCCAAAGGGGTCGAGCACGATTAACTTTTCAATTAAATCCTCACAATTATCATTTAATTTTCCTAAAAATATGCATGCTGCATATGCCCATTTGCTTTATTCATGTTTAACTATTGGTGGAGTCATCACTATAAGATTCAGTTGTCAGTTTACCTTATTCATGTTTGTTGTTGTAATTCCAAAATTGCTGTAAATGATCAAAGGATGATGAGTTGGCAACCTTTATACCGTCACATTAGCACCAAACTGCATCGCCTCATCCATCACACCACCACGGTTTGTGCACCGTTTTTACTGGTGTCGTGTTGCTTGCACTGTGAATGAATTGCATGCTCAGCATAGAGATCTTCATCCAAGTAAATCTCTCTCTTGAATGTTGGATTATTTTCTTATCTTCAGTCCTCGAGCAAGCATAGCTCCTAAATAGCACCATGTATTCCGATGTCCGATCCAAACTCAGATCTAAGATGAGAATGGCACAAGAAAATTCCTCGGGCAGCGATGCCTGGTTCCTTGTACTCAAGAAAAACTTAAAGAGATCTCTCTGTTGAGTTTGACAAGCCGTCAAGCTTCGTTTCTTCTATTATGGCCACACGATCCGAGACGAACCAAGCTGCTGGTTGCGTGCCTTCCGGCGCTGATGCCGGTTAAGGATCAAGCCCCGCCAGACCAGGGGACAATAGCTCATGAGCTCTAGAAGCTGAAAGAGGAAGAGGAAGGGAAAAGGGAAGCTGAAGAGAGAAGGTTGAAGAGACCGCGATCCAATATTTAGGAAACCTAGTGTAGGTTGCACAAGTAGGTGGCTAATAAGATCCGAATGTAATACTTATGACAAGAAAAGAGCGTCTCTTTGAAAGAGATTTTCAGGTGTTTATAGAACACAACGTTCCTATCTATCGAAGCCAATCATCACATGCAAAGTGTTATCATATTGAAAAGGAACAAAAGAAAAATCATGAGACGCGTGATGATTGACTTGAGCAAATAGTGTTAAAAAAAAATGAAAATTACTAAAGAAGAGAAAAGCTAATTTTATTTTATACCAGAAAGGATACCACACCATTCGAACATAAGATATTACCCTTTGAAATTCTTGAAGGATGGTGATCGAAGTGTTCTGGGCTTTATAAGACTTCTAAGATCCATTTACTTTCCGTGGAGACTCAAAGATTCATGAACCCTAGCACTAAAGTAAACGAGATTTATGCCCACGATGGAGTTGACCATGATACAAGGTGAAGTTTCTTGGACTGATATGATGTCCATGTTGTCACAATGGGAGATAGGACTTTGGACACAGATCAAGTTTTAACTAGAGAACTCTGATGATGTTGGTCTATAGAGACCAAGCCCAAGACATTTATGGGCTCCTTTAACTTGACCAAGGATGTCCAAAGAAGCCTTCTACCAGTCGACCCAAGAATTAATTGCTTTTCTAAAACATAATAAATCCAATAGTCACTTTTCACCTTTTGATAACTTTCCATCCTAATTACTTTTTGAACAATCAATTTACACTTTAGCTACATTTAGTCATCTGGATTTATAATCAGGATAAAAATGAATATGATAGGATAAGAAATCATGGGATTTTATCATATTTTATCTATTATTTGATAAACTGCGAATTTAAAGTCGGATATTTTTATATTCTATCTTATCCATTATTTGGTAGAAACTAGATATCAATATAAGGACATAAATACCCCTATGTGGTGTCCATGAAATAATATCAATCTTATCATCATAAAAATATCTTTGGGTGACCAAAAATCACAAAAACTGCTGTCACAAATTCACAAGGTTTGCTACTATGATGCACATGTTGACTAGCATTACTAGCCATAATTGATCTTAGCTGAAAAATATGTGGTGCTTCATGAACTCAATGGAGAACAAAGGGGCAGAAGGCGGATTCTGGAAGCCTAGAGCTAGAGGAGAACCCCGTGACATATTTGGTGTGCTTCCATCAATGGTCGGGAAGCAACTCATGAATTGAAGGACAAGGCCCGGGTGTTGAAAAAACTAATTGGTCGATGCTGGAGTACTATGTAACTCCGAAGGTGTCCAGAGAAGTTGTTTCGGCAAAGGTATTACCCAAATTCCACGTTGTCTTAACTAATGCATTTTTCCTCTACTGCCAATCAATGGCTAGATTGGGTTGGATTTTGTATTGGATGCTAATTCGCTTTACAAAGTCTTCCGCAGCAGCAGCTCCCCACTATCTGACAATGAAATGCTACAAAATTTGCGAGTACTGAGATCTGTTGAGAAAACTACGTTTACTCACTGCCTCCAGATAATTTCAACATACCTACTGAGCAATGTGTAACAAACCACATTTCACGGATTGATGCTTGAATTCGTTGAGATAGAACTTGAATTTGTCGGATTAGAGCTACAAAGAAGAAAACGTTTCGACTCTTGTTGCTTTTGTGAATTGTTTTCATGAAACTTTGATGTGAGAGGAGTCGCACCTGTGAACGAAGAAGAAAGAAAACGAGAGTGTGGGGTTTTCTGAAAAATAGTTAGATAATAGAAATCCTACTTGGGTCTATCTCATCTCTCCTTATGATTTTTTTATCCAGGTTATATCCCTTCTATATTCAACTTTATCTTGCTTTGGACAAGTACCAAACATAGGATGAGATAAAACATATCCGATCCTGAGTTTTATCCTGACGTTCAAACACAGCCTTTAAGTTTTCCTACTAGAATTGGACTCTAAAAATTGTGCCTAAGTATTGCATGGTTTATGTACCATATACACCAAATGTATCTACATCATCGATCATTTAGGTCCCACAATATTCTTTTTGTGAAAAACGAATCGTGATCTCATATGAGATGTTGATCTAACAAGCAAATGGAGCAGGATACCAAGAAAGGAGAGACCCAAGATTGATTGAGTGACCTCCCTGATTCAAAGAGAGAACAAAAATGAAATGAAGAGTCTCACTGGTGACGTGTTGATTGATCGAACTTCTTAATTCTAGTGTAATTGGTTCACTTGCTATATGTTGTGTTAATATGTATTTATTGCATGAGAAAACAAATGAGTTATGTGAATTACCGACATGATGTACACCGAGCACAATATTAATTTTTGTGCACAATGGGAACTAAGTGCCACGCAAACAAAATGCTATCACGTGAGAGCCACCTCTTGAATCTTATAAGGGCAAATTGTTACATGGTGGGAGCCATCTCTTGAAGTCATGGAGCCACCTCTAGAATCCTACTAGTGCAATCATCCGTGTGTATCAGTGGAGTTAGCTATATTGTATGCGTTACAGAAAACCATTTGTTGATGCGTTATTGATAAGCATTTCCCATTGCAAGAATACGTGATGAATGACTTGCTTAGTAGGCGATGTGCTTACTCGGCATTTGAGACTGATTTAGCAATAGCGACTGCAGGTCTATTTAGATTGGGGAGATAGAAAACCGAGGTCCTGGAATATGGGAGTACAAGGCGCAAGCCGAGTGAACTTAGGGGTGTTCCATTTTTTGTTATTGGTTTAGGTTGTTAGAGTGATAAGGTGATTCTAGAATTTAGATTAGAGAAATTTTGAGGACCAGCTTTATTTAGTGGGAGGAGAATGTGAAGACTTGGATTTTTTACGGCCGATTAACGGGAGGAAAATCATTTACGGTCAAATAAAACATACACACTTAAAGTTAGGAAAATGAATTCATTAACCTAAAAAATGTAAAATATTTTCCCGAAAAAGAACATCTCGAAAAGTATATTTTCTTATTACAAAGTTTTCTTCGAAATAAAAACACTCTAATACTTATTATTTCACATCGTCTTGTACCATTAAACGATTATAATAAAAAAAAATTTCTTTCTGGGCGACACATTTGCATGGATTTCACTATAATCCGAAAAGAATGATTATATTTAACGAATATTAATTAGTTAGATCTGAATTTCCATTTCTAGCAAAAAAAACAAAAAGATCTGAATTTCCTTTTTCCGAATATAAAAATCACAAAATTCTTCCTCTTCTGGAAAAAGGAAAGAAAAAAAAAATCAAAAAAATCGTCCTGAGCTAAACCTTCCATCGCCGTATTCATAGTCTCCCGTTTCCGTGCCGAAGTTCGTCGCAGAGACCACGGATTCAGCTGGTGAGGCTCGAGGAGAGAGCGAGAGAGCGAGGATGGAAGAAGAAGAGCACGAGGTGTACGGCGGAGAGATCTCCGTGGAGGGCGAGATGGAGGGCGACCTGGACGCCCACCACGCCGACGTCGACATGTCCACCGCCGACGACGACGCCGTCAAGGTCCCTCCCTCTCCCTCTCTCTCTCTCGACCTTGATCTCGATGCCCCGCGTGGTTTTGTGGCCGTGTGTGTTGTTCGATCGTCGGAAGATGCTCTGGGTCATGGATTTTTTCATCTGGGTGTATTTTTTCTTTTCTTTTTTGTGATGGGTGGGACGATGCAGGAGCTGGATGAGATGAAGAAGAGGCTGAAGGAAATGGAAGAGGAGGCTGCTGCCCTCCGCGAGATGCAAGCCAAGGTCGAGAAGGAAATGGGTGCTGTCCAAGGTCTCCTTTTGTTTTGTTTTTCGGGCTTTTTTGTTTAGGGTTGTTTGATTGGTATCTGGGTTTTCTTGGATCTCCTACCTAACCCTTGATTTGTGGATGCTGAATTCTGGTGGAAGAGCAGGCTCTTGCTGTTTCGGTTGTTCTTTCTCTTGTTGTCTTGTGATTATGTTGGTTACTTGCAGTAGTTTATTCTTTGCTGGAATTTGTTGTCTTTTGTCCGCTTGACGCTTTATTTCATCGATTTGGTTGGTCGGGAAAGATAGATTTGGCATAAGGATGGAACATATTTCGCGTTTTGGAATATGGGATTTCGTAGATAACAGACTTGTCTTTTGATGCAGCATTGGCTTGATAGTTGTGATTTGCTCCTATACTATTATATTCAGAGAATTCTCTGGATGGAGAGAAAATGAACCATCCCTTTTAGAAGACCTACTGATTCCACCGGCATACTTTTCGATGAATACTTGCTTTTTCTTTCTATGGATGATCGATAGTTTGTTTAAGTCATTGTGCGTATGCTTGCCTGCATTTATCACTCTGGGCATTGAAATTATGCACATATAATGCTCAGATTTATCATTTGTGTTAGACCTTGTTCGATTGTTTATTTGTTTGTGTTTTCTAGACAATCGGATTTATATTCTAAGATTCATTTTTGGAACTCTGCCTGAACTAAGTGAACAAAACTGTTTTCTTTATATTTCTGTGTTGACGCTATCTGGTGATTGTCCAATTTCAGAGATCCTGCTAGTGCAGCTCCTTCTCAGGCAAGCAAGGAGGAAGTTGATTTCAGATCTGTGTTTGTCGGAAATGTGAGTTTGGCTGTTATTTCTGGGCAGTTTGTTGGCTATCTTGATTACACTTTTCTTGATAAAGGATATGAGCTCGCATTAGCTATTAGAGTCTTCTTTTGTTCTTTGAAATGTTTGAGGGTTAGCTATGCGAGTTTGAGTTTTTCTCATTAAATGGTCCAGTTATTTTTACCATTCAGACAGTTATTTTCTGGTGATGATGATGATTCTGACAGTTCTCTGATGTTATCTCATCATGATTTTTCCTTCAATACATTTTCCACTTTATCCATTTCTCTGTTAATGGGATGATGTTCTTATATTTTATTGCATATACTTCTACGTGATAGTTTCCTCAGTTCATCCTTGTCTGTGCTGGCACGTTTTCTTGAAACGTGAGCAGGATATTTCACCTATTACAGTTACTGTGTTTTTAGAAAAATAAGGATTTTATTGATATAGAACTTAATAATGAAGATGTTTATTTTCCTGAAGATTCTCTCTTTCCCTTCCAAGAAAAACATTTCTGGGTATGGAGGTTATTCACTATGGCAATCCCACATTGCATTTAAAATGATATACATCTGTGCTTGGCAAAGTATACCCAAGGGTTGTGATGACGAGAAATTTAGAACGATAAATCTCAGATCTAAGAGGAGCAAAGTAATCTTAACCACGCACTTTGTGATGATCATTTTTGGTTTGCTTGTGAATGGGTTGCCAATGGTGGAAGATGGTTATATTCTTATTGCAGTTGAATAAATTATGTTTGCTATGGTTGTTAGTGGTGGCGTAGTATTTAATTCTAGTTTTTTGTTTTGTTATGTTTTTTAGTTTTTTGCTAATGATGTTTAGTTCTGGTTGCCTGACTTCCTTTAGTAATATTTTGGTGTAGACGTGGAATGAGTGTTAGTTAGGATGAGACTGGTTCGTTGGATATGTGGATTCTCAAAAAGGGAGAGTAGGGAATTATCTTTTCTAGAAAAAGAAAAATACGGAGCATTAGTTCAATCTACATCGAAGAGACTATATTAGGTAAGAAAAACTCCTTTATGGGTGGTTTGAAATTTTGAAAGAGGACCTTTAGCTACTTTAGTGGGAAGCTGTAATTCTTACACAAGGCAAAATGAGTTGGGTAGAAAATTTCTTTGAATGCTGCGCACTAACATTCTAGGATATATAAAACAGACTCTACTTTTTGAAGAAACATTCTATGCCAGTGGTGGTAGTCTTGGCAAAATCTAGATTTTGTTATGTAACTTTTTACTTAATTCTTTCCTGGGTATCAAACTTTATTTACTGAATTGGATCATATGATTCTACAATTCGTATTATTTAGTGCAACCTTTAACTTTTGTTGGCAAGGTACATTGGCCCAACAAGCGGCAACGCAGCTTTTACTGCCAGCTTGAGTCTTCAGGAAGGAACCGAGATTGCCTAGTTCATAAGCTTTGTTCTCCAAAGACTGATGATTTCTTCAATACAAGAAAACTAACAAGAAATCAAATATTAGTTCGACCGACACCTAGATATACTGATAGTGATCATTTTTAATAAAATTACTAGATTCGACTTAAATGGTATAATAGATAAAGCCGAAAATATCCAATATTGTGAACACAGAAAGAAATATATAGAGAAATATAAACCCTGCTGTATCTACCTTTAAGACTTCACAGCTGAAAAAGCATCAAGAGGAACCCAGGAGACCTTCCATCCTCTAAAAAGATAAATGACTGAAAAAATTTAATGAACTTCGCGCTTTTAAGACATGAAAGGAAGTGCCTGCAAAGAATCACTCTTAAAGGGGTGTTTGGTGTGAGTTTTGCTTTGTACTTTTTCGCTTTCTTAAAAATTTTCTTGCTGCTTCTGAAATTCAAACATCATTCAATTTTTCAAGACATACATGTAGAGTCTTTTCAAATCTTGTCGTAATATTTTAGTTTTTTTTATTGTAAAATTCTGAAGGGAAAGCAATAAATCCTTTTTTTTTTCTAAGCCCTAACAAGTGAAATGCAAAGTAGAATTGTTGTCTTCAATTCTAGGTTTCCTAGGATCTTTCTCTTTCAAAGTATTCTAATCCTGAGCTCGGATGCGGAAGTTGTAGATGGGATCTCTTTTTCAAAGTCTTGAGATAAGAGATAGCTTGCTCACTATCAGTGAGGATAGAGCATAGCCAGCTTTCTAGCAGAAAATCATGTGTGCATATTCAAGTTAAAAAATCTATGCTTATCTGTTGGGTTTTTGTAGTTTTATCTGTTTTGTGACTTAGATGAGTTTTCCCTGCGATTTTATGGTTCTACCGTTGTCTTGTCTATTGCCTTCTGTGCGATCTTCCCAATTTTTTCTTTTTCATAGGCCTGTTAAACTAGATCTTTAATTTGCAGTTCTCTTACGTTTGCTCATGCGTAATGGATAGTTGCCTGCATTTCATTTTGACTTGACTGCTACGCTATGTCAGTCAACCTTAGTGTTATGGTTGACTACGTGTTTCACTGTGATTGCAGGTTTCTCATTCTTCAAGTTGTCTATATAGATTGAGCAGGAATCTTTACACTGTCTTTTGAGCCAGAGTTAATTTTGCATTAAATTCGGTTGAATAGATGTGGGGAAAAATAATTGAAGTTGCAAAATCATGTGACAGAAAAAAGAACAAAAAATTTGAAGAAAAACAGTGCAGAGTTTCTGTTGTGTGGGTGAAAAAATGTGTGCTGTGGAGGAAAAAGAACCAAAAGAGAAAAAAAGAAACGGAAAGATGGAAAAAAATATGAGAATGAATGAAAGAAAAATACAAAACAAGTGGCGCATGGAGAAAGAGTAGAATATTGAAAGTCGAGGATTGGAATATTTGAAAAGAATGTTCTGCATTGGTGAGAGAGATGTTGGATGGCTCAAAAGTAATTGATGATTTATTAGGGCTTGCATAGAATCTATGGGCTCTCATACCCTTGCTACTGTTCGTGGTGGTGGTGTTGTGTTGGTGCTGGTGCTGGTGATTTGGCCTCAGGACTTCTCGTGATATAGCAGACCTGGTGAGGGGTGTTCGGTTGTGTCTTCCTTGTGTCCTTAATCTATTGTTTATATTTATCGACAGTTATCCTCTAAATTATCGATAAGATTTGCTCCTCAATAGACCCCTATATGTTATTGCACTCTATGGTAGTTGATCATCTAATGCCAGTGGACCCTACTTAGTGGATTAGTTGTTCTGGTTTATCCTTTTTCTTAGATAAAGAAAGCTATTATTTGGAGCTTTTTTTATTTTTCATTTTGCTGACTAAAACTTTTTGTAGATTCAGCAGAATTTTATTAAGTTTGGCTACTTGTTATTATTGAGTTTCTATCTTCATCTTCATTTGTGCAGTTTGGGAGGTATAATCTTTTGTTTAAATACCAAAAGCAAACCTTACCTTCACTCAATGACCACTTACATACTTTTACTTTTGAAAATACCAAATACATACTGAGTTTACCTTTGGAAACCACTTTTGCACCTTCAAATAAATTATCCTTGCGTCTGTATTTATGAAAATGTCGTTTTTTTTGTCGAAAATGTCCATCTGCAAATCCTAAATTCTGACAGCCACCCAAAACACTCAAAACCAACTAACCCTAAGCAAGATGCTAAAGTGAGTTTGCAAGGAGGGGCAATTTGGTCTTTCTAATGTGAGGTTTTGAAAATATTATGATGATCGACTGTTTCTGTTTCGGAGTAGAATCTGTCTTTGGTATTTGTCTCTGTTTCTAGGTTTATGCAGGTGCCTTAGCCTTTTGTTCCTTGGTTTAAGTTATTATGGTTTTGAGACCTGCTACACAGAGCAAGAAATATACATGTCATGGACTCATGTCCCCGTGATGATGATTCTTTGACGTCTAGAACCTGTTAGTCTGTTCTGCTTCTTCAGAACACATTCTTTAAGCCCTATTACCTGCCTGCAAGTCGACACTGACAGCCTGCACTTAAGATGCTTGATTTTGGCTACAGACTGTTCACTCAACTTGAGAGTGTGTTCTTTAATCTGAATTAATTAATTGGGGTTGCTGAGTTATTTGATTTAGAGGATGTGCATAGATGACTTTGAAGTTTGCTGGATATATAGAAACAAGCTACGCAAGTTGTGTACACATTATGGGGGCTGTGTTTGAAGTTCCGTGTTGCTCAGTTGGAGTTGACATAAGATGATTGTCTGCGAATGGTGGTTGGGGCAGCAAAAAGGGGAAATTAAGATATTAATACTGCAATCTTTCGGCTACCAGGAAGGTACATTACCTTTTCGATATCTTGGAGTTCCTATAACTGCCTCTAGGTTGAATAAGGCTGATTGTATAGCGCTTGTCAATGCCATTACGGCTCGTGCTCGGTCCTGGTCCCATCGGTTCCTCTCTTTTGCGGGATGTTTACAATTGATTAAATCTGTTCTGCACTCCATACACGTATTCTGGGCTTCCATTTTCACCCTCCCCCGATCGGTCATAGCGAGGATAGAACTGATTCTTAGACAGTTCCTTTGGAAAGGTCCTAATTTAGGGGTTGGTGGAGCAAAGGTTTCCTGGAATCGGATATGCCTTCCCACCAAAGAAGGGGGCTTGGGCATACGTAGACTCGTTGATTGCAATCAAGCGGCTATGCTTAAACATATTTGGACTCTGCTCACGGACAAGGAGTCCCTTTGGTGTAAATGGATTCACTCCAACTTCCTCAAATCTAAGAATTTCTGGGTGGTGTCCAAACCGACGTTTTGCTCCTGGACGTGGAAAAAGGTATTGGATCTACGCCAGACATTCCATTCGCTTTTCAAATGGCGAATTGGTAATGGGAGGACCGCTTCCTTCTGGTTCGATAATTGGCATTCGAAGGGCCCGTTGCATTTAATATTCTTGGATAGGGATATATTCTGTTCAGGTATACCTCGCTCGGCTTCAGTCCATGAATTCATTTCATCTGATTGGCACCAGTCCAATGTATTGCAGGCAATGGACACATGGGATTCCCCCCTCCCAGTTCTTAATTCTGATTCGCCAGACCATCTTCTCTGGCTTGGACATTCGGCTGGACATTTCTCTATCTCCTCGGCTTGGGAGGTGGTTTGGGCGAGAGGACAGGCGATTTCCTGGGACAGTTTCATCTGGGATAGTCATGTAGTGCCGCGCCATGGGTTCTTGTTGTGGCTGATGACACTTAATAGGCTTCCCACGCAGGTATTCCTTCTGAACTACCACAGAATTTCTGAAGGTTCATGTGCTTTCTGTCGCACTAGACCGGATTCGGTAGACCACTTATTTTTTGGTTGCAATGTTACGGGCTCCCTTGCACGCTTTTGGGCTTCTAATTGTCATCTTTCATGGCGTAATGGGACCTGGGAAGCGAACCTCCGTTGGGGTACTCGGTTCATTGGGGGGGATAGCTTTCACCATCGGCTATCTCGTTTTTCTCTTGGGGCGTTGTGCCATCTCATATGGATCGAGCGGAATAATATTCTGTTCAGGAATAGTGCCTTCTTTTTGCCTGCTATCCGCCAACACCTTGCCAAGGTTGTTAAAGACAAAGGGATTTCTCTCAAGCCAGTTCAAGACAATCCTCACAATAGGAGGATTCAAGCCAGTTGGGGTATTCCGGAATCCATTTTCGGCTAGCCTTCTTTGGGATCTTTGTTGGTTGGTTGTAGGCTACCTGGTAGCCATTTCTGTATAGCACTCCTTGTGCTTTTTCTTTGCCGTAACACCTTTGTACCTATTGGGACACTTTTGTCTCTTCAGGTACGAGGTTTTTGTGTTCGGCCTCCCTTGTTTGTATTTTGTGCGTTGGAAAGTTATATATACTACTTACTTTAACCAAAAAAAAAAAAAAGGTTAGGCTGGGTTCCTTACCAAAAAAAAAAAATGGTTAGGCTGGGTTGATGCCTTAAATTCTCTTTCATGATGAGCTAGACTTCAAATATTTATCAATTCCATTCTTAAGGAGCATTAATAGAACTTAATAAATTTGTTCAATGTGGTTTACAATTGACTGAAGAGATATTTTGTGGAACCCCCCTGATGATTAACCAGAAAGAGAGATCTCAGAATCAGTCACGAAACTATTGTTGTTAAAAGCATGTAATTTCTGTCAATCTTTTGTCATAGATGAGGATATGGCTTCATGTATATGTGCATTTATGACAAAGGGGCTCTCATGAAATACTTTTTATTTTGCCTAATAAGAGACGATGGCTGATGCGAACCATGTACTTTAATATGCATGTTGGCATATGCTCATTCAAAAAGCATGTTAAGTCAGATTTTTCATTTTGTTGGCTGGATGCATTGTGCCAGTGAAGGCCTGTGACTTAAAGTGGTGCTTGCAGGTTGGTTATGCTTGTACCCCTGAAGACGTGCAGCAACATTTTCAATAATGTGGTACAGTGAACCGAGTGACAATTCTTACTGATAAATTCGGCCATCCAAAGGGCTTTGCTTATGTTGAGTTCCTTGAAGTTGAAGCTGTTCAGGAGGCTCTCGTTCTGAACGAATCTGAATTGTATGGACGTCAGCTGAAGGTAAACTCTTATTATTTATAATTTGTGACATTAACGTTAGCAACATTCAAGATATTCCAGTGGCATTCCATTATTTTACAGCTATTCTACTGAATATGCAATACTTGACTTCCAACGTACCATAAAAGTTTGATATCTTCCTTTTTTGTTGGTGTAAAATGTTAGTATTATATAGCGAATGAAGTATTGCAGCTTGGGGGTATCCCCTAGCATTACAAATGGTGCTACTAAGATGGAGGTAGGAAGTCTCAACATAGTAGCCAATGCAACATTTGTCTGAGAAGGTCTTCACTCTGCCTCTTACATTTTTACGCACATTGGCCAAAATAACATGGATATCTTCATCTCGTGAGACTTTTAACTTGTCCATATGTCAGAATTTGAGGGCACAGCACTTGTCAGTGACCATAAGGTTGTTATGGATAGTATATGCTGGCTCTAATGTCATGATGGAGTCAACCTTCGCATAAATTTAGGTTTTCATTAACTAGTTTTCTCACACACTTGTTAAATATACCTTAAATAAAATAATTCAGTTATCAAAGTAGCGGTTGCACGACACAAGAAAGTTAGTACATTAGAAACTGTAATATTTCCTTAATTAATTTACTGAAGGTGTGTTTGTTTCAAGGAAAATGTTTTCCGGGAATCCGTTTTCCGGACTTTCACTCGTTTGGTTCGCCGAAAATCATTAGTCAACCGAAAACACTTTCCATTCAAGGCAAAAATTCATATATAAAATTAGAAAAGTGAATTCCCTAATCTGAGAAGGTGAAAACACTTTCCGGGATTGCATCCCTTTACTTTTTAATATTTTATTCTTTTCTTTCTTTCTTTCTTTTTTTATTTTTTATTTTTAAAAATAAAAATATTTAAAACTTTGAATTTTTTTTTTGCCCGAGATAAAATCATGGGATTGAAATCATTTTCCAAATAAGATCCAAACACCAGAAAATGTTTTCAATCACATCACTAAACAAAGGAAAACTAACTATAAATGGATTTCCGGAAGACATTTTCCAAAAACGTTACATTTTCCGTGAAACAAATGCACCCGAAGTGTCCGTGTGAGTTAACAAAACCTATGGATGGTGCATTTTTTTTGGACGTATATATATGGTGCATTTGAAGAGGTGTGTTGGTACCGATTTCAGCAACTAGGTGATAAATTAATTTTTGTATAACAACGATTATTTGATATTTACTACGATGTGAATGACTTAGGTTTTGCTAAAGTGGACCGATGTTCCTGGGATGAAGCAGTATTTCCCAAGAAGCAGTATGCGGGTTACAGGTTCCGGAGGCCGTATGTACCTCCTTATTTCTACTCTCCTTATGGATACGGGTAGGTATCTCGTTCTCCAAAGTCGTTAATCTACTGGTGGAGGAGGGCTCGTCGGTTGATTCTACTGCCTCACGCTACTTGCAGGAAGGTTCCCAGGTTCAATAGTCCGGCGTGCTACATGCCTTATTGCTAGAAGTCATGCATCGTCTGTCGGTGCTCTCGCAATTCTTCGAAAGTGGGTAGTTCCACAATATGTTCCGTTTCATTCGGGAGATGTATCTAGCTAGCGGTACTTCATGTTCATTAGACTGCTCCCAAATATTGTCGACTGAATGACTTGAGAGATTATAAGTCTGGATTATTGGCTGTAACTTCTAGACATTTATCTGTGATCATAGCTAAAATTTAAAGCAGCCTCGAGAGGCATGCCTTTTTTCTCTCTCCTCGCACTTTCGATGTGGCATCTCTGCTGGCATTGAACAGGTTTGGTCTCAGCTTGCTTTGAAAAAGGATTTCGTTAACTAGTGCCCCAAGTACACTCGTTAAAGATCCAAATAAAAAAAGTTTGTATCTTCAAAGCGTTGTATTTCATGATTCCAAAAAAATAGAGTCAAATTCAGAATTTGACTAGGCCAGAAAGATAGAAAAAAGACAAAGGTGTTTCTACCATGTTCTTGAAAGTGATGTAGGCTGCCATATTCATTACACACTCGGAGGTTCTTTGGATATGAATGAGTATTGCGCGACTCATCCAAGTTGAAGAACTGTGTTCCAGGAAGAAAACCATGATTGTAAAACATTAATAGTCAGTTTCTTGCCCGTTGTCGACGTAAGTTTTATTCGACTATTTGACTTGCGGATAGGTGTAGATAAATGAATCATTCAAGACGGACTCTCTGAACCGACGGATGTGAGACTTGGGAAGCGAATAGTCCTCCATTTGAAAAACTCACGTTCTTGTCAGTGGTGGCACGCATCACCCACTGGTGCTCTATCTATTTAATGTGTGGTCCGGTCCATTTCTGCCTCTTCCATCATTCTATAAGTTTGTTGGGAGCCGCACCTTGTTCGATCACTCTTACTTTGGTAATCACTCTCCATTCTCACCAAATCGAGCGTTTCCCCACTTATATTATAAAAATAATTTCTGATAAAGCTACCTAGTCAAATGATCTCACTATTCAAAATTTCAGCCCTCGGTTGGAGTAGGTGCAATTTTCACGTAATCTCCATGCACAAAATTTACATGGAAATTGAAAGCAAAGGAAGGGTCGAATTTCCACGTTTGGCCCACATAGCTAGTTTGACATCGCTAGACTCTACCCGCAGAAAACTTATTAATCATCCTATATTTCAAAACATTTATGGTAATTTATACTTTAATCACAAATTTGGAAAAATAAAGAAATGCTAAATGTTAATACTATTTGGATTATTAAATGATGAGAGTTTAAAAGTGTTGAATTTATGCATTACTTATCAGTTGGCTAATTATATATTTATCCTTCATGTCTAAATCGGATTGAGTATTAGTGAGGACTCGAACTGAATTGGACCGGACCGTCAACATCATTACTTACGGCTATGTATAATTACATCCCCAAATAAAAACGCACGCAATTTAATTAGTAGATGAGAGAGCGAAAGGTTGAATTTGTGCATTAAGTATCAGTTTTGACTCCGAACGATGAAAACCATGTAATTTCCAGGGTTTTTTTTTTGGTAAAGATGTAATTTCCAGGGTTAATACTGTGAAATACCCAAAACTGGTACATTTTTAATAAATTTACTCAAAACTAATTTTTTGACTATTGAAAACCCCAAATTAGTACACCTGTGATAAATTAACCCTTTTTTGGTTTCTGTTAAATTGAATTAATACAACGAAAAATCTCAAACTGGTACACCTGTGACAATCGAAAGGTAAAACCCTAAATCGGTACACCCATCAACTACCACATGTCATTCAACTTAGCAAATTGATAGTAAAATTTAACGGAAACTAAAGTAAGGTAAATTTGTCACAAATGTACTAGTTTGAAATTTTTGATGGTCAAAAAATTAGTTTTGGGTAAATTTATTACAGGCATACCGGTTTAGGATTTTTTGTGGTATTAACCCTAGTTTATATCTGATATTTGACCAAAAAATTAAGGTAAACTTTGATAGGAGGCAACTGTTTCAAAATAAGGTCGAAAATGGGCAACAATCCTTTGTTGCTAGAAAGCTTCCCATTGGTATGCGAACATGAAAATCGAGGATTTAAACTGATTTTTGACTATGTTTGCCGGAGGAGGCGAGAAAAAAAAAGAAATCTCCGGTTAATGCATAAAGTATCAAAATTTCCTTTCTTGTATTCTCATAAAATGTTATGATTGTTCTCCCAACTTTTATTTCCTTTCGCCCTCTTTTCTCAAACAGTGTAATTTTGAGGTGCGTCAGATTAAGATCTTTCTAGTGGCGCACACACAAAATGGGAAAATTGTCCAGAAAGTCCTAAACCTATTGCACTTTTGCAAATTCAGTCATAAACCTTTTTATTGTGCCAATTGAGTCCTAAATATTTTCAGGTTTTATCAATTGAGTATATCCGGCCAATTTTTGCTAGGAATCGCTAATGTGGACGTCAGTCATTCTACTTGACATGGTCGGTGTTGACCAAGATAATTTTTATTAATATTTTTGAAATTTTTATTTATTTATTTTTGCTTTTCTCTTCTCTTCTTTTCTTTTTTTGTTTTTCTTTTTTTCCCTCCTCTGGCCATCGCTAGGCCTCATCGATGGCCGACGGAGATTGCCAGCCTCAAGCGAGGGTCACCCTCGCCCGATCCAGCGAGAGCTGCCCATGCCTAATTCGGCGAGGGCAGCCCTTACTTGAGGCTGGCGACCTCCGTCGGCCATTGACGTGGCTTGGTAATGGCCGGCGAAGGGAAAAAGGCAAAAAAGAAAAAAGAAACGAAGAGAAAAGGAAAACGAAATAAAGAAAGACAAAAGTAAAAAAGGAAAAGAGAAGAAAATAAAATAAAAAGTTTAAAAAATATTATTAAAAATTATCCACGTCAACGTCGGTCATGCCACATCGGAAGGCAGGCATCCATATTTGCAATTTCTAGCCAAAATTGGCTGGATGCACTCAATTAGGAAAGCGTGAAAATATTTAGGACTCAATTGGTACATGTAAAAAGTTTAGAACTGAATTGACAAAAGTGCAATAAGTTTAAGACTTTTTGAACAATTTTCCCCGTGCAAAATTGCTAGAATTTGATGTCGAATGACAATTGAGTAGAGGGAGATCGCTTATACCCTGTAGACGAGCGATGTGGGATGTCATAACACCCCAATCTCAGGTGTAACTTAGACTAGGAATTACATGTGAAATTTGACAACCGAGAGCTGCATATGCAAAATGAACTGAGGTCAAATTCGGTTTTGATACAATGTTGGAGGGGCACTATTTGCATATAAGCATCATATAAATCCTGTAAACAAGCGGCGTATGATACCTTTAACAAGAGTAGAAGTTAAATTGGATTGATCGAACCAATCGGCCACGTCATGCCAAGTCAACTTCGATCCTACCACTCTCAAGGTTAAAAGGTAACTGTTGCAACCTACCCTTCAGGTGGACCACTTAGGGTTTGGATAATGGATTATTAAGCTTAGACTTAACTCGGGCTCTCCCAAGTTTATACCAATTCGCAACTTAAGTTCAATTTTTAGCATGCAAATCAATTTTATCTCGGAGTCACCACTAGTTAATTATTGGTGGGTCGATTAGATACCCAAGTAAAGTGTTGCTGGGTATTTTACTTTTTTGAACTAGAGATTAACTAGATTCAGAGACTCGATTACGCTAAATCACTCAACGCTCTTTTAGTACATTCTCTTTTGTTTTCCAAATATTTTGAAAAGCTCATTTGATTGATCTTAAGCTTAGCCACAAACTTGTGAGGGGTGATCATGCGGGTGGGTAAATAATGAAAATAACACTCAATCAACAAAAGCAATAAATAAGTTGCTAGGATAAGGAAGGAATTTACTTACCTCGTCAGGTATATAAGTTAAGAACCTTGAAAAATGAGATATAAACAATCTTGCTCACACTTCTTTGGGCGAAACTTATTGTGTAACAGTTTGAATTTTTGATCCTTTTCCCGGGATTTAGGAAATGAATATTGATCAATGCACTATAGTGAGATCTCGCCTGGAACTGTGCACTTTCGGATGCTGACCTTAAGGGTAAGGCTAGCACGGGATTGAGTTTGCACGACCAAAGAACTTGACTTTGGTCTGATCTTCGATCATATTGATTGACGAGGGAATGTTTTGAGTCAACAGAGACCGGTCTATTTGATTGATCGTGTCCAAAGGGAACTAGCGATAGACTCTCGCAATTATATGACAATCGAGGTCGCCTCGGTTCGAGTAAACTTAAATGTGATTTGACTTAGTGTCGATTACGGGTCGAGAGCGTGTAATTCCAACGAGCCACCCATTAGCCAGAGATAAGCTAAAGTCGCGATTATTCGATTCTAGTCATTTCTTGGAATTCGGGCCCGGGAATCGAGAATTTTGAAAGTGACAATTTTGGATGGCTTATGACGTTTTTGGCTTGGCCAAACTTGGGGCCACCCATTTCTGTAAAAAAATAGATTTCGGTTTGGGACCGGAAAAATTACGGTTTTGCCCCTGTGGACACCAATATTGGCCCTATTGACACTTTTGCCCTTAATTTTTGGATAAGAATGAATTAGGACCGTTGGATTAAGGGTATTTTGGTCAAAAACTCCCGATCGGCGACACGTGGCACTCGGGTTGATATTTTTGATCAAGATTGGACCAGCCCTCTCTCTCTCCTCTCTCATTCTGGCCAGAACTCTCTCTCTCCTCTCCCCCACGTTTTCCTCCTCCTTCTCCTTTCTTCTTTTCATTTTCTCCTTCATTTGCTGCTGCTGCTGCTGCTGCTTCTGTCCAGCCCGTTTGTTCCGTCTTTCTAAGGTAAGTGACTTCCCCAATAGCCACTTAGGACCTCGGGTATTTCTAGGCTCGTTTAGGGTTCGGTTTGGGTGTTTTTTGTGGCTGTTTTGGACTAAAATAGTGCTGGTTGTGCTCGGTTTGTTGATTTCCGGTAAGGTTGCTGCGTCGCTGGATTTTGCTATTTTTACTGTGATTTGTGTGGCCCGAATTTGAGGAAGTGTTCTTCATGAAAGTTGTTCCCAACATCTTGAAGTATAACATATTTTAATTTGGGAATTTTTGGAAATCATTTGATGAAATTCGTAAGTCCATTTTTGGACCGAAATAAAACTGCCCGATTGACTGTTCACCGGACCTTCTGGTCTGTTCGAATTTTTATAAATTTTTCCAGGCCTATTCTCAAAATACTTCCTTCACAAAAATTGTTGGGAACATTTGTGGCTATAACATATAAAAATTTCAAGGTTTTCCAAGATGATTTGGATACCGAATGAGTTGTATTTTGATGGCCCGAGGGGCTGTCCGAGCAAACCGGATTTCGTCTGACTTTGAGTGTCAAAACGAGGTGTTTACGGTTAGAACTGGATTTCGAGTTCTTCATGGAAAATGTTCATCGAGATGTTTTGTAAACATATCCAAATTTCAGAATTTTTAGAATTTATTTACTATTTATTTCAAATGGATTTCGGCCACTGTGTAACTGCCAGTTTGGACCCGATTTTGTATATTCCAGGTTTTTCTCTCTCTCGGACTGAATTTAGTGGCTGGTTGTTTGGTTGTTGTGGGCTGATTTGGGGACTGAGTTGGTGATGAAATTTCGAGGATTAGGAGGCTGAGTTAGGGCTGTGATGTTGGGGATTAATCGGGAATTAAATGTGTGATCGATTGGAATTGTTATGGCTTGATTTTACTTAATTGATCAATTGTGTTGTTCGTGATTTCTTGGATTAATCGGAATTGTATGTTGGGTTGAATATGGCGTGACTGTGTGCCGTGTGTGAATGGCCGTGTGGTGTGGTGTTGTGCCACGTGTGAGTGGGCGTGAGGTGTGATGGCGTGGTAGTGTGTTTGTGCAATGAATTTGCGTGTTAAATGTGTATGGTTATGTGGTGTTCGTGTGACGGGAATGTAAGTTGTGAAATGTGCGTGAGATGTGTATGTTTGGTTGTGCGACTGTTAGTCGTGTGTAAGTGTGGTTTGAGTGGAACGAGGGTTTGGAAATGTAAGATTGATTGGAAAGGTCCGTCCTGAGGCGTGTACGTTTACGCGGGACGATGCCGTTCCTGACGAGGTGACGATGCCCGGCCTGACGAGGTGTCGATGCCTGACGTGGTCAGAAGACCGTTGGCCTGATGCGTTTTACGCGGGCGCGGTAGAAGGAAAGTGTGTGTAGGATTCCGTCCTGAGGCGTGATCGTTTACGCAGGACGATGCCGTCCCTGACGAGGTGACGATGCCCTGCCCGACGGGGTGTCGATACCTGACGAGGTCAGAAGACCGTTGGCCTGATGCGTTTTATGCGGGCGCGGTAGTGGTGGAAGAGTTGAGAATGAGCGGGAATTGGCTTGAGGTGCGAGGTTTGAGAAAGTGACGCATGATGTGAGTAGTGTGCGAGTGTGTTTGTATCACGTGATGTGATGCTTAATTATGGGGTAGAAACTGTTAGGCACGGTATGAGACGTGCCCAAGTGGTTTCTGTCTTATAATTGAGGCACGTGCGCGTCTGTGATGTATTGCTGCGATGTGCTGGTTGTATTATTGTGTAACTTGCAGGAACGTGCATGATGGATTCTAGGTAGGGTCGTGTGTGGTTATTAGTTTGATTGATTATGTGTGTTCTACGTGTTTTCGTCTGGCGGTACGTGAGTGCCTACGTGGGGTTTGGGGTTGTACACTTATTGAGATTCGTCTCACGGTTGTATAACCGCCACTTTCAGACCCCCAGCCGTAAACCCGGGAGGTCCGCCTCCTCTTTTTGGAGTTTGAAGAGCTACCCATGGTGCCCAGTGGAACTACAGGTGATCCTCAGGAACAGCTTGGAAGAGGGCGACCAGTAGCTTTCTCCCTAGGGTATTTTAGGGGTTATATAAATCGGGTTAACCTATAGTGAAGTTAAGTTAACCAGACCCTGATCTTTTGTTAAGTCGGTGACTATAAATGTTATTTGTCAATTACGTCCGTAATACGATGTTTGTATATTTGGTGCTATATGAAGGTGTTGTCGTTGTGGTTTGATTCTTATGGTATTCTACCCCGTTGTCATCATCTTTTTGTCCGGGGTTTTTATATTCGCTTCCGCATGTGGTTCTGATGTTTGGGTTGGGTCGGCGACGTTCTTAGGACGTCGCAACTATTCGACCGGAGTGGAATGTTGCGAGCTCGATGAGGGTTCGAGGCGTGACATATTGACATCTGAACTCCTACATTAATTCAAGTGCCATAATCTAAAGAGACTTTATAAGAGAGGTAACATAAGCTTAGGTAATGGGTCGATAAACAAAAGAATTCACTAGGTGCAAATATTTTTATTGATAGGGTTTGAAAGCTGGTGATCATTTCGATATTGTCACTAATCTCGTTCTTCATCAGGGATTTGTCTTCTCATGATAGACACTCCATCGGCCATGAGAGTTCACCACCGGCAACTTCCCAACTTGAAGGATGGCCATTCCTTGGCTAGGGATGGTTTCTTGCAAATTTGGACTTACGGCCCCAACACAATTTCTTGACATCCTTCGATTTTTTTTTTTTTGTGAATTTCAATCTATCTTCTATACTCATGGTCGAGTCAAGCTTTGACTTCTACGGTACCATCTGCTCTTGATCAATTTGGCATTCTTGGATTCTTGGGGTCTTCATCTTCTATTGACGCTTTGGACCATGTTGTCCAAATCGAGGCAATATAAATGCCTTGCTTCAATGTGGGGGATGATCACCAATTGAGTTTAAAGAAATAAATTTGCAAGCTCAATTGAGTTGTGTAAAGGATATAAGTGTATAAGATAGATAAAGAAATGCTCTTCATTATTTTACTGCACTTAAATTCTTGTCTGAGTTCACATGCAATAAAACTACTCAAAGATTGATGCAAGTGTGAGCAAGGGAATTTCTATCCCTTTTCTCACTTCATAATGTTGACTCTTACCTCCATTTGCCCTGATATGGGAGTGGTTCTTGACAGGGGTAATTCGGAAAATTCTCCACAACTATTTGAGCTCAAAAGGGTTAAGCAATGGTTTACTTGTAGTGTTTATGATGGAGGAATAAAATACTTTTTATCATTTTGGTCATCGTACCTTTTGCAAGAAAACATGGAATTTTTTCCACTCAACTTGCGGAGGTAAACATGGGACTATGTATAAGATAGGGCTTGCCTTTCATCATCCGGACATGTCCCATTTAGCACTTTTAATCATTTCTACATCATTTATTAGATTGTCTAATCAACAAATTCCCCATTTAAATTGATGGTTAGATATATAGAACAGATATGCAGAAATTGCAACAAACATGAGCACTTTAAAATTACAACTTAGCAAAGCGACTAATTATCAAAGAAATGTCTGAAATTCAAAACATAGAAACTAAGCACTTCGAATATCATGCTAAAAAGTGTTAGATTCTATCACGGGCAATATTTTTTCACAGCATCAGAGTTGACGGAATTAGAGAACACCCATTCATCCATCTTGGCTACAATCAAAGCACCTGCCGGGAGAACCTTCTTCACAACGTATGGTCCACTGTTGTCGAGTGTGAATTTGCCACGAGGATCAGGGATAATCTATGTTCATGTTGAAATAAGTAAAATGAAGTAACTCTATAAGAACCTAACAACAAGAGTTCGCTAGAATCTTTTGTGATGCCACGTTATAGATTAATCTTTGTATCATGGTATTATTCTTCTATCCAACAACTGATTCGATACGTGTGTAAGTCTATCTGGATACCCAAAGACCAAGGGTTATTCCTTGGTCTATCATATGATGTGATATCTAGATTATATTTATCCAAAGAAAAAAGCTTATACAAAATATAAGCTTTCAGGAAATTAATTATGGATTAAGCCACAGGGGATCTTAGGTTAGAAAACAAACAAAAATTTTCAATAATCTTTTTAGCCATTCTTTTCTCACGTGGACGTGAAAGTGAAGACTAAGACGAACAAAATGAGAATTTTCATGATTAATTTAAGATGCCGAACATCTTGGATTAGAAAACAAACAATAATATATAAATAAAATCAGAACACCAAGTATTTCATAGCCAAGTTGTGTTAGGTTCACATTTGCTGAAGACAATGAAGTTATTTAACCACCCACAACATTAGAAGTCAATGAATCTTGTCCCAGCTTTTTCTCTTATCCAGAAGTGGACCAATAATACGATAGCAGAAGTAAATGAATCTTGTCCCGGCTTTTTCTCTTATCGAGAAGTTGACCAATGATACGATAGCTTCGACTTCTTGGATTAGAAAATGAGAATTTTCACGATTAATTTAAGATGCCGGACACCTTGGTTTATAAAACAAACAATAATATATAAATAATAAAATCAGAACGACAAGTATTTCATAGCCAAGTTGTGTTAGGATGAGACTTACCAAAGACAATGAAGTTATTTAACCACCCACAACAGCAGAAGTCAATGAATCTTGTCCCAGCTTTTTCTATTATCAAGAAATGGACCGATGATAGATAGCAGAAGTGGACCGACGATAGACAGTAGATTTTTCTCTTGTCTAGAAGTGGACCAATGATACAACAGCAAAAGCGAACCGCTGATAGATAGCAGAAGTGGACCGACGATAGATAGCAGAAGTGGACCGACGATAGACAGTAGATTTTTCTCTTGTCTAGAAGTGGACCAATGATACGACAGCAAAAGCGAACCGATGATAGATAGCAGAAGTGGACCGACGATAGACAATAGATTTTTCTCTTGTCTAGAAGTGGACCAATGATACGACAGCAAAAGCGAACCGATGATAGATAGCAGAAGTGGACCGACGATAGACAGTAGATTTTTCTCTTGTCTAGAAGTGTACCAATGATACGACAGCAAAAGTGCGAACCGATGATAGATAGCAGAAGTGGACCGACGATAGACAATAGGTTTTTCTCTTGTCTAGATGTCGACCAATGATACGACAGCAAAAGTGAACCGATGATAGATAGCAGAAGTGGACCGACGATAGACAATAGATTTTTCTCTTGTCTAGATGTCGACCAATGATACAACAGCAAAAGTGGACCGATGATAGATAGCAGAAGTGGACCGACGATAGATGGTAGATTTTTCTCTTATCTAAGAAGTGGACCAATGATACGACAGATACGATGCCCCCCCCCTTTTGACAACTTCTTCTCTTTCCTAATGTTGTCTACGTGGCACGTCCATCAATAATAAACTAATCCCCATGAGATACAACGGTTGCATCATCTCGGCCACATTTGATAATTGGATTGGAATTTGTAACATAGTATCAGAGATAGGTTGCATCATCTGTCCCGATTTATCTCATGTGTGTGTCCGCTCCTCTCGTCAAATTCCACGCGTCATCCCTAATCTAATTTGTACGTGAAAGAGGGTGTTAAAACAGCACATACCGCTTGATTACGAGATTAATATAAATGTGATCTATCTATAAATCTCCCCAAGCCATTCTGGAGATATAACATGTGTTACATCTCATTCCATAAGTATGCCAACCAAGGTTTCTTCAAGACTGAGTTTCACGGGTTAATATTTCCCAACCAGAGGGGAGGGCCACCTCCAATTGGTGGCGAAGAAATCTTGAGAAACTATTGGCAACTGGAAATTCACGAGCACTCAGCATAATTAATTGTTACAGCCAAAAGCTTATTTGCTCATTTCTGGACAAAACCAAAAAGCATATCGTATATCGTATATATAGCATCCTTGAGACAAATATGTTATTCCACGCATACGACTCTCCTCGGCCTTAAATAAAGGATTACCTTTTAGTCTCCAAACATCATGAACTTATTCCATAAATCTTTCAAGTTTTAGAAATTTTCTAATCCACAAGATCCATAGAGTGGAAAGTGGAGAGGGGAAACTACCAAACAAGTCTTATATCTATTGCATTGGTGTCAATTCAGTTTTAAACCTTTCCATTGAGCCAATTTAGCCTTAAACATTTTCACATTTTGCTAATTGAGCCCATCCAGTCAATTTTGGCCGAAAATCACTGACATGGCTATTAGGCATCCTATGTAGCACAGCCGGCGTTGACGTGGATATTTTTTTAAAATATTTTTATAAATTTTTTTTTGTTCTTTTCTTTTCTTTTTTTAATTATTTTTTGTAATTTTCCTTTCATTATGACCGACCACTGGCAAGGGTCGTGGCCCTCACCCAAGCCCTTGCTAGATTGGGCGAGGGCTGCCTCGCCCAAAGCCGGCAGGGCTGCGGGCGAGGTGGTCCTTGCCCAAATTTGGCGAGTACCTATGCGATATTGCCCGTGGTTGGTAAGGCCATGAAGACCCTAGGGGAGGGGCTTTGGGCCCTTGCCTAGTGCCTTCACGACCTCCCTGTTGATCCTGAGAGAGGCAACCCTCGCCCAAATCTAGCGAGGGCTGCAATCCTCGCAAGCGACCGGTGAGAGCTTGTGGCAATGAACCCTCGCTAACCAAAATGAGAGGAAAAAAAATATTAAAAATTCAATTTTTTCTTAAAAATTGTCCACGACGGCGTCGGTTGTGCCATATAGGATAGCTGGCATTTACGTTAGCGATTTCCAGTCAAAATTGGGCGGATTGACATAATTGAAAAAATATATGAAAATATTTAGGACTAAATTGATCAAATTAAAAGGTTTATGACTAAATAGGTACAAATACAACAGATTGAGGACCTTTTTTGTACTTTCCCCCAAGTGGAGAGCATACTCACATAACCAATCCATTTTATCAAGAGAACAGTTCGGCCTTAAACATCTAACGACATCAGGTCTTGAGGAAGAGAAGGAAAATGTTTTAAAAGATTAATATCATAGGGCGAGAGAGAGGAATCCCAAATGAAACATCACGCATCATGTGCTTCACGCTTGCATATGCTACCTTAGGGTTTTCTAGCTTCAATCCACCAAAATAGTGCCTCGATCAGTCCTAGCCAGAAGTTTTAGAGACTCATCTAATATAATTTATCCGCCGACAACAAGTAAATTTAATTCTGTGCACCACAACCAATAAACCTGCTCACCTTATGCATAGATTAGGAATATGCGCTTTTTGCCCTCCTATCGACCTTTCCATCACTCATTCAAATTAACACATGGATCCAAAAATCTTAGAAAAAAAGAAAAACAAATTGATGAAAGATAGGAAATAGACATAGATGGACCTATTCTATCACTTGGCTGTAAAGCAAGAAATCTAGGAAATTGATTTCCTTCTTGCCTGAAGGGTTCCCCATATCTAAACTCATTGTTTTTACTTCATGGAAAATGCATTCCGTTGATCAACCGGTCATCCAAATGCCGGAAAGGCCGAAAACAATTTCTCGTAAATGGCTTTTCATCAAACAAACTGACCCTTAGCTTCTTTCCCTTTGCTGACAAAACTTTTATTCGACTATTTGATATGGGGTTGGTGTTGATTTAGGAATTGCTCAAGATTACATTTTCCAATCGATGTGGGATTTGGGACATTACAAACTCCCTTGCTCAAATAACCAACATCCTATCAATGTTGGCCTACATCGGTTAGAGATATTCCACTATTCGATGTGTTGTCAGTCTACTGCTGCTCCTTTTGCCAATCTTGAAGTCTGTTACGAGTCGCACCTTGTCTAGGCCCCCTCTTGCCAGTAATCACTCCCTAGCATCTTCCGATCGCGTATTCTAGTCCGTTCGGGAATCAGGCATCTCCTAGAGGGGGTGTACCTATGATACCATCTATAATCACAAAAATTGGCGGCTATTTGCGAGTGGGTATTGACCTATAAATCACTACAGATGATATTTGATAACCGATGTGTGGTTTTTTGACTAAGTAAAAAAGAGAGAGATAAGTTAGTGGGACCGAATCCACACTAGTGAAATGTGAATAATCTCAGGTTTAGGGTTTACGGTCAAAATGAGCATTACATGATTTGAGTTCATCTAGTACAAACTGAGCACGTGTTGGCTCAAATAAACATGGGCTAATTTAGAAAATATTCTTTCAAATTTATCAATTTAAAAGAATGTTCAAGGGAAAAATAGTGGTACTCATTTTTTTCTAAGGTTAATATCGTGAAAATTCCAAACTAGTACACCTGTGATAAATTTACCCTTCGTTAGTTTCTGTTAAATTTTACTGTCAAATTGTTGAATTGAATGACACGTGATAGTTGACGAGTGTACTGATTTGAGTTTTTTTCCTCCATTTATCACAGATGTACTAGTTTGCGATTTTTCGTGGTATTCAATATACCTGAGTAGGTTTGGCCATTTGACAGATATTGTACCTAAAAGTCGTGATAATTTAACAATTAAGTTGTTTGATTTGAGTAATCAAAGAGCTATTAATTGGTGCCGGATACCGCAAGTGTTAATAAAAGAAATTCAAGTATATGTACGCGTTTAAAAATCCGCTGAAAATAGTAAAAAGCTACGATCCATGAGAGCCACCAAAGACCAAGCTGCCTTTCTATGAATACTTTCAAAGCCCATGTCCCAATTCTTGCTACCTATAAATACCCCTACAGCAGTGCCATCTTCTTTATCTTCAATCGAACAGCTCCATTGCAAATCTTCTTATTTGCAATGGAGCCTCCTTCTCCTGTCCATGTGCCCAGGTGGACTCCGAGATCTAGTCCGACAATTTCATCGCCGTCTTGCGAGAAAACCCATGACAAAGACAAAATATGGGGCTCGGCTTCTGAAGGAGATGATGACGACGCGTCCACTGGAGGCCACAACGTCGTCTTTCCATTCAGTATTGGCTGTGCCATTGCTCAAGATGCCCCCAACGATGAATCGCCCTTGTGGGGAGTCCATGGCGGAGGCGAAGGAGTGCGACCCGACCCATCTACAGTAGCGCGAGAAAATTGGAAGGGAATGTTCTTGACGTGGAAGGACTTGTGGGTGACAGCGACGGACCGGAGCAACGGGACACATCCCATATTGCAGGGGCTCACCGGGTATGCGGAGCCGGGTCGGATGCTGGCCATCATGGGTCCTTCTGGCTCTGGCAAGTCAACTCTCCTCGATGCCCTTGGAGGTACGCATTAGAATAAATCTCTCTTTCGACGACATAAATGCGCCTATTGCTATTATTCTATAGGTACGGCAAACCCAAAACGAGTTGACTTCTAGATGTTTTTGGGAAGTTCCCTCCACTCCAACATCATTCCGGCCAGTAAAATGTACGACAACTGAACATTTTTAAAGGCTTAATTAATACCTTAAAATAACCCTCAATTTTAACTTCTATCCCAATTTTACCTTTTATCTTGTAAAAAACTTTCAATTTTAGGTCCAGTAATAATTTTACCATTAATTTTTTTATCTATTAAAAACCCTCAACTTTAGGTCATATCCCAATTTTACCCTAAATTTTTTTTGTCTTATTAAAAACCCCTAACTATAGGTTTTGTTCCTTTTTATCATAAAATTTTACAGTCTCATAAACAATTACAAACTTTTATTCGAGTCACAAATATGCCTCCAATGACCCTCTATCCAAAATTTCTCATTGACAATGGAAAGATGGAAAATTCTCAAGCACGAGCTACTAGAGTCCTGAGCGCAAGCTATCCAACCACAAGAGATGGAACATTCCCAAGCACGAGAGATCGATGAGCGCAAACGAGCGCAAAGTCACTATGGGCGATATTGATGGAGGGTTAATAAATAGCAAATTTGAGATTCAAGTAAAAGCTGATAATCTTTTATGAGATAAAAAAAATTAGGGTGCTTTTGAAACTACACCTAAAGCTAGTCTTATGAGACAAAACCAAAAGTTTACGGTAGAATTAATACTGGACTTAAAGTTGAGGGTTTTTTATGAGACAAAAAATTTAGGGTAGAATTAAGACTAGACCTAAAGTTTGAATTTTTTATGGGACAAAAAAAGTTTAAAGTAGAATTGGGACATAACCTAAAGTTTAAGGTTTTTTATAAGACAAAAGGTAGAATTGGGATAAGAGGTCAAGTTGGTGGTTTTTTTGGGTATTAGACCCATTTTTATGTAATGGACAAAGTCATAGGTAATAATGTAGATCTTATAAGCAAAATTGCCAATATATCACATTATTCCACATCATAAAATACAACTATAAATCTTCCAATTCTCTAATTATTTATATAATGCCCCCAAATTATCAAAACCTTTAATTATCTTCTCTTTGGTTAGCATTTAAAATTTTTTTACACTATCAAGCTTAATGAAGTAAAAATCTTATTAATAAAATTATTTGACATACGCGACAAATTATAGATCCTCATTTTGATTAAAGTAAAATTACGCAACACTATAAGAACCCGACAACAAGAGTTAGCCACAATATTTTGTGATGCAACTTTATAGATTAATCTTTGTATCATGGTATTATTCTTCTATCGAACAACAACTGATTCGGCATAAATAAACTTTGTTGAGTACGCAAGAATACTTAGTCGTATGGCGTCTACTGCACCAACCTCATGAAGGATTTTATTTTTGAAGGATTTGTTCTTTGAGACATATGGATTTGAATTAAGTATGAATGAAAAAAGAAAACATCGATTTTCCATTGTATCTTTGTTTTGAGGGAATGAAATTAACCGAAATCTCCTTTTCATTTCACATTCAAGCTTCTAGTCATTTGAACAAGTACCCAACAAATCTGTAAACTTTCCATAACGTTTATTGATCTATTTCGTTTTTATTTTCAGTTTCTATCCCTTCTTTTCCTGATAAGCAACTTTTGCAGGGAGATTAAGTTCAAGCACTCAACAGACAGGAGAGATCTTGATCAACGGCCGCAAGCAACCACTTTCTTTCGGAACTTCGGTAAGCCTAGCTGATAGATTTGGCGCTGAGTTGAATTTCAGCGTGCAGATTTCCTAGTTTAATCGTAGTTTATACAAATCGTTCTTCACTTTATTCACTTTTTTGTTTGTTTGTTTTGGTTTTGGTTTTGGTATAGGCATATGTGACTCAAGATGACACACTAATAACAACTTTAACAGTGAGAGAAACCGTGTACTACTCGGCTCAGCTCCAATTGCCGGAATCCATGTCGAAATCGGAGAAGAAGGAGAGAGCCGAGGCGACAATTAGAGAGATGGGATTGCAAGATGCGAGAGATACTAGGATAGGCGGGGGGAGCACCAAGGGCCTCAGTGGTGGCCAAAAGAGGAGGGTGAGCATTTGCATGGAGATCCTGACGCGCCCGAAGCTCCTCTTCCTCGACGAGCCGACCAGTGGGCTCGACAGCGCTGCGTCATACCATGTGATGAACCGCATTGCCAAGCTAGTCCGTCATGACCGGAGGACGGTGATCGCCTCTATTCATCAGCCAAGCAGTGAAGTCTTTGAGCTTTTCCACAATCTCTGCCTTCTTTCTTCTGGGAAAACAGTCTATTTTGGCCTTAGATCAGGGGCAGAACAGGTGCTTGTGCTATTGGACTACCATGTTATGAATTTTTGCTTGTTGCAAGCAATGAACATTTTCCTAATCATTTCTTCTTCTTTTTTTGGCAGTTTTTTGCATCAAATGGTTTCCCATGTCCAACTCTTAGAAATCCGTCTGATCACTACCTCAGGACGATTAACAAGGACTTTGACGCAGTAAGTCATGCCACTGAAACTTGATTTGTTCAACCATAATTTCAAGAACTGAAGGAAATTTCATGGATCCAATGAAACAAAATTTCTTGTCAGGACATTGAACAAGGAGGCAATGGCATGAATGCTGCAGAAGCCATTGACGCTCTGGTCAAATCTTATTTGTCATCTCCCATGTGTCACCAAGTTCGGCAGCAAGTATCCAGGATATCCAAAAAGGTATGCAATTTTGATATTATGTGGATTGGAAACTTGAAAATTACGAATTTGATAGTTTCTGATAAGTTGTGTGTTTCCGTTAGACTGTTGGAGGATCTATGGAAAGAAATGGAAGTCAAGCAAGCTTCATTACCCAGAGCCTTGTTCTAACCAAGCGATCGTTTGTGAACATGTATCGCGACTTGGGGTATTACTGGCTTCGTTTAGCAATCTATGTTGCATTGTGTCTGTGTGTTGGGACTATCTTCTATGACATCGGATCCACCTATGGCTCAATTCAGGTAAGCTCTCTAGTTCTAAATAATCTAGTGACCAAATCAATGAAGAATGAGATTTATAAGTTATTGCACTTTCCATTGACCAAGTTTCTTAATTTTTACGAATTTGGAGGCAAGAGGTTCAATGCTAATGTTTGTTGCGGCATTCCTTACGTTTATGGCAATCGGCGGATTCCCCTCCTTTGTTGAGGACATGAAGGTACTTCTCTTTATATCCTTTTTTCTTTCTCTTAGGTTTGATGTTCCTATTGCTTTTCATTCTGCCAAAGTTGTGAGAATCCTACATTTTCATTTCACCAGGTCTTTGGGCGAGAGAGATTGAATGGGCATTATGGTGTCGCCGCGTTCGTTATAGGCAATACATTTTCGTCCATGCCTTATCTACTGATCATCTCTCTTATTCCAGGAGCCATAGCTTATTACTTGGTTGGCCTCCAAAAGAGTTTCGAGCACTTTATGTACTTCGCTTCAGTGCTCTTCGCATGCATGTTGCTAGTCGAGAGCTTGATGATGATCGTCGCAAGTATAGTCCCCGATTTCCTCATGGGGATCATAACCGGTGCCGGAATTCAAGGTGTGATGATGCTGAATGGAGGGTTTTTCAGGTTGCCAGATGATCTCCCCAAGCCATTCTGGAGATATCCCATGTATTACATCGCATTCCACAAGTATGCCAACCAAGGTTTCTTCAAGAATGAGTTTGAAGGGTTAACGTTTCCCAACCCGATGGGAGGATCATCTACAATTGATGGTGAAGAAATCCTAAGAAACTATTGGCAAGTGGAAATGGGCTACTCTAAATGGGTGGATCTTGCCATCTTGCTTGGGATGGTGGTCGTTTATAGGCTCATGTTCCTTGGTATAATAAAGGCAGCGGAGAAGATGAAGCCACTAGTGAAAAATTTTAGGGCCGGATCTCCTAAACGTACCAGACATGTCATGGAGAGTCGTTCGTCAACGCCTGAATGATACAGGGAGTTAGGGGGTCTTATCTAATAGTGCGAGATTGGCATGTTTATCTTCAATTTCTGTTGAAGTAACTACATCTCCTTCTATGGATGATAATAAACTCAAATCATGTGTATGAAATGTCTACTCTATGCTTGATCATAAAGAAATGTCGAATGATCTTGTTGTTGGTAGTTTGTTTGTAAAACAATAAAGATGTGCATTGTCCCAGTTGATGATTACTTGTTAGCAGTTACTTATTAGCGGTTATTTCAGAGGGATACCACCTGTCGCGACCTAAAAAAAAACTTTCATTCTCAGGCTAATGGATTATTAAGACTAAGCTTAACTCGGGCACTCCCAAACCCTATCAATTCGCAACTTAGGGTTTAAGTTTTTAACGTGCAAATGTTTTCATACTTGGAGTCATTACTAATCTATTTGTGGTAGGTCGATTAGAAACCTAAATAAAATATAGGCAGATATGTTTTATTCCTACGAACCAGAGATTCTAAGCTCGGGGACTTGATTATGCTAGATATAATCTAACGCCCTTTCGGTACCTCTTCTTTTCAAAAATGTTTTGCACGCAGTCTGGATTCATTTCAACTTAGTCACTAACATGTGAGATATTCATGCGGGTGCGCAAACCACCAAAGTAACGTCCAATAATTAACATTAAATTGCAAGATTGAGAGAATTACTTACCTCGAAGCAACGTAAGCATCTGCATTGTTAGTTAGAAAATCACATCAACAATTCTAATATGATTTCTAATTAACAAGCAGTTCACTCAATTTTTTTTGGATTTTCACTTATTTAAATGAAATCTAGTCTATATGCAATGACTTGCAAAAATTGACATGCGATTAATGCAACCTAACATGCAAACTATATGTCATGCAATGACGTGACCTATTTCTAATGACAGACAAAAGATTTATTTTTTGTATTTTCTAATTGAAATTCGGAATTAAAAAAATGCCTAAAATAACATGCAATCTAATGACTTCCTTTTTTTAGTATTTTCTATTAAAATTCGAAATAAAAAATTAACCTAACTAATCTATTAGGATTAGAACAATTTCTAATTTAAACTAGGAAATAAATTATCTCAAGTCCTAATTTAAATTAAATAATTATCATATCTTCTAGATATATTTATGGTTCCCTAAACATGCAAAAATTCTAATTTAAATTCTAACTGATATTTTTTGAATTTTCTTTATAAAAAGAAATAAATCAAACAAATAGATAACCACCACGATTAAAATCAGTCCACACGATCCGCAAGATTTGTTTCAAATTCAAATTAGGCAATGAAATCAAATTAACGGTCATAACTATAGGGTTTTAGATATCGACGGAAAGTTGATTATTCAAATTTGGAAAGCGAATAAAATCCATTATCGTATCTAAGTGATTATGGATAAGATAATGATTTTCCGTATCGCCACACATCATACCTTAAGGATAAGGTCGAATAGTCGTCCAAATACGTTGCTAAATTAGGAATGATTCCTAATTTCGGATGTTTAAAAATATTGCGGATATCATAAACATCATCCTAAGATATCTAATTATCCACACGATATTCACAGAATATTCAAAATATTCAAATTAGGAATCTAAATATTTTAAAATATATCGGATAATATCCTTACCTAATTTGCGGATAATTTCCAAATTCGAATCACTGATGGCTTGGGATTGCGGATCACAGGACGATCGGCAACGGGCGGTGGGGCGACGGCACGGCAACGATGCGGCTATCCGGACAGCGATGGTGCAACTCCAATTGTGGTGCGGTGGAGCTCCAGTGGTGCTCCGGTGCGGCGTAGACGGATGGCGTGGTGCGGCGTTGGCGGCGATGCACGGATGGCTCTGGGCGATGTCTCTCGGTACTGATCTTGCACTGGACCAAGTACGCAGAGAACAGCCTCTCTTCAAGGCTGTGGGGACATCTGAACTTTGCAGGGAGAACGTGGCATGGGCAGAGGAAAAACGTGGACCGGCAGTGAAGGATTGTGCAGGGGCAGCTCCTCTTCAAAGCTGTGGGAGGCGTCTGATTGAAGAAGAATGTGGCATGAGCATGAAGAAGCAGCAACAGAAATGTCGGCTTCTCGGTTCAAAGTAGCGAAAGCAGCAGCGGCTTGTCAACGTCTTGGTTGAATAGGAGGTCAACACAGCAAAGCTTCGTCGGCGTCAAGGGCAACAACAAGTCGGATAAACTCGGATCAGTTGGTTCGTCGAGGCAGCGAGCACGGCAGATAGATGGCTTCGCCGGCAGGAGAAACGTGTCGCGGCGGCGCGGTGGTGGTGGTGAGCGACGGTGGTGCCGTGCGGAGGCGCGGCGGTCCCTCCTCTCTCACTCTCACTCTCTCATTTTTTCTCTAAAAATTTCTGATCTGAAAATTGTGTCCCTCCCCAAAATCTGACCTAATGACATACTTATAATGCTAATCTAGGTCAATTAGATGGCTTGCTAGTCCTAATGGGCTTAGGCTTTAATTATCATTTAATTTCATCTAATTCTAAGCGGGCTGAATTAATTTGGGCTTTTATTTATTTAATTACAATGGGCTGAATTAAGCTCAAATTAAAACAACCAAGCCCATTTGACTTGTAATTTCCGGCTCTTGCCTTTTGAGTGAACTGCGTCTCGTTTAATGAATTTTAAGCTCGTTTGCAACTGCCGATTCGATGTGGAATGCAATTATCCTAAATGGACCTAAACTATATGTTATGCAATTTTAAATATTTTTGTTTAGGGTTTAAAATTTAATCCCTAATTTTCTATGCAAATTACACTAAATGATTGCCAAAATTTAGGTGTCAACACCACCTTTGAAAGGTTGTATCTGTTCAAGCATATTTTTCGCTATTAATTACTAAACGTTTCTGTTCAATAGATGAACTTTCATTTTCCTTTCTTTCTAAAGATAGACAACCAATGTTTTCTATTGTTTTCGTTTGAGAGTTTTTGGAGAAATTCCATAATTACTATATGGTATTCTTGCTTGAGACTTTGTTGTATCCTGAAGGATTTTTGCCCCTTATCATTAGCAACATTTGTGAGACAAATAATTCCTTAAAGAGAGTGTTATTACACATCAAAGTCTAACTCCATTCTTCTTCCCGATTGCTTGATTTACTTCCAACAATTTTAATGAATTATTTGTGCCACAATGGAGTCAGAATCGGAGGAAGTACAGGCCCGTGGTGGCTCACCATCGGGTGGTCCTCAAGATGTTGTCCATGGATCTAGGATCTTCCTCCTCTTCTTCTTCTCTTCCCCATCGCGACGTGCCTCTCAAGTTCTCTGTTTTGGCTTTCATTTTGAGTTACAATCGATTGAGTGAAAAAGTAGGAACTATGTATGGATGTTGATTTCTCGTTTAGAGTGTCGTATATGTTGAGAAGTGAGCTTTAAAGTGCAGAAATTGGAAATGGGATGAGTGGCTTAGCTTCGTGTTGGTGCATTGATGTATAATCTTGGACCTGTGGATCGAATCCAGAATCACTTCAAATACTTCTTCACTGAGGAGTGGGCATGCAGAGATTACTTGAAAGAAAAAAATCACCCACATTCTATTACAATTCACTTGGTGTGAATCAATTGCTTTGAAAGGACAAAGTTGTTGCGCACTTATTCTATATCTAGAGGGCAGCATCAATACAGAAGCGGATGCTATCTTTATGAAATTATGAATTTGGATTAGATTTTTAGTGCATCTTTTCCAATGTGACAGAAAAAGGAGTGGATATGATGCAATTGCCCTTGGGTAATTGTGGAGGTGTCTGAACTTTTTAGTATCATTGTGGTTTACTACCAAATAGTCTATAGTTTTTCCATACTCAGAAGCCACGGCAAGGAAGGTCTTGTTGTTATGATGGTCCGAGTGAATGAAACTAAAATACGGCATGGTAGATGGGTTGGTGGATGACCTTTTTACATTGTCATATTTGAGTTGAAGATATGATTATTTTTTGAACCAATATAACTGGAGTCATTGAGACTAAGAAGTATCTAACTTTCAATTTTAAAATGAAAGATTTGGGTGAAGTAGATACTATATTGGGTATTAGAGTTAAAAAAAAACATAATAGGGGTTATTCTTGGAGCCAAAGTTAATGTGACATCCTCGATTTCGGGCCTAGGAAGCTGAGGGCTGGTAATAAGTGGATTAGCGAGTAAGTCGAGTCGAGGGTCAGTATTGGAATGGACAGCTTGATCAGAACAAGTATACTGAGGGTTGGTCATGGTTCGATCGAAAGATTATCCATGAATTGACCTAGGGATCGACAGTGGAATGACTCATGACTACGTAAATGGTTAGAGTGATATGACCATGGGGTGATCCTTCGACCATAAGAGCCGTTAGTGGAGCGGTCCGGGATAATTGTGGATCAGTTCGGTGTCGACATGTGTCAGTCGCGGGTGATACTATACGACCATGCATTAGTCTCGGGTGACCATGAGTTAATTCCGAGGTATTGGATTTCCACGAGGCTACATGACAACCGAGGGTCGACCATGGATCATTGATACTCGAACGTGGCCCTATCACGAATTGGCTACGGATCGTTGCATCGAGTCGGGAAGGCCATGGATAAGACATGTACCAGGCTATGTGCCTAATGGCTTAGTCGTGGCTCGGGCAAAATTGCCGGTCGCGACGGCTAAGGCCATATGCCCGGTCATGACCGGCCATCGCGCCCGTCAGCTAGGCTACGGACCGGCTATATGCCCAGTTGTGCGTCGGCCATTGTTCTCGACCCTCATGCCACAAGTCGTGCCCGTAAGATCCGGTTCCGATCTCATCCCGTGTCCAAGAAATATGGCCATGAGTCGTGTGTTGTGCCATTCCCGGGCCGATGTGCGTGTTTAGTCGTGAACCGACCTCTCGCCCGTACGACCCGGCATGGTGCCCATGCAGCCGGTCAAGCACTAGGCACATTGCCCGCATAGCCCGGCACGGCGCCCGTTCAGCCCGGCCATGAGCTCGTGCAGCCCGGCCACTCGCCCAATCAGGCCGGCAAATTTGCTCGGTGACCCGGCTGCGTGCCCAGGCCACCCGAGAAGGCCAAATTGGATTATTTTGGCTTAGATTTTTGTAGGGCCAAGTTTAGGTATTTGTGAGGACATTTTCACATTAAATTCCATTAAAACAGGGTATTATTGAAATTATTTTGTGAGAAAACCCTCGGGAATAGTTTGAGACTTAAATGATGCCGGGTTCGTTTTGGGGCATTACATGCATATTTTACGAGAATCGTTTGATCCGAGCAATTTGGGATAGGAATCAGCTAATTAGAGGAAGGCCTAGAAAGTTTGACCAAGTCAAACCTTATCCACTTCATTATTGCCTTCATTAATGGTTGGCCTAGAAGTCTTCTTTCTTTTCCTAAGCCATCATGAAGCCATTTATTGAAGCTTAGGTCATCATTTATTAACCAAGAGAGAGAGAGAGAGAGGTAGTCAAGGCTAAGGAGGGGAAGAGAGAGAGAGACTCATGGCCAAGGATGAGGAGAGAGAGAGGGAGAATTATTGGCCCTTCATCATGACTTTTGGCTTGTACTATTAATGAGCCGATGACATGTGCGCTTACCTCAAACCCCCGATGACACGTGCACTTACCTCATTGACTTCTTAGCTAAGCCAATTCCTCTATAAATAGAAGTCATTAGGAGTAATTTGGCCACACTTTTTCACAAAACACAACTGGCCAAGAGAGAGAGAGAGAGCCGTGAAAGAGAGAGAGAAAGAAAGCCGAGGGAGAGAAAACAAAGAGCCGACACCGTGAGTTGCTCGAGACCCGAGGTTGTTGTCTTTCCCGTCCATTCTCTACTCTCTAGTTTTTGTTTTATTAGTGTAAGTGAAATTTTTACAACCGAGAAATGACATTGAGATACGTTGTATCATGTGCTTTCCCCGTCCTCAGTTCTTGGTGTTTCGATGTTGTGTCATTCCATAATAAGTTTGCCTTGTTTCGTGTTTTGCTGTTACTTAAACATGAATTAGAAACCGAGGCGCGACAAATGAGGTAAATCGTGAATTAGCCATGCCTGGAGTTCTTGTTTTATGCTTGCTATGCACGCCATTGTTTGATCGGCTACTAAGGCCAGTATGATGAGAATGATTCATGTAAGGACGATAGATATGTCTTTAGTAAAATTTTTACTTGTTGAGTCTCCTTGACTCACTCCCCGTTGTTTCCTCTTTTTCAGGTCCATAAGAATGGCGTCATCCCTGGCCCTATTTGGCAATCCGATCGAAATGAGAGCCGAGCTCTTGACGGTGATCAATACTCGTGAGAACTGTGCCTACCGTAGGATTACAACCTACATGATGGTTGACGAAGGCCGGGTAGACCTTGTCCCGCACCCGTATGTGGCTTGGTATCGCTTGGCCGACGGGGACTGGGTCGGGCCCCTTCGTGGATTTAACGGTCCTTTCGATGGCATGGGTGGGTTGACTCCGGGATCGGCCATGGGCGGGGTGTGAGGACTGCCGTGCAGACGAGGGCGGGGATGAGCGAGCGAGAGTAAGAAGATAATAGCCGTAGTGAAGCTAATGACCTAAGTCAAAATTTTGTTGTTTATATGGCTTGTTTTCGGAAGTGCCTTTGAAATAGGCATGTGAAAAATATCGTGTGAGGCTTGCTTAAGCCCGAGGTAGGGCGTGTATAATAAGCACGAGTCCATCATGTAAATACAATGTGCACCGTTTGCTTTATTTGCTTGGTTTTGTCTCGTTGAGTTGCTTCTGCGTGCATTTCATATTAAAATCAACAGGACGTTCTAACAATGATTTATGCTTCACGGGCTCGTTCCAATCATGGTCGGTCAACAAGTGTCGTTCGTGATTGGTTCGGGACGTGACAACAGGGTTTGTTTTGGTATCAGAGCAGGTTTTCCCTTCAGTTGGTGCAGTTTGTGACGGCTTGCAATTGGACAATCCGATGAGGGCGGGGAGTGACGTCGAGGCCATACGACCTGAACATTGAGCAGCCTCTTAGGAGGTGCCGCCGGGGCAATAATACCTGATCATTATGCGGCTTGATCATTGTGCGGCCTCTGGAAAGAAGTGGCGCCGGGGTACAAAAATATACCACCTGACCATTGAGTGGCTTCTGAAAGGAAGTGGCGCCAGGGTGAAGGGCCTGATTATTAAGCGTCTCCTAACAGGCTTCTAGGATGACTAAAGAATGAGAATTTTCGAACTGTGCATTGAAAAGTGGAAAACGGTTCTGAAACCCAAGCAGTAATAAATGCATGGAGTGATAAGGTGCGCTGAAGTGGGGTAATTAGCCAGGAAACACCCCGTGCATGTGATTGTGTGACTGTGCACCTGATTGATCGGTAAGTAGGCCTTTGATTGTTGAGTTTTTGATTGCTGACATGTTCTTACATTGTAGAACAGCCTTAGTAGATTACCAACACAGCATGAGTGCTCCGGACCCGGCCTCGACCTTGAAAGGAAAGTCAAAGCAAGATCCTTGAATAGACGGAATTCTACAGGCTCTTGCAACCGTAAGAGAATTGCTGGGGCAACAAGTAGCACATCAACGACTGCTTAGGGTGCGAATGGTAACCATTCTGCTCCAGAAATCAAATTCTTGCCAGATATTGATTTCTGGAATTCTTGCCAGAAATTGATTTCTAGAGGAGAAATCTGTTTAGTAAAACATGACTAATTCTGCTTCAGAAATTGATTTATGGAACAGAAATCTTTTTTTATTTTTTTATTTTTTAGCACCTCGAAAATATTAAATTTTACTCAAAGTGGATGCTCAAAGGTATTTAAAGTCATTTTGTGAAGTTTTGAAATTTTTGATTTTTTGATTTTTTTGGGCACCTCAAAAAAATTAAATTTCACTCAAAGTGGGTGGCCAAATGTATTCTAAGCCATTTTGTGAAATTTTGAAATTTTTAATTTTTTTTTAAATTTTTTTGGGCACCTCAAAAAAATTAAATTTCACTCAAAGTGGGTGGCCAAAGGTATTCTAAGCCATTTTGTGAAGTTTTGAAATTTTTGATTTTTTTTATTTTTTTGGGCACCTCAAAAAAATTAAATTTCACTCAAAGTGGGTGGCCAAAGGTATTCTAAGCCATTTTGTGAAGTTTTGAAATTTTTGATTTTTTTTATTTTTTTGGACACTGCAAAAAAATTAAATTTCACTCAAAGTAAGTGCCCAAAGGTATTCTAAGCTATTTTGTGAAGTTTTGAAATTTTTTTATTTTTATTTTTATTTTTTATTTTTTTTGGGCACCTCAAAAAAATTAAATTTCACTCAAAGTGGGTAGCCAAAGGTAATCTAAGCCATTTTGTGAAGTTTTGAAATTATTTATTTATTTTTTTATTTTTTTGGGCAACTCAAAAAAATTAAATTTCATTCATAGTAGGTGCCCAAAGGTATTTTAAGTCATTCTGTGAAATTTTGAAATTTTTTTTAAAAAAATTCACCAAATTTCCTATTTTCCCGAAATCTTGACTTTAATTTGTAGCCCAAAAATGGCCAGAATGAGTTCCAGGAAGAGAGAAGCTACTTTTTGTAGCTTCTCTTTTTTTGTGGAAAACTCATTCTGGAAGCAAAATTTGATTCTGGAAGCAAAAAAAGAATGTGTTTTTACTAAACGCCTTTTTTCATCCAGAATGCAAAAATTGCTTCAGAATGCATTCCGGAAATTTTTTAACAAACACATTTCTTTCCGGAATGCATTTTGGAGCAGAAATTTTGCTCCAGAATTGATTCCATGCGCACCCTTATAGTTGAGAATGCAGCGGCGGTAAATGGGAATGGGAATGGTGACCGTACAACGCATGGACTGGTCGAGCAGTTTTTGAAGCTGCGACCCCCGAAATTTGCTAGAATCAGAGATCCCGAAGAGGCGGAATCCTGGATCGATGAATTACAGAAAGCGTTTGAACTTCTGCGATGTTCTGAGGAAAATAAAGTCACCTTAGTAGCCTATCAATTGCAAGGGAATGCCAACTATTGTTGGAAAGCAACCAAGGAAACTGTGTTCCCAAAAAATGCTGTGGTAAATTGGAATGCTTTCGTTGAAGCATTCAACGGAAAGTATTTCTCCGAGTGTGTTCGTGATTGTAAAATGAAAGCATTTCTGCAACTCCAGCAGGGAAATATGACGGTGGACCAGTATGAAGCAAGGTTCACCCAGTTGTCAAGGTACGCCCCTAGACTTATCGAAAACCCCGTCAACAGGGCAAAACGATTTTGTGATGGTCTCAAACCTGACATCCGGAGTCAGCTAGTGCTGCTGAATTTGAAGGATTATAATAAATTGTATGAACGAACTCAAATGATCGAGAAAGATTTGTTGGAAAGGGCGACTTCAACAAGACCTTATTACTCTATTCCTCAAATGGATCAACATTTGGGCAAGAAGCCAGTGACAAGGGGAAAACGTCCCTTTATTCCCAATAAGAAGTGGAATTTTCAGCAGCCAGCAAATGTTCCTGGTAATACTTGTTCTACTTATGGGAGACAGCATGGCGATGCCCCGTGCCCCATTCGTATGGGAACGTGTTTCAGGTGTGGCCAACAAGGTCAAATGGTCAGGGATTTTCCATAACGACGACAGAACATACCTTTGAAGCAAAGGTAGACAGCAGCATCAACTGGAGTTCAACCTCATGCCAACAACGGTGATCGTCCTCCGGCTCAAGGATGAATATATGCACTTACTCAAGAGGATGCTGAGAACTCTGACGCGGTGATCATAGGTATGTTTTCTTCTCAATAACCGTGTTGCATATGCGTTAACTGATACTGGAGCTACACATTCATTTGTATCTAGCCAATTTGTACGTTTGGCCAAACTTGAGGTGAAACCGTTAGAAAATGCACTTAGTATTTCTACCCCGATGAAAAATGAAGTGGAGACTACCCTAGGATGTCAATGGTGTAAAATAATTATAGGCGGACTTGTGGATGTTATAAATCTAGCGGTATTGGCCATGTATGATTTTGACGTTATCGTTGGTATGGATTGGCTTAGTCAACATCGAGCTAAGATAGATTGTTATAGCAAAGTGATTTAATTTTATCCCCCTGATCGCCCATGCTATACATTTGTGGGAAATGGAGGAGGACCTTCTACTCCTCTGATTTTTGCTTTAGAAGCAACCCGACTATTGCAGGAAGGTTGTCAAGGATTTCTTGCAACAGTAGAAAATACAGTAAAGGAAGACGAACTAAAGTTAGAAGATATTCTGGTAGTGCAAGAATTTTCGGATGTTTTTCCAAAAGAATTACCAGGTTTACCTTCAGAGAGTGAGATTGAAATTACTATCGAAGTAGCACTTGGAACCAAGCCTATTTCAAAAGCTCCATACAAAATGTCCTTAACCGAGCTGAAAGAATTGAATGTGCAAATGCAAGAATTACTGGACAAGGGTTTCATTCGTCCAAGTGCATCACCCTGGGGTGCTCCAATATTATTTGTAAAGAAGAAAGACGGTTTATTACGGCTATGCATTGACTACCGGCAACTTAATGGGTTGCTATAAAAAATAAGTACCCACTGCCGAGAATTGATGATTTATTTGATCAACTCCAAGGAGCATAGTGTTTTCCAAGATCGACTTAAGATCGGGATATCATTAGCTAAGAATCAAGAAGGAAGATATTCCAAAGACGGCATTCCGAACCCGATATGGCCATTATGAATTCACCGTTATGCCATTCGGTTTGACGAATGCTCTAGCAGCTTTTATGAACCTGATGAATTGAGTGTTCAAGCCATACTTGGATCGTTTCGTCATAGTTTTTATCAACGACATCCTAATATACTTGAAGAATTTGGCTGAACATTAACAACATCTGAGATTCGTGCTTCAAACTCTCCGAGAACACTCACTTTATGCAAAATTCAATAAATGCTAGCTCTGGCTATCTTGCGTAGTATTTCTCGGCCACGTGATTTCAAGAGATGGCATATCAGTGGATCCATCCAAAATTGAAGCGGTAGTTAATTGCCCAAGGCCAACGGCTGTCACTGAAGTTCGAAGTTTCTTGGGTTTGGAGGGATATTACAGAAGTTTCGTGGAAAGATTCTCTAGCATCGCTATCCCCTTAACGTGATTGCTTAAGAAGGAGACAAAGTTCGAATGAAACGACAAATGTGAGTGAATCATCCAAGAATTGAAGCAAACACTGACGACTGCTCCTATTCTGACCATACCTAAGGGACCAGGAGGATTCGAAATATATAACGATGCCTCTCATAAGGGGCTAGGCTGTGTATTGATGCAGGATGGCAAAGTGGTGGCCTTTGCCTCGAGACAATTGAGGCTGTATGAATTGAATTATCCGACTCATGATCTGAAACTTGCTGTAATTATGTTTGCCTTAAAAATTTGGTGACACTACTTATATGGGGAGCAATTTGTCATTTATACGGATCATCAGAGTTTGAAATATTTGTTTTCTCAAAAGGAGCTGAATATGAGGCAAGGACGTTGGATGGAACTTCTCAAAGACTACGACTGCGAGATATTATACCATCTCGGCAAAGCAAATGAAGTTGCTGACGCTCTTAATCAAAAATCGGCCATCGCTTACTTGAGGAAGCTCGGGACTTGGACTTAAGCTGGAAGTTGGACGTCATCAAAATTTACTAGCTACTCTCAGAATCAAGCCAGACATCATTGTGAAAATCAAGGCGCTACAACAAACAAACCCGGAAATCTAAAAAGTCCAGAAGGATTTAGCAAAAAAGAAGAAATCTAATTTTCATGTGGTGGACTATGGAATCTTAAAGTTTAATGGACGTCTATGTGTGCCAAAGGATGAACAACTCAAGGAAGAAATCTTGACAGAAGCTCACAGGAGCAATTACAGTATTCATCCATGCAGCACCAAAATATACCAGAATTTGCGACAACATTTCTGGTGAAACGGCATGAAGACGGACATAGCTAAACATGTGGCTAAATGCTTGACGTGTCAACAAATTAAGGCTCAACATTGCAAGCCTGGCGGATTAATGCAACCATTGGAAATTCTTAAATGGAAATGGGAGCACATTACGATGGATTTCATAATGGGATCATCGAGAAGTCAGCGAGGAAATGATTCGATATGGGTGATCGTTAATCGATTGACAAAATCAGCTCATTTTCTTCTAGTGAGAAAGGATCTTCCATTGAAAGACCATGCCGAGTTATATGTTTGACATATTGTGCGATTACATGGAGTCCCATAACAGTCACATCGGGGAGAAGTGAGCGATAGCAAGCCAAAATTTTGTTGTTTATATGACTTTTTTTTTCGGAAGTGCCTTTGAAATAGGCATGTGAAAAATATCGTGTGAGGCTTGCTTAAGCCTGAGGTAGGGCGTGTATAATAAGCACGAGTCCATCATGTAAATACAACATGCACCATTTGCTTTATTTGCTTGGTTTTGTCTCGTTGAGTTGTTTCTGCATGCATGTCATATTAAAATCAACAAGACATTCTAACAATGATTTATGCTTCACAAGCTCGTTCCAATCATGGTTGGTCAACAAGTATCGTTCATGATTGTTTTGGGACGTGACAATTAATACCTTGAAAATATGTTAAATAAATTTAAACATCTCGGTTTCAAAGAAATGAGTACTCCATTTGATTCCAATACTAAATTAAATTATAATACTAGTAGAGCAATAGCACAACTCGAATATACCAGTCCTATTTGGTCTTTAATATATAGAATGCATTGTACTAGACCTGATATTATTTTTTCTATGTGTAAGTTGAGTAGATATGCTAGTATCCAAATATAGAACATTATAATGCTATTACCAGAATTTTTGGTTATCTTAAGAGAACTAAAAATATAACCAAAAATATGAGATTGTTCTATAATGATTATCCGGTTAGATTACAAATGTGCGTGATAACCATTTTGCTTTTGGATGGATTTTCACATTAGGTGGATGTGCTATATCTTGGGCGAGCAAGAAACAAACATGTATAACTCATTCAACGATGGAATATGAATTTATTGCTTTATTAGCAACTGAAAAAGAGGCTGAATAAATTAGAAATTTGTTGTTTGACATCAAATTATGGTCTAGTCCTATGCCTCATAATTTGGAATGAGCTTATAATAGCACTTGTAATGACAAGTCTAGACATATCAGTTTAAGACATGAGTATGTGAGACAATTGATTCATAATGGTACCATACCAATTATATATGTGAGGTCAAGCAAGAATCTAGCTAATCCCTTTACAAATGCTCCACCAAGAGATATGGTAAAGATGACCTCAAAAAAAAAAGGGTTGAAACCCTTTGACTGAAATCACCTGAAATGGTAACCTCTAATACTACTAGTAGTATATTACTAGTTATAAGATTTAATAGGTAAGAACAAGTTACTGAAAGTGATTGTTTGATACTGACATTAGCCTATATATGAGAAGTTAGTATCGTCTACTACGTTTTGTAGGCTGAGTTATATTCTCAATGAAGTATAATACAGATTAGTAATGTGTTTATTAGTAACAAAAACACATAGTAGACACTTCACCTATATGAGCTTAGAAACAGTGCCGCTTCTTACGAAATTTAGGGTTACTTTCTACAGAGTTCATGAAACAGGAACAAACACAAGGCCATAATAGTACTAAGTAAATCATAGAATTTCTCATTAAAACAAGATGATAATATTTGTGTAATATATCCTATTCTAATATGAATGGATAGATAGCATCTGGCGCAATATTCTTGCATAACATGGGATCAGGTGTAATGTATAGGGATAGAATGAGGAGCTTTAATGGATGGTTAGAGCAACGAGAGGTAAAGATTTGGCAGCGAAACTCCTCAAAGTATCTTTCCTAGCGACTGTATATTGCACTTGGATGGAGCGCAACCATAAACGGTTTCAAAACAATCCAACTGACATTGAGATTATTTTGGCGAAGGTGTGGAAAAATGTAAGAGGTAGAGTTTCTCTATACCAAAAAATCAAACCTTTGCAAGCTAACTTTGCTTTAGCTACTTTATGGAGACTTCCTACCTCCATATTCTCGAATTATTAGTACTAGTTGTACATCATCTGTTATATACTACTTACATTTTACACCAAATATATATATATATATATATATATATATATATCCTATTCTATTATTAAAGTAGAAAGTTTAAAGCTACAGCTATTTGTAACTTTTATAGAATGTTGTGATACTTGAACTAAATAAAAGTTAAACTTGAAAGAGACATTTATGTATGAGGATTGATCTTATGGAAATTTTGGCCATATATTTTTTACATATTGTTTTTTGAATTTTTTTTACAAACAAAGTAGGGAATTGTTGGTAATTTATTTATAAACAAACAAAAAGGTGCCTTGTCCCTCAGGACAATTACTTATAAGTGGTTATCTAGCATTTATTTCTTATGGATACAACCTTTGAAACCTTGTTCAAATATTTTTTTGTTATTAATTACTCAACGTTTTTGTTCAATAGGTGAACTTCCATTTTCGTTTCTTTCTAAATATATACGGTCATTGTTTTCTATTGTTTCCCTTTAGGAGTTCCTAGAGAAATACCAAAATTGCTATATGGTATTCTCGCTTGAAACTTCGTTGTATCTTGAAGATTTTTTGTCAGTAACCATCAGCAACATTTGTGGGGCAAATAATTCCTACGCCTCAAAGTCTGGCTCCATTCTTCTTCCTATTGCTTGATTTTTCTCCAACATTTGTATCACGCAGTGTTTAACCCTTACAATTTCTTGTGAGACAATTTCTCTTTCTCACAAAGGAATTCATAAAATCCATACCACAAGATTCTCTAACTTAGACACTCTACTATTGGATGCACTTACAAGAACAACACAATTGATAGTTGCTCACTTACGAGCAAAATTCCAATTTCTTTTGCAGGTTCAAATCGGGACATATTCTCAACACCGTACTTTAAAATTCTTATAATTAGAGCTATTATTTTGATTACGATCTCCAGAACATTTCCCTCAAGGCCACTTTTTAAATGTCCAAATAAGGAAATTTGGTTATTTTAAATACATTGTCTATGATATCCTGAAAATTCGACCAAATTTGGTGATTTATGAAATGGTGATTTCATCGACGCTCTATTAGTTAATTCTTGCTCTGGCCTAATCACCCAGAGAATACTAACCAAAAGGGAAAGGCTATCGAAGAATTTATTTCTAGCAGCCGCCTATTAGTTCGAGATAAACTATAAGTGCGATTAATCGATTTTAGCCATCACATGAGAGACTGTCCACGCCATCACATGAGAGACTGTGGTTGTAGCCAGCTCGGCCATCACATGAGAGACTGTCCATGCCAAGTCACGGGAGCGCAAGGACTAGTACAGCAGGTAGGGCAACCTGCAAGGAATGCCCCGCCGAACCAGTTGAACTGACCCCAAGTTCAAGAAAGGGTCTATGCTGTCACAAGGAAGGAGGCGATAGACTTGCCTGCCGTAATTACAAGTACGGTCTCGTTACATGACCATGCTGCTTATACTTTGTTTGATCCTGGAGCTACGTATTCATTTGTGGCTAAGAAATTTGTGGAATTAGTGGGGTTAAGTCCGAAACCGCCGGGAGTGGTTTATAGTATTTCTACCCCTTTAAACGATAGCGTAGTTTCCGTAGTAAGTTGTACTGGTTGTAAGTTATTTGTTGGCGGTCATGAGGACAACATAGATTTGATTGTCTTGACAATGTTTAACTTCAACGTGATTATTAGGACGGATTGGCTCACCATACAACGAGCGACGGTAAACTGTTACCGCTAGACGATTCAGTTTGAGCCTTTAGGGAGTGTTGGTTTTGAGTTTGTCGAGAATCGAGGAGGACCATCGATTCCTTTAATTTCGTCACTTGAAGTTACTTTGTTGTTGGACGAGGGTTATCAAGGCTATTTGGCAACTGTAGTCGACACCTTAGTCGAGGAGTAGAGACTACAAGACATTGTTGTAGTACAGGAATTTTCGGATGTTTTTCCTCAAGAATTGCCTGGATTACCCCCAGAAAGGGAAATAGAATTCGTAATTGAGTTGGCCCTTGGTACAAAGTCAATTTCTAAGGCACCTTATAGGATGGTGCTATCAGAACTGAAGGAGTTAAAGGTTTAAATGCAAAAGTTATTGGACAAAGGATTTATTCGTCCTAGTGCATCACCTTGGGGAGCGCCAGTTCTGTTTGTAAGGAAAAAGGATAAGTCGTTGCGCCTTTGCATTGACTACTGACAACTTAATCAGGTGACGATTAAAAATAAATATCCGTTGCCAAGGATAGATGATTTGTTTGACCAACTTCAAGGAGCTTCGATATTTTCGAAGATAAACCTGAGGACAGGTTATCACCAACTGAGGATCAAGACGGAAGATATATCGAAAACAGCATTTCAAACACGCTATGGCCATTATGAGTTTACTATGATGCCGTTTAGTCTTACAAATGCATCTGCAGCTTTTATAGATTTAATGAATAGGGTGTTCAAGGAGTATTTGGACAAGTTTGTGATCGTGTGCATTGATGACGTTTGGTGTATTCAAAGAGTTATGAGGAACACAGACGACACTTGAGGACAATGCTATAAACTCTTCGAGATCATAAGCTGTATGCCAAGTTTAGTAAGTGCAAGTTTTGGTTAACTCGAGTGGCATTTCTTGGACATGTGATTTCTGGAGAAGGGATTTCAGTGGATCCAGCTAAGATTAAAGTAGTTATGAATTGGCCAAGGCCAATGACGGTAACTAAAGTTCGAAGTTTCTTGGGATAGACCGGCTATTATAGAAGATTCGTGGAGAAGTTTTCTACGATAGCCATGCCCTTGACGCGATTGCTAAAAAGGGATACAAAGTTTGAATGTACGGATAAGTGTGAGCGAAGTTTTCAAGAGCTTAAACAGAAGCTAACTACTGCCTCTTTTTTGACATTACCATCTAGATCGGGAGGTTATGAAATTTATAGTGATGCATCGTACAAAGGATTGGGATGCATCTTAATGCAACATGGAAGAGTTATGGCAAAATGCATCCCGACAATTGAGACCGCATGAGTTGAATTATCGGACACACGACTCAGAATTAGCGGCAATCATTTTTGCGCTAAAGATCTAGAGGCATTATTTGTGTGGGGAAAGGTTTCCTATTTATACAGATCATTAGAGCCTAAAGTATTTGTTCTCGCAAAAGGAATTGAACATGAGGCGATGCAGGTAGAGCTTAATTATTATGACTACGAAATTCTATACCATCCTGGTGAGGAAAACATGGTAGCTGATGAGCTAAGTCGGAAGTCTTCAATTGCACATATGATGGTTCAAGAGTGGCTTTTATTTGAAGGAATTCGAGGCTCGGATTTCAAGTTTAAGGTAAATCACCTCTCGAGTTTAATGGCTACTCTTAGGATTGAGCTCGAAATGCAAATCAGGATTAAAGCAGCGCAACCTTCCGATCTTGAACTTCAAAAGATTTTGCAAATGGGCACAGCTAAGAGAAATCCTGACTTTCAAATTTCTAAAGATGGGATCTTAAAGTTTCGTGGACGGTTGTGTGTGCCTAATGACGAAAGACTTAAGGAGGAAATTTTGGCAGAAGCTCATTGCAGTAACTATAGTATCCATCCGGGCATCACGGAGATGTATCATAACCTACACCAATATTATTGGTTGAATGGCATGAAGGGAGATATTGCTAAGTATGTGGCTAGATGCTTAACGTGTCAACAGGTGAAAGCACAACATTGTAAGCCTGGTGGATTACTGCAACCTCTAAAAATTCTAGAATGGAAATGTAAGCATATTACGATGGATTTCGTGACGAGTTTACCAAAGAGCCAAAGAAGCAATGACTCTATTTGGGTTGTAGCGGATAGACTCACAAAGTCTGTTCATTTCATTCCGGTACGAAAGGACTTTGCCTTGGACAAGCATACTGAGTTGTATGTAAGAAATATAGTTTGTCTTTATGGTGTGCCAGTGACGATCACGTCGGATCGAGATCCCAAATTCACCGCCACATTTTGGAAAAGCCTTTATGTTCGTAAAATTCTGAACATGTCAACAAACGTGTTGAACAAGTAACATAATGATGAGAAGAGTATCGTCCCATAGAGATTGATGATAATAAACCAATTATATATTAAAAATGGACTAATTCTAAAATTTATCTAACTGATCAAAATATAATTAAGAATAAATAAAAATTGACAATTTTTAAAAACGAAATTTTATAACTAAAGGCAGATAATCAATCAGGTAAAATATGTTAAAGCATCCGATTTCATCATAATCACTAGATATGAATTTCGAATCATTATGCATACAAGAACAATATCAAACATGTGATAGCGGAATTTCCTAATCTATTTACTATCCTATCTCTAGGTATAACAAACCTACTTAGTTTATCAATTCACTATATTTCTATGTGAATTTAAATAAACATAAGCGCATTAAAATCTGTGAATATTCCCGGTTTACAATGAATCTTTTGGACCACCTTATCACCCAAAGCTACATAAATAACATGGTATATTTCTATCCACATTTAATTCATGGTTATATATTATAAGGAGCAATTGTATATTATTACTTTTCAGTCTCAAACATGCACATTAGATCATTTAAGTAGTGGCCAGTCACCTAAACGCATTAAGCACAATAATATATAACTCACATGAATGAAATTACTTGCAAAGCATAAAAAAACATGAAATTCATATCATCATGGTTAGGCTACATCGTAGCTCTAACAAAGAAAATTAGAACATAATAGAAGAAGAAACAAAAATAGAAATTAAATCAAACATCTTGAATCAAAGAATAAGAATTCTGTCACCACTTTTGTCTTTTCTTCAAAATACTTGAAAAACTCTTAGAACACTGAAAACAAAAACGATCTCTCTCCCAGACTCTATGTTCCTCCAAGTTATCCTATTTATATAATAACATCCAAGACTCCTCTCACAAGGCAATTACTTCTTTTTTCGCATAAAATTAGGGAATAAATCGCAGAATTCCCAATGTGATATCCATCTTTTGACTCTTCTCTGGGCCGCATATTCCTTTCCTTCTTTTTGCCATATTTTCCTTATTTCCTCCATATCTCAATATTATGCATAAACAAGGAAATATTAAGTAAATAAAAGGAAATCCAAATATATTCTAACAAATTTTGCATTATTTATTGCCTAAAGTAGATAAAATAACTCTATTTTTATAGAGTTATCAAACCCCCAAACTTAACATTTTGCTAGTGCTCGAGCAAAAGCAAGATATAAGACATACTCAAGTTAACAGCCCCCTCTATGACTTCCTTCCATAATTGCTCAAAATCACAATTCAAAGAAAAACTCAAATTTCATCCAAACATTGACATAGATTCATAAGTTAAAATCGATTCTAACTATGTGATCCAAGTGTGTGTGTGAGTCCTCATCTTTTCGAATTATATGCAATTCAAATAAGTTCACATTGGTATGCAACCTCTCAAAAACTCTTTATAATTATAACCAAATCTCATAGGTTTGCTTTCAATTCCTCTCTCCACTAATGTAAGCTAATCATCCAACCAAAAATCAATAGGATTTTCCTCAGGTTATAATGTAAGGCCGGGCTAACGGTGAGATAATGATAAATTTAAGCTCAAATCACCCATGAACACATTGATTTCTAGGATCTAATTAGAGCACATGTCACAATACCCAATTTCTCATCTTTAAAATAATCTTTCTGCCACTACAGATCATCATTCTTCCTCTTTTTTTTTTTTGGTAAAGTTCTTCCTCTTCCTCTTTTTTTTGTTCCTTTTTTTTTCTCTTTTTTTTTTCTTCATTGCTTTATGGTGGAGTTCCTCTCTAAGTTCCTCCTAATATAACGTGAACATTCCCAACCCATTGAGTATCCAAAAGGCTCACTCAATTGAAAGTTGGATAGGGAACCATAAAAGCAATATTTTATTTTTGTCTTTTTTTTTCTTTTTCTTCTTCTTCTTTTTTTTGAAGAAGATACACCCAAACAACCATAGCAATCAAATTACTTCCATGCTCCATCCTTCCTCCCAAATTGCTATTATGCTCAAATAAACTTTTATCCTAAAAAAATCAACATGTTCATGGGGCGTGGGACAATGATATAATTTAGCAAAAGGTAAGCTAAAAAGTACGTGGATGACAATAAAAGATTGGACAATAATTAAGACTCAATGGGGTGACTATGGATAAATAAACAGGGTTGGCTTAAAAGGCTCAATCGATCCAAAAATTGCCTAAATCATTTTCTCAGTTAGATGTAGCCTAGGATTTCGCCTCAAGAGAAAATCAAACAAATTCTAAGATTTGAGTGATATCTAAGAAAAGCACATACTTCACATGAATGTTCTCTAGATGTACACACTACTAAAAAATTAAGGACTTCTAGTGCTCAGTAAGTGGATCGACATCATCAGAATCAAAATTAACTCACATATCATTCGCAAGTTTGAACAAAATTTAAATTTTCCTAAGAATCGCAACAATTCACAACAAGGAATGCAACAAAAAAGACATTCGGATTTAGCAAAAAAAAAATTGAGCAAAAATTTTATCTCCCCCCAAACTTGACTAAAGCATTGTCCTTAATGTGAAAAACAAAAGAAACAAAAGAAAAATAGGAACAAGAAAACTCCCCTTGCTGTGGGATGTGTCCATAGATGGTCTTGATGACTAAACTCTAAAAAGGTGATCCTTCAAGAAAGAAAATTAACTTGGATAAAAATTATTAATTATATATATTTTTTAAAAAATGAACGTAAAAATTAATGAAGAAACATAATAAAAATGCTTGGGTTGCCTCCCAAGAAGCGCTTGCTTTATAGTTTTCAGCCAAACTATCTCATATGTCGCCACTATGGAGAATGAAGTTCAATAGTGGTCTTCTGTTCGTTGTAACCACCTTCGAAGCAGGGCTTCAAACGTTGACCGTTCACCTTAAATATGCCTTCGGTATCATGTGCAACTTCAATTGCTCCGTATGGAAATACCTGTGTGACTGTATAAGGACCAGACCATCGAGAACGTAACTTTCCTGGAAAAAGTTTAAGACAAAAGTTATAAAGTAAAACTTTTTGACCAATTTCAAACTCTCTTCTGAATATGCGTTTATCATGCCATCTTTTGGTATGCTCTTTTTACATCTTAGCATTTTCATTGGCCTCATTGCGAAATTCCTTCCATTCATTTAGTTGCAACAATCTTTTTTCACCTGCAGACTGCATGTCAAAATTCAGAAATTTTAATGCCCAATATGCTTTGTGCTCTAATTCCACCGGTAGATGACAAGCCTTCCCAAACACTAGCCTAAAAGGAGACATCCCAATTGGGGTTTTAATTGCTGTCCTATAGGCCCAAAGTGCATCATCCAGTTTCATTGACCAATCTTTCCTAAAAGCATTCACTGTTTTTTCTAAAATTCTCTTGATTTCCCTATTTGAAACCTCTACTTGACCACTAGTTTGAGGATGATAAGGGGTTGCAACCTTATGTGTGACTCCATACTTATTCAAAAGTGCTTCAAATTGTTTATTGCAAAAGTGTGTCCCCCTATCACTTATGATTGCCCTAGGAGTGCCAAATCACGTAAAAATATTTTTCTTCAAGAATTTGACAACAGCCTTAGCATCATTTTTTGGCAATGCTACAGCTTCTACCTACTTAGACACATACTCCACAGCTAGTAAAATGTATAAATTACCATAAGAAGATGTAAAGGGTCTCATGAAATCAATACCCCAAACATCAAATAATTCACACACAATAATGTTGTTTAAAGACATCTCATTTTTTCTAGAAATATTTCTAGTTCTCTAACATCGGTCACATGAAGCTACAAAGGAGTAAGCATCTTTAAAAAGTATAGGCCAATAAAATCCAGATTGTAAAACCTTAGCTGCAGTTTTGGTAGCACCAAAATGACCACCTGCCTCTTTGTCATGACAATGATGCAGAATATTTGCCATTTCTTCGTCTAGAACACATCTTCTTATGATTTGGTCTGCACATACCTTAAAAAGAAAAGATTCTTCCCAAAAATAATTTTTAACATCAAAAAAGAATTTTTTTCTTCTGTTGATATGACAATTCAGGAGGAAGAATATTACTTACTAGATAATTCACAAAATCAACATACCAAGGAATTTTTGTGGATTTGATGGAAAAAATTTTCTCATTAGGGAACTCTTCCATAATTGGACTTACCTCTTCCTTTAAATTCGGAATTCTTGACAAGTGATCTGCAACTAGATTTTCAGTCCCCTTCTTATTTTTGATTTCCAAATCAAATTCTTGCAGCAATAGAATTCACCTGATTAAATGTGATTTTGATTCTTTCTTTTCAAGTAGATACTTAATAGTAGAGTGATCAGAATAAACCATAACTTTTGAGCCAATTAAATAAGAACGAAATTTATCAAAAGCAAAAACTACTGCCAAAAGTTCCTTTTCTGTTGTGGCATAATTTAATTGAGCTCCAGATAGGGTGCGACTTGCATAGTATATGGTTCGAAAAATTCCATCCCTTCTTTGTCCAAGTACGGCTCCAACAACCGAGTCACTAGCGTCACACATCAATTCGAAAGGTAAATCCCAAGTAGGCGCAGTCATGATTGAGGCCGAAATTAACTTCTCCTTCAATGTGTTGAACGCCTGCAAACAATCATCAGATAAGTCAAATTTAGAATCTTTTTCCAACAATTTAGAAAGAGGTCTAGCAATCTCAGAAAACTTTTTAATGAAACACCTATAAAATCCTGCATGTCCCAAAAATCCTTGAACAAGCTTTACAGAGGTAGGAGGCGGCAGTTTTGAAATAACTTCAATCTTAGCTCGGTCCACCTCAATTCTTCTTATAGAGATCTTATGGCCTAGCACAATGCCTTCCTGCACCATAAAGTGACACTTCTCCCAATTCAAGACAAGATTAGTCTCCTCACATCTTTGTAACACCAAAGCTAAATTATTCAAGCATGAATTAAAAGATGAGCCAAAAACAGAAAAAATCATCCATAAATATCTCAATATATTTTTCCATCATGTCAGAAAAAGTAGCCATCATGCATCTTTGAAAAGTAGCAGGCGCATTACAAAGACCAAAAGGCATCCTCCTATAGGCAAAAGTACCATAAGGACAAGTAAAAGTAGTTTTTTCTTGATCCTCAGGTGCAATAGGGATTTGATTACAACCAAAATATCCATCTAAAAAATAGTAAAACTCATGCCCTGCAAGTCTCTCCAACAATTGATCAATAAAAGGTAAAGGAAAGTGATCTTTACAGGTGGCATCATTCAATTTTCTATAATCCATGCAAACACGCTATCCAGTAATGGTTCTAGTGGGAATTAATTCATTATCATTATTTAGTTGAACAGTCATACCTCCTTTTTTTTTAACAACTTGCACAGGACTTACCCAGGAACTATCAGAGATAGGATAGATGATCCCTGCATCAAGTAACTTAATTACCTCAGCTTTCACCATTTCCTGCATTTTTGGGTTCAAACGCCTCTGAGGTTGGATAGTGGGTTTATATTGTTCCTCCATCAAAATTTTGTGCATGCAAATTGAAGGACTAATTCCCTTGATGTCAGCTATTTTCCATCCAATTGCACCTTTATGCTCTCTCAACACTTTGAGCAGTTTCTCCTCCATCAAATCTGTCAAAGAAGAAGAAATAATTACCGGTAAAGAGGAAATTCCATCTAAATAAGCATATTTCAAATGAGAAGGTAAGGGTTTGAGTTCAAGAATATAAGGCTCTTCAATTAGTGGTTTCGTTGTGTGTTCTCCCAACTCCTCAAATTTTGTTGTCTTAGGCCTTGAATATGTTGGATTTGCCTCCATAAAATTTGCGTACTCCATTATCTCCTCATTCTCAATTTCTCTGTCTTTTGGTTAAACCAAACATGCTTCAAGTGGATCTTTAAAAAATATTTTCTTGAAAAACATTATTCACCAACTTGTCAACTGTCTCAACTCTAAAACAAGAATTATCATCATAGGGATATTTCATTGCTTTAAAAACATTGAAAGAAACAAGATCATTTTGAACTCTAAGAATCAACTTCCCTTATTGTACATCAATAAGAGCTCTTGCTGTTGCTAGAAAAGGACGACCTAAGATAAGTGGTACCTCAAAATCTTCCTCCATGTCAAGAACTATGAAATCTGCAGGAAAAATAAACTTGTCAACTTTTACCAATATATCTTCCACAATACCTCTCGGATATTTAATTGATCGATCAGCCAGTTGAAGCGACACCGTAGTTGCTTTTACTTCACCCAATCCTAATTTGCTAAAAACAGAGAAATGCATCAAATTAATACTTGCACCTAAATCACATAATGCCTTTTCAAAGTAAGAATCTCTAATAGTGTAAGGAATTGTAAAACTCCCTGGATCTTTTAACTTCGGAGGTAATTTATTTTGTAGGATGGTCGAACATTCCTCATTCAACTTCATAGTTTCCTTCAAAAATTTTGCATAGCTAGGCATTTGCGCTGAAGCATATGCAAAAGGAATATTAATGTGCAATTTTTTAAAAACATCAAGAAATTTAGAAAATTGCTTATCTATTTTGTGCTGCTGGAGTCGCTGAGGGAATGGAACTGGCGGCACGTATGGCTTGGGATTATTTGGAAAAAGTTTTGTCTTGCCTATCTCCTTTGATTATTTCTTGACCTCTTCTTCTTTGTCTCTGGAAATCTCTTGTTTGGTATCTTCTTCACCAACTTATTTACCACTTCTCAGGATTATAGCTTTCACAATTTCAATTGGATTTTTCTCTGTGTTGCTAGGCAAAGAACCCTGTTGTCTCCCAGGCATCATGTTTGCTAACTTCCCCAATTGCATCTCCAGATTTCTAATTGAAGCCTCTTGATTCTGAAATCTCACATCTGTGCTCTTGATGAAGTCCTGAGTAGTGTTGGCAAGTTTTGTGACTATATCTTCTAGACTGGACTTTGTCTCTTCTGGTTGTTTGAATCCCAGTGGCAGTCTTGTCATATTTTGATTATTCCATGAAAAATTTGGATGATTGTGCCATCTCGAACTGTACGTGTTGGAGTAGGAATTATTCTGTGATCTGTTAAAATTCCCAACAACGTTAGCATTTTCATTAGATTGAGCAAAAGTGTTACCTACCTGACATTCTGTGCTAACATGTCCTCCACCACAGAAATCGCATGTCATATTCTGAATTTTTATGCCTGAAACACTCATATTATCTATCTTTTTGTCGAGTGCTTCAATTTGTGCAGTGATTGCCGTGAAAGCATCCACTTCATGAACTCCGCTAGCTTTTCGCACTGATATCCTCTCGGTAGGCCACTGACAACTATTGGATGCCATCTCCTCTAACAAGTTATAGGCTTCTTCTGGTGTTTTATTATTCAGAGTTCTCCCTGCAGCTGCATCAATCATAGAACGGAGATTCGTACTGCACCCATTATAAAAAGTTTATACTTGCATCCATACGGGTAATCTATGATGTGAGCATCTCCTAAGAAACTCCTTAAATCTTTCCCATGCTTCATACAATGATTCATTATCCATCTGCATAAAATTAGTAATATCGTTACGCATTTTTGCAGATTTTACTAGTGGAAAGAACTTACCAAGAAATTTTTGGGCCATATCATTCCATGTAGTGATCGATCCTGCAGGAAGAGAACAGAGCCAACCTTTAGCTTTGTCTCTAAGAGAGAATGGAAATAATCTCAATCTAATAGCATCATCTGAAACTCCATTATATTTAATTGCGTCACAGATTTCAAGAAAAGCATCGATGTGAGCATTTGGATCATCGCTTGGTAGCCCACTAAATTGCACTGATTGTTGAAGCATCTGAATCAGTTATGGCTTGATCTCAAAGTTGTTTACTTGAATTACAGGTCTCCTAATACTTGATGTGGTGCCCTCAATTGTTGGTGTAGCATAATCTTTCAAAAGTCTACGTTGATTTCTACCATCATCAACTCCCTCCATCTTTTTAATGTGATTTCTCTATTCTCTTAGTCGCCTTTTAAATGTGCGTTCAATTTCTGGATCAAACTCAGTAAGTTTTCCTTGTTGGCTACGTGTCATGCACCAATGTATACTCTGAAAAATAAATAAATAAATAAAAGCTAGATTAAACTTAGAATTATCCGATATCAATATTAATTGGTATTAAATAAACAATCCCCGGCAACGGTGCCAAAAACTTGTTCGTAAAATTCTAAACATGTCAAGGAACATGTTGAACAAGTAATGTAATGATGAGAAGAGTATCGTCCCACAGAGATTGATGATAATAAACCAATTAAATATTAAAAATGGACTAATTCTAAAATTTATCTAACTGATCAAAATATAATTAAGAATAAATAAAAATTGACAATTTTTAAAAACGAAATTTTATAACTAAAGGCAGATAATCAATCAGGTAAAATATGTTAGAGCATCCGATTTCACCATAACCACTAGATATGAATTTCGAATCATTATGCATACAAGAACAATATCAAACATGTGATAGTGAAATTTCCTAATCTATTTACTATCCTATCTCTAGGTATAGCAAACCTACTCAATTTATCAATTCGCTATATTTCTATGTGAATTTAAATAAACATAAGCGCATTAAAATCTGTGAATATTCCCGGTTTACAATGAATCTTTTGGACCACCTTATCACCGAAAGCTACACAAATAACATGGTATATTTCTATCCACATTTAATTCATGGTTATATATTATAAGGAGCAATTACATATTATTACTTTTCAGTCTCAAACATGCACATCAGATCATTCAAGTAGTGGCCAATTACCTAAACGCATTAAGCATAATAATATATAACTCACATGAATGAAATTACTTGCAAAGCATAAAAAAAACATAAAATTCATATCATCATGGTTAGGCTACATCGTAGCTCTAACAAAGAAAATTAGAACATAATATAAGAAGAAACGAAAATAGAAATTAAATCAAATATCTTGAATCAAAGAACAAGAATTCTGTCACCACTTTTGTCTTCTCTTCAAAATACTTGAAAAACTCTTAGAACACTGAAAACAAAAACGATCGCTCTCCCAAACTCTATGTTCCTCCAAGTTATCATATTTATATAATAACATCCAAGACTTCTCTCACAAGACAATTACTTCTTTTTTTGCATAAAATTAGGGAATAAATCGCAGAATTCCTAATGTGATATCCACCTTCTAGCTCTTCTCTGGACCGCATATTCCTTTCCTTCTTTTTGCCATATTTTCCTTATTTTCTCCATATCTCAATATTATGCATAAACAAGGAAATATTAAGTAAATAAAAGGAAATCCAAATATATTCTAACAAATTTTGCATTATTTATTGCCTAAAGTAGATAACATAACTCTATTTTTACAGAGTTATCATTTTAAAATGCCATGGACGATAGAGTGTCGTACGTAGAAAGACTAGTGAGAATTGAGGATCGAAAGGAGCAAGTACTATGAAACAAGACTATTCCTCTAGTCAAGAATGTGTGGCATCATCATGGAACCGAGGGAGCCATGTGGGAAAGTGAAGAGATAATGAGGCATCAATACCCCTTTCTTTTTGAGGAATTAGATATAAATTCAAATTTCGAGGACGAAGTTTTTGTAAGGGGGAAGAATTGTGATATCCTAAAAATTCGATCAAATTTGGTGATTTATGAAATTATGATTTCATTGACGTTCTATTAGTTAATTCTCGCTCTGGCCTGATCACCCATGGAATACTAACCAAAAGGGAAAGGCTATTGAAGAATTTATTTCTAGCAATCGCCCGTTAGTTTGAGATAAACTACAGTGGCGATTGATCGATTTCAGCCACGAATTATGATCGGACTTTGCTTGGCGAGTGCTCAAGGATATCACACCCAAATTATAGGACGTCGCCTCATAATTTTTATGAATTGGCTATCGAAAATTATTTGCTAACTTGCCCTTCTAAAAACCTCTTTGTTAGATTAAATCTTGGCCGTTGGAAGGAACTTGGAGAGCAAGGCTTAATCTTGGCCGTTGGATGGAACTTAGACTTTGAGGCCCCCCTTATTATGACTTGCATTAATTAGTTGGACTTTGGAGGCACCACCATCATGACATGCATTAATGGCCATAGGACTTTAGGAGCATCTCATCATGTTATTTTGTCAATTGTCCATTAATGCAAAGATTTTCAAGATCAAGTTATTAATGGCATTACATGATGATATTTTAGCTTTTATTCATTAATGCAAAGATTTTCAAGATCATTTCATTAATGGCCAAGATTTTCAAGGTCAATTTCATCATGACTTTTGACTCATGTTCATTAATGGCTAAGATTTTAAGAAGATTTGGTAATGATGGCCAAATCTATCCATTAAGGAAGGAAGATTTGGTAATGATGACAAAATCTAAGAAGATTTGGTAATGATGCTATTTTGTCTCTTCTTTGCTTGGGCTATGATAAATAGGGAGAGAGAGAGAGAGAGAGACAGAGAGAGAGTTCTGACGCCACTCTCTCCTCATCCTCACGCCATCACCCTTGAGCCTCGTGGATCGCCGTGTGCCATTCACCACCGTTTGCCACTTGCCGTGTCAAGCCGAGGCCACCATGGACAACTCGTGTCGTTGCCGTCGTCCTCGCGTTGTCGTCGTTTTTAGATGAGTAAGTTAACATCTAATCTCTTGCTTAGGGTAGTTTAACTAGTTATTATTTTAGTGTGATTAAACTTCTAGAATGAGCATTGGTGAGTCTTGATTGCTAGACTAAGTTGAAATAGATATTAGATGTGATTTGAACTCTTGGTGTGATATTTTCATGGCTGAGAAGTGGTGGATCTCAAAGTTAAAGGCATTTCTTGGAGTTTTTGTCTTGAATTCAGAACTGATTTTACTGTATGTCTCTGTTTTTCCTTATATATATATATATATATATAGAGCTTTTTATGGTTAGAATCTTGAAAAGTTCCTTCATCAAAGTTGTTCACAAGATCTTGATCTATAACATACTTAAATTTCAGATTTTTTGAGCTCAAATGGGTTATACAAAGATTCAATTTCTTACCGAATCAGGACTATTTTATACTGTGGATTTCGCGACCTTTGTGCATTCTCAAATTTTTATAAAAATTTCCAATTCGATTTTGACCATACTTTCTTCACAAGATTTGTAAACGAACCCATTTCTACAACGTATAAAAATTTCAAAGTGTTTTGAAAGGATTTGTTTTGTAAAACGAGTATTTCTTGTGGTTTAGTTCCCCTGCTCGGGCGGACTAGTTCTGGGTTGTATTCGAGCCATCAAAAGTGATCTTTGTGTAAGGATTTTGGGTTTGTGTTCTTCATGGAAAATATTTGTGAAGGCCTTGTTTATAACATATTCGAATTTTATAATTTTTGGAAACCATTTGCTATACTTTTAAAGTTGATTTCCCAAATCATGCAAATCTGTCCATTTTTACTAGAATTCCATAATCTGCAAGTCTTTACTTGAAATCTTTGGCTTTCGATTTTCGGCATAATAGAGACAGTAATCACAATTACCTAGCTTTTCAATAATGTTTATTTGGCTGTGATTTGATGTTGAATGCTTTTGTAAATTCATGTTTTAAAAGGAGGTTCACAAAGTCGATTGACCGTTTGCATGTGTGACTACTTGTTATTGTTGTATGGTATTGATGTGAGCACGATTCATGGATGCATTGGCTAAATGAAAAAAATAAGAATTGGCCTGAATGCTTGTGTGCTCGTGTGGTCACACGCTGGAGCTATCTTACCGTAAATCGCTTGACGATGCTTGATTTATTGGGGGTCTTGCTATAGATTGCTTGACAATACTCGATTTTATCGGATGCCTGAAGATTATCTAGATTGTTGATACTCCAAATGCTGGATCGCGGCCCGAGGGTGGATCCAATGCTCCTTACGGGATACCATCTTACTGTGTATCGTTTGATGCTGCCGTATTGGAATGCCATCATCCTGTGTATCGTTTGATGTTGTCGTGCCCGATGGGGTGGGACGATGCCCGGATATGCCGAAAGACTGCCATCTCGCTGTGTATCGCTTGATGTGTAGTGGCCAAGAGGGGTCGTAACAAATGGAATACGTGTGATGCATATTGCTTGATTATGAGGTAGAAACTACTAGGTATGGTATGGGATGTGCCCAAGTAGATTTTGCTTTATAATCGAGACACGCGCGACTGTGATGCATTGATGCATGAGAAATCTCATTACACGTTCTGGGTATGTGATATGTTTGATGCATCGCTATGACATATGACTATCTATGTTATGCATAATATGTGTGCCAAGGCAAGGTAAAGATGCCTATAGTTAGTTAATGATTTGTGTCCAGTGCATGGTCACATGATTAAGGACCCCCGAGGTGAGTTGACCTTCTAAACGGGGCTTAGGCGTTAACTTATTAAGATTTTTATCTTATTTGTGGTTGTTAAACATTTTCAGGTACATGTTGATGCACCCAGTATGGTTCGGGGTGTTTGGAAGCTGACTTTTGGTGAAGTAGATTGACCCTAGCCTGACATCTTTTGTAGATTTTTATGAAAATGCCCGAAATGGGCTTGTAAAACAATGTTCCCAGGGGTTAATCGAGTAAATGTTAAAATGGTGTTTTGATTTCAATGTTGTAAACCGTTTTCCTATCTATCCTTGTTTATTGTTATTGTTTGGGTGAATCTTTGTTTAGCTTCCGCATGCGTAATCGAAAAATAAAATGTTGCGTCGGCAACGCATCCTAGGACGTCGCATCACAATGACCATTGCAGGATGTTGTGCGCTTGCAGGGTTTGGGGTGTGACACTGTCTCTCTTGCTATGTAAAATCAGTGCATTTGGCAATCAAGACATTTCCTTATTATGTATACTTAATAACTACTTCAAGAGCATTGGTTAACAAGACTACAAGAAATGGCTGATTAGAGAGAGTAAAATTCTACAAAATAATGGCTAACACATGCAATCTGAGTCTGTCCAAATAAATGATATATAGCAATATAATCCACAACAAAGAGGGCTATTCATAAAAAATTTGGCTTGTCGAATCTATGATTTGACCAGGCTGATCAAATCTGTCTTTACTTTTCTCTTGAAAATGGTTTAGGCTGCTATCATTATCACACTCCGAGGTTGAGGAGTATGTGAGTTTCTGAGTCTTGCGTGACTCAGATCCAAGTTGAAGAACTGTGTTCTAGGAAGTGATCCATGATGGGATAAGTACACCACGAGTCTTTTATACAGCATTTACTTGAGTGCCATAACTTTCTTTTTTACCAATTGATTGCAATAACTTCTAAAAAAACGTTTATTTAAGTGTCATAACTTTGAATTGATCACTTGAGTACCATAACTTTTTAAAGACGTTCACCCTAGTGTTGAAAATCTGACGTGGCATGGCACTTGTTTGTGGCACTCAAGTAATCAATTGAAAAGTTATGTAGCACTTAAGTGCGGAAAAAAATTATTGCATTCAAGTGAGTGCCATACATAAGTCATGATACTCAAGTTATTGAAAACAAAAAAGTTATGACACTCAAATGACCGTTGTATGAAAGTTACGATACTTGTGAGGTCCTTTTCCTGATCCATGACATATACTAGGACAAGTCATCTAATAAAAGTAAAGTGTGAATTTCTCAATATAGTTGTTGAAGTAGTCCACGATTGTAAAAGATAATTACTAAGTTTCTTTTCTTGTCAACAAAACTATTAGTTAACTCTTTGATTGTGGGTTGATTTATGAATTACTCAAAAGAGCCTCTCCCAATCAATATGAGATTCAAGACGTCGCAACTCTCCCACTCAAATAATTGACGTCCTCATTAGTGTTGAGCCGTATTACCTAGTGATGCTCCCTCTATTTGATGTGCAGTCCGATCCATCTACCCCTTCTGCCATCTTAGAAGTTTGCCCATGGCTGCATCTTGTTCGAGCCCTCTTACACAGGCAATCGCTCCCTATCTTGATTGGATCGAATATGGGCCCAGTTTATCCACAAACCAAGCTTTTATTAAGGGAGTCTGGCTCTGATACCATTTGTAATAGCGGCTCATTCCACTTGAGCCAACCTCTAAAATATTATTCTAAGTAACTACGAAAGGCAGTGGCCATTTGGAGGTAGATGTTAACTTATGAATCACTAAAGATGACTTCTTTCAACATATGTATGGGCTTTTGACTAAATATAAAAAGGAGAGAGATGTCATGAGGACCAAATTGAAGTTATGAAAATGTAAATAATATCGTATGGTCTAAGTGAGCATTACATGATTCAAGTTCATCTAATACAAACCGAGCAAGTGTTGGCACAAGTAAACATCAGCTAAGAAGAAAAGTTTCATTTAAATAGAAGCTTATAAAGGTCCATTTACAGGCCAGGGCCTATTGTACTATTTGACCAAGCCTAGCCGGGTAAGGGTTACAGTCCGGAAGACAACTTATCTATTTAACAGGATGTTTAGGGGCAAATGTTGGTACTCATTTTTACCACATACTTTTGTAGATAAGGTTGACATTTAATGTTAGTACACCCTTTTGGCCATAAGTATTTTCGGGATAGTGCAATTTGGCGAAGCCAACTTTTACCACATATCTTTGCTAGGGCTATTAGTGTTTAGGATTAGCCTTTCCAATAAGTTAATTGCTTCCTCGTCCAATAAAGTTCCCGAATTGATAAGAAGTAAATGAATGGGCTGAGGACTTAGATTTGCACGTGAAAGCAATGCTAGAAGGAGTTTGAATTCATGTTGGCACATGATTTGCGAATAGAGACTAATGTGACAAGTGGAAGCATAAGTGATTTAGAGAAGCTTGTCATCATCAATCAGGAGAAGTTGTAAAAGAAAAGGAGGCAAAAACTTCGATGAAGCAGAGTTAGTCCTTTCAGTGGCTGAAAAGACTATATTAGAATTTTGAGTAAGGGTTTAACACGAAATTGACAAAATCGAAAAGTTTAGAACTAAATTGACATCTGTACAATAAGAATATGACTAATTAGGTAATTTTTTCATTCTTAGTTCTCCGCCAAGAAAATACCAAACATGTCTTTCAATTCCATGTAATCTCGATTCCTCGTACTTTACATTTCCTTGTACTTAAGATTCATGTAGATTCATCATTCCATCCAAACTCCATTTGCATGATTTTTGCTTGATTGAGGATCGGTGAAGAGATCTTTATCGCTCTTCAGTCTTCTAAAGTGCTGATTGCCTTAACGCTTATCTATTTTCATCGACAATACTAGAATTTAGTACCTTGCAAAGGGTGTTATAATGTGCTACCCGAATGATTCCTTAGGGGGTTAGTGTTATGAATGGAGCAATATTAGAGATCAGGCAATCACAACAAGCATCAAGGCGTTGGTGAGGGGCGCTGGCAATTGAAGCTTTGTCCAAGAGCAAAGTCAATAGCCACAGGACATGAAAGAGGCCTGTCGCTCACTCTAGATGATAAATTTTTTAGGTCTCAAATGAATGGTTTCGAAGGGGTATTTATAGTAGGAAACATGAACTGATGCTCCATTTGTTTCATGAAAAATAAATAATTTGAAAAATATTTTCCTAAAAATGATCGCTTGTATCGCTTAAAATAATTAGCCAATGAAAAATATTTTCATTTTCGATAACATTTTATAAATAAATATTTATGGATGATGAAAATATATTCGTTCATTGTAAGCGATGTAAACGGTCAATTTTAGGAAAATGTTTTTCAAATTATACATTTTCCGTAAAATAAACGGAGCTTGAATATTAATGGAGATTCTCAGTGTGGAGATCAATGAGTGCTAAACCCACAAATGATATTTTGTTGCATGATGTGAGGACATAGGTTAGGAGACATCAGCTCACTATAAAGTGTTAGCATAAAATTGTCCAAAAAACCATAAACCTATTGCACTTTTGTCAATTTAATGCTAAACCTTTCAATACTGCCAATTGAATATTAAACATTTTAAAAATTTGCCAATGTAGTCCATTTGACCAATTTTGGCCGGCACTAGCCATCCTATGTGGCCCGGTGGCACAAACGTAGACAAATTTTGTTAATTTTAAACTGTACTTTCGAATTTTTCATTATTTTTATATTTTTAATTTTCATTTCTTGTCTTGTCTTTTCTTTCATTTTTTTTCTCCTTCTTCCTCCGCTAGTCGCCTAGCCTTAGCAATGGCTGGCGATCGACTAGAGACTACAACTGACGAGGGTCGCTCTCGTCATTTGGTACAGGTAAGAGGCCAAATGACCATCTTGGCCCTTCCGGTAACCTTGAAATGAGGACTGGAACACAAAACTTTGTGTGCTCGTCATTTGGTATAAGAGGGATCCTCAACAACCATGGCTGGATTCACAATCTGAACTTCATCAGAACTATCTTGAGCTTGAAAGATTGAGGAGGTTAGAATAATGCTCTCTCGAGCCCATTCAAGATTTCTTTACCATCAAGCATGGAGTAAACATTTCATAACCTCGATTGAAGAGAGTTCATTACTATCCATGGAACGGTATTTATTAATTTAACAACAATTAATGATAAACACACCAGCTTATCACTATCAAATAAGTAACCCTAACTTGCTGCCATATTAAGGCGTCGAAGAAGGATTCTCCATGACATGTATGGGATGCTTAGGAGATTTAGCCCTGAAGTTTTTCACTAGTGGCTTCATCTTCTCCACTGCCTTTATAATTCCAAGGAACATGAGATCCTTAATCCGCACAACAAACCCGGAAGGATCACAGTTACCTGTAGGATGGGTGCCGAGAACATGAGAGTCAAACTCCCGCATTTGATCAGGGCAGTCCGAAGAGCCGGACAGATTGTGACTTGGGTTTGTGATCCAATGCACGGAAACACAATTAAGGCACCTTGCGGGCTCAAAACCCGTCCCTTCGACGCAATTCTGGTGAGGACTCTTCCATAAATACATTTTCTTTGCAGCAATATACTTTGAACGGTGCCATAATGCATAGTGTTTGTGATCGCTCGGCTGAGGTGCGGGCCTTCTTCGAAGTCCACGAGCAAGAGGGAAGTCACCCGGGAGGTGTTCATCTGGAAATGACGGGTCAGAAAGTGACCGAGTGCATTGGAGGGTCCCGGACTGTGACATTCGATGATTTGAGCTCGCGCTACCACCGCATTGCGACCCGATGCTCAACGCTTCTCAGTCGCTCGAGCTATCTTTCATCATCGCAGAGAGGCTCGGGAAGAGAAGGATGGGGACACAACGGCTTCTCTCCTTGAGCGTTTAAGCCGATTCATCTGTCGCTATGTTGTTGAAAATATGTCTCGAATTTGAGCCCGAAACGAAATCTAAATATTCCGAATTGGATATTTTGCGGACATCCGGAATGGAGCAAAGCAAATCACGTGATTTCCTTCTATAAATTGGAGTCCAACGTAATGATGGACTTTGACCGTGAAAGAACAGTTAAAAAGGAAATTGTGGATTTATTGTTTGGCTCAGAGAAAGAAAAAAAAATAGAAAGAATATTTTACTCTTTCCTCATTCTAGTGAGAGTCAGAGTCTGCCAAAGAAAGACGAAACAGGAAAGTTCAAACTTGGACTTGTTGACCGAATCGTGGAATATCTTCTCCACATTGAGTCGGCCACCGTGGGTTCCTTCACTGCGGAATATATATTGCAAGGAACATCGTGGAAGATAAGTCTTGAAGCGCCGCGGTTGACGTGAAGACGTTTGTGAGTGCTTAGCAGTGGGTTTGTGATTTTGTTCGTGTAATTACATCAAGAGTTCAAGTGTTCGTAGCGATTAAATCTTGTGATAAGATTTGTGTATAATTCTTTTACGAGATTGAGAGATTATTTCGTGAGGAATTGTGGGGCTAAACATTGCGTGAGTTATTGGGTGTAATTGGGGCTTGGGAAACACTGAGAGTGTTTGATTGACTCGAGTGTAATTGTAATCTCTGTTGTATCGCTTGATCTATAGTGGAATTCCGTGCTGCTCTCCCCGTGGATGTAGGTCACTACGACCGAACCACGTAAATCTGGTGTCCGATTTATTTTCTTATTCTGTCAATTTTATTGTTCGATCGCTTGGCTTCCGCAACACATGTCTTCTTGCTCGATTGAGGTTCCGGTGACAATTGTGGTTTTACTAGATGTCGATCATTGTGTTACCAGAAATAGGTGCATCTTTTAAGCAAATCTGGTATGGGAATGTTGTGTGGTTACTTCTGTATGGATGTTATGCGACACTGTCATTTGAGATCATTGACGAAAAGCAATACAATCATGGGCCATTGTGGCATTTGAAGTTGAGTGAGTGCCCTCGTCTGAAATTGGTCTTTGTGAAACTAGGACAGTAAGCAACTAGACAAAAAATTTAAATGAAAAATATTAAAAAGTCTTAAAAGCGTCGGTTTTTTTATATGTTTAATTAATATATTTTTTCTAATGAACTCTATATGGCACTCATATGATAAACGAATATGATCGACTCGATCTAAGTAGATTAGGATCTAGGTCCTTTCAACCAAAAAAAAGACGTTAGGCATGTTTCTAATTTTTAGCCAAAAAAAAATTAGATATGTTTCTCGTCACATATTGCCCATACATAAAGCTGTTGTATTAGTAGATAAGTCTCTCATAACCTAAAACAAACACAACGCGTTTAACAATCATATGAGCGTCGTTGAGCTACGATCTCGAGACGAGCTTTCATCCGAATGTGGGGCACGCCCTGACCCAAAGCGGGTAAAAATCGTCTTGACTACTAGCTCGGACGTCTACATGTTCTACTCATCGTAAATTATAATTTGACGAGACAAACAACCACTAGAGAAAATCTCTGCCTTAATGAGAACTTTGGTGATGTGATTTGTGACCTTTAGGTGCTCCTTGACGTATTATCTTACCTCAATCAATGCGGGAAACACCGTGTGCCAATCAAAGCTGAATTTCTTGAGCTCTGCTCCCCTGTGAAGCAGAGTTGACCTTGACCGGTTGTGCGTGGTCTCGCTTCGAGGAAATTCGCAGCATCATTTGAGGTCTGCTTCCTTGTAAAGCAGAGTCGACCTTGTGCTGGTGCGTGGTCTCACTTCGAGGAAAATGGGGAATTGCTCGCGTCAAGGCAGCGTTTTCCACGGAAGTTCCACGTTCATCTCGTCGCGCTTGTCGTTGTATATGTTGGAAATGGAAACAGAGAGTGAAGACGTAGACATCAGAAACCGTCTGGACAATACACAGATGACTTGACTTTTCTGTATGTAGTCGTTTTTCATGTTCTGCACTGTGCTCACTTGACCTTACTAGTAGTAGCAGCATTATTTTTTTATTTTATAGAAATATCCTGCGTCGCTCGGCTATAGATTTTATAGGTTATTTATACACATACGATCTCCATCTACGTATCGGTCTAAACTTTTGATTTAAACATTTTAATATGGTACCAGAAACAAGTTTATTCTCCAATTTATATGCTTTTTATACACATGCACTCTTTCTTCACCTATTGACGTAAATCCTACTACCTCCTATGATAGACCCAAATATCACTTTTGAATCTCTAATCGGAAAGGAGTACAACAAGACAAGCCTATAACCAAGGTGCAAGTATGAGCATTTTATATCAAGTTAGTGACAGTAACTTATAAACATAAATTTTCATGACATCCTTAGGGTGCGTTTATTTAATTGAAAAGTTTTATGATAAAGGAAGATATTTTCCATGGAAACCATTTTCCTAGTTTTCATTTGTTTAATAGTTTAGGGAAAATGATTTCCTTCTTACTATAAGAAAAGTCATTTTCCCCATATCTGAATTCATTGTTCTCAGTCCACAGAAACTTTTTTCATACATTGATTAGTTTACCATCATTCAAATACTGGAAAGTCGAAAAACAATTTTCCAGAAACAGTTTTCCTTCAAACATTGAAGTATGACAAGATATATCTACTACAACTATAACAATCCAAACTAGAGATTCACCAATAGTGACGCGGAGAATAGATCTATACTTTTAGCTAACGTTACTAGCGAAAAGGGTATTATACTACTTAAACATGAAGAAGTATTTATCCCGAGCAATCTATAACTTCAAGTGGCACATAGATCATTCGATACGCCCTATCCATTTACATAGCTATTTACATAAGTTAGCACATCTCTTTCGTTTCTTTCTCATTCTAAAGTTCTATAATACATACAGCGAGTTGACCTTTCAAAATCTTTTTCTTACGTGATAATTTCATTTGTTGGTCCTATTAGCTAAGTGAATTGTGGAATCAAGTCTTGGGACTATTAATTTATTCCCATAACTTTAATCCATAGTTCAGTATAGTTTTCTGATTACTAAATATAAGAAATTTCAATCAAATTGACGATGTCTTGTTCTTCCTTGATTTTATGGCTTGTTGTTTTATCAACTTGTTTGCCCTACAACAATCCAACAGTCAATTAAACTTTTGAAATTGACGAATTGACTACAAATTAATATTCTTGAAGATGCAACATTATATATGGCCGGAAGGACGAAAATACCCCTATCTAAGTTAGCCAAATAATAACATGACACCGTCAGTTTCAAAACTAAGCATGCATCATCCTATAACATCATATAATCAATTGCACAAGCGTACATTGTTTTATATATGTCATTAATCATGCTTTCAAAGCACATACACACGACACACGAGAGTCATACTCGGTTGTGAAATGACGAGGGCATTTTTCCTGATGGCGTCTCTGGAAAAATCAAAATTATGTCGTGATGATTGCATTCATAGGATTTAATTGAAAAATGTGGTATCGAAGGGGTGATGTGGTACCAAATAGACTTAACTGAACCGTGGACCACTTCTTCTTTGATTTTCACGAATGATTAATGCATTCACACATTAGTTTTGTCTTGAAAATGATTGGTGGCGACTCCACTAGAGTATTTAATTTTGAAAACCCAAATTTTCAACGAAAAAAAAAATTCTTGCAAAACCTTTTTCCACTGTAGCTGCTAGCCTACCTACCATCTCCGAAAGGGAGAGGTGCTTCCGGAATGCCTACTTCGCTAGGGACTAGTTATCAATAACTACCCAAAGGGTTCGAGCACGAATAACTTTTCAATTAAATCCGTGCAATTATCATTTAATTTCCTAAAAATTTACATGTTGCATATGCCCATTTGCTTTATTCATGTTTAACTATTGGAGGTGTCATCTCTATAAGATTCAATTGTCTGTTTACCTTATTCGTGTTTGTTGCTGTAATTCCTAAACTGCTACACATGATCTAAGGATGATGAACCTTTATACCGTCATATTAGTACTGGACTGCATCGCCTCATCCATCACACCACCACGGTTTGTGCACCGTTTTTGCTGGTATCGTGTTGCTTGTACTGTGAATGAATTACATGTGTTAAATTATGACTCAAGTTTGAACTATTTATAGAATTCGATTTGGGTGGATAAATATCCAAGTTTAATTGCAAAAGGAAAATTCAAGAATGAAGTTTCTATTTTGGAGAACAACAGAAAAATATTTCTGGCACTACGGGATAAAAGATGGGCACACATATTCTACAATTTATATATAATTCTTTTACAGGGTAAAAGTGTCTTTGTAGGAGGAAGGATTTTATTTTAATCGGTGTGGCTTGCAGAAGTCGTACGAAAGAAAAGATGAAATCCTCTGTGGGCCCTTCTCTCTTCCTGGTATAGCCGCACGGTGAAGGATAAAATAAAATCGAGGGTTGCCTTTGCTAGCTGTAGCCGAACAGCAAGAGTTTTCTTTCTTTGAAGCCATCGCGCAAATAGCAGAGCCGCACGGTGGACTCCAAGGGGACGAATGCGAATAAAAGGAGGAACGGCACAGTAACCTCTCCTTGATCGCATGCGGAGGAGTCAAAGATTTTTGCTGCGAGTTTAAATCCATTCCTTTGGGTTTGGGCTTAAATCTAGGTGTGGAAAAAATTCAAGTGTTGAGCAAATTGTAACTATGATTCTCCGATTATAGTGGATTATTTGTTACTAGCTCTCCCCATGGATATAGGTACCGATATTCAAACAAAACCACGTAAATCTCTAGTTTCCTTTATCGTTCCGCGTTTATTTCTCTGGTATTTTTGCATTGACATAATTTGCAAGATCCTATCATTTTCGTGTTATATTTCCAACAACATGCTTAGCATAGAGATTGTCATCCAAGTAAATCTCTCTTGAATGTTGAATCACTTCCTTATTTTCGGTCCTTGAACAAGCATAGCTGCTAAATAGCACCATGTATTTCGTAGTTCGATCCAAACTAGATCTAAGATGAGAATGGCACGAGAAACTTCCTCGGCCAATGGCGCCCGGTTCCTCGCCCTTGAGAAGAACTTACGGGACACCTCTGTTAAGTTTGACAAGCCGTTGGACTTTGTTTCTTCGAATATGGCCATGCACTCCTAGATGAACCAAGATGCTGGTTGTGTGCCTTCCGGCAGTGATACCGGTAAAGGATCAGGCTCCGCCAAACCAAGGGACAACAGCTCATGAGCTCCGGAAGCTGAAAGAGGAAGGGAAAAGGGAAGCTGAAGAGAGAAGGTTGAGGAGATCACGATCCAATAATTAGGAAACCTAGTGTAGGTTGCACAAGTAGGTGGCTAATAAGATCCAAATATAACACTTATGACAAGAAAAGAGCATCTCTTAGAAAGAAATTTTCAGGTGTTCATACAACACAACGTTCCTATCCATCCAAGCCAATTACTGCATGCGAAATGTTATCATATTGAAAAGAAAAGAAAAACGAAAAATCATAATGCTTGATGCGTGATGATTGACTTGAGCAAGAGTGCTCAAAAAACATATGAAAATTCCTAGTGAAGAGAGGCTAATTCTATTTTATACCAGAAAGGACACCACACCATTCGAAAATCAGATAAGCCCTTTCAAATTCTTGAAGGATGGTGATTTCAGTGGTTGTGGGCTTTATAAGACTTCTAAGATCCATAAACTTTCCGTGGAGGCGTAAAGATTCATGAACCTTACCACTATAGTATACGCGATTTATGTCCACGATGGAGTTGACCATGATATAAGGTGAAGTTTCTGGACTGATGTGAGGTCCATGTTATCCCAATGAGACATAATGGATAGGACTTTGGACACAGATCAAGTTTAACTGGAGAACTATGATGATGTTGGTTTTGAGATCGGGCCCAATTCATTTTTATGGGCTCCTTGAACTTGACCAAGTATGTCCAAAGAAGCCTTCCACCGCTCGACCTAAGAATTTATTGCTTTTCTAAGACATAACAAATTCCATCTTCACTTTTCATTCTTTTATAACTTTCCGTTCCAATTACTTTTATAACAATCAACTTACACTTTGAGTTTTCCTACTGGAAATGGACTGCGAAAATGTGCCTAACCATGAAGCTATTGCATGATTTATATACCATATACACCAAATGTATCTACATCATTGATCATTTAGGCTCAGCGATATTTTTTTTAAGAAGAAAGGATTGTGATCACATATGAGATGCTGATCTGATGAACAAACGGAGAGGGAGACTAAGATAGGAGAGACAACGGATTGATCAACCGAGCTTCTTGATTCAAAGAGAGAGAACAAAAATGAAATGAAGAGTCTCATTAGTGACGTATTGATTGATCGAACTTCTTGATTCTAGTGTAAATAATTCACTTGCAATTGTGTTAATATGCATTTTATCGTGTGAGATATCGAATATGAGCTATGTGAATTACTAACATCATGTACATCGAGCACGATATTGATTTTTGTGCACAATGGGAACTAAGTGCCATGCAAACAAAGTTCCATCACGTGAGAGCCACCTCTTCAATATTAAGGGCAAAGTGTTACAATGTGAGAGCCATCTCTTGAAGTCATGGGGCCACCTCTAGAATCCTACTATTGCAATCATCCGTGTGTATCAATGGAGTTAGCCATATTGTATGCATTATCGAATACCATTTGTTTTGATGTGTGTCGCAACCTAAAAATTTCTCATTCTCAGGCTAATGGATTATTCAAACTAAGCTTAACTCAGGCGCTCTCAAACCATACCAATTCACAACTTGGGGTTTAAGTCTTTAACATGCAAATGTTTTCATGCTTGGAGTCGTCACTAATCTATTTATGGTAGGTCGATTAGAAACCTAAATAAAATATAGGGAGATATGTTTTATTCCTACGAACCAGAGATTCTAAACTCGAGGACTTGATTACGTTAGATCTAGTCTAACGCCCTTTCGGTACCTTTTCTTTTCAAAAAAAATATTTTGGTATGCAGTCTGGATTCATTTCAATTTAGTCACTAACATGTGAGATGTTCATGCGGATGCGCAAATCACCAATTTAACATCCAAGAAAGCATTAAATTGCAAGATTAGGAGAATTACTTACCTCGAAGTAACGTAAGCATCTGCATTGTTAGCTAAAAAAATCATATCAACAACCCTAATATGATTTCTAATTAACAAGCAATTCGCTCAATTTTTTTTTATTTTCATTTATTTAAATAAAATCTAATCTATATGCAATGACATGCAATTAATGCAACCTAACATGTAAACTATACGTCATGCGATGACGTGACCTAATTCTAATGATGGGCAAATGATTTATTTTTGGTATTTTCTAATGAAATTCGGAATTAAATGAAATGCCTAAAATAACATGCAATCTAATGACCCTTTTTTATGGTATTTTTTATTAAAATTCGAAATAAAAAATTGCCCAAATTAAGAATGCATTATATCCTAATCTATCCTAAAGCAACTTATTCTTTTTGGGATTTTCATGAAAATTCGAAATTTAAAAATAACATAAATAATCTATTAAGATTAAAATAACACCTAATTTAAACTAAGAAATAGATTATCTCAAGTCCTAATTTAAATTAAATAATTACTCTATCTTCTAGATATATCCAGGGTTTCCTAAACATGCAAAATTCTAATTTAAATCCTAACTGATATTTTTGGATTTTCTTTTTTTAAAAAGAAATAAATCAAACAGATAGATAACCACCACAATTAAAACCAATCCACGCGATCCGCAAGATTTGTTTCAAATTCGGATTAGGCAAAGAGATCAAACAAACGGTCATATCTATAGGGTTATAGATATTGACGGAAAGTTGATTGTTCAAATTTGGAAAGCAGATAAAATCCATTATCGTCTCCAAGTGATTATGGATAGGATAATGATTTTCCGTATCGCCGCATATCGTACCTTAAGGATAAGGTTGGATAGTCGTCTAGATACGTTGCTAAATTAGGAAAAATTCCTAATTTCGGATGTTTAAAAATATTGCGGCTATCACAGACATTATCCTAAGATATCTAGCAAATCACGCGATATTCACGGAATATTCAAAATATTTAAATTAAGAATCTAAATATTTAAAAAATATATACCAGATAATATTCTTACCTAATTTGTGGAAAATTTCCAAATTCGAATTGCCGATTGGGATCGGGATCACAGGGCAACTGGCGGCGGCGGAACAACAATGGGTGTGCCACGGCAATGACGGCGACTCACCGGCAGGGGGGGAAAGACGGGGGACAGCGGTGACGTCGGCGTCCGGCGGGAACAGAGTGGCTCCGGAGCAGCGGTGATGGTATCTCAGGTCTAACCACGGGCTTGCTAGTGTTTTGCTGCCGTGAGGGACTAAGCTCGATGGCCGTCGAACTCTTGGTAGCTAATCAAGCTCGTCACCGTCACGAGTGCGTCGGAGTTTTGTTAGAGCTGGAACACTGCATAAAGGTTCGCCGGGGCTGCTTGGAACGAACTAGACGCCTGGGACGCATGCAAGAGCTACTGGAGTTGTGTGGATTATGTCTCTGCAGATGGCCATGCAGCAATGACAGTGACGGATCAGAGAAGTAGCAGGAGTCTTTGTTGACGTCAGGTGGAACTCAACACAACATAACTTCGTCAGCACAAGGGTGAGTTGGGGCAGTAGACTGTTGTGGATGAAAGAGGTTTCACGTACGCCTTCTGTTTTGGCGTTTTCTGCATGGGAAGATCATCGTGGCTTCACTTTGAGGTTGTGAGAATACCGAATCGAGGAAGAACAGAATGTGATCTGCAGCAATAAGGGCTGCAAACAAGGAGTTATTGTGAATCGGTGCTGAGCTGGACTGATATGAACAAGCTGGAAGGTGCGCTCGAAGATGCCAGGATGGGCCTATGGATGCCGGGTTCTCGCCAGAACACAGAGGAAGATGTAGCGAGATCGATCCATCGCCGGACTCCGAGAAAGGACAGCGACGACTGCTGGTAGTCAGGAAAATCCGTTCTCTAATTAGTGATGCGCAGCACGACCAAGAGATGGACTCACCGATTACTCTTTTTCTTTCTTCTTCCTCTTTGTGCTCTCCAAAAATTCTAATTTGCAATTCTAATCAGAGCCCTTTGATTGTTTGACTTAATGACATATTTATAACACTAATCTAGGTCAATTAGATGGGCTTGCTAATCCTAATGGGCTTAGGCTTGGGCTTAGGCTTTAATTAATATTCAAGTGGGTTGAATTAATTTGGGCTTCCAATTAATTAAGCTTAATGGACTAAATTATGCTCAAATTAAAACAACCGAACCCGTTTAACTCGTGACTTTTGGCCCTTGCCTTCCGAGCGAGCCGAGTCTCGTTCAATGAATTTTAAGTTCGTTCGCCACCGCCGATCTGATGCGGAATGCAATTATCCTAAATGGACCTAAGCTATATGTTATGCAATTTTAAATATTTTTATTTAGGGGTTAAAATCTAATCCCTAATTTTCTATGTAAACTACGACTAAATGATCGTCAAAATTTAGGTGTCAACAGCTGCCCCTCTTTGAAGGTGAGCTCGCAGAGGTTGCATTCAAAGACTAAATGATACCTAAATTTGACCGTGCAAATGAATGATATTTTTGTCGGGATTATATATCCCATTTTTTAAATGCATTAAGAAATGATGCATGCTGACATGAATAACACATACCTGGAGCTTACTTACCTGACAAGAGTGGTTCTGTAATTCGAGGCATGACTTTGATTCTGTGGGTTGTTTAGTAAATGTTTGGGCTCAGTCCCAAAAGTATTGCCTGATAAACTGTTGGGGGCTCCGACATCTTGCAATTCAATCAAGACACACGAAGAAAACTCGAGGCATCTAGTTATCATATGAGATACCCGGGAGAAAGATTTAACGAAATGGAATTCATTCCAACTTTAACAAGATACATATACCTTCCTCATAGGTATTCGTTAAAGTTTAGCCGTCACACCTAGATATCGTCATTGGTATTTAACGGGAGAGTTTGTCCAATTCGTATAGATGTTCCGACCTTTACAAGATACCTATACCTTCCTCATAGGTACTTGTAAAGATTTAGCCGCTGCGCCCAGTTATCATCATAGGCATGATACGGGGGAACTCTAGAAAGATTGGAAAAATGTTCTGAAATTTATGAGATACCTATACCTTCCTCATAGGTACTCGTAAAGATTTGGCCACTGCACCTATACCTTCCTCATAGGTACAATACGGGGGAACTTTCCAAGATTAAGAGAATATTCCGACCTTTTCGAAATACCTATACCTTCCTCATAGGTACTCGTAAAGATTTGGCCGCTGCACCTAGTTATCGTCATAGGTACGACACGAGAGAATCTTCTCGAGATTAAAAGAATATTCTGACTTTTACAAAATACATATACCTTCCTCATAAGTACTCGTAAAGATTTGATCGCTTCACCTGTACCTTCCTTATAGGCGTGTCACGGGGGAATCTTCTGAGATTGTGTGAAAAGTGTGTCTGATATAATATCTAGTTATCATCTGAGATATTTGAAAGGACTAAATTGATAAATACCTGGATATCATCGTAGGTACTTAATGATTGGCTGAACCGAGGGGCTAGACCGAATACTCAAGGGTTCCTTGACAAAGTACTTAGATATCATCAGAGGTACCTGAAAATGCTTGATCAATAGATACCTAGATATTATCAAAGGCGTCTAGAGATTGCAACAAAATTATCAAATATGGGGTACCTGGATATTCATAGACATCCAAGGGATAGAGATATACTTACCTAGTGATATCTCCGACTCTTGAGGGTGTGTCTCCTGCTAGACATGGTTTTAAGCGACATGTAACATGTACTCATGGGTAATCAATAACACATATACTCACGCACTATGATTTCAACCGGTTTTCATGCATGACGGTTTTGTCAAATCAGTATTACTAACTTTTACTGGGGAGAATCGTGATAAGACAATCCGAACTCATAAGTGGGTGTCTTGGAAATGTCCAATGAGGGACTTTTCGGTCCGAAAAGGTTTTCACTCATTCTCATTGAAAAAGGCTGACTTATGAGAATCTCTCTATCTCACCATCATCATGTCGACAAGGGTCTGAGTATTTTCGCAAGTGGTACGACCTTACCAATCTGAGAGGTCCTTGCTAAGAACGTAACATGGGCTTGGTCAATGGCTTGGCAAAAGAGACTCTTTGAGTCGAGGCTATTGAAAGAAAATACTCCACAATTGTATCCGGGTTTACAAGTCAAGAACCCTGCAAAATGAGATAGAAATGGACTTACTCGCACTTCTTCGAGCTAAGCTCATAAACATATGAAACTCTACGTTAGTTCAAGTGCCCTAATCTAAAGAGACTTTACAAGGGACGTAACGTAGGTTAGGCTCATGGGTTGAGAAATGAATGGATCATTATGCTCAAAATACGTATAATTGGAGTGAATAGGTTGGTGATCATCTTGGCATTGTCACCAGTCTTCTTCTTCACCAGGGATTGTCTCTTCGGTAGATGCCCCATTTGCTTCGAAAGTTCATAACTTGATTCCTTTGAGACTTGTAGGACTACTGCTCCACTAGAGATTTTGACATTTTTTCTATTTGGCACTGGCCTTGCTTTTATTAGGCACACTACTTTTCTTGCCTTTCCCCTTCTTTTTTTTTTTTTTTTACATTTGTTGCTTACAATGTAAACACTGGCCAATTACACTTTGGCCTATTTTGACCGAGTGACTAACATTTGGACTCTTAGGGGTCTTCATCTTTTATCGGCACTCCGAATACACTGCTTAAACAATGATGACTTTTTGCCTTGCCCCAGTGTAGGGAATGATCACTAACTGGGTTTATGAAATGAATTTGTAGGCTCAATTGGGCTTAGCAAAGGATAAAATGTATATAGGATAGAGAAAGAAATGCTCTTCATCATCCTAAGGCACTTGAACTCCGTATGAATTCATATGAAAAAAGCAACACTCGAAGATTGATGCAAGTGAGAGCAAGAAAATTTCTACTCATTTTTCACCTTATAATGCTGACTTACCTTGAGTTTGCCCTGATGTGGGGTGGTTCTTGATAAGGGTAGTTTGAAAGATTTCTCCAAGTGTTTAGGCTCAAAGAAGTGAAACAATGGACAATTTATAGTGTTTAAGGTAGAGAAATGAAATGCATCTTGTCATTTCGGTCGTTGTACCTTTTGCAAGATAACTCTTTACCTTGCAAAAATGGAATTTTTTTTTAACTCAACTCACTAAGGATTAGTACATGGGATTGTGTATAGGATATGGCTTGCCTTTCATTATCCCGACATACCTCATTCAACACATTTAATTCATTTCACATGAATTATTAGATTGTCTAAATAGATCTCCCTTTTGAAGTTGATGATACAGATCGATAAAATAACTATGCAGAATTTAAAGCTAATACAAACATCTTAACTTGAAATTGATTGAAACCATTTATTGATCAATGAAATGTTTACAATTCAGAACATAAAACCAAACACTTGAAAACTTTTACCGCAAAATATTAGATTTTATTAGGGATAATATATCTTCACAGTATCAGGAGTTAAATTGTACTATTCTAACTCTAGTACCAAAGTCTCCTAACACCTCTTCCATGTCTGACTTCCGGCCGATTGCTTGTTGTAATACACTCTATAAATGCATTTCTAAAATATTGGCGAAGCATATTGCACACATCCTGCCATCCTTGATCAGCCTGTCCCAAACGGCTTTTGTCAAAGGCTGCAGAATTAGTGACAATATAATGATCGCCCAAGAGTTATTCGTGGATTTTCACCACGAGGCTTACCGTCCGAAATGTGCCATCAAAGTGGACTTCCAAAAGGCCTTTGACACAGTTGACCGGAATTTCCTTGGAAAGACACTCAAGGCCTTCAAATTTCCAGACTTTTTCATCAAGCTGATTATGATCTGTGTATCTACAGCAAAATTCTTTGTTTCTATTAATGGGGAACTACATGGATTCTTTCCTAGTAGCCGAGGCATTCGGCAAGGAGATCCGCTTTCGCCATATCTCTTCATCCTGATTATGAAAATCCTCTCTGGCATTCTTCAGTCAAAATCAAACTCTTCGAACTTTCATTGGTTTTGGCGCTGTAAAAAAACCCGCATTTCCCACCTCTTCTTTGCAGATGATGTACTTCTGTTTTCCGAAGGCCACCTGAGGTCCGTTGAATTAATCAAGGAGTCTCTAGACCTTTTCTCCGGTCGGTCTGGCTTGCGACCAAACTGTAACAAAAGCAGCTTATTTCTCTCGGGAGGGACTACTACCCTACAAGGCCAATTGCTCTAATGCCTTGGTTTTCAAATAGGCTCACTACCTTTTCGCTACCTTGGGGTTCCGTTATCTCCTCCAGGCTTCGAAAAAAGGATTGTAAGATCCTTATTGACTCAATCACAGCTAGGGCCCGCTCTTGGACTCAAAGGTTCCTATCCTTTGCGGGGAGACTTCAGCTTATCAAATTTGTCCTTCATTCCATCCAGGTGTATTGGGCTTCTATTTTCTCCCTCCCCAAATCTGTTCTATACAGTATTGAGACCATTTTGAGACAGTTTCTCTGGAAGGGTCCTAATCTCGGGTTTGGGGGTGCAAAGGTAGATCGGAATAATGTTTGCCTTCCCAAAGAAGAAGGAGGCCTCGGTATATAGCGACTCGTAGATTATAATAGAGCCATGACTCTAAAACATATATGGCTTCTTTTCTCCGATAAAGAATCTATGTGGTGTAAGTGGATTCACTCAACCTTTTTAAAATCAAATTTCTGGGTGGTCTCCAAGCCTACCTTTTCCTCTTGGACTTGGAAGAAGATCCTTGACTTGCGCACTTCAACACAAGCTCTCTTTCGATGGAAGATTGGCAATGGTCACTCTGTTTCACTTTGGTTTGACTGGTGGCACAGCAGAGGACCTTTCTATCTTATTTTTAGTAATGTTGACATATACCAGTTGAGGATTCCCAGAGATACTACAGTTCGGAAGTTTTATGATTGCACTTGGCAACGCTCATCTGTACTAGACTCTATCATGAGCTGGACTAATCCACCACCCATCTTCACATATCATATTTCTGACAAATTGATTTGGACTCCACATTCTTCGGACTCCTTTTCGGTTGCATCAGCTTGGGATCATGTCAGAAGGAAAGGCCACCCAGTTCCTTGGCACTCCTTCATTTGGGACCACCATATTGCGCCCAGACATGCTTTCCTATTATGGTTAGTCTCTTGCAACCGGCTGCCTACCCAGATTCTCCTTCTCCAAAATCGTAGGATTGACACTGCTTCGTGTGCCTACTGCGGTATTGGACGGGATTCGGTAAATCACCTCTTCTTCGAATGCCCTTCCACGAATAGGTTGGCGTCCTTTTGGGCTACTAATTGCAGCCTCCCTTGGCGCAACCGTTCGTGGCGTGATCATATCTTATAGGCTAAGCAAGTCTGCGGCGGTTCTACCTTCGCAAACTGTCTATCCCAATTCTCCTTTGGAGCTTTAGTTCATATTATATGGACTGAAAGGAACAACACTTTATTCAGGAATAAGAGCATTTACCTACCGGGTATTCGCAAGCATCTCATCAAGGTTGTTAAAGACAAGGCCATCTCAATGGGGAGAGTTCAGGATTCTCCTAGGAACCGTATCTTTCAAAGAAAGTGGGGACTCCCTCCTTCAATCTTTGAAGTGGATCAAATGTCCTTGTAATTCGGTCTCTTTTATCCTTTTTAGCTTTTGCCTTCTTGTATAGTCCTTGCTGGACCTCTCTTAACCCTTTAAGGACAGTCTTGTCCTAATAGGGTCAGGATTTGGTTTTGAGCTTTAGCTTGTACTTGGTATTTTGAAAAGTATATATACACTTACCTTTACAAAAAATATATATATCTTCATAGCATCAGAATTAATCGGAGTGGAGAACTCACGACCATCCATTTCTGCGAGAATCAGGACACCTCTGGGAAGTGCCTTTTTAACTACATATGGACTGATATAGTTTAGGGCAAATTTACCTCCGGGAACAGGGAAGACTAGCAGCACCTTCCTTAGGACTAGATCATTTATCTCGAAGTGTCTTTGATGCACTTTTTGGTTGAAAGACCTAGCTATCCTCTGCTGATAAGTTTGATCGTGACAAATGGCTTTCAAATGCTTTTCATCAATTAGGTTCAACTGCTCATGCCTTTGTCGCATCCATTCCGCTTCAGACAACTCTATCTGAGATAAGATTCGCAGGGAAGAGATCTCTACTTCAATAGGCAGGACTACTTCCATGCCATACACCAAGGAAAAAGGGGTTACACCAACAGAGGTTCAGATGGAAGTCCGATATGCCATTAATGCAAATGGCAATCTTTCATGCCAGTCACGATAGTTTTAAGCTATTTTGGTCAGGATCTTCTTAATGTTCTTGTTAACGGCTTCAACTACTTAATTCATCTGTGAACGATAGGGAGATGAATTCAGAAGCTGGATTTTGAACTCATTGAATAATTGATCTATGAACTTGTTGTTTAAATTCGTCCCATTATCAGTGACAATAGTCTTGGGGACACCATAACGAGCGACTATGTCTCGCTTGATGAATCTTACAACATTCTTTGCAGTGACATTTGCATAAGATGCCGCATTAATCCACTTGGAGAAATAATCAATCGCCACTAAGATAAATCGGTGTCCATTCGATGCTTTGAGATTAATTAGGTCAATCACATCGATGCCCCACATTAAAAAGGGTTACGGCTCGGACAACTGATGTAATTCCATCGGGGGAACATTTATTTTATCCCCGTGAACTTGACAGCGATGGCATCTTCGACCATATTGGATGCAGTCACTTTCAAAACTGAGCCAATAATAACCCAACCTCGTGATCTTCTTAGCTAACATGTGGTCATTCATGTGTGGACCACATATCCCCTCGTGTACTTCCTGCATGATTTTAGTAGCTTCAGCTGCTTCTACACACCTTAGTAAGATCGAATTATAGGATCGTTTGTACGGTTTTTTTACCACTGACAAAGAATTTTGAAGCCATTTTCATTATGTACTTCCTATCGGCCGAGGTGCTTCCCTTAGGAAATTCTTGTCTCTGAATATAACTCATGATATCGTAATATTATGGCTTTTTATCAGGTTCTCCATTCACAACTATACAGTAAGCCGATTTTATTAGGATTTTGATTTTCCAGAGTTCTACCTCTATTCCACCAGTCACTTGCAGCATGGATGATAACGTGGCTAGCACGTCAGTAAACTGGTTATGGGATCTCAACAAGTACTCAAAGGAGATGTCTTTGAATTCCTCTATGATTTCTTCGAGGTATTCATAGTACGGCACTAGTTTGGTGTCTCTCATCTTCCACTCTCCTACAGTTTGGAGAATAATCAGAGCGGAACCATCAAACACTTTCAACTTGGTTATCCCCATTTCCACTGCGGCTTGGAGTCCAAGGATGCAAGCTTCGTACTCAGCAATATTGTTGGTACATGGGAATACCAAATTTGCTGTTACTGGATAATGTTGCTCATTTGGAGATATTAAAACTGCTCCAGTGTCGGAACCAGCTAAGTTCACGGCTCCATCGAAGAACGTGGTCCATGTGTCTTCCTTTATTACCAAAATGCGATCTTCTGGAGAATATCTATCATCGTCCCATATTCCAGGATTTTCGGCTAACACATCAGCAATTACTCGGCCTTTAACTGACTTATGTGCCATCATCTGGACATCAAATTCTGAAATTAAAATCTGCCATTTGGCTTGCTTCCCTACCAAAGCTGGTTAATCAAGTAAAAACTTGATGGGATCATTCTCAGTCACAAGCAAAGTCTGATGATGCAATGTATACTGTCTCAGCCTATGGAGCACCCATACTAATGCAGCGCAAGTCTTCTCGGTTTCAGGATAATTCAACTCCGAGACGATAAACTTCTTACTTAAGTAATAAATGGCTCGCTCTTTTTCATCTTCAAGATTTTTCTGAGCTAGCATCGCACCTAGAGATTCACTATGAATAGCGAGGTAAAGGATCAACGGCTGGCCCGGCATTAGTGGGACAAGCACTGGTGGTTGCATCAAGTACTGCTTCGGTACATTAAATGCTTCCTGGCAATTATTGTCCCATTTCACTTGAGCATTCTTCCTTAAAAGTTTGAAGAAGGGTTTAGCAGTTTCGGAGAGCTGGAAAATAAAACGGGCTATGTAATTCAATCTACCCAGGAGGCTTCACACTTCTTTTATGGTCAATGGGGGTTGTAGCTCATATATAGCCTTTACTTTAGAGGGATCGACTTCAATGCTCTTACTACTTACAATGAACCCAAGTAATTTGCCCGAAGTTGCTCCGAATATACACTTCGCTGGGTTAAGATGGAGTTTAAACTCACAGAGTCTATCGAACAATTTCTTCAAGGTATTAACATGACTCTTTCCGGGTCGAGACTTGGCAATCATGTCATCAACATAGATCTCGATCTCCTTATGCATCATATCATGGAAAAGAGTCACCATTGCCCGTTGATATATTGTCCCGGCATTTTTAAGATCGAAGGACATGACCTTATAGTGGAATGTGCCCCAAGGAGTGATGAATGCTGTTTTCTCCTTATCGCCATTTTTCATTCTTATCTGATTATAACCCAAGAAACCATCCATGAAGGAAAATAACTCAAATCCAACAGTACTGTCTACCAGAACGTCTATGTGCAGTAATGGGAAGTTATCTTTAGGGTTAGCCTTGTTCAGGTTGCGATAATCAATGCAAACCTGAACTAGGCTGTTCTTTTTCATGACTGGCACGATGTTAGCCACCTAGCTAGGGTATTGGGTGACTTCGATGAATCCCACTTTTAAGAGCTTCATGACCTTCTTTTCTATTTTCTTCGAAAGCTCAAGCTTGATTCCCCATAGCCTCTGTTTCTTGGGCGGCATGCTAGGATTAGTAGGCAGGCCATACTCCACAATAGAAGGGTCTAAACCCGGCATATCGACGTACGACTAAGCAAAGATATCTTGGTAATCCTTCAGCAATTGGACTAGGCATTTAGCTTCACCTTCGGGAAGGGTTGCCCCTGTCTTCACCTCTTTAGTTTCTCTGGAATCACTCAGGTTAACGATGACAGTCTAGTCTGATGTAAGGATTTTGGGCTTTTCATGCCACTCTATATCGCGCTAAATATACAAGGAATCGTCAAGTTCGCCGACATAATTGGAATCAAACTCAATTGCATATAATTCATGATGTTGGATCATTTCCATACCCTCACGTGCCACAAGATTATCCCTGAAACATAAAGTAAGAGATTCAGAAGGACAAACAGGGTTAAACATTGCATTTTTATAAATCTTTAGGTTTTTTACTCTTTTTTTTTGTTTTTGAAATTCTTTTCAAAAAAGTTTTAGCCCAAGGAAGTATGAAGAAGCCCAGGCCTCAGAATTCTCCTTAGACTATATTTTCTTTTATCGGTTGGATATCATCACCGGGCTGGTTTGATATACCTCAACATGTCCTCAAAATGAATTACATTTATTGAATAGAAATTGCAACAATCAAGTTCTAGAAATGAAAAGTCTTGGAAAGAAGCACCCAAAACGGGGCAAATCCTAAAAAGCAGTAGAAATACCCATGCAGGGGAGTGTGCGAAAAAGAAATAAAGGTGTTACTCTTGTGGCTAGTGCCCATTCCCTCTAACGATCCTTCTTCGATAGCTCCAGTGAAAAAATCATCGAACAAAGCAGTGATTCCATCCATTGCGTCATCAGAATCTTCTGTCATTTGAGGTGTTGGATCATCCATACCTCCCCATCCATCCGGGACAATGTCACGGGGGTCAACATAGAAATTCGGGGGTGCTAAGTACTTCACATAATAGTCAAACTTGCCACTCGGTTGCCCCAAAGTGTCAATCACTTCCTTCTATTCATGCATCATCCTCGCAGGGCCTAGAAATGTGGTGCGAATATGTGGAGGGAACCTGTCATGCCCGTTACTTTGGGTAATTCCACGCCCATGTTCTTCACCATTCGACTCTTCTTCGGATTGCTGTCTATCCTGCTCATCTCCTTGACCTCGATCTCGACTACGTCCACATCCACGCCTCTCATTATTTGGCATAGTTGACCCCTGGTACCCCAATCTAGAAGTGCGGAGCCTTTGAAATACTTCCACCAATTGGTGGATACCTTGACCATTCCTGCCAAGGCCTTCACCCGGAATAAAACCATGAGACACCATTACTCTTTTGACCATGACAGCAGTATTTGCCATCTCAGAAACGGGCGGTGATGATCCTCTAGTCGCATGTATGGTCGATACGAGTTCAAGCAACTGATAACTTGATTCTATTTTGCAATCCGGCTCGATATAGGGGATAGCCGTTGCATGATAAATCGGGTGTTCTTCTTCACCGTAGACTATGACTAACTTCCTTTTCACAACAAACTTCACCTTCTGATGTAGACTGGATGGCACAGCTCCAACAGTATGAATCCGTGGAGGACCCAACATGAAATTGAATACAGTGGGAATGTCTATAACTTGGAATAGGACGTTAAACATTGTTGGCCCTATCTGTATATCGAGGTGGATTTCTTCCATCACTTCTTTCTTCATTCCGTCAAAGGCTCGCGCCGAGGTCTTCGCAGCATTTATCCTAGAAGAATCTATCTTAAGGCAGTGTAAAGTCGCCAGAGGATAGATGTTCAAGGCTGAACCATTACCGATAAGTACCCGGGCTACATGCGAGGCTTTGTTTTTGACAGAAATGTAAAGAGCTTTGGTATGTGCTCTGCCTTCTAGAGGGAACTCCTCATCCGAAAAGGCAATAAGGTTCTTGAGGAGTATGGAACCCATAAATTCCTCCAATTTATCATGATCGATTATCTCGGGCACATAGACTTCACTTAACACTTTCATCAGGGCCTTTTGATGTTTGACAGACATTTGGAGGGGTTCAAGCAGAAAGATTTGCGCAGACATCTTGCACAGTTGCTCAACTATGTTGTATTCACTAGCCTTGATGACGGCTAGGAATTCCTTAGCTTCTTCATTAGTGACAGGTTTTGCAGGTTGGGCATTAGCTTGGCTATAGGTATGCCTAGATCTGGTGACAAAGTCGACATCAAGACTGTAGGACCAAGGAACTGCTTTATCATTACAATACTCGTACGGCTGAGGTATCTCGATCACTATCCCTTCATCGGCTGCGGGCGTGCTTATTACGATCTCCTCATCATCGGTCGCGTCTTCGAGCGGGGGCATGTCTTCAAGTAAAGGATCAAGCTTATCCTTCCCGGTATTCAATGTAGCAAACTCTTCGTCCCAATTAATAATCACTTCGGAGATAATGAAAATAATGCCAGTGTGGTCAGCATAAACGATCATCCTAGCTTCTACCATTTTTGAGATTCTTTCTCTCATGATAGCCAGGGGAAGGACTTCATTATTCGGGTAATAATCGGCTTTCACCAACTCACCATAGACATCGGAGGTGTATACCTCGACGTTCTTGATTCGACCAGCATCGAAACTACATATGGCATTCACATTGCCTGTATGATAAGGGAGCGGGTTGCTCTGAACATTCGGCTTAACGGGTTGAAAGGAAAATGCCCTTGTATCAAGCAAGTTCTGAATCCAATGCTTGAGAGTGGCATAATTATCAGTTGAATGTCCCACTTTACCCATATGATAGTCACATTTCTTGGACGTATAGTAATTATAAAACTGTTCAGGGTTGGGCCGTTTTGGCTTAGAGGTAAGTAAACCCTTCTTCCGGAGAACCTCTAGCACTTGAGACAATGACCTAAGGAGAGGAGTGAATTGCCTTTTATTGTTCTTCTTCTGAAAGGGTTGACGACCCGAGCTTTGTTGTTGAGTTTCTGCTACTTGGATTGTCGTGATAGGATTAGCATTCCGTTGGCCCGGTTGGGTATATGTCACATTCACTTCAGCTGCCGATTCTTTCTCCTTTCTTGTACTAAATCTTTTGGTCTACGAAGACGGCTCCACAAATCATCCGTCATTTAGCCCTATCTCAATTTGTTCGCCTATGGGGATGAGTTAATTGAAGTTGTCAGCCGGAATGGCTACCATCCGATTATGATAATCGAACGAAAGAGTCTTGATGAACATCCTCTTCAATTCACTGTCAATAGGTTCTGGGATAACCTGAGCAGCTAAATTTCTCCACCTGATAGCATAATCCTTGAAGGACTCAGTCTTTTTCATTTGAGCATGCTCGAGGTCATCGCGGGTGGGAATGATGTCTGTTATGAACCTGTATTGCTTTAGGAATGCTTCACTAGCTTCATTCCAGGTTTTGAGGCTATTTATCTTGTTCATGAGATACAAGTTCAAAGCAGGACCCGTCAAACTTGCTTGAAATGCATGGATCATCAAGAGTTCATTATCAACGTACGAAGTCATCTCTACGTGGTATAACTGCATGTGGACTTTTGGGCAGGAAGTGCCATTGTATTTGTCAAAGTCTGGCATCTTGAACTTCTTTGGGATTTTAATCTGTGAATACAGAGATAGATCGATCGAAGGTGAGTCCTGTAAACCTTCCAGCCGCTTCACTCTCTTTTCAAGTTTGTTGACTTGCTCATCATGCTTGTCTTTGTTGACGATGATCTGGACGAGGTCATCTTCCAAATCGGGAGTATCGTCATCTTCCTCAACATCAACGTTTTTTTCACCTTTATGCTTTTAGGGCTGATGCCTCAAGGGATGCTGGAACGGGGATCGACCGAAGGGTTTTGATCTCAGTGGACATCTGTTGCATCGCAATGACAACTTGCTTCATCTGATCCTCCATGCCAACAACACGATCTCGGAGGTCGGTTTAATCGGCCATTCTAGCTCTCGAACGTGTGCGAATAGGCGATCGTGATCGGTCTGTAATTACCTAATTTCATGGATGAAACAGGCATACATAAGTGGCAAGAAAAATCACACGCCGATCCATGACATTGGTTTAACTGCTTTGATTAGAAATGATCTCTTTATTGAAACGATGAAAACTTTTACAACAACTGTAACTTGAAATCGATTTAAACCAAATGTAAAAGCAAATGACTCGATCCCTAAACAAATTAAAAGACTGAAACTGAAATGAGAAAATAAATTCAAGCTTCTTTTTTTTATTTAGCTTGATCTATAGACATATGGGAGGCGACGTCCTTCTTCAACTATTCATAAGCTTGAGCTACCTTGGATACTTTTTCTTGAGCTTCTTCGGCCTTTCTTTTGAGACGGTTGTTCTCTGAGCGAGTGGCGTCTTGAAGGGCACCTTGGGTATCTTTGGGAGTAGCTCCTGCGGGACTTTGTGCCGTCAAATGTACTTGGTCATCGCGAAATAGGACTTCTACTCCCCTTTGAGCTCTTCTTTGGGCCGAGCTATTTTCAAACGACGACACTTCTTCCACATCTTATCGAGCTGAGTTACAGTCCCTTCGTGATCTTTATCATCATCGGTGAAGTCGACTTGGAGGAGTTCCGGTTGTAATGCCGGAGGGAGTCCTTGGAGAATCTGGTACTGACGAGTGACTCTGGCAGGGTAGTATTCGATTGCACCAGTGAAACCCAAAAGTGGAACTGACCCAATACCATTACACGTAAGCCGAGCTTCCTCAACTTTAAACCAATTAGCATGCCACTGGAAACCTTGGGGTCTAGCGTTTTTCATAAAAATGATCCATTCGTAGTAATGATAATCAAGTGCATTCTCTTGTTTTTCTTTATACTTTAAGACGGGTTGCCTAGAATCACTCAGTTCGGATATCGTGAGTAAATCACCACATCCTTTTATGTGAGACAAAAACCAAATTTGCAATAGTTCAAGAGGGGCATGAAATGTTTTGTTGACATATCGCTTAAATTTAGTGAGGGAAATAAAGGTCTTGGCTAAAATGGTGTTGACAAAATTCTTTTCAAGACAGACTTGTTGGACCAACCATGCAATTGACGGATTACATGCATTCTTGCAGTGAGGAAAAATCACGAACCCGAAAAATGCTAGCAAAAAGATCCTGCCTTTTTTGAAAAGATGTGGCTTTTTCAAAATATTGACTCAGGAATGAAAAAGGACATGTCTCACGATTTGCTTTCAAAACTTTTCCCAATTCATTTTTTTCAACATTCAAAAATTCAGAGAACATTAAAGTGGAGTCCATTCCCAAAGGTGGTGTGACTAATTCTGACTCCAAAGGTTTTCTAATGATCACACTATATTCCTCTAAAGTCGGGGTGAGCTCATACTTACCAAATATAAAGGTAGAGGTCTCGGGACACCAGAACTGTGCTAATGCTTGAATGAGGCCGGTACAGACCTTGACTTCTAATAAGGGGAGAAGCCTCCCAATGTGGCCCTCAACTAACTTGCGGTTGATCGGACTAAATAGATTCCACCAGGCGCGGAGCTCGTCCTTAGGAGCATCAAGAATTCGGATGTCTGCCCCTCCCATAGTGTATAGATCAAAAACCTAATGTCATGGACCAACCAAAGAAAAATACGAAAAGTAAATAAATTGCGAGATAAAGGTTCAGAAAACTTACTTCACCCGGTAGAATAATGGCAATCACATAGACATGCGCATGAAATGTGAGGTTCGATTTCTATCTAGACTCTGGCTTGCAAAATGGAGACGCGAGGATTACCGAGTTAAACCAGTCATGGTGGTGGTTAGGCTGGGATTCCCCTGACTCCGGCTTAGTCAAAGAGCCAACCCGGGTTGTAAGGGGTGCAACCGTGGCGGGTACTCAATGACACCAAGAAAGAACTTTCGGGACCAAGAAGGGCAACCCATACCATATGAGTGTGGTCGGGGTATCTATTGTTTCGGTACCATCCTAAACCTGTGCTGCCCAAGTCCGGCAGCGGGTAGTGTGTGCGGTGTAGTGTAAATGCAAGACATGTACAGCAAGTTATATCAAACAACACTTCGTCCATAAATTAAACCATACATCCGAACACCTCCTCGCAAAACAAGGGTTAACAATCATGTCTCCCCTTATACCTCTCATTCTGCAAAAACATTTAACACCTAAAATGTTAGGAATGTACCTGGGATCCTCGCTGCTAAGCAAAAAATATTTTTTGAAAAGCAAAATTGGCTTAAGTCTACTAAGAGTTTTAACTCAATTTCCCAACGGAGTCGCCAAGCTGTCGCGACCTAAAAATTTCTCATTCTCGGGCTAATGGATTATTAAGACTAAGCTTAACTTGGGTCCTTCCAAACCCTACCAATTCGCAACTTAGGATTTAAGTCTTTAACATGTAAATGTTTTCATGCTTGAAGTCGCCACTAATCTATTTGTGGTAGGTTGATTAGAAACCTAAATAAAACATAGGGAGATATGTTTTATTCCTACGAACCGGAGATTCTAAGCTTGGGGACTTGATTACGCTAGATCTAGTCTAACGCCCTTTCGGTACCTTTTCCTTTCAAAAAAATGTTTTGGCATGCAGTTTTGATTCATTTCAACTTAGTCATTAACATGTGAGGTGTTCATGCAGGTACGCAAACTATCAATTTAATACCCAAGAAAGCATTAAATTGTAAGATTAGGAGAATTACTTACCTCGAAGCAACGTAAGCATCTGTATTGTTAGCTAAAAAATCACATCAACAACCCTAATATGATTTCTAATTAACAAGCAATTCGCTCAATTTTTTTTATTTTCATTTATTTAAGTGAAATCTAATCTATATGCAATGACATGCAAAAATTGACATGCGATTAATGCAACCTAACATGCAAACTATACGTCATGCGATGACGTGACCTAATTCTAATGACGGGCAAATGATTTATTTTTGGTATTTTCTAATGAAATTAGGAATTAAATGAAATGCCTAAAATAACATACAATCTAATGACCCTTTTTTTTTTTGGTAAGAGTCTAATGACCCTTTTTTATGGTATTTTTTTATTAAAATTCGAAATAAAAAATTACCCAAATTAAGAATGCATTCTATCCTAATCTATCCTAAAACAACTTATTCTTTTTGGGATTTTCATGAAAATTCGAAATTTAAAAATAACATAAATAATCTATTAAGATTAAAATAACACCTAATTTAAACTAGGAAATAGATTATCTCAAGTCCTAATTTAAATTAAATAATTACTCTATCTTCTAGATATATTCAGGGTTCCCTAAATATGCAAAATTCTAATTTAAATCCTAACTGATATTTTTGGATTTTCTTTTTTTAAAAAGAAATAAATCAAACAGATAGATAACCACTACAATTAAAACCAATCCACGCGATCCGCAAGATTTGTTTCAAATTCGGATTAGGCAAAGAGATCAAACAAACGGTCATATCTATAGGGTTATAGATATTGACGGAAAGTTAATTGTTCAAATTTGGAAAGCAGATAAAATCCATTATCGTATCCAAGTGATTATGGATAGGATAATAATTTTCCATATCGCCGCGTATCGTACCTTAAGGATAAGGTCGGATAGTCGTCCAGATACGTTGCTAAATTAGGAAAAATTCCTAATTTCGGATGTTTAAAAATATTGCGGATATCATAGACATTATCCTAAGATATCTAGCAATTCACGCGATATTCACGGAATATTCAAAATATTTAAATTAAAAATCTAAATCTAAATATTTAAAAAATATACTGGATAATATTTTTACCTAATTTGTGGATAATTTCCAAATTCGAATTGCCGGTCGGGATTGGGATCACAAGGCAACCGATGGTGGCGGGATCGGCGGCGACAGAACAACAATGGGCGTGCCACGGCGGTGACTATGACTCACCGGTTGGGGGGGGAACGGCGGGGACAGCGGCGCCGTCGGCGTCCGACGGGAACGAAGTGGCTCCGGAGCAGCGGTGATGGTATCTCACGTCTGACCGTGGGCTTGCTAGTGTTTTGCTGCCATGAGGGACTAAGCTCGGTGGCCGTCGAACTCTCGGTAGCTAATCAAGCTCGTCACCGCCGCAAGTGCATTGGAGTTTCATTGGAGTTGGAACACTGCACAGAGGTTCGCCGGGGCTGCTTGGAACGAATTAGATGCCTGCGACGCATGCAAGAGCTGCTAGAGTTCTATGGATTATGTCTCCGCAGATGGGCATGCAGCAATGACAGTGACGAATCAGAGAAGTAGCAGGAGTCTTCGTTGATGTCAGGTGGAACTCAACACAACAAAACTTCGTCAGCACAAGGGTGAGTTGGGGCAGTAGACTGTTGTGGACGAAAGAGGTTTCACGTACGCCTTCTGTTTTGGCCTTTTTTTGCATGGGAAGATCATCGTGGCTTCACTTTGAGGTTATGAGAATACCAAACCGAGGAAGAACAGAAGGTGATCTGCGGCAATAAGGGCTGCAAACAAGGAGTTATCGTGAATCGGTGCTGAGTTGGACTGATCTGAACAAGCTGGAAGGTGCGCTCGAAGACGCTAGGATGGGCCTATGGACGTCGGGTTCTCACCAGAACATAGAGGAAGATGTAGCGAGACCAATCCATCGCCGGACTCCGAGAAAGGATAGCGACGACTGCTGGTAGTTGAGAAAATCTGTTCAATGATTGGTGATGCGCAGCATGACCAAGAGATGGACTCGCCGATTGCTCTTTTTCTTTCTTCTTCCTCTTTGAGCTCTCCAAAAATTCTAATTTGCAATTCTAATCAGAGCCCTTTGATTGTGTGACCTAATGACATATTTATAATACTAATCTAGGTCAATTAGATGGGCTTGCTAATTCTAATGGGCTTAGGCTTGTGCATAGGCTTTAATTAATATTCAAGTGGGCTGAATTAATTTGGGCTTCTAATTAATTAAGCTTAATGGACTAAATTATGCTCAAATTAAAACAACCGAGCTCGTTTAACTTATGACTTTCGGCCCTTGCCTTCCGAGCGAGTCGAGTTTCGTTCAATGAATTTTAAACTTGTTCGCCACCGTCGATCCGATGCGGAATGCAATTATCCTAAATGGACCTAAGTTATATGTTATGCAATTTTAAATATTTTTATTTAGGGGTTAAAATTTAATCCCTAATTTTCCATGCAAACTACGACTAAATTATCGCCAAAATTTAGGTGTCAACAATGTGTTATTGATAAGCATTTCCTATTGCAAGAATACGTGATGAATGACTTGCTTAGTAGGTGATGTGCTTCCTCGGCTTCAAGGCTGATTTAGCAATAGTGATTGCAGATTGAGGAGATAGAAAATCAAGGTCCCGGGATGTGGGAGCACGGGTGCAAGCTGAGTGAATTTAGGAGTGTTACACCTTTTGTTATTAGTTTAGGTAGTAGGAGTGATAAGGTGGTTTGAGAATTTAGATTAGAGAAATTTTGAGGACCAGCTTTATTTAGTGGGAGGAGAATGTGAAGAATCGAATATGTGGCAATCGATTAATGAGAGGAAAATCATTTACGGTCAAGGAAAACATGTATCCTTAAAATTAGGAAAATGAATTCCCTAACCTAAAAAGGGAAAAATGTTTTTCCAAAAAATATTTTCTCGAAAAGTATTTTCTTTTAGGGAAAAAAACCACCAAAAACCCCAAACTTTGTCATTTGTGACACATTTACCCTGAACTTTTTTTTGTGTCATGAAAAACCCCAAACATGCAACTTGTGACATATTTATCCCAATTTAATGTAGCCTAGGGCATTTTAGTCTTTTTCCCTTTTCTTTTTTTTCTTTTCTATTTTTTTTCTTTTTTCGAGCAAGGGTTGCCCTCACCGGCGATGGCGAGGGACCCTCGCCTCGGCCAGGCGAGAGCTGCCCTCGCTGGCATCGAGCGAGGGCAGCCCCCGCCGAAAAAAAGAAAAAAATAGAAAAAAAAGAAAAGGGGAAAAAGACTAAAATGCTCTAGGCTACATTAAATTTGGGTAAATGTGTCACAAGTTACATAGTTTGAGATTTTTCATGATACAAAAAAAAGTTCGGGGTAAATGTGTCGAAAGTGACAAAGTTTGAGGTTTTTGGTGGTTTTTTCCCTAACCTAAAAAGGAAAATTTTTTTTTCCGAAAAATAATTTCTCGAAAAGTATTTTCTTTTATCGTGAAGTTTTATTCCAATCAAAAACACTCTAATACTTATTATTTCACGTCGTCTTGTACCATAGAACGATTATATTAAATAAAAATTCTTTCTAGGCGACACATTTTCGTCAATTTGTCAATTTTACTAACATTAGTTAATTAGATCTGAATTTCCATTTCTAGCGAAAAAAAAGAAAATCTGAATTTCCTTTTTCCAAATATAAAAATTAGGGGTGTAAAAAAAACTCAAGCCAATCCGGCCAGGCCCAACCTGATCCAGCTCGATCCGAAATTTTAGAGTGTTTTGGAGTCAGATCTTATTTTCTCTGGATATGAATTTTAGATGTGGGTATTTATTAAGATCGAGCCGGGTCAGGCCAGGCCAGGCTTTTTTGACCTGGCACCACTTCCCCCCCTCCCCCTCTCCCCTTCGCTTCTTCTCTCTCCACCGTGAACTTCTGTCTTCCCCCTTCCAGTTCAGCCATGGTTTTCCTCGCCTCCCACGCCCCCCGATCGGGAAAGCTTCGATCCTCCCTCTTCGATTTCGACCATTTCCCCCCGCGTGCGATCGGTCCCCCCTTCGCTGTCGATCTCCGCGAGTCACCTCCCAATTCGTCCAGAAAGTCTTCTCTGGTTCGACAGAAGAAAAAGTCATCCCCAATCGCTTCTTCTTCTCTTCTTCTCCTCGAAACCCAGCGAATTTGCAGAAACTCTCCCGTGCTTCTTCTTCTTCTTCGTCTGAACTCGACCAGCCTTTGGTTCAGCTCAAGACCAAACGCGGGGTTCTCGTTTTGCTTTCGGCCGGGGGAGATGGCGTACGTGGACCATGCCTTCTCGATCTCGGACGAGGACATGATGATGGACTCCCCTTACGCCGTCAACAGCAGGCCCCCCATCAAGGAGATCGCCCTCGCCGTCTCCCTCCTCGTCGTCGGCACCCTCGGCATTGTCCTCGGCACCCTCATGGCCTCCTACCATGTCGGCGGCGACCGTACCCACGGTACCCTCTCCGCTTCCGCTCCTCCGAGCTTCTCTTCTTCCTTTTTTCTTGCTTGATTCATTGCGTTCGGACGACTCGCGGTGCAGGGGTGTTCTTCGCGGTTCTTGACTCGCGGTGCAGGGGTGTTCTTCGCGGTTCTTGTTTTTCGGGGCCGAAGAAGCACATCAGTTGATCCTCTTCGTTGCCCCCAATTCGTCCCGAACTCCATGGGACCCTAAACCCGACCCGGATCGACCCGATTCTATTCTTGGAGGATATACTGAACAAGGTCTTGGTCGGGTGTGACCCTGTATATTTCGGGTCGGGTCGGGTATTATAAAAATTCGATCCGACCCGATCTATTGACGCCCCTAATAAAAATCACAAAATTCTTCCTTTTCTGGAAAAAAGAAAGGAGAAAAAAAAATGAAAAAAATCGTCCTAAGCTAAACCTTCCATCGCCTTATTCGTGTACTCTCCCGTTTCCGTTCCGAACCTCGTCGCAGTTCAGCTGTGTGAGGCTCGAGGAGAGAGCGAGAGAACGAGGATGGAAGAAGAAGAGCACGAGGTGTACGGCGGAGAGATCCCCGTGGAGGGCGAGTTGGAGGGCGACCTGGACGCCCACCACGCCGACGTCGACATGTCCACCGCCGACGACGACGCCGTCAAGGTCCCTCCCTCTCCCTCTCTCTCGATCTTGATCTCGATGCCCCGCGTGGTTTTGTGGTCTCGTTTGTTGTTCGATTGTCGGAAGATGCTCTGGGTCATGGATTTTTTCATCTGGGTTTTTTTTTTCTTTTTTGTGATGGGTGGGACGATGCAGGAGCTGGATGAGATGAAGAAGAGGCTGAAGGAAATGGAAGAGGAGGCTGCTGCCCAACGCGAGATGCAAGCCAAGGTCGAGAAGGAAATGGGTGCTGTCCAAGGTCTCCTTTTGTTGTATTTTTCGGGCTCTTTTGTTTAGGGTTATTTGATTGGTATCTGGGTTTCCTGGGATCTCCTACCTAACCCTTGATTTGTGGATGCTGAAGTCTGATAGAAGAGCAGGCTCTTGCTGTTTCGGTTGTTCTTTCTCTTGTTGTGTTGTGATTCTGTTGGTTACTTGCAGTAGTTTATTCTTTACTGGAATTTGTTGTCTTTTGTCCGCTTGACACTTTATTTCGTCGATTTGGTTGGTCGGGAAAGATAGATTTGGCAGAAGGATGGAACATGTTTCGCCTTTTGGAATATGGGTTTCGTAGATAACAGACTTGTCTTTTGATGTAGCATTGGCTTAATAGTCGTGATTTGCTCCTATACTATATTCAGAGAATTTTCTGGATTGAGAGAAAATGAGCCATCCCTTTTAGAAGACCTACTGATTCCACCGGCATGCTTTTCGATGAATACTTGCTTTTTCTTTCTCTGGATGATCGATAGTTTGTTCCAAGTCATTGTGCGTATGCTTGCCTGCATTTATCACTTTGGGCATATTATGCTCAGATTTATCATTTGTGTTAGACCTTGTTTGACTGTTTATTTGTTTGTGTTTTCTAGATAATCGGATTTATATTCTAAGATTCATTTTTGGAACTCTGTCTGAACTAAGTGAACAAAACTGTTTTCTTTATATTTCTGTGTTGATGCTATCTGGTGATTGTCCAATTTCACAGATCCTGCTAGTGCAGCTGCTTCTCAGGCAAGCAAGGAGGAAGTCGATTTCAGATCTGTGTTTGTCGGAAATGTGAGTTTGACTGTTATTTCTTGGCAGTTTGTTGGCTATCTTGATTACACTTTTCTTGACAAAGGATATGAGCTCACATTAGCTATTAGAGTCTGCTTTTGTTCTTTGAAATGTTTGAGGGTTAGCTATGCGAGTTTGAGTTTTTCTCATTAAATGTTACAGTTATTTTTACCATTCAGACAGTTATTTTCTGGTGATGATGATGATTCTGACACTTCTCTGATGTTATCTCATCATGATTTTTCCTTCAATACATTTTGCACTTTATCCAATCTTTCTGTTAATGGGATGAAGTTCTTATATTTTATTGCATATATTTCTACGCGATCGTTTCCTCAGTTCATGCTTGTCTGTGCTGACACGTTTTTTTGAAATGTGAGCAGGATATTTCACCTATTACAGTTACTGTGTTTTTAGAAAAATAAGGATTTTATTGATATAGAACTTAATAATGAAGGTGTTTATGTTCCTGGAGGTTCTCTCTTTCCGTTCCAAGAAAAACATTTCTGGGTATGGAGGTTATTCACTATTGCAATCCCACATTGCATTTAAAATGAAGTACATCTGTGCTTGGCAAAGTGTACCCAGGGGTTGTGATGACAAAAGAAATTTAGAACGATAAATCTCAGATCTAAGAGGAGCAAAGTAATCTTAACCACGCACTTTGTGATGATCATTTTTGGTTTGCTTGTGAATGGGTTGCCAATGGTGGAAGATGGTTACATTCTTATTGCAGTTGTATAAATTATGTTTGCTATGGTTGTTAGTGGTGGCGTAGTATTTGATTCTAGTTTTTTGTTTTGTTATGTTATTTAGTTTTTTGCTAATGGATGTTTAGTTCTGGTTGCCAGATTTCCTTTAGTAATATTTTGGTGTAGACACGAAACAAGTATTAGTTAGGATGAGACTGGTTCGTTGGATATGCAGAGAGTAGGGAATTATCTTTTCTACAAAAAAAAAAAAAATACAGAGCATTAGTTCAATCTACATCGAAGAGACTATATTAGGTAAGAAAAACTCCTTTATGGGTGGTTTGAAATTTTGAAAGAGGACCTTTAGCTACTTGAGTGGGAAGCTGTTATTCTTGCACAAGGCAAAATGATTTGGGTAGAAAATTTCTTTGAATGCTGCACACTAACATTCTAGGATCTATAAAACAGACTCTACTTTTTGAAGAAACGTTCTATGCCAGTGGTGGTAGTCTTGGCAAAACTAGATTTTGTTATCTAACTTTTTACTTAATTCTTTCCTGGGTATCAAACTGTATTTACTGAATTGGATCATATGATTCTACAAATCGTATTATTTAGTGCAACCTTTAACTTTTGTTAGCAAGGTACATTGGCCCAACAAGCGGCAACGCAGCTTTTACTGCCAGCTCGAGTCGTCAGGAAGGAACCGAGATTGCCTAGTTCATAAGCTTTGTTCTCCTAAGACTGATGATTTCTTCAATACAAGAAAACCAACAAGAAATCAAATATTAGTTTGACTTACACCTAGATATACTGATAGTGATAATTTTTAATAAAATTACTAGATTCGACTTAAACAGTATAATAGATAAAGCCGAAAGTATCCAATATTGTGAACACAGAAAGAAATATATAGAGAAATATAAACCCTGCTGTATCTACCTTTAAGACTTCTCAGCTGAAAAAGCATTAAGAGGAACCCAGGAGACCTTCCATCCTCTCAAAAGATAAATGACTGAAAAACTTTAACTAACTTCGCGCTTTTAAGACATGAAGGGAAGTGCCTGCAAAGAATCACTCTTAAAGGGGTGTTTGGTATGAGTTCTGCTTTGTACTTTTTTGCTTTGTTAAAAATTTTCTTGCTGCTTCCAAAATTCAAACATCATTCAATTTTTCAAGACATACATGTAGAGTCTTTTTAAATCTTGTCATAATATTTTAGTTTTTTTTATTGTAAAATTCTGAAGGGAAAGCAGTAAATCCTTTTTTGTTCTAAGCCCTAACAAGTGAAATGCAAAGTAGAATTGTTGTCTTCAATTCTAGGTTTCCTAGGATCTTTCTCTTTCAAAGTATTCTAATCCTGAGCTCGGATGCGGAAGTTGTAGATGGGATCTCTTTTTGAAAGTCTTGAGATAAGAGATAGCTTGCTCACTACCAGTGACGATAGAGCAGAGCCAGCTTTCTAGCAGAAAATCACGTGTGCATATTTGAGTTAAAAAATCTATGCTTATCTGTTGGGTTTTTGTAGTTTTATCTGTTTCATGACTTAGATGAGTTTTCCTTGTGATTTTATGGTTCTACCATTGTCTTGTCTATTGCCTTCTGTGCGATCTTCCCAATTTTTTCTTTTTCATAGGCCTGTCAAACTAGATCTTTAATTTGCAGTTCTCTTATGTTTGCTCATGCATAATGGATAGTTGCCTGCATTTCATTTTGACTTGACCGCTATACTATGTCAGTCAACCTTAGTGTTATGATTGACTTCGTATTTCACTGTGAGTGCATGTTTCTCATTCTTCAAGTTGTCTATATAGATTGAGCAGGAATCCTTACACTGTCCTTTGAGCCAGAGTTAATTTTGCATTAGATTCGGTTGAATAGATGTGGGGAAAAAATAATTGAAGTTGCAAAATCATGTGACAGAAAAAAGAACAAAAAATTTGAAGAAAAACAATGCAGAGTTTCTGTTGTGTGGGTGAAAAAATGTGTGCTGTGGAGGAAAAAGAACCAAAAGAGAAAAAAAGAAACGGAAAGATGGAAAAAAAATATGAGAATGAATGAAAGAAAAATGCAAAACAAGTGGCGCATGGAGAAAGAGTAGAATATTGAAAGTCGAGGATCGGAATATTTGAAAAGAATGTTCTGCATTGGTGAGAGAGATGTTGGATGGCTCAAAAGTAATTGATGATTTATTAGGCCTTGCATAGAATCTATGGGCTCTCATACCCTTGCTACTGTTCGTGGTGGTGGTGGTGTGTTGGTGCTGGTGCCAGTGATTTGGCCTCAGGACTTCTCGTGAAATAGCAGACCTGGTGAGGGGCGTTTGGCTGTGTCTTCCTCGTGTCCTTAATCTATTGTTTATATTTATCGACAGTTATCCTCTAAATTATCGATAAGATTTGCTCCTCAATAGACCCCTATATGTTATTCCACTGTATGGTAGTTGATCATCTAATGCCAGTGGACCCTACTTAGTGGATTAGTTGTTCTGGTTTATCCTTTTTCTTAGATAAAGACAGCTATTATTTGGAGCTTTTTTGATTTTTCATTTTACTGACTAAAAACTTTTGGAGTTTCAGCAGAATTTTATTAAGTTTGGTTACTTGTTATTATTGAGTTTCTATCTTCATCTTCATTTGTGCAGTTTGGGAGGTATAATCTTTTGTTTAAATACCAAAAGCAAACCTTACCTTCTCTCAATGACCACTTACATACTTTTACTTTTGAAAATACCATATACATACTGAGTTTACCTTTGGAGACCACTTTTGCACCTTCAAATAAATTATCCTTGTGTCTGTATTTATGAAAATGTCGTTTTTTTTTTTCAAAAATGCCCATCTGCAAATCTTAAATTCTGACAGCCACCCAAAACACTGAAAACCAACTAACCCTAAGCAAGATGCTAAAGTGAGTTTGCAAGGAGGGGCAATTTGGTCTTTCCAATGTGAGGTTTTGAAAATATTATGCTGATCGACTGTTTCTGTTTCGGAGTAGAATCTATCTTTGGTATTTATCTCTGTTTCTAGGTTTATGCAGGTGCCTTAGCCTTTTGTTCCTTGGTTTAAGTTATTATGGTGTTGAGACCTGCTACACAGAGCAAGAAATACACATGTCATGGAGTCATGTCCCCGTGACGATGATTCTTTGAGCTCTAGAACCTGTTAGTCTGGTCTGCTTCTTCAGAACACATTCTTTAAGCCCTATCGCCTGCCTGCAAGTCGAGACTGACAGCCTGCATTTAAGATGCTTAATTTTGGCTACACACTGTTCGCTCAACTTGAGAGTGTGTTCTTTAATCTGAATTAATTAATTGGGGTTGCTGAGTTATTTGATTTGGAGGATGTGCATAGATGAATTTGAAGTTTGCTGGATATATAGAAACAAGCTATGCAAGTTGTGTACACGTTATGGGGGCTGTGTTTGAAGTTCCATGTTGCTCAGTTGGAGTTGACAGAAGATGATTGTCTGCGAATGGTGGTTGGAGCAGCAAAAAGGGAAAATTAAGATATAGTATACTTTTTCCCACTTAGTAGGTACTAAAAAGTTAGGCTGGGTTGATGCCTTAAATTCTCTTTCATGATGAGCTAGACTTCAAATATTTATCAATTCCATTCTTAAGGAGCATTAATAGAACTTGCTAAATTTGTTCAATGTGGTTTACGATTGACTGAAGAGATATTTTGTGGAACCCCCCTGATGATTAACCAGAAAGAGAGATCTCAGAATGAGTCACGAAACTATTGTTGTTAAAAGCATGTAATTTCTGTCAATCTTTTGTCATAGATGAGGATATGGCTTCATGTATATGTGCATTTATGACAAAGGGGCTGTCATGAAATACTTTGTATTTTGCCTAATAAGGGACAATGGCTGATGTGAACCATGTACTTTAATATGCATGTTGGCATATGCTCATTCAAAAAGCATGTTAAGTCAGATTTTTCATTTTGTTGGCTGGATGCATTGTGCCAGTGACGGCCTGTGACTTAAAGTGGTGCTTGCAGGTTGATTATGCTTGTACCCCTGAAGAAGTGCAGCAACATTTTCAATAACGTGGTACAGTCAACCAAGTGACAATTCTTACTGATAAATTCGGCCATCCAAAGGGCTTTGCTTATGTTGAGTTCCTTGAAGTTGAAGCTGTTCAGGAGGCTTTCGTTCTGAGCGAATCTGAATTGCATGGACGTCAGCTGAAGGTAAACTCTTCTTATTTATAATTTGTGACATTAACGTTAGCAACATTCAAGATATTCCAGTGGCATGCCATTATTTTACAGCTATTCTACTGAATATGCAATACTTGACGTCTAACGTACCGTAGAAGTTTGATATCTTCTTTTTTTTTTTTGATGTAAAATGTCAGTATTATAGAGTGAATGAAGTACAGCAGCTTAGGGGTATCCCCCATCATACCCCCATCATTATAAATGGTGCTAATAGTTCGAGAAGATGGAGGTAGGAAGTCTCCACACAGTAGCCAATACAACATTTGTCTGAGAAGGTCTTCACTCTACCTCTTACATTTATTTTTATGCACGTTGGCCAAAATAATATGGATATCTTCATCTCGTGAGACTTTTAACTTGTCCATATGTCAGAATTTGAGGGCGCAGCAGTTGTCAGTGACCATAAGCTTGTTATGGATAGTATATGCTGGCTCTAATGTCATGATGGAGTCGACCTTCGCATAAATTTAGGTTTCCATCAACTAGTTTTCTCACACTTTTTAAATAAACCTTAAATAAAATAATTCAGTTATCAAAGTAGTGGTTACGCATGACACAAGAAAAGTTAGTACATTAGAAACTGTAATATTTCCTTAATTAATTTACTAAAGGTGGGTTTGTTTCAAGGAAAATGTTTTCCGGGAATTCATTTTCTGGACTTTTAATCGTTTGATTCACCGAAAATGATTGGTCAATCGAAAACACTTTCCAGTCAAGGAAAACATTCATGTATAAAATTAGGAAAGTGAATTCCCTAATTTAAGAAGGTGAAAGCACTTTCCAGGATTGCTTCCCTTTACTTTTTAATATTTTTTTCTTTTCATTCTCTTTTTCTTTTTTTATTTTTATTTTTTTATTTTTTAAAATAAAAATATTTAAAAATTCGATTTTTTTTTTTGCCCAAGATAAAATCATGGGATTGAAATCATTTTCCAAATGAGATCCAAACACCAGAAAATGTTTTCGATCACATATCACCAAACAAAGGAAAACTAACTATTTTCCTGGAAAATGAATTTCCAGACGACATTTTTCAAAAACATTATATTTTCCATGAAACAAATGCACCTGAAGTGTCCATGTGAGTTAACAAAACCTATATATGGTGCATTTTTTTTGGACGTATATATATGGTGCATTTGAAGAGGTGTATTGGTACCGATTTCAGCATCTAGGTGATAAATTAATTTTTGTATAACAACGATTATTTGATATTTACTACGATGAGAATGACAGACCAATGTTCCTTGGATGAACCAGTACTTCCCAAGACGCTTTAACCCCTATGTGGGTTACAGGTTCTGGAGGCCGTATGTACCTCCATTTTTCTACTCTCCTTATGGATAAGGGTAGGTATCTCGTTCTCTAGAGTCGTTAATCTACTGGTGGAGGAGGGCTCGTTGGTTGATTCTACTGCCTCAAGCTACTTGCAGGAAGGTTCCCATGTTCAGAAGGCCGGCGCGCCACATGCCTTATTACTAGAAGTCATGCATCGTCTGTTGGCGATCTTGCAATTCTTCGAAAGTGGGTACTTCCACAATATGTTCCGTTTCATTCGGGAGATGTATCTAGCGGTACTGCATGTTCATTAGACTCTGCTCCTAAATATTGTTGACCGAATGACTTGAGAGATTATAAGTCTGGATTATTGGCTGTAACTTCTAGACCTTTCTCTGTGATCATGGCTAAAATTTAAAGCAGCCTCGAGAGGCATGCCTTTTTTCTCTCTCTTCGCACTTTCGATGTGGCATCTCTGCTGGCATTGAACAGGTTTGGTCTCAGCTTGCTTTGAAAAAGGATTTCGTTAACTAGTGCCCCGAGTACATTCGTTAAATCATGATTCCAAAAAAATAAAGAGTCGAATTCATAATATGACTGGGCCAGAAAGAAAAAAGACGAATGTGTTTCTACCTTGTTCTTGAAAGTGGCGTGGGCTGTCATATTCATTACACACCCGGAGGTTGTGGAATATGAATGAGTATTAAGCGACTCATCCAAGTTGAAGAACTGTGTTCCAGGAAGAAAACCATGATTGTAAAACGTTATTAGTCAGTTTCTTTCCTGTTGTCGACATAATTTTTATTCGTCTATTTGCTTCGGCGATCACTTTCCATTCTCACCAAATCGAGCGTTTCCCCACTGTTATTATAAAAATAATTTATGATAAAGCTACCTAGTCAAATAATCTCACTATTCAAAATTTCAGCCCTCGGTTGGAGTTGGTGCAATTTTCACGTAATTTCCATGCGCAAAATTTACATGGAAATTGAAAGCAAAGGAAGGGTCGAATTTCCACGTTTGGCCCACATAGCTAGTTTGACATCGCTAGACTCTACCTTAGCCCCGAAGAAAACTTATTACTCATCCTATATTTCAAAAACATTTATGGTAATTTATACTTTTATCACAAATTTGGAAAAATAAAGAAATGCTAAATTTTAATAGTACTTGGATTATTAAATGATGAGAGTTTAAAAGTGTTGAATTTGTGCATTACTTATCAGTTGGCTAATTATATATTTATCCTTCATGTCTTGATCGGATTGAGTATTAGTGGGGACTCGAACCGAACCGGACTAGACCGTCAACGTCACTACTTACGGCTATGTATAATAACATCCCCAAATAAAAACAAACACAATCTAATTAGTAGATGAGAGAGTGAAAGGTTGAATTTATGCATTAAGTATCAGTTTTGACTCTGAACGATGAAAACCTTGTAATTTCTAGGGTTAATACTGCGAAAAACTCAAAACTTGTACATTTTTAATAAATTTACTCAAAACTAATTTTTTGACCACCAAAAACCTCAAACTAGTACACCTATAATAAATTGACCCTTTTTTAGTTTTATGTTAAATTGGATTAATACAACAAAAAATCTCAAATTGATACACTTGTGACAATCGAAGGGTAAAACCCTGAATCGGTATACCCATCAACTGTCACATGTCATTTAACTCAACCAATTGACAAGTAAAATTTAAGGGAAACTAAAAAAAGGTAAATTTGTCACAGATATACCAGTTTTGAGATTTTAGAGGTCAAAAAATTAGTTTTGGGTAAATTTGTCATAGGCATATCGGTTTGGGATTTTTTGTAGTATTAATCCTAATTTATATTTGATATTTGAGCAAAACATTAACGTAAACTTTGATAGGAGGCAACTGTTTCAAAATAAGGTCGAAAATGGGCAACAATCCTTTGTTGCTGGAAAGCTTCCCACTGGTATGCGAACATGAAAATCAAGGATTTAAACTGATTTTTTACTATGTTTGCGGGAGGAGGCAAGAAAAAAAAAAAGAAATCTCCGGTTAATGCATAAAGTATCAAAATTTCCTTTCTTGTATTCTCATAAAATGTTATGATTGTTCTCTCAACTTTCATTTCGTTTCGCCCTCTTTTCTCAAATAGTGTAATTTTGAGGTGCGTTAGATTAAGATCTTTCCAGTGGCACACGCACAAAATGGGAAAATTGTTCAGAAAGTCCTAAACCTGTTGCACTTTTGTCAATTCAGTTATAAACCTTTTTTTTGTACCAATTAAGTCTTAAATATTTTCAAGTTTTACCAATTGAGTACATCCGGCCAATTTTTGCTAGAAATCGCTAACGTGGACATCGGTCATCCTACTTGACACGGCCGATGTTGACAAAGACAATTTTTATTAATATTTTTGAAATTTTTATTTATTTAATTTTCCTTTCTCTTCTCTTCTCTTCTTTTTTGTTTTTCTGTTTTTCCCTCCTCTGGCCATCGACGGGCCTCATCGATGGCCAACAGAGATCGCCAGCCTCAACGAGGGTCGCCCTCGCCCGATCCAACAAGAGTTGCCCATGCCCAATTAGGTGAGGGCGGCCCTTACTTGAGGCTAGCGACCTCCGTCAACCATCAATGAGGCTTGGTAATGTCCGACGAAGGGAAAAAGGGAAAAAGAAAAAGGAAAAGAAGAGAAAAAGAAAATGAAATAGAGAAAGACAAAATTAAAGAAGGAAAAGAGAAGAAAATAAAAATAAAAATTTGACAAAAAATTTGAAAAAAAATATTATTAAAAATTTTCTACGTCAACACCGGTCATGCCACGTCGGAAGGCATCCATTTTTGCAATTTTTGGCCAAAATTGGTTGGATGCACTCAATTGGCAAAGCGTGAAAATGTTCAGAACTCAATTAGCACAATTAAAAAGTTTAGGACTAAATTAACAAAAGTACAATAGGTTTAAAACTTTTTGGACAATTTTTCTGTACAAAATTGCTAGAATTTGATGTCGAATGAAAGAAAATATTAGAATGTCCAATGCAAAAATAAGTAGAGGGAGATCGCCTATACCCTGTAGACGAGCGATGTGGGATGTCATAACACCCCAATCTCACGTGTAACTTAGACTAGGAATTACACGTGAAATTTGACAACCGAGAGCTGCATATGCGAAATGAACTGACGTCAGATTCGATTCCGATACAACGTTGGAGGGGCGCTATTTGCATATAAGCATCATATAAATCTCGTAAACAAGCGGTGTACGATACCTTTAACGAGAGCGGAAGTTAAATTGGATTGATCGAACCAACCGGCCACATCATGCCAAGTCAACTTCGATCCTACCACTCTCAAGGTTAAAAGGTAACTGTCGCAACCTACCCATCGGGTGGACCACCTAGTGTTTGGATAATGGATTATTAAACTTAGACTTAGCTCGGGCTCTCCTAAATCTATACAAATTTGCAACTTAACTTCAATCTTTAGCATGCAAATCAATTTTATCTTGGAGTCACCACTAGTTAATTATTAGTGGGTCGATTAGATACCCAAATAAAGTGTTGGAGGGTATTTTACTTCTATGAACCAGAGATTAAATGGATTTAGGGACTCGACTACACTAAATCACTCAACACTCTTTCAGTACATTTTCTCTTTTGTTTTGCAAATATTTTGAAAAGCACATTTGATTGATTTTAAACTTAGCCACAAACTTGTGAGGGGTGATCATGTGGGTGCGTAAATAATGAAAATAACACTCAATCAACAAAAGCAATTTTCGACCACAAAAAACAAAAGCAATAAATAAGTTGCTAGGATAAGGAAGGAATTTACTTACCTTGTTAGGTATACAAGTTAAGAACCTTGAAAAATGAGATATAAACAATCTTGCTCGCACTTCTTTGGGCAAAACTTATTAACATATGAACTCTTACATTAATTTAAGTGCCATAATCTAAAGAGACTTTATAAGAGAGGTAACATAGGCTTAGGTAATGGGTCGAGAAATGAAAGAATTCACTAGGCGCAAATATTTTTATTGACAAGGTTTGAAAGCTGGTGATAATTTCGATATTGTCACTAGTCTCGTTCTTCACCAGGGATTTGTCTTCTCATGATAGATACTTCATCGGCCATGAGAGTTCACCACCGGCAACTTCCCAACTTGAAGGATGGCCATTCCTTGGCTAGGGATGGTATCATGCAAATTTGGACTTATGGCCCCAACACAATTTCTTGACATCCTTCGATTTTTTTTGTTTTTTGCGAATTTCAATCTATCTTCTATACTCATGGTCGAGTCAAACTTTGACTTCTACGGTACCATCTACTCTTAATCAATTTAGCATTCTTGGATTCTTGGGGTCTTTATCTTCTATTGACGCTTTGGACCATGCTGTCCAAATCGAGGCAATATAAATGCCTTGCTTCAGTGTAGGGGATGATCACCAATCGAGTTTAAAGAAACGAATTTGCAAGCTCAATTGGGCTATGTAAAGGATATAAGTGTATAAGATAGATAAAGAAAATGCTCTTCATCATTTTAATGCACTTAAATTCTTGTCTGAGTTCATATGCAATAAAAACACTCAAAGATTGATGCAAGTGTAAGCAAGGGAATTTCTATCCCTTTTTCTCACTTCATAATGTCGACTCCTACCTCCATTTGCCCTAAAATGGGAATGGTTCTTAACAGGGGTAATTCGGAAAATTCTCCACAGCTATTTGAGCTCAAAAGGGTTAAGCAATGGTTTACTTGTAGTGTTTATGATGGAGGAATAAAATACTTTTTATCATTTTGATCATTGTACCTTTTGCGAGAAAACCCTTACCTTCCAAACATGGAATTTTTTCCACTCAACTCGCTAAGGTAAACATGAGACTATGTATAAGATAGGGCTTACCTTTCATCATCTGGACACGTTTCATTTAGCACTTTTAATAATTTCTACATCATTTATTAGATTGTCTAATCAACAAATTCCCTATTTAAATTGATGGTTAGACATATAGAATAGATATGCAGAATTTCAACAAACATGAGCACTTTAAAATTACAACTTAGCAAAGCGACTCATTATCAAAGGAATGTCCGAAATTCGAAACATAGAAACTAAGCACTTTCTAAAATCATGCCAAAAAGTGCTAGATTCTGTCACGGGCAATATTTTTTCAAAGCATTAGAATTGACCGAATTAGAGAACACCTATTCATCCATCATGACTACAATCAGAGCACCTCCTAGGAGAACCTTCTTCACAATGTATGGCCCACTATTTGTGGAGTGTGAATTTGCCACAAGGATCAGGGATAATTTATGTTCATTTTGAAATAAGTAACATGAAGTAACTCTATAAGAACTAGGGGTGAGCAGTTTCCGGTCCAATCCGGTTCCAAGGTGGAACCGAGAACCGGACCGAGAGAACCGGTTCCCAATTTTGGGTACCGCGGACCGGACCGATTGTTCTAGGATCGGGAACCGGACTGGACCGTTGGTTCGGTCTGGTTCCGGTCCTGTCTAATGGAACTTGTTACTTAGAGTTTAGAGTTTTTTTTTTTATCAAACACTTAAGATTTAGTTCACATTTTACTAATTTTTATCAATAAATTTATGTCAATGAAGTTCACTTAGAGTTTAATTCACATTTTACTATTTTTTATCAATGAATTTACAATAATGAAGTTTACTTAGAGTTTAGTTCACACTTTATTAATTTTTTTAAAGAAAAAAATAAATAGTTGGTCCGGTCCGGTTCCCCCTCGGAACCGGGAACCGGACCGCCCGAAAACCGGTTCCGCTTTTAGGAACCGGGAACCAGACCAATAGTCCCGAGAACCGGACCAAACTCGTCGGTCCGGTCTGGTCCGGTCCCGGTTTGGGCGGTCCAAGTTGCTCACCCCTAATAAGAACCTAACAACAAGAGTTTGATAGAATCTTTTGTGATGCCACGTTATAGATTAATCTTTGTATCATGGTATTAATCTTCTATCCAACAACTGATTCGATACATGTGTAAGACTATCTAGATACCCAAGGACCAAGGGTTATTCCTTGGTCTATCATAGGATGTGATATCTAGATTATATTTATCCAACGAAAAAATGTATACAAAATATAAGCTTTCAAGAAATTAATTGTAGATTAAGACACTAGGGATCTTAGGTTAGAAAACAAACAAAAATTTTCAACCGTCTTTTTAGCCATTCTTTTCTCACGTGGATGTGAAAGTGAAGACTAAGACAAACAAAATGAGAATTTTCGCTACTGGACATCTTAGGTTAGAAAACAAGCACTTTGAAAATCATGCCAAAAAGTGTCAGATTCTATCACAGCAATATTTTTCCAAAGCATTAGAATTGACCGAATTAGAGAACACCTATTCATCCATCTTGGCTACAATCAGAGCACCTCTCAGGAGAACCTTCTTCACAATGTATGGCCCACTATTGTGGAGTGTGAATTTGCCACAAGGATCAGGGATAATCAATGTTCATTTTGAAATAAGTAACATGGAATAACTCTATAAGAACCTAACAATAAGAGTTTGCTAGAATCTTTTGTGATGCCACGTTATAGATTAATCTTTGTATCATGGTATTATTCTTCTATCCAACAACTGATTCGATACGTGTAAGACTATCTAGATACCCAAGGACCAAGGGTTATCCCTTGGTCTATCATATGATGTGATACCTAGATTATATTTATCCAAAAAAAAAACTTATACAAAATATAAGCTTTCAGGAAATTAATTATAGATTAAGACGCCGGGGATCTTAGGTTAGAAAACAAACAAAAATTTTCAACCGTCTTTTTAGCCATTCTTTTCTCACGTGGATGTGAAAGTGAAGACTAAGACAAACAAAATGAGAATTTTCGCTACTAGACATCTTAGGTTAGAAAACAAGCACTTTGAAAATCATGCCAAAAAGTGTCAGATTCTATCACAGCAATATTTTTCCAAAGCATTAGAATTGACCGAATTAGAGAACACCTATTCATCCATCTTGGCTACAATCAGAGCACCTCCCAGGAGAACCTTCTTCACAATGTATGGCCCACTATTGTGGAGTGTGAATTTGCCACAAGGATCGGGGATAATCTATGTTCATTTGAAATAAGTAACATGAAGTAACTCTATAAGAACCTAACAACAAGAGTTTGCTAGAATCTTTTGTGATGCCACGTTATAGATTAATCTTTGTATCATGGTATTATTCTTCTATCCAACAACTGATTCGATACGTGTGTAAGACTATCTAGATACCCAAGGACCAAGGGTTATTCCTTGGTCTATCATATGATGTGATATCTAGATTATATTTATCCAACGAAAAAATGTATACAAAATATAAGTTTTCAGGAAATTAATTGTAGATTAAGACACCGGGATCTTAGGTTAGAAAACAAACAAAAATTTTCAACCATCTTTTTAGCCATTCTTTTCTCATGTGAACGTGAAAGTGAAGACTAAGATGAACAAAATGAGAATTTTCGCTACCGAACATCTTAGGTTAGAAAACAAGCACTTTGAAAATCATGCCAAAAAGTGTTAGAATCTATCACGGCAATATTTTTCCAAAGCATTGGAATTGACCGAATTAGAGAACACCTATTCATCCATCTTGGCTACAATCAGAGCACTTCTCGGGAGAACCTTCTTCACAACGTATGGCCCACTATTGTGGAGTGTGAATTTGCTGCAAGGATCAGGAATAATCTATGTTCATTTTGAAATAAGTAACATGGAATAACTCTATAAGAACCTAACAATAAGAGTTTGCTAGAATCTTTTGTGATGCCACGTTATAGATTAATCTTTGTATCATGGTATTATTCTTCTATCCAACAACTAATTCGATACGTGTGTAAGTCTATCCGGATACCCAAGGACCAAGGGTTATTCCTTGGTCTATCATATGATGTGATACCTAGATTATATTTATCCAAAAAAAAAACTTATACAAAATATAAGCTTTCAGGAAATTAATTATAGATTAAGACGCCGGGGATCTTAGGTTAGAAAACAAACAAAAATTTTCAACCGTCTTTTTAGCCATTCTTTTCTCACGTGGATGTGAAAGTGAAGACTAAGACAAACAAAATGAGAATTTTCGCTACTGGACATCTTAGGTTAGAAAACAAGCACTTTGAAAATCATGCCAAAAAGTGTCAGATTCTATCACAGCAATATTTTTCCAAAGCATTAGAATTGACCGAATTAGAGAACACCTATTCATCCATCTTGGCTACAATAAGAGCACCTCTCAGGAGAACCTTCTTCACAATGTATGGCCCACTATTGTGGAGTGTGAATTTGCCACAAGGATCAGGGATAATCAATGTTCATTTTGAAATAAGTAACATGGAATAACTCTATAAGAACCTAACAATAAGAGTTTGCTAGAATCTTTTGTGATGCCACGTTATAGATTAATCTTTGTATCATGGTATTATTCTTCTATCCAACAACTGATTCGATACGTGTGTAAGACTATCTAGATACCCAAGGACCAAGGGTTATTCCTTGGTCTATCATATGATGTGATGCCTAGATTATATTTATCCAAAAAAAAACTTATACAAAATATAAGCTTTCAGGAAATTAATTATAGATTAAGACGCCGGGGATCTTAGGTTAGAAAACAAACAAAAATTTTCAACCGTCTTTTTAGCCATTCTTTTCTCACGTGGATGTGAAAGTGAAGACTAAGACAAACAAAATGAGAATTTTCGCTACTAGACATCTTAGGTTAGAAAACAAGCACTTTGAAAATCATGCCAAAAAGTGTCAGATTCTATCACAGCAATATTTTTCCAAAGCATTAGAATTGACCGAATTAGAGAACACCTATTCATCCATCTTGGCTACAATCAGAGCACCTTCTAGGAGAACCTTCTTCACAACGTATGGCCCACTATTGTGGACTGTGAATTTGCCGCAAGGATCAGGGATAATCTATGTTCATTTTGAAATAAGTAACATGAAGTAACTCTATAAGAACCTAACAACAAGAGTTTGCTAGAATCTTTTGTGATGCCACGTTATAGATTAATCTTTGTATCACGATATTATTCTTCTATCCAACAATTGATTCGATATGTGTGTAAGTCTATCTAGATACCCAAGGACCAAGGGTTATTTCTTGGTCTATCATATGATGTGATATCTAGATTATATTTATCCAAAGAAAAATCTTATGCAAAATATAAGCTGTCAGGAAATTAATTATAGATCAAGACACCAGGGATCTTAGGTTAGAAAACAAACAAAAATTTTCAACCGTCTTTTTAGCCGTTCTTTTCTCACGTGGACGTGAAAGTGAAGACTAAGACGAACAAAATGAGAATTTTCACGATTAATTTAAGATGCCAAACATCTTGGATTAGAAAATGAACAATAATATATAGGTAAAATCAGAACACCAAGTCTTTCATAGCCCAGTTGTGTTAGGTTGACATTTACTGAAGACAATGAAGTTATTTAACCACCCACGACAGCAGAAGTCAATGAATCTTTTCCCAGCTTTTTCTCTTATCAAGAAGTAAACCGATGATACGATAGCAGAAGTGGACCGATGATAGACGGTAGATTTTTCTCTTATCTAGAAGTGGACCAATGATATGGACCAATGATACAACAGCAAAAGTGGACCGATGATAGATAGCAGAAGTGGACCGATGATACGGCAGCCACGACTTCTCCCCCTCCCCCCCTTTCGACAGCTTCTTCTCTTTCCTAATGTTGTCTACGTGACCCGTCCGTCAATAATAAACTAATCCCCACAAGATACAACTGTTGAATCATCTCGGCCGCATTTGATAATTGAATTGGATTTTGTAACATAGAATCAAAGACAGGTTCTATCCCGATTTATCTCACGTGTGTGTCCGCTCCTCTCGTCAAATTCCACACATCATCCCTAATCTAATTTGTACGTGAAAGAGGGTGTTAAAATAGCACATACCACTTGATTACGAGATTAATATAAATGTGATCTATCTATAAATCTTCCCAAGCCATTATGGAGATATACAATGTATTACATCTCATTCCAAAAGTATGCCAACCAAGGTTTCTTCAAGAATGAGTTTGACGCATTAATATTTCCCAACGAGAGGGGAGGACCACCCGCAATTGGTGGCGAAGAATCTTGAGAAACTATTGGCAAGTGGAAATTCACGAGCACTCCGCATAATTAATTGTTACAGCCAAAAGCTTATTTGCTCATTTCTGGACAAAACCAAAAAGCATATCGTTTATAGTATATATAGCATCCTTGAGACAAATATGTTATTCCACACACGACTCTCCTCGGCCTTAAATAAAGGATTGCCTTTTAGTCTCCAAACACCATGAACTTATTCCATAAATCTTTCAAGTTTTAGAAATGTTCTAATCCACAAAATCCATAGAGTGGAAAGTGGAGAGGGAAAACTATCAAAAAAGTCTTAAATCTTTGAAGTCTGTTACGAGTCGCACCTTGTTTGAGCCCCCTCATGCCACTAATCACTCCCTAGCATCTTTTGATCCCGTATTCTAGTCCGTTCGAGAATCAAGCATCTCCTAGAGGGAGTGTACCTATGATACCATCTATAATCACAAAAATTGGCGGCCATTTGCGGGTGGGTATTGACCTATAAATCACTTAAGATGATATTTGATAACTGATGTGTGGTTTTTTGACTAAGTAAAAAAGACAGAAACGAGTTAGGGGGACCGAATCCACGCTAGCAAAATGTGAATAATCTCGGGTTTAGGGTTCACGGTCAAAATGAGCATTACATGATTTGAGTTCATCTAGTACAAATTGAGCACGTGTTGGCTCCAATAAACATGGGCTAATTTAGAAAATATTTTTTTTCAAATTTATCAATTTAAAAGAATGTTCATAGGCAAAATAGCGGTATTCAGTTTTTTCTAGGGTTAATACCGTGAAAATCCCAAACTGGTACGCCTGTGATAAATTTACCATCCATTAGTTTTTGTTAAATTTTATTGTCAAATTGTTGAATTGAATGACAAGTGACAGTTGTCGAGTGTACTGATTTGGGGTTTTTCCCTCTATTTATCACAAATGTACTAATTTGTGATTTTTCATGGTATTCAATATTCCTGGGCAGGCTTGACCAATTGACAGATACTGTACCTAAAAGTCATGATAATTTAACAATTAAGTTGTTTGATTTAAGTAATCAAAGAGCTATTAATTGGTGCTGGATACCGCAAGTGTTAATCAAAAAAATTCAAATATATGTACGCGTTTAAAAATCCGCTGAAAATAGTAAAAAGCTACGATCCATGAGAGCCACCAAAGACCAAGCTGCCTTGCTACCTATAAATACCCCTACAACAGTGCCAGCTTCTTTATCCTCAATCGAACAGCTCCAAGAGGAGAGAGAAGAAAGTGGCGGCGGCGGCGGCAAATCTTCTTATTTGCAATGGAGCCTCCTTCTCCTGTCCATGTGCCCAGGTGGACTCCGAAATCTAGTCCGACAACTTCATCGCCGTCTTGCGAGAAGACCCATGACAAAGACGAAATACGGGGCTCGGCTTCCGAAGGAGATGATGACGGCTTGTCCACTGCAGGCCACAACGTCGTCTTTCCATTTAGTATCGGCTATGCCGTTGCTCAAGACGCCCCCGACGAGGAAGCGCCCTCGTGGGGAGTCCATGGCAGAGGCGAAGGAGCGCGACCCGAACCATCTACAGGAGCGCGAGAAAATTGGAAGGGAATGTTCTTGACGTGGAAGGACTTGTGGGTGACAGCGACGGACCGGAGCAACGGGACACATCCCATATTGCAGGGGCTCACCGGGTATGCGGAGCCGGGTGGGATGCTGGCCATCATGGGTCCTTCTGGCTCTGGCAAGTCAACTCTCCTCGATGCCCTTGGAGGTACGCATTAGAATAAATCTCTCTTTCGACGACATAAATGCGCCTATTGCTATTATTCTATAGGTACGGCAAACCCAAAACGAGTTGACTTCTAGATGTTTTTGGGAAGTTCCCTCCACTCCAACATCATTCCGGCCAGTAAAATGTACGACAACTGAACATTTTTAAAGGCTTAATTAATACCTTAAAATAACCCTCAATTTTAACTTCTATCCCAATTTTACCTTTTATCTCATAAAAAAACCTTCTATTTTAGGTCTAGCCATAATTTTACCATTAATTTTTTTGTCCATTAAAAACCCTCAACTTTAGATCATGTCCCAATTTTACCCTAAAATTTTTTTGTCTTATTAAAAACTCCTAACTGTAGGTTTTGTTCCATTTTACCATAAAATTTTACAGTCTCATAAACAATCACAAACTTTGATTCGAGTCACAAATATGCCCCCAATAACCTTCGGTCCAAAATTTCTCATTGACAACGGAAAGATGGAAAATTCTTAAGCACAAGCTACTAGAGTCTTGAGCGCAAGCTCTTCGACCACAAGAGATGGAACATTCCTAAGCATGAGAGATCAATGAGCGCAAATGAGTGCAAAGTCACTATGGGCGATACTGATGGAGGGTTAATAAATAGCAAATTTGAGATTCAAGTAAAAATTGATAATCTTTTATGAGATAAAAAAATTAGGGTGCTTTTGAAACTGCACCTAAAGCTAGTCTTATGAGACAAAACCAAAAGTTTATGGTAGAATTAATACTGGACTTAAAGTTGAGGGTTTTTTATGAGACAAAAAATTTAAGGTAGAATTGAGACTAGACCTAAAGTTGAAATTTTTTATGGGACAAAAAAAGTTTAGAGTAGAATTGGGACATAACCTATAGTTTAAGGTTTTTTATAAGGCAAGAGGTAGAATTGGGATAAGAGGTCAAGTTGGTGGCTTTTTTGGGTATTAGACCCATTTTTATATAATGGACAGAGTCATAGTTAATAATGTAGATCTTATAAGCAAAATTGCCAACAAATAACATTATTCCACATCATAAAATACAACTATAAATCTTCCAATTCTCTAATTATTTGTATAATGTCCCCGGATTATCAAAATCTTTAATTATCTTCTCTTTGGTTAGCATTTAAAATTTTTTTACGCTATCAAGCTTAATGAAGTAAAAATCTTATTAATAAAATTATTTGACATACGCGACAAATTATATATCCTCATTTTGATAAAAGTACAAATGAAGCAACTCTACAAGAACCCAACAACAAGAGTTAGCCACACTATTTTGTGATGCAACTTTATAGATTAATCTTCCTATCGTGGTATTATTCTTTTATCCAACAACAACTGATTCGGCATAAATAAACTTTGTTAAGTATGCAAGAATACATAGTCGTATGGCGTCTACTGCACCAACCTCATGAAGGATTTTATTTTTGAAGGACTTGTTCTTTGAGACATATGGATTTGAATTAAGTATGAATGAAAAAAGAAAACATCGATTTTCGATTGTATCTTTGTTGTAAGGGAATGAAATTAACCGATATCTCCTTTTTATTTCACATTCAAGCTTCTAGTCATTTGAACAAGTACCCAACAAATCTGTAAACTTTCCATAACGTTTATTGATCTATTTCGTTTTTATTTTCACTTTCTATCCCTTCTTTTCCTGATAAGCAACTTTTGCAGGGAGAATAAGTTCAAGCACTCAACAGACAGGAGAGATCTTGATCAACGGTCGCAAGCAACCACTTTCTTTCGGAACTTCGGTAAGCCTAGCTGATAGATTTGGCGCTGAGTTGAATTTCAGCGTACAGATTTCCTAGTTTAATCGTAGTTTATACAAATCGTTCTTCACTTGATTCACTCTTTTTTTTGTTTGTTTTGGTTTTGGTATAGGCATATGTGACTCAGGATGACACACTAATAACAACTTTAACAGTGAGAGAAACTGTGTACTACTCGGCTCAGCTCCAATTGCCGGAATCCATGTCGAAATCGGAGAAGAAGGAGAGAGCCGAGGCAACGATTAGAGAGATGGGATTGCAAGATGCGAGAGATACTAGGATAGGCGGGGGGAGCACCAAGGGCCTCAGTGGTGGCCAAAAGAGGAGGGTGAGCATTTGCATGGAGATCCTGACGCGCCCGAAGCTCCTCTTCCTCGACGAGCCGACCAGTGGGCTCGACAGCGCTGCGTCATACCATGTGATGAACCGCATTGCCAAGCTAGCCCGTCATGACCGGAGGACGGTGATCGCCTCTATTCATCAGCCAAGCAGTGAAGTCTTTGAGCTTTTCCACAATCTCTGCCTTCTTTCTTCTGGGAAAACAGTCTATTTTGGCCTTAGATCAGGGGCAGAACAGGTGCTTGTGCTATTGGACTACTCTGCTATGAATTTTTTCTTGTTGCAAGCAATGAACATTTTCCTAACCATTTCTTCTTCTTTTTTTGGCAGTTTTTTGCATCAAATGGTTTCCCATGTCCAACTCTTAGAAATCCATCTGATCACTACCTCAGGACGATTAACAAGGACTTTGACGCCGTAAGTCATGCCATTGAAACTTGACTTGTTTAACCATAATTTCAAGAACTGAAGGAAATTTCATGGATCCAATGAAACAAAATTTCTTGTCAGGACATTGAACAAGGAGGCAATGGCATGAATGCTGAAGAAGCCATTGACGCTCTGGTTAAATCTTATTTGTCATCTCCCGTGTGTCACCAAGTTCAGCAGCAAGTATCCAGGATATCTGAAAAGGTATGCAATTTTGATACTATGTGGATTAGAAACTTGAAAATTACGAATTTGATAGTTTCTGATAAGTTGTGTGTTTCCGTTAGACTGTTGGAGGATCTATGGAAAGAAATGGAAGTCAAGCAAGCTTCATTACCCAGAGCCTTGTTCTAACCAAGCGATCGTTTGTGAACATGTATCGCGACTTGGGGTATTACTGGCTTCGTTTAGCAATCTATGTTGCATTGTGTCTGTGTGTTGGGACTATCTTCTACGACATCGGATCCACCTATGGCTCAATTCAGGTAAGCTCTCTAGTTCTAAATAATCTAGTGACCAAATCAATGAAGAATGAGATTTATAAGTTATTGCACATTCCATTGACCAAGTTTCTTAATTTTTATGAATTTGGAGGCAAGAGGTTCGATGCTAATGTTCGTTGCGGCATTCCTTACTTTTATGGCAATCGGCGGATTCCCCTCCTTTGTTGAGGACATGAAGGTACTTCTCTTTGTTTCCTTTTTTCTTTCTCTTAGGTTTGATGTTCCGATTGCTTTTCATTCTGCCAAAGTTGTGAGAATCCTACATTTTCATTTTGCCAGGTCTTTGGGCGAGAGAGATTGAACGGGCATTATGGTGTCGCCGCGTTCGTTATAGGCAATACATTTTCGTCCATGCCTTATTTACTGATCATCTCGCTTATCCCAGGAGCCATAGCTTATTACTTGGTTGGCCTCCAAAAGAGTTTCGAGCACTTTATGTACTTCGCTTCAGTGCTCTTCGCATGCATGTTGCTAGTCGAGAGCTTGATGATGATCGTCGCAAGTATAGTCCCCGATTTCCTCATGGGGATCATAACCGGTGCCGGAATTCAAGGTGTGATGATGCTGAATGGAGGGTTTTTCAGGTTGCCAGATGATCTCCCCAAGCCATTCTGGAGATATCCCATGTATTACATCGCATTCCACAAGTATGCCAACCAAGGTTTCTTCAAGAATGAGTTTGAAGGGTTAACGTTTCCCAACCCGATGGGAGGATCATCTACAATTGATGGTGAAGAAATCTTAAGAAACTATTGGCAAGTGGAAATGGGCTACTCTAAATGGGTGGATCTTGCCATCTTGCTTGGGATGGTGGTTGTTTATAGGCTCATGTTCCTTGGTATAATAAAAGCAGCGGAGAAGATGAAGCCACTAGTGAAAAATTTTAGGGCTGGATCTCCTAAATGTACCAGACATGTCATGGAGAATCGTTCGTCAACGCCTGAATGATGCAGGGAGTTAGGGGGACTTATTTAATAGTGCGAAATTGGCGTGTTTGTCTTCAATTTCTGTTGAAGTAACTACATGTCCTTCTATGGATGATAATAAACTCAAATCATGTGTATGAAATGTCTGCTCTATGCTTGATCATAAAGAAATGTCGAATGAGCTTGTTGTTGGTAGTTTGTTTGTAAAACAATAAAGATGTGCATTGTCCCACTTGATGATTACTTATTAGCAGTTACTTATTAGCAATTACTTATTAGCGGTTATTTCAGAGGGATACCACCTTTGAAAGGTTGTACCTGTTCAAACATATTTTTCGCTATTAATTACTAAACGTTTCTGTTCATCAGATGAACTTTCATTTTCCTTTCTTTCTAAAGATAGATAACCATTGTTTTCTATTGTTTTCGTTTGAGAGTTTTTGGAGAAATACCATAATTACTATATGGTATTCTCGCTTGAGAATTTGTTGTATCATGAAGGATTTTTGCCCCTGATCATTAGCAACATTTGTGAGATAAATAATTCCTTAAAGAGAGTGTTATTACGCATCAAAGTCTAACTCCATTCTTCTTCCCGATTGCTTGATTTATTTCCAACAATTTTAATGAATTATTTGTGCCACAATGGAGTCAGAACCGGAGGAAGTACAGGCCCGTGGTGGCTCACCGTCGGGCGGTCCTCGAGATGTTGTCCATGGATCCAGGATCTTCCTCTTCTTCTTCTTCTCTTCCCCATCGCAACGTGCCTCTCAAGTTCTCTGTTTTGGCTTTCATTTTGTGTTACAATCGGTTGAGTGAAAAAGTAGGAACTGTGTGTGGATGTTGATTTCTCGTTTAGAGTGTCGTCTATGTTGAGAAGTGAGCTTTAAAGTGCAGAAATTGGAAATGGGATGAGTGGCTTGGCTTCCTGTTGGTGCATTGATGTATATTCTTGGACCTGTGGATCGAATCCAGACTCACTTCAAATACTTCTTCACTGACGAGTGGGCATGCAGAGATTACTTGAAAAAAAAATCACCCACATTCTATTACATTTCACTTGGTGCGAATCAATTGCTTTGAAAGGACAAAGTTGTTGCGCACTTATTCTATAACTAGAGGGCAGCATCAATACAGAAGCGGATGCTATCTTTATGAAATTATGAATTTGGATTAGATTTTAAGTGCATTTTTTCTAACGTGACAGAAAAAGGAGTGGATATGATGCAATTGCTCTTGGGTAATTGTGGCGGTGTTTGAACTTTTTAGTAGCATTGTGGTTTACTACCTAATAGTCTATAGTTTTTCCATACTCAGAAGCCACGGCAAGGAAGGTCCTGTTGTTATGATGGTCCGAGTGAATGAAACTAAAATACGGCACGGTAGATGGGTTGGTGGATGACCTTTTTACATTGTCATATTTGAGTTGAAGATATGATTATTTTTTGAACCAATATAAGTGGAGTCATTGAGACTAAGAAGTATCTAACTTCCAATTTTAAAATGAAAGATTTGGGTGAAGTAGATACTATATTGGGTATTAGAGTTAAAAAAAAAACATAATAGGGGTTATTCTTTGAGCCAAAGTTAATACTTGAAAATATGTTAAATAAATTTAAACATCTCGATTTCAAAGAAATAAGTACTCCATTTGATTCCAGTATTAAATTAAATTAAATTATAATACTAGTAGAGCAATAGCACCATTTGAATATACCAATACTATTTGGTCTTTAATATATACAATGCATTGTACTAGACTTGATATTATTTTTTCTATGTGTAAGTTGAGTAGATATGCTAGTATCCAAATATAGAACATTATAATGCTATTACCAGAATTTTTGGTTATCTTAAGAGAACTAAAAATATAACCAAAAATATGGGATTGTTCTATAATGATTATCCGATTAGATTACAAATGTGGGTGATAACCATTTCGCTTTTGGATGGATTTTCACATTAGGTGGATGTTCTATATTTTGGGCGAGCAAGAAACAAACATGTATAACTCATTCAACGATAGAATATGAATTTATTGCTTTATTAGCAACTGAAAAAGAGGCTAAATAAATTAGAAATTTGTTGTTTGACATCAAATTATGGTCTAGTCCTATGCCTCATACTTTGGAATGAGCTTATAATAGCACTTGTAATGACAAGTCTAGACATATCAATTTAAGACATGAGTATGTGAGACAATTGATTCATAATAGTACCGTAACAATTATATATGTGAGGTCAAGCAAGAATCTAGCTAATCCCTTTACAAATGCTCCACCAAGAGATATGGTAAAGATGACCTAAAAAAAAAAAGGTTGAAACCCTTTGACTGAAATCACTTGTAATGGTAACCTCTAATACTACTACTAGTATATTACTAGTTATAAGATTTAATAGGTAAGAATAAGTTACTGAAAGTGATTGTTTGATACTGACATTAGCCTATATATGAGAAGTTAGTATCGTCTACTACGTTTTGTAGGCTGAGTTATATTCTCAATGAAGTATAATACAACTTAGTAATATGTTTATTAGTAACAAAAACACATAGTAGACACTTCACCCATATGAGCTTAGAAACAGTGTCGCTTCTCACGAAATTTAGGGTTACTTTCCACAGAGTTCATGAAATAGGAACAATCACAAGGCCATAATAGTACTAAGTAAATCATAGAATTTCTCATTAAAACAAGATGTAATATATGCGCAATATATCCAATTCTATTATTAAAGTAGAAAGTTTAAAGCTACAACCAATTGTAACTTTTATAGAATCTTGTGATACTTGAACTAAATAAAAGTTAAACTCGAAAGAGACATTTATGTATGAGGATTAATCTTATGGAAATTTTGGCTGTATATTTTTTATATATTGTTTTTTGAATTTTTTTTACAAACAAAGTAGGAAAATTGTTGGCAATTTATTTATAAACAAACAAAAAGGTACCTTGTCCCTTTGAACAATTACTTATAAGTGGTTATCTATTAGCAGTTATTTCATATGGATACCACCTTTGAAACCTTGTTCAAATATATTTTTCGTTATTAATTACTCAACGTTTTTGTTCAATAGGTGAACTTCCATTTTCATTTCTTTCTATACGGCCATTGTTTTTTATTGTTTCCCTTTAGGAGTTCCTGGAGAAATACCAAAATTGCTATATGGTATTCTCGCTTGAAATTTTGTTGTATCTTGGAGATTTTTTGTTAGTAACCATCAGTAACATTTGTGGGGCAAATAATTCCTACGCCTCAAAGTCTGGCTCCATTCTTCTTCATATTGCTTGATTTTTCTCCAACATTTGTATAACGCAGTGTTTAACCCTTACAATTTCTTATGAGACAATTCTCTATCTCACAAAGGAATTCATAAAATCCATACCACAAGATTCTCTAACTTAGACACTCTATGATGCGGATTCTATTAGTGGTGCATTTCTGGACCGATTGGACAAACAGAAGTCCAAACGGAAAGCGAAACGATGATGCGATAGATGGTTTTTTCTATTATTTTAGTATTTTTTATGAGTTAATTTTAAGGGTTGTTTTTGTAATTTTGCTATTTGATACTTATTAACTTTCCTATTATGATTAGGTTTCTAATTCAGATTAGGTAACTTTCTTATTATGATTAGGTTTCCAATTCAGATTAGGTAACTTTCCTATTATGATTAGGTTGCCTATTGTAATTAGATTTAACTCCTATAAAAGGATGTTTAGGGTTTGTTTTGAAGACAGAACATTATCATCAATATTGAATTTCGAGATTTCTTTCTCTAAGTAAGGTTTTGCTTGAATTATTCGCTGAACGCTGCGTCAGGTGGTATCAGAGCCTATGGCGACTGCCGGTGGTCTTCGTGACGATGCTCAGGAGACTAGAGCCCCAACCCTTGGGGACGACGCGCTGCAACGTTTAGAGCATCGTTTAATGGAACACTTGGATCAACGATTTGATCAAAGTCTTCATTGTTTCGAAGAACGATTTGACGAGTAAACATAACAATTCAAAGGTCTTGGTATTGATGTGAATCGGAATCGGTGGAACAACAGAAGGCCAGGTGCAAATCTTGCTCGCAGTAATCCTGTTGATAGGCCTTATCTTGTCCGTAGGTTGCATAATCCTTTGTTTTCAAAGAGTTCGGAAGAAGAAGAAAACGATTATTTTGATGCGGAACGCGCTGATTATGGCGGTAGACGTCGTCATGGAGGATTTCAAAGAGGGTATGATCGGAGAGATGGAAAACAATGTTACGAAGATCATGAAGGTAACAACTTTAAATTGAAAGTCGATATTCCTTATTTTAATGGAAGTCTGGGCGTAGAAGAATTTTTGGATCGGATTGCCAATATAGATAGATTTTTCAATTATATGGAGACCCCTAGTGAGAAAACAGTGCGATTAGTAGCCTGTAGATTAAAGGGGGGTGCGTCTGCACGGTGGGAGAGATTGCAGAATAAGAGAGAGCGAGAAGGGAAAGATAGAGTTCGAACTTGGACTAGAATGAGAAGGCTGTTGAAGCAAGAATTCCTTCCACCCGATTATGAATAGATTATGTTCCAGCAGTACCAACATTGCCAGCAACGCAATCGAATGGTGCATGAGTATACAGCCGAATTTATGAGATTGGCAAAGCGGAATAATTTATCAGAGACGGAGAGACAGTGGGTGGCCAGATATCTCGATGGTTTGAAACCCTTCATTCGAGATAAAATTGGAGTACCGTTTCTGCGAAATTTAACTGAAGCCAAGAATATGGCGATAAAGGCAAAATTGATGCAGCAAGACAAGGGAAGAAAAGGCCACAAAAATTATCGAGGTAGCAGTTCGAGCAGTTCGGTAGAGAAAAGTAATTTCAATAATCGCTTTAACGTAGGGCAAAATCAGGAAGATAAGTCGGTAGAAAAGCACTCTATGAACGAACTGAGGGATAATAGAACGCAAGCACAGAAAATTGCGAACCCTAACCCTTAAGTTAAACCAGCCGCGATAAAGTGTTACAGGTGTAATCAGCTTGGGCACCAATCTAATGAATGCCCTTAAAGAAAGACCATAAACGTAGCAGCGAGAGAAGAGAAAGAGGATGGATATTGTTGTACGCTAGATGGTGAGGACGATGATTTTGAAGATGAAGAAGAGGAGCAAGTAAACTGTGTGGTGCGTAGAATGATGTTGGCCCCAAAACAGGAAGATGATTCGCAGCACCATCAGTTATTCCGAACCAGGTGCACCATTCTGGGAAAGATCTTTGCTGTGGTTATTGATAGTGGAAGCATAGAGAATATTATTGGGAAGGAGGCAATGAAGAAGTTGGGAATACCCGTGGAGAAGCATCCTAATCCCTATACGTCAGGATGGATTAAATCTGGAGTAGAAAGCATTCAGGTAACTGAGCGATGTAAAATTTCATTCTCCATTGGAAAATATCATGATGAGCTGTATTGTGATGTAGTAGATATGAATGTATGTCATGTGTTATTTAGGAGACCGTGGCAATTTGATGTAGATGCTCAGCATTCAGGAAAGAGCAATCAGTATAACCTCGTGAAGGATGGAGTGAAGCATACGTTGCTGCCACTAAAGAACAAAGGAAAACAATCTGCTGAAAATAATTTGCTTACCTTTATGAGGAAATTTGAAGCTGAGGTTAAGGAGACCCGACAGATTCACGTACTGGTCGTGAAACAAGCAATTGAGATTGAGGCTGAATTATAAGTGGATGAGCAGCCTGAAGCAGTCAAGCCTTTATTGAAGGAATTTAGCGAATTGATGCCTAAAGAGATTCCAGATGGGTTGCCACCTATGCATGATATTCAGCACCATATAGACTTAATTCCTGATGCTAGTTTGCCAAATTTACCGTACTATAGAATGAGTCCAAAAGAGAGCGAGATTCTAAAAGAGAAGGTGGAGGAGTTGTTACGAAAGGGGCACATTCAGAATAGCATGAGCCTATATGCTGTTCCGGCCTTATTGATTCCTAAGAAAGATAGAAGTTGGCAAATGTGTGTAGATGGCGGGGCCATTAATAAGATAATTGTGGGTTACAAGTTTCCAATTCCGAGATTTGATGATATGCTGGATAGGTTGTACGGTGCTAAGTGGTTTTTGAAACTGGATTTGAAGAATGGATACCATTAGATTCGGATTCGGCCCGGAGATGAATGGAAGACAGCTTTTAAAACAAAAGAGGGGTTGTACGAATGGTTGGTGATGCCTTTCGAACTTTCCAATGCTCCAAGCACTTTCATGAGGCTTATGAATCAGGTTCTAAAATCTTTTATTGGCAAATTTGTTGTAGTTTATTTTGATGATATCTTGATTTATAGTAAGACTGAGGAGGATCATCTAATGCACTTAAGGGAGGTATTAATAGCTTTGCAGATTAATAAGCTGTATATTAATCTTAAGAAGTGCATTTTTTTAACTAATAAGCTATTATTTCTGGGGTTTATTATTACTACTGAAGGAATAGAGGTAGATGAGGCGAAGGTAAGAGTAATCAGAGAGTGGCCGACACCTAAAACAGTTTCTGAAGTTAGGAGTTTTCATGGGTTGGCTACTTTCTATCGGCGATTTATTAAGAATTTCAATACTATCGCAGCCTCGATTACTAAATGTACAACGAAAGGCAAATTTCTATGGGGAGAGGAAGCAGAGAATAATTTTGCTATTCTGAAGGAAAAGTTATGTACCGCACATGTTCTTGTCTTATCTGATTTTAATAAACTTTTTGAAGTAGACTGTGATGCTAGTGGAGTTGATATAGGAGCTATTTTATCTCAAGAGTGCAGATCAATTTGCTATTTCAGTGAAAAGCTTAGCGAGACGAGACAAAAGTGGAGCACTTATGACAAAGAATTTTATTTTGTCGTAAGGGCTTAGAAGACCTGGGAGTATTATCTGATTGGGAAAGAATTCATCCTTTATTCTGATCATGAAGCTTTGAAGTATCTAAATAGTCAGAAAAGGATTAGCAAAGATATACATGCGCAATGGTATTAATTTTTGCAAAAATTTCCTTTCAGATTGCAGCACAAGTCAGGTGTACATAATGTCGTAGAAGATGCATTAAGTAGGAGAGCTGGCTTGTTGATTACATTAAGCCAAGACATCTTGGGGTTCGAGTAGCTGAAAGATTGCTATGCAGATGATGATGACTTTGGGCAAATTTGGAAGTCATGTGCTTCTGGTCAACCTGTGCAAGAATTTTATATGCATGATGTCTATTTGATGCGTAGTAACTAGCTTTGCCTTCCTTGAGCATCATTACGAGAGAAGGTAATTCGTGATTTACATAATGGAGGATTAGCTGCACACTTGGGTCGTGATAAAACTATTGTTGTAGTTCGAGAGCGATTTTACTGCCTCCAGTTGCGTAGAGATGTCAGTAGGTACGTACAAAAGTGTTATGTTTGCCAACTGCTAAGGGGAAATCTAATAATACAGGTTTATATATGCCATTACCTGTTCCTGATAATATATGGGAAGATCTGTCTATGGATTTTGTGCTTGGTTTACCACAGACACAGAGAGGAGTGGATTCTGTTTTTGTTGTGGTTGACAGATTTTCCAATATGGCACACTTCATTCCTTGTAGAAAAACTTCTGATGCAGTAAGTGTGGCCAAATTATTCTTTAAGGAAGTGGTTCGTTTGCATGGTGTGCCCAAATCTATTACATCAGATAGGGATAGTAAATTTCTATGGCATTTTTGGCAGACTTTATAGAAACTGTTTGATTCATCTTTGAATTTTAGTAGCACAGCTCACCCGCAGACTGATGGGCAAACAGAGGTGGTTAATAAAATTCTGGGAAACTTGATTCGAAGCATTTGTGGAGATAAGCCGAAGCAATGAGATGTTACTTTATCACAAGTAGAGTTTGCTTATAATAATGTAGTTCATAGTTCCATTAGCAGATCGCCTTTTTCTATTATTTATACAAAGGCGCCTTAACATACTCTGGATTTGGTACAGTTGCCTAAGCAAGTAGATAAAAGTATATCAGCAGATCGTATGGCTAAACAGATTGTGGAGGTGCATCATGAAGTCAAACAGAAGCTGGAGGAAGCTAATCATAAGTATAAAACTGGAGCAATTAAGCACAGGCGAAAGCAAGTGTTTGTGGTAGGTGATTAAGTCATGGTTTTTCTTTGTAAATAGTGATTACCAGCTGGATCTTACAATAAATTACAGCCAAAGAAGTATAGACCTTATGCTGTCAGCAAGAAGATTAACGATAATGCTTATATTATAGACTTTCCACATAGCATGGGCATATCCAACACTTTTAATGTTGCTGATTTGTCACCGTTTTATGAGACCACAGAGCCGTTATATCCAGATTCTGATTTTAACTCGAGAACGAGTTCTTTTCAAGTGGAGGAGAATGATGCGAATTTTATTAGTGGTGCATTTCTGGACCGATTGGACAAACAGAAGTCCAAACGAAAAGCGAAACGATGATGCGATAGATGGTTTTTTCTATTATTTTAGTATTTTTTATGAGTTAATTTTAATGGTCGTTTTTGTAATTTTGCTATTTGATGTTTATTAACTTTTCTATTATGATTATTCTCTCAAGCCAGTTCAAGACAATCCTTAGAATAGGAGGATTCAAGCCAGTTGGGGTATTCCGGAATCCATATTCGGCTAGCCTTCTTTGGGGTCTTTGTTGGTTTTTTGTAGGCTACCTGGTAGCCTTTTCTGTATAGCACTCCCTGTGCTTTTTCTTTGCCGTAACACCTTTGTACCTATTGGGACACTTTTGTCTCTTCAGGTACGAGGTTTTTGTGTTCGGCCTCCCTTGATGTAATTTGTGCGTTGAAAAGTTATATACTACTTACTTTAACCAAAAAAAAAACTTTTCTATTATGATTAGGTTTCCAATTCAGATTAGTTAACTTTCCTATTATAATTAGGTTTCCTATTGTAATTAGATTTAACTCCTATAAAAGGGTGTTTAGGGTTTGTTTTGAAGACAGAACATTATCATCAATATTGAATTTCAAGATTTCTTTCTCTAAGCAAAGTTTTGCTTGAATTATTCTCTGAACGCTGCGTCACTCTACTCTTGGATGCACTTACGAGAACAACACAATTGATAGTTGCTCACTTACGAGCAAAATTCCAATTTCTTTTACAGGTTCAAATGGAGACATATTCTCAACACCGTGCTTTAAAATTCTTATAATTAGAGCTCTTATTTTGATTAGGATCTTCGGAACATTTGCCTCAAGGCCACTTTTTAAATGTCCAAATAAGAAAATTTGGTTATTTTAAATACACTGTCTCTCTTGCTACGTAAAATCAGTGCATTTGGGAATCAAGACGTTTCCTTATTATGTATACTTAATAACTGTTTCGAGAGCATTGGTTAACAAGACTACAAGAAATGGTTGATTAGAGAGAGTAAAATTCTACAAAATAATGGCTAACACATGCAATCTGAGTTTGTCCAAATAAATGATATATAGCAATATAATCCACAATAAAGAGGGCTATTCATAAAAAATTTGGCTTGTCGAATCTACAATTTGACCGGGGCGATCAAATATGTCTTTACTTTGTTCTTGAAAATGGTTTAGGCTGCTATCATTATCACACTCAGAGGTTGAGGAGTATGTGAGTTTCTGAGTCTTGCGTGACTGTGATCCAAGTTGAAGAACTGTGTTCTAGGAAGTGATCCATGATGGGATAAGTACACCACGAGTCTTTCATACAGTACTCACTTGAGCGCCATAACTTTTTTTTTTACCAATTGATTGCAACAACCTCTAAAAAAATATTCATTTAAGTGTCATAACTTTGAATTGATCACTTCAGTGCCATAACTTTTTAAAGACATTCACCCAGGTGTTGAAAATCTAATGCGGTGTAGCACTTGTTTGTGGTACTCAAGTAATCAATTGAAAAGTTATGTAGCATTTAAGTGCGGAAAAAAATTATTGCATTCAAGTGAGTGCCGTACGTAAGTTATGATACTCAAGTGATTGAAAACAAAAAAAGTAATGACACTTAAATGAGCGTTGTATGAAAGTTATGATACTTATGAGATCCTTTTCTTGATCCATGATATATACTAGGACAAGTCATTTGATAAAAGTAAAGTGTGAATTTCTCAATATAGTTGTTGAAGTAGTCCACGATTGTAAAAGACAATTACTAAGTTTCTTTTCTTGTCGACAAAACTATTAGTTAACTCTTTGATTGTGGGTTGATTTATGAATTACTCAAAAGAGCATCTCCCAATCAATATGAGATTCAAGACGTCGCAACTCTCCCACTCAAATAAATGACGTTCTCATTAGTGTTGAGCCGTATTACCTAGTGATGCTCCCTCTATTTGATGTGCAGTCCGGTCCATCTACCCCTTCTGCCGTCTTAGAAGATTGCCCATGGCTGCATCTGGTTTGAGCCCTCTCACACAGGCAATCACTCCCTATCTTGATTGGATCGGATATGGGCCTAGTTTATCCACAAACCAAGCTTTTATTAAGGGAGTCTGGCTCTGATACCATTTGTAATAGCGGATCATTCCACTTGAGCCAACCTCTAAAATATTATTCTAAGTAACTACAAAAGGCAGTGGCCATTTGGAGGTAGATGTTAACTTATGAATCACTAAAGATGACATCTTTCAACAGATGTATGGGCTTTTGGCTAAATATAAAAAGGAGAGAGATGTCATGAGGACCAAATTGAAGTTATCATAATGTAAATAATATCGTATGGTCTAAGTGAGCATTACACGATTCAAGTTCATCTAATACAAACCGAGCAAGTGCAACTAAGAAGAAAAGTTTCATTCAAATAGAGGCTTATAAAGGTCCATTTACAGGCCAGGGCCTACTGTACTATTTGACCAAGCCTGGCCGGGGAAGGGTTACGGTCCGGAAGACAACTTATCTATTTATCAGGACATTTAGGGGCAAATGTTGGTACTCATTTTTACCACATACTTTTGTAGATAAGGTTGACATTTAATGTTAGTACACCCTTTTGGCCATAAGTATTTTAGGGATAGTGCAATTTGGCGAAGCCAACTTTTACCACATATCTTTGTTGCTTCCTCGTCCAATAAAGTTCCCGAATTGATAAGAAGTAAATGCATGGGATGAGGACTTAGATTTGCATGTGAAAGCAATGCTAGAAGAAGTTTGAATTCATGTTGGCACATTATTTGCGAATAGAGACTAATGTGACAAGTGGAAGCATGAGTGATTTAGAGAAGCTTATCATCATCAATCAGGAGAAGTTGTAAAAGAAATGGAGGCAAAAACTTCGATGAAGCAGAGTTAGTCCTTTCGGTGGCTAAAAAGACTACATTGGAATTTCGAGTAAGGGTTTAACACGAAATTGGCAAAATCGAAAAGTTTAGAACTAAATTGACATTTGTACAACAAGTTTATGACTAATTAGGTAATTTTTTCATTCTTAATTCTCCGCCAAGAAAATACCAAACATGGCTTTCAATTCCATGTAATCTCGATTCCTTGTTCTTTACATTTCCTTGTACTTAAGATTCATGTAGATTCATCATTCCATCCAAACTCCATTTGTGTGATTTTTGCTTGATTGAGGATCGGTGAAGAGATCTCTATCGCTCTTCAGTCTTCTAAAGTGCTGATTGCCTTAACGCTTATCGATTTTCATCGACAATACTAGAATTAAGTACCTTGCAAAGGGTGTTATAATGTGCTACCCGAATGATTCCTTAGGGGGTTAGTGTTATGAACGGAGCAATATTAGAGATCAGGCAATCACAACAAGCATCAAGGCGTTAGTGAGGGGCGCTAGCGATTGAAGCTTTGTCCAAGAGCAAAGTCAATAGCCACAGGACAAGAAAGAGGGCTGTCGCTCACTCTGGATGATAAATTTTTTGGGTCTCAAATGAATGGTTTCGAAGGGGTATTTAATAGTAGGAAACATGAATAATTTGAAAAATATTTTCCTAAAAATGATCGCTTGTATCACTTAAAATAATTAGCCAATGAAAAATATTTTCATTATTGATAACAATTTATAAATAAATATTTATGGATGATGAAAATATATTTGTTCATTGTAAGCAATATAAACGCTCATTTTTAGGAAAATATTTTTCAAATCATACATTTTCTGTAAAATAAACGGAGCTTGAATATTAATGGAGATTCTCAGTGTGGAGATCAATGAATGCTAAACCCACAAATGATATTTTGTTGCATGACGTGAGGACATAGGTTAGGAGACATCAAGCACACTATAAAGTGTTAGCATAAAATTGTCCAAAAAACCCTAAACCTATTGCACTTTGATCAATTTAATGCTAAACCTTTCAATGGTGCCAATTGAATATTGAACATTTTAAAAATTTGCCAATGTAGTTCATCTGACCAATTTTGGCCAGCACCAGCCATCCTATGTGGCCCGATGGCACAAACATAGACAAATTTTGTTAATATTAAACTGTTCATTCGAAATTTTCATTATTTTTTATATTTTTAATTTTCATTTCTTTTCTTGTCTTTTCTTTCATTTTTTTTCTCCTTCTTCCTCCGCTAGTCGCCTAGCCTTAGCAATGGCTGGCGATCAGCCAGAGACTACAACTGACGAGGGTCGCCCTCATCATTTATTATAGGTAAGAGGCCAAATGACCATCTTGGCCCTTCCGGTAACCTTGAAATGAGGGCTGGAACACAAAACTTTGTGTGCTCGTCATTTGGTATAAGAGGGATCCTCAACAACCATGGGGCTGGATTCACAATCTGAACTTCATCAGAACTATCTTGAGTTTGAAAGATTGTGGAGGTTAGAATAATGCTCTCTGGAGCCCATTCAAGATTTCTTTATCATCTAGCATGGAGTAAACATTCCATACCCTCGATTGAAGAGAGTTCATTACTATCCATGGAAGGTTATTAATTTAACAACAATTAATGATAAACACACCAGCTTATCACTATCAAATAAGTAACCCTAACTTGCTGCCATATTAGGGCGTCGAAGAAGGATTCTCCATGACATGTATGGGATGCTTAGGAGATTTAGCCCTGAAGTTTTTCACTAGTTGCTTCATCTTCTCCACTGCCTTTATAATTCCAAGGAACATGAGATCCTTAATCCGCACAACAAACCCGGAAGGATCACAGTTATCTGTAGGATGGCTGCCAAGAACATGAGAGTCAAACTCCCGCATTTGATCAAGGCAGTCCGAAGAGCCGGACAGATTGTGACTTGGGTTTGTGATCCAATGCACGGAAACACAATTAAGGCACCTTGCGGGCTCAAAACCCGTCCCTTTGACGCAATTCTGGCGAGGACTCTTCCATAAATACATTTTCTTTGCAGCAATATACTTTGAACGGTGCCGTAATGCATAGTGTTTGTGATCGGTAGGCTGAGGTGCGGGCCTTCTTCGATGTCCACGAGCAAGAGGGAAGTCACCCGGGAGGTGTTCATCTGGAAATGACGGGTCAGAATGCGACCGAGTGCATCGGAGGGTCCCGGACTGTGACATTCGATGATTTGAGCTTGCGCTACCACACGCACTGCGACCCGAGGCTCAGCGCTTCTCAGTCACTCGAGCTATCTTTCATCATCGCAGAGAGGCTCGGGAAGAGAAGGATGGGGACGCAACGGCTTCTCTCCTTGAGCGTTTAAGCCGATCCATCTGTCGCCATGTCTTCTCGCTCATTTGAGGTTCCGGCGACAATTGTGGTCTTACTAGATGTCGATCGTTGTGCTACTAGAAATAGGTGCATCTTTTAAGCAAATCTGGGATTGGAAAAATGTGTGTTTACTTCTGTATGGATGTTCTGCGAGACTATCATTTGAGATCATTGACGAAAAGCAATAAAATCATGGGCCATTGTGGCATTTGAAGTTGAGTGAGTGCCCTTGTCTGAAATTGGTCTTTGTGAAACTAGGACAGTAAGCAACTAGACAAAAAATTTAAATGAAAAATATTAAAAAGTCTTAAAAGCGTCGGTTTTTTTATATGTTTAATTAATATTTTTTTTCTAATGAACTCTATATGGCACTCATATGATAAACGAATGTGATCGACTCGATCTAAGTAGATTAGGATCTAGGTCCTTTCAACCAAAAAAAAGACGTTAGGCATGTTTCTAATTTTTAGCCAAAAAAAAATTTGATATGTTTCTAGTCACATAGTGTCCATACATAAAGCTGTTGTACTAGTAGATAAGTCTCTCATAATCTAAAATAAACACAACGCGTTTAACAATCATATGAGCATCGTTGAGCTACGATCTCGAGCGACCTTAAACTAGGACGACGAGCTTTCATCCGAATGCGGGGCACACCCTGACCCAAGCGGGTAAATATCGTCTTGACTGCTAGCTCGGCCGTCTACATGTTCTACTCATCGTAAATTATAATTTGACGAGATAACCAACCATTAGAGAAAATCTCTGCCTTAATGAGAACTTTAGTGATGTGATTTGTGACCTTTAGGTGCTCCTTGACGTATTATCTTACCTCAATCAATGCGGGAAACACCGTGTGCCAATCAAAGCTGAATTTCTTGAGGTCTGCTCCCCTGTGAAGCAGAGTTGACCCCGACCGGTTGTGCGTGGTGTCGCTTCGAGAAAATTCACAGCGTCATTTGAGGTCTGCTTCCTTGTAAAGCAGAGTCGACCTTGACCTGGTGCGTGGTCCCACTTCGAGGAAAATGGGGAATTGCTCGCGTCAATCGCGCTTGTCGTTATATATGTTGGAAATGGAAACAGAGAGTGAAGACGTAGACATCAGAAACCGTCTGGACAATACACAGATGACTTGACTTTTCTGTATGTTGTCGTTTTTCATGTTCTGCACTGTGCTCACTTGACCTTACTAGTAGTAGCAGCATTATTTTTTTATTTTATAGAAATATCCTACATCGCTCGGCTATAGATTTTATAGGTTATTTATACACATACTATCTCCATCTATGTATCAGTTTAAACTTGTGGTTTAAACATTTTAATATGGTACCAGGGACAGGTTTATTCTCCAATTTTTATGTTTTTTATACACATGTACTCTTTCTTCACCTATTGACGTAAATCCTACTACCTCCTATGATAGACCCAAATATCACTTTTGACTCTATAACCGGAAAGGAGTACAAAAAGACAAGTCTATAACCAAGATGCAAGCATGAGCATTTTATATCAAGTTAGTGAAAGTAACTTATAAACATAAATTTTCATGACATCCTTAGGATGTGTTTATTTAATTGAAAAGTTTTATGATAAAGGAAGATATTTTCCATGGAAACCATTTTCCTAGTTTTCATTTGTTTAATAGTTTAGGGAAAATGATTTCCTTCTTACTAAAAGGAAAAGTCATTTTCCCCATATCTGAACGGAAAACTTTTTTCATACATTGATTAGTTTACCATCATTCAAATACCAGGAAGTCGAAAAATAATTTTCCAGAAACAGTTTTCCTTCAAACTTTGAAGTATGACAAGATATATCTACTACAACTATAACGATCCAAACTAGAGATCCACCAATAGTGACTCGGAGAATAGATCTATACTTTTAGCTAATGTTACTAGCGAAAAGGGTAATATACTACTTAAACATGAAGAAGTATTTATCCTGATCAATCTATAACTTCTAGTGACACATAGATCATTCGATACACCCTATCCATTTACATAGCTATTTACATAAGTTAGCACATCTCTTTTGTTTCTTTCTCATTCTAAAGTTCTATAATACATACAGCGAGTTGACCTTTCAAAATCTTTTTCTTACGTGATAATTTCATTTTTTGGTCCTATTAGTTACGTGAATTGTGGATTCGAGTCTTGTGACTCTTAATTTATTCCCATAACTTTAATCCATTGTTCAGTATAGTTTTTTTTTTTTTGGTAAAGGTAAGAAGTTTGTTCAGTATAGTTTTCTGATCACTAAATTAAAGATAAGAAATTTCGATCAAATTGACGATGTCTTGTTCTTCCTTGATTTTATGGCTTGTTGTTTTATCAACTTGTTTGCCCTACAGCAATCCAACAGTCAATTAAATTTTTGAAATTGACGAATTGACTACAAATTAGTATTCTTGAAGATGCAACATTTTATATGGCCGGAAGGACGAAAATACCCCTATCTAAGTTAGCCAAATAATAACATGACTCCGGCAGTTTCAAAACTAAGCATGCATCATCCTATAACATCATATAATCAATTGCACAAGCGTCAATAGTTTTTTATATGTCATTAATCATGCTTTCAAAGCACATACACACATGACAAACGAGAGTCATACTCGGTTGTGAAATGACGAGGACATTTTTCCTGATGGCGTCTCCGGAAAAATCAAAATTATGTCGTGATGATTGCATTCATAGGATTTAATTGAAAAATGTGGTATCGAAGGGGTGTTGTGGTACCAAATAGACTTAACTCAACCCTGGACCACTTCTTCGATTTTCACGAATGATTAATGCATTCACACATTAGTTTTGTTTTGAAAATGATTGGTGGCGACTCCACTAGAATATTTAATTTTGAAAACCCAAATTTTCAACGAAAAAAAAAATTCTTGCAAAACCTTTTTCCACTGTAGCTGCTAACCTACCTACCGTCTCCGAAAAGGAGAGGTGCTATTGTAATGCCGACTTCACTGGGGACTAGTTATCAATAACTACCCAAAGGAATTGAGCACGATTAACTTTTCAATTAAATCTGTGCAATTATCATTTAATTTCCTAAAAATTTACATGTTGCATATGCCCATTTGCTTTATTCATGTTTAACTATTGGTGGTGTCATCTCTATAAGATTCAATTGTCTGTTTACCTTATTCATGTTTGTTGCTGTAATTCCTAAACTGCTGCACATGATCTAAGGATGATGAACCTTTCTACCATCATATTAGCACCGGACTGCATTGCCTCATCCATCACACCACCACAGTTTGTGCACCGTTTTTGCTGGTATCGTGTTGCTTGCATTGTGAATGAATTACATGTGTTAAATTATGACTTGAGTTTGAACTGTTTATGAAATTCGGTTTGGGTGGATAAATATCCAAGTTTAATCGCAAAAGGAAAATTCAAGAAAGGAGTTTCTATTTCGGAGAAAAGCAGAAAAATATTTCTGGCACTACAGGACAAAAGATGGGCACACATATTCTACAATTTATATATAATTCTTTCACGGGGTAAAAGTGTCTTTGTAGGATGAAGGATTTTATTTTAATAGGTGTGGCTTGCAAAAGTCGTACGAAAAAAAAGATGAAATCCTCTATGGGCCCTTCTCTCTTCCTGGTATAGCCGCACGGTGAAGGATAAAATAAAATCGAGGGTTTCCTTTGCTAGCTGTAGCCGAACAACAAGAGTTTTCTTTCTTTGAAGCCATCGAGCAAATAGCAGAGCTGCACAGTGGACTCCAAGGGGACGAATGCGAATAAAAGGAGGAACAGCATAGTAACCTCTCCTTGATCGCGTGCGGAGGAGTCGAAGATTTTTGCTGCGAGTTTAAATCCATTCCTTTGGGTTTGGGCTTACATCTAGGTGTGGAAAAAATTCGAGTATTGAGTGGATTGTAACTCTAAGTCTCCGATTATAGTGGATTATTTGTTACTGGCTCTTCCTGTGGATACAGGTACCGATATTCGGACAAAACCACGTAAATCTCTGGTATCCTTTATCGTTCCGCGTTTATTTCTCTGGTATTTTCGCATTGACATAATTTGCAAGATCCTGTCGTTTCCACATTATATTTCCAACAGCATGCTTAGCATAGAGATCGTCATCTAGGTAAATCTCTCTTGAATGTTGAATCACTTCCTTATTTTCAGTCCTCGAACAAGCATAGCTACTAAATAGCACCATGTATTCCGTAGTTCGATCCAAACTAGATCTAAGATGAGAATGGCACGAGAAAATTCCTCGGCCAGCAGCGCTCGGTTCCTCGCCCTTGAGAAGAACTTATGGGACCTCTGTTAAGTTTGACAAGCCGTTGGACTTTGTTTCTTCGAATATGGCCATGCACTCCTAGATGAACCAAGCTGCTGGTTGTGTGCCTTCCGGTGGTGATACCGGTTAAGGATTAGGCTCCGCCAGACCAGGGGACAACAGCTCATGAGCTCCGGAAGCTAAAAGAGGAAGGGAAAAGGGAAGCTGAAGAGAGAAGGTTGAAGAGATCACAATCCAATAATTAGGAAACCTAGTGTAGGTTGCACAAGTAGGTGGCTAATAAGATCCAAATATAACACTTATGACAAGAAAAGAGCATCTCTTAGAAAGAGATTTTCAGGTGTTTGTACAATACAACGTTGCTATCCATCCAAGCCAATTATTGCGTGCGAAATGTTATCATATTGAACAGAAAAGAAAAAAGAAAAATCATAATGCTTGATGCGTGATGATTGACTTCAGCAAGAGTGCTCAAAAAACATATGAAAACTCCTAGCGCAGAGAAAAGCTAATTCTATTTTATACCAGAAAGGATACCACACCATTCGAAAATCAGATAAGCCCTTTCAAATTCTTCAAGGATGGTGATTTCAGTGGTTGTGGGCTTTATAAGACTTCTAAGATCCATATACTTTCCGTGGAGGCTCAAAGATTCATGAACCTTACCACTATAGTATACGCGATTTATGTCCACGATGGAGTTGACCATGATATAAGGTGAAGTTTCTGGACTGATCAATGAGACATAATGGATAGGACTTTGGACACAGATCAAGTTTAACTGGAGAACTATGATGATGTTGGTTTTGAGATCGGGCCCAATTCATTTTTATGGGCTCCTTGAACTTGACCAAAGTATGTCCAAAGAAGCCTGCCACCGCTCGACCTAAGAATTTATTGCTTTTCTAAGACGTAACAAATTCCATCTTCACTTTTCATTCTTTTATAACTTTCCGTTCCAATTACTTTTAGAACAATCAACTTACACTTTGAGTTTTCCTACTGGAAATGGACTGCGAAAATGTGCCTAACCATGAAGCTATTGCATGATTTATATACCATATACACCAAATGTATCTACATCATTGATCATTCAGGCTCAGCGATATTTTTTCTAGGAAGAAAGGATTGTCATCACATATGATATGTTGATCTGACGAACAAACGGAGAGGGAGACTAAGAAAGGAGAGACAATGGATTGATCGACCGAGCTTCTTGATTCAAAGAGAGAGAACAAAGATGAAATGAAGAGTCTCATTAGTGACATATTGATTGATCAAACTTCTTGATTCTAGTGTAAATAATTCACTTGCAATTGTGTTAATATGCATTTTATCGTGTGAGATATCGAATATGAGCTATGTGAATTACTGACATCATGTACATCGAGCACGATATTGATTTTTGTGCACAATGGGAACTAAGTGCCATGCAAACAAAGTTACATCACGTGAGAGCCACCTCTTGAATATTAAGGGCAAAGTGTTACATTGTGAGAGCTATCTCTTGAAGTCATGGGGCCACCTCTAGAATCCTACTATTGCAATCATCCGTGTGTATCAATGGGGTTAGTCGTATTGTATGCATTATCGAATACCATTTGTTTTGATGTGTCATTGATAAGCATTTCCTAGTGCAAGAATACGTGATGAATGACTTTGCTTAGTAGGTGATGTGCTTATTTGACATCAAGGGTGATTTAGCAATAGTGATTGCAGATTGAGGAGATAGAAAATCAAGGTCCTGGGATATGGGAGCACAGGTGCAAGCTGAGTGAATTTAGGAGTGTTACACCTTTTGTTATTAGTTTAGGTAGTAGGAGTGATAAGGTGGTTTGAGAATTTAGATTAGAGAAATTTTGAGGACCAGCTTTATTTAACGGGAGGAGAATGTGAAGACTCGGATATGTGGCAACCGATTAATGGGAGGAAAATTATTTACGGTCAAGGAAAACATGCATCCTTAAAGTTAGGAAAATGAATTCCCTAACGTAAAAAGGGAAAAATGTTTTGTTGAAAAATATTTTCTCAAAAAGTATTTTCTTTTATCATGAAGTTTTCTTCAAAACAAAAACACTCTGATACTTATTATTTCATGTCATCCTATACCATAGAACGATTATATTAAATAAAAATTCTTTCTAGGCCACACATTTTCGTCAATTCGTCAATTTTACTAACATTAGTTAATTAGATCTGAATTTCCATTTCTAGCAAAAAAAAAGAAAATCTGAATTTCCTTTTTTCGAATATAAATCACAAAACTCTTCCTTTTCTGGAAAAAAGAAAGGAAAAAATTTTTAAAAAAAATCGTCCTGAGCTAAACCTTCCATCGCCTTAATCATATACTCGCCCGTTTCGGTGCCGAAGCTCGTCCCAGAGACCACGGATTCAGCTGGTGAGGCTCGAGGAGAGAGCGAGGATGGAAGAAGAAGAGCACGAGGTGTACGGCGGAGAGATCCCCGTGGAGGGCGAGATGGAGGGCGACCTGGACGCCCACCACGCCGATGTCGACATGCCCACCGCCGACGACGACGCCGTCAAGGTCCCTCCCTCTCCCTCTCTCTCTCTCTCGATTTTGATCTCGATGCCCCGCATGGTTTTGTGGCCGTGTGTGTTGTTCGATCGTCGAAAGATGCTCTGGGTCATGGATTTTTTCATCTGGGTGTATTTTTTCTTTTCTTTTTTGTGATGGGTGGGATGATGCAGGAGCTGGATGAGATGAAGAAGAGGCTGAAGGAAATGGAAGAGGAGGCTGCTGCCCAACGCGAGATGCAAGCCAAGGTCGAGAAGGAAATGTATTGGAAAGGCAGCTGTGATATGCATTTATTTAGGCCGTTTACTTAGGAAGTTTTGTGTACATATCTTTTATTACTTTTATTGTGTGGTCCTTGTATTTTTAGTAGTTTAGCCTAATTAGGAGTTTGTTTGATAGTTGTATCTTCTTGTATACATGTTACGTTTCTGTGGTAATGAAGAACACAATTCTCATTTCAAAATTCCTCAGTTCTTTTACATGGTATCAGAGCCATGGCTGATGAAAAAAAAGGTGATGAGAGTTCTGGAGTGGACAAGAAAACCTTTAGTCCTTACACACTAAATTCGAATGACAACCCGGGTAACCTAATTACCCAAGTTTAGTTGAAGGGCGAGAATTATGAAGAATGGGCGCAAGCTATGCGGACTGCATTACGAGCCAAGAAGAAATATGGTTTTATTGATGGATCTGTCAAGCAACCAGTAGATGATTCACTGGAACTTGAAGATTGGTGGACGGTTAATTCCATGTTGGTTTCTTGGGTGTTTAATACCATAGAACTGACACTTCGCTCGACTATCTCTCACATGGAGAATGTGAAAGATATGTGGGAGGATATCAACCAGAGATTTTCGATTGGGAATGGTCCACGGATGCAACAACTAAGATTGGATTTGGCCAATTGTAGGCAGAATGGTCAACCCATCGTGTCCTATTTCGGTAAACTCAAAACCTTGTGGGATGAAATAAATAACTATGATCAGATACCAGTGTGTGTTTGTACAAGTTGTAGATGCAATCTTACCATTGTATTGGAAAGAAAGCGTGAGAAGAGAGAGTTCATCAGTTTTTGATGGGCTTAGATGAAGAAGGATATGGAACAGTGCGTGCTAATATTTTGAGCACTGAACCTTTGCCTAATCTGAATCGTGTCTATGCTATGGTTGTTCAGCAAGAGCGAGTGCGAACTATGACACGAACCAAGGATGAAAGAGGCAATCCCATGAGTTTTGCAATCCGGGCAGGTGATCAAAATTCAAGGGGGGATAAAGATAAAATCCCGTTCTGTTCTAATTGCAACCGAGAGGGGCATGATGCTAAAAGTTGTTTCCAGCTAATAGGATATCCAGAATGGTGGGGTAATAGACCACGTGGAACCTCTATCGGACAAGGTAGTGATCAAAAGCGTGGTAATAGAGGTGGACGAATCAAGGGAGGAGGAGCTCGTGCCAACTTCACACAGGCAACTGGAGTTGATGGTGGGCGAGGAGTTGTGACAGATTCAGATCGAAAGGGTCTTAGTGGATTGAATGATGAGCAGTGGGCGACTTTGCTGGGAATGTTAAGTTCTCATCAGAATGGTGCTCATGAGAGGTTGATAGGTAAGCAGAGTATTTTTCCTTGGATTATTGACACAGGAGCTTCCCACCATATGACGGGAACGTTGGCATTTTTGAGAGAATTGCGTGACATTATGCTATGCTCAGTCGAATTACCTGACGGAGAAAAGACCATGGCAGTGAAAGAAGGAACTGTGTTGCTTGGAGGAGACTTGAAATTACGACAAGTTCTTTTTGTGCCCAATTTGAAATGCAATCTGATTTCTGTATCACAACTTCTTAATGATTCAAATTTGGTTATCCAACTCACTAACAAAATATGTGCTATACAGGACCTAAATTCGAGGAACCTGATTGGAGCGGGTGAGCAACGCGAGGGGCTTTACTTTCTCAAAGGAGTGACTTCGGTACATGCTTGCAAAGTGGATGATATGGAATCCTTTGAGCTTTGGCATAAAAGAATGGGCCATCCTTCTTCTAAGGTGGTGGAGTTAATTCCAGAAGCTGGCAAAATGGTTAGGAAAACCAATAAAACTTGTGAGGTTTGTGTTAGAGCAAAACAAACAAGAGAGATCTTCTTTTCTAGTGACAATAAAGCTAAAGATTGTTTTGAATTGATGCATTGTGATTTGTGGGGACCTTATAGAGTCCCAGCTTCATTTGGAGCAATTTATTTCTTGACAATTGTTGATGATTACTCTCGTGCCGTGTTGATATATTTGCTGAATGGAAAAAATGAAGTGGCCTGTGTTCTTAGGCAATTTATTGTGATGGTTAAATGCCAATTTGAGAAAAATGTGAAAATCGTTAGAAGTGATAACGGAAGTGAATTTTTGTGCTTGAAAGAGTATCTTGATGAACATGGGATATTGCATCAAACTTCTTGTGTTGGAACACCTCAACAAAATGGCCGAGTGGAAAGAAAGCATCGCCATATCCTTAATGTTGCAAGAGCTTTGCGTTTCCAAGCAAATTTACCCATAGAATTTTGGGGAGAATGTGTACTCGCAGCTGGGTATTTGATTAACAGGACTCCATCTATATTATTGAATGGTAAAACCCCATATGAGATTATCTTTGGCCAACCTCCTTCTTACAAACATATTCGGATTTTTGGTTGTTTGTGCTATGCGCATAATCAGAATCGGGATAAAGATAAATTTGCTAGTAGAAGTTGTCGGTGTGTTTTTGTTGGTTATCCGTTGGGAAAGAAAGGGTGGAGATTGTATGATTTAGAAGCTGATGAATACTTTGTATCAAGAGATGTAGTGTTTGATGAAACAGAATTTCCATATGCTGATGAGAAAACAGTAAATAATGAACTCATTAAAAATAGAGTTGTGGAGTTGGGTGATGAAGTTGATGATTTAAAAAGTGACTTGAGGGAGGAATTGATCCACACAAATAATGAGGACGTGGAAAGAAGTGAAGTCGTCGCCGAAAGTGTAGATAGAGCAAATGAAGTGAATCATGAAATGGAGGAATTGATCCACACAAACAATGAGGACGTGGAAAGAAGTGAAGTCGTTGAAGAGCAGCTAGGCAGGGGACAAAGGGTCAAGCAACCTTCTATTCGTTTGAAAGATTATATGACAAACGCCATCAGAATAAGCCCCTCGACATGCTCATCTGCCCGATCTAATTCCTCAGGTACGCCTTATTCTATAGCACATTATGTGAGTTACGAAAAATTTTCTGCGCAACACCGGTGTTTCTTGGCAGCAATTACTGCAGGACATGAACCAAACTCTTATGCGGAAGCGATTAAAGATGAACGGTGGAGAGAGGCCATGAGTAAAGAAATACAGGCTTTAGAAGATAATGGCACATGGACAATCGAAAATTTACCACCTGGGAAGAAAGCAATTGGGAGCAAGTGGGTGTATAAAATTAAGTACAATTCTAATGGAAGTGTTGAACGATACAAGGCGCGGTTGGTGATACTGGGAAATAATCAAGTTGAAGGTATAGATTATCAGGAGACTTTTGCTCCTACAGCAAAAATGTGCACTGTATGCACCTTTCTTGCCGTTGTGGCTGCAAAGAATTGGGAACTTCATCATATGGACATTCAAAATGCTTTCTTACATGGCAATTTAGAGGAAGAGGTTTACATGAAGATGCCACCTGGATTTGCCTCTCAATCATCAGGAAAGGTATGCAGACTCCGGAAATCTCTATATGGTTTGCGACAAGCACCTAGATGTTGGTTTGTGAAATTGGCTGCATCATTGAAAGCTTATGGATTTCAGCAATCATATTCAGATTACTCCTTGTTCACTTTTCGAGTTGGGACTGTTCAATTGAATGTGCTTATTTATGTTGATGATCTCATTATCTCCTGTAATGATATTTCCGCTATGCAAAAGTTCAAGAACTATATGAGTCGTTGTTTTCATATGAAAGACTTGGGGAAGCTGAAATTTTTCTTGGGGATTGAAGTGGCAAGAAACTCGGATGGTCTTTTCTTGTGTCAACGTAAGTATGCGTTGGATGTGATTTCTGAGGTCGGATTACTGGGTTCCAAGCCGGCTAAAACTCCTCTTGAACAAAATCACAAGCTAGCCCTTACTGAGAGCGATGATATAGACAACCCTCCTCAGTATAGGTGCCTAGTGGGTCGGCTTATTTATTTAACAATAACTAGACCTGAATTATCTTACTGTGTGCATATTCTTGCACAGTTCATGCAGAGGCCAAAGAAAGCTCATTGGGAGGCAGCTGTGAGAGTTCTGCGTTATCTGAAAGGAAATCCAGGTCAGGGTATTATGTTGCATGCCAATTGTGACCTCAAATTGTCTGCTTACTGCGATTCTGACTGGGCTAGTTGTCCTTTGACGAGACGATCTTTGACTAGTTACTTTGTTCTTTTGGGAGAATCTCCTATCTCGTGGAAGACTAAGAAGCAACAAACAGTGTCTCGCTCATCCGCTGAAGCTGAATATAGGTCTATGACTACTACAATTTGTGAACTTAAGTGGTTGAAAGGATTATTGGATTCTCTTGGTGTGGCACATTCTCAACCTATGCACTTGTATTGCGACAGTCAAGCAGCTTTACATATAGCCGCCAATCCTATCTATCATGAGCGTACCAAGCATATTGAAGTGGACTGTCATTTTATTCGTAATGAGATACTTAATGGTAACATTCAAACAGATTATGTACGTAGTTCAATGCAGGCAGCTGATATCTTCACGAAGGCGTTGGGAAAGGATCAATCTAACTTTATTCTTCGCAAGTTGGGCATTCGATATCCCCATGCTCCAACTTGAGGGGGGGTATTGGAAAGGCAGTTGTGATATGCATTTATTTAGGCCGTTTACTTAGGAAGTTTTATGTACATATCTTTTATTACTTTTATTGTGTGGTCCTTCTATTTTTAGTAGTTTAGCCTAATTAGGAGTTTGTTTGATTGCTGTATCTTCTTGTATATATGTTACGTTTCAGTGGTAATGAAGAACACAATTCTCATTCCAAAATTCTTTAGTTCTTTTACAAAATGGGTGCTGTCCAAGGTCTCCTTTTGTTGTATTTTTCGGGCTCTTTTGTTTAGGGTTATTTGATTGGTATCTGGGTTTTCTGGGATCTCCTACCTAACCCTTGATTTGTGGATGCTGAAGTCTGATAGAAGAGCAGGCTCTTGCTGTTTCGGTTGTTCTTTCTCTTGTTGTGTTGTGATTCTGTTGGTTACTTGCAGTAGTTAATTCTTTACTGGAATTTGTTGTCTTTTGTCCGCTTGACACATTATTTCATCGATTTGGTTGGTCGGGAAAGATAGATTTGGCATAAGGATGGAACATGTTTCGCGTTTTGGAATATGGGTTTCGTAGATAACAGACTTGTCTTTTGATGTACCATTGGCTTAATAGTTGTGATTTGCTCCTATACTATATTCAGGGAATTTTCTGGATTGAGAGAAAATGAACCATCCCTTTTAGAACCTTACCCAAAAAAAAAAGACCATTCCTTTTAGAAGACTTACTGGTTCCACCGGCATGCTTTTCGATGAATACTTGCTTTTTCTTTCTCTGGATGATCGATAGTTTGTTCCAAGTCATTGTGTGTATGCTTGCCTGCATTTATCACTTTGGGCATATTATGCTCAGATTAATCATTTGTGTTAGAAATTGTTTGACTGTTTATTTGTTTGTGTTTTCCAGACAATCGGATTTATATTCTAAGATTCATTTTTGGAACTCTGTCTGAACTAAGTGAACAAAACTGTTTTCTTTATATTTCTGTGTTGACGCTATCTGGTGATTGTCCAATTTCACAGATCCTGCTAGTGCAGCTGCTTCTCAGGCAAGCAAGGAGGAAGTCGATTTCAGATATGTGTTTGTTGGAAATGTGAGTTTGACTGTTATTTCTTGGCAGTTTGTTGGCTATCTTGATTACACTTTTCTTGATAAAGGATATGAGCTCGCGTTAGCTATTAGAGTCTGCTTTTGTTCTTTGAAATGTTTGAGGGTTAGCTATGCGAGTTTGAGTTTTTCTCATTAAATGTTACAGTTATTTTTACCATTCAGACAGTTATTTTCTGGTGATGATGATGATTCTGACAGTTCTCTGATGTTATCTCATCATGATTTTTCCTTCAATGCATTTTGCACTTTATCCAATCTTTCTGTTAATGGGATGAAGTTCTTATATTTTATTGCATATACTTCTACGTGATAGTTTCCTCAGTTCATGCTTGTCTGTGCTGACACGTTTTCTTGAAACGTGAGCAGGATATTTCACCTATTACAGTTACTGTGTTTTTAGAAAAATAAGGATTTTATTGATATAGAACTTAATAATGAAGGTGTTTATTTTCCTGGAGGTTCTCTCTTTCCGTTCCAAGAAAAACATTTCTGGGTATGGAGGTTATTCACTATTGCAATCCCACGTTGCATTTAAAATGATGTACATCTGTGCTTGGCAAAGTATACCCAGGGGTTGTGATGACAAAAGAAATTTAGAACGATAAATCTCAGATCTAAGAGGAGCAAAGTAATCTTAACCACGCACTTTGTGATGATCATTTTTGGTTTGCTTGTGAATGGGTTGCCAATGGTGGAAGATGGTTATATTCTTATTGCAGTTGAATAAATTATGTTTGCTATGGTTGTTAGTGTTGGCGTAGTATTTAATTCTAGTTTTTTGTTTTGTTATGTTTTTTCGTTTTTTGCTAATGATGTTTAGTTCTGGTTGCCAGACTTCCTTTAGTAATATTTTGGCGTAGACACGGAACGAGTGTTGGTTAGGATGAGACTGGTTCGCTGGATATGCAGATTCTCAAAAAGGGAGAGTAGGGAATTATCTTTTCTAGAAAAAGAAAAATACAGAGCATTAGTTCAATCTACATCGAAGAGACTATATTAGGTAAGAAAAACTCCTTTATGGTTTGAAATTTTGAAAGAGGACCTTTAGCTACTTGAGTGGGAAGCTGTTATTCTTGCACAAGGCAAAATGATTTGGGTAGAAAATTTCTTTGAATGGTGCACACTAACATTCTAGGACCTATAAACCAGACTCTACTTTTTGAAGAAACGTTCTATGCCAGTGGTGGTAGTCTTGGCAAAAACTAGATTTTGTTATCTAACTTTTTACTTAATTCTTTCCTGGGTATCAAACTGTATTTACTCAATTGGATCATATGATTCTACAAATCGTATTATTTAGTGCAACCTTTAACTTTTGTTAGCAAGGTACATTGGCCCAACAAGCGGCAACGCAGCTTTTACTGCCAGCTCGAGTCTTCAGGAAGGAACCGAGATTGCCTAGTTCATAAGCTTTGTTCTCCTATGACTGATGATTTCTTCAATACAAGAAAACCAACAAGAAATCAAATATTAGTTTGACTGACACCTAGATATACTGATAGTGATAATTTTTAATAAAATTACTAGATTCGACTTAAACAGTATAATAGATAAAGCCGAAAGTATCCAATATTGTGAACACAGAAAGAAATATATAGAGAAATATAAACCCTGCTGTATCTACCTTTAAGACTTCTCAGCTGAAAAAGCATTAAGAGGAACCCAGGAGACCTTCCGTCCTCTCAAAAGATAAATGACTGAAAAACTTTAACTAACTTCGCGCTTGTAAGACATGAAGGGAAGTACCTGCAAAGAATCACTCTTAAAGGGGTGTTTGATATGAGTTCTGCTTTGTACTTTTTTGCTTTGTTAAAAATTTTCTTGCTGCTTCCGAAATTCAAACATCATTCAATTTTTCAAGACATACATGTAGAGTCTTTTTAAATCTTGTGGTAATATTTTAGTTTTTTTTATTGTAAAATTCTGAAGGGAAAACAGTAAATCCTTTTTTGTTCTAAGCCCTAACAAGTGAAATGCAAAGTAGAATTGTTGTCTTCAATTCTAGGTTTCCTAGGATCTTTCTCTTTCGAAGTATTCTAATCCTGAGCTCGGATGCGGAAGTTGTAGATGGGATCTCTTTTTCAAAGTCTTGAGATAAGAGATAGCTTGCTTACTACCAGTGAGGATAGAGCAGAGCCAGCTTTCTAGCAGAAAATCACGTGTGCATATTCGAGTTAAAAAATCTATGCTTATCTGTTGGGTTTTTGTAGTTTTATCTGTTTCATGACTTAGATGAGTTTTCCCTGTGATTTTATGGTTCTACCGTTGTCTGGTCTATTGCCTTCTGTGCGATCTTCCCAATTTTTTCTTTTTCATAGGCCTGTCAAACTAGATCTTAATTTGCAGTTCTCTTACGTTTGCTCATGCATAATGGATAGTTGCCTGCATTTCATTTTGACTTGACCGCTACGCTATGTTAGTCAACCTTAGTGTTATGGTTGAGTTCGTGTTTCACTGTGGTTGCAGGTTTCTCATTCTTCAAGTTGTCTATATAGATTGAGCAGGAATCTTTACACTGTTTTTTGAGCCAGAGTTAATTTTGCATTAGATTCGGTTGAATAGATGTGGGGAAAAAATAATTGAAGTTGCAAAATCATGTGACAGAAAAAAGAACAAAAAATTTGACGAAAAACAGTGCAGAGTTTCTGTTGTGTGGGTGAAAAAATGTGTGCTGTGGAGGAAAAAGAACCAAAAGAGAAAAAGAGAAACAGAAAGATGGAAAAAAAAATGAGAATGAATGAAAGAAAAATGCAAAACAAGTGGCGCATGGAGAAAGAGTAGAATATTGAAAGTCGAGGATTGGAATATTTGAAAAGAATGTTCTGCATTGGTGAGAGAGATGTTGGATGGCTCAAAAGTAATTGATGATTTATTAGGCCTTGCATAGAATCTATGGGCTCTCATACCCTTGCTACTGTTCGTGGTGGTGGTGGTGTGTTGGTACTGGTGCCAGTGATTTGGCCTGAGGACTTCTCGTGATATAGCAGACCTGGTGAGGGGCGTTCGGTTGTGTCTTCCTCGTGTCCTTAATCTATTGTTTATATTTATCGACAGTTATCCTCTAAATTATCGATAAGATTTGCTCCTCAATAGACCCCTATATGTTATTCCACTGTATGGTAGTTGATCATCTAATGCCAGTGGACCATACTTAGTGGATTAGTTGTTCTGGTTTATCCTTTTTCTTAGATAAAGACAGCTATTATTTGGAGCTTTTTTGATTTTTCATTTTTCTAACTAAAAATTTTTGGAGTTTCAGCAGAATTTTATTAAGTTTGGCTACTTGTTATTATTGAGTTTCTATCTTCATCTTCATTTGTGCAGTTTGGGAGGTATAATCTTTTGTTTAAATACCAAAAGCAAACCTTACCTTCTCTCAATGACCACTTACATACTTTTACTTTTGAAAATACCAAATACATACTGAGTTTACCTTTGGAGACCACTTTTGCACCTTCAAATAAATTATCCTTGTGTCTGTATTTATGAAAATGTCCTTTTTTTTTTCGAAAATGCCCATCTGCAAATCTTAAATTCTTACAGCCACCCTAAGCAAGATGCTAAAGTGAGTTTGCAAGGAGGGGCAATTTGGTCTTTCCAATGTGAGGTTTTGAAAAATATTATGCTGATCGACTGTTTCTGTTTCGGAGTAGAATCTATCTTTGGTATTTGTCTCTGTTTCTAGGTTTATGCAGGTGCCTTAGCCTTTTGTTCCTTGGTTTAAGTTATTATGGTGTTGAGACCTGCTACACAGAGCAAGAAATACACATGTCATGGAGTCGTGTCCCCGTGATGATGATTCTTTGACCTCTAGAACCTGTTAGTCTGTTCTGCTTCTTCAGAACACATTGTTTAAGCCCTATCACCTGCCTGCAAGTCGAGACTGACAGCCTGCATTTAAGATGCTTAATTTTGGCTACAGACTGTTCACTCAACTTGAGAGAGTGTTCTTTAATCTGAATTAATTAATTGGGGTTGCTGAGTTATTTGATTTGGAGGACGTGCATAGATGAATTTGAAGTTTGCTGGATATATAGAAACAAGCTACGCAAGTTGTGTACACGTTATGGGGGCTGTGTTTGAAGTTCCATGTTGCTCAGTTGGAGTTGACATAAGATGATTGTCTGCGAATGGTGGTTGGAGCAGCAAAAAGGGAAAATTAAGATATAGTATACTTTTTCCCACTTAGTAGGTACTAAAAAGTTAGGCTGGGTTGATGCCTTAAATTCTCTTTCATGATGAGCTAGACTTCAAATATTTATCAATTCCATTCTTAAGGAGCATTAATAGAACTTGCTAAATTTGTTCAATGTGGTTTACGATTGACTGAAGAGATATTTTGTGGAACCCCGCTGATGATTAACCAGAAAGAGAGATCTCAGAATTAGTCACGAAACTATTGTTGTTAAAAGCATGTAATTTCTGTCAATCTTTTGTCATAGATGAGGATATGGCTTCATGTATATTTGCATTTATGACAAAGGGGCTGTCATGAAATACTTTTTATTTTGCCTAATAAGAGACAATGGCTGATGTGAACCATGTACTTTAATATGCATGTTGGCATATGCTCATTCAAAAAGCATGTTAAGTCAGATTTTTCATTTTGTTGGCTGGATGCATTGTGCCAGTGAAGGCCTGTGACTTAAAGTGGTGCTTGCAGGTTGATTATGCTTGTACCCCTGAAGAAGTGCAGCAACATTTTCAATAACGTGGTACAGTCAACCGAGTGACAATTCTTACTGATAAATTCGGCCATCCAAAGGGCTTTGCTTATGTCGAGTTCCTTGAAGTTGCAGCTGTTCAGGAGGCTTTCGTTCTGAACGAATCTGAATTGCATGGACGTCAGCTGAAGGTAAACTCTTCTTATTTATAATTTGTGACGTTAACGTTAGCAACATTCAAGATATTCCAGTGGCATGCCATTATTTTACAGCTATTCTACTGAATATGCAATACTTGACGTCCAACGTACCATAGAAGTTTGATATCTTTTTTTTTTTGTGTAAAATGTCAGTATTACAGAGTGAATGTCACATCCCATACCCCACGAAGCGCAAACATCCCTCTCAGGATGCGTCGCCGACCCGACAATCACAGAGAACAATACACATGCGGAAGCAACGTATATATATATATATATATACACACACACACCCTGATAATAAAATACATAAGGCCAAGGTAGCACAACCAGCAAACAACACCTCTGAAAGTATGTATACTAGTATTACAAAAGAAAACTTTTTACACAATTCATTTATACAACAGCAGAGAAAACACACAGTCAGCAGCCACTCAGTCAAAAGGGGTCAGCGTATAGCACTTCGGCTCCTCAGCTTCCACGACCATGGCTGCAAGTCCGTCCCCACAAGGGTGCACACTAGAGGACCGCTGGATGAACTGCGGTATACCAAAAAGAGGCGCTCTCCTCGGCATCCTACAGCTGGGGGTCTGAAATATTTTGGTTTACACAACCATGAGACGAATCTCAATGAGTTCAACCCCTAAACCTAGGTTAGGCTAGCATGCAATCTCCTGACTGGAAACAAGTAATTAAATCACAATACACAATAATTAAACCATTCTCTGACCCTGCAGGTTAAACAAATCAACATATAATACTCACGGCGCATACGTGGCACATATTATCACACGTACGCCAATCACATGCTCACGTACCGAGTCTCGCATGCCAGTCGATGATGTTCATGCATGCAGATGTCGTGAACATGTCATGTATATTTTCCGGCCCACTGGCCCACACTGGTACACTGGCAATTGCCCAATTTATTATTAATTACAACTCGAGTCCACAATAATCACGGCCCGGTGCGTCTAGCCTGCTCCAAAGTGCATAAGGCGTAACAACCGATCTGGCCCAGTGTCTCTAGCCTACTTCAAAGTGCATGAGGCGCAACACTGTTCTCCTTGCGAACCAGAGCCTACTTCAAAGTGCATGAGGATGGTCGCCTTCCGGACGTACCGGGCATCGTTCTGCTTCAAAGTGCATAAGGACGGTATCGACCCGAAGCTCCTTAGGTGATCACGTAACTCATTATTATCTGAACCCAGCGTATGACGCTTCGGGGTATTTTAGGTGATTACACCACTCATGGTAGACACGCATTCTCACACAAGTTCATCACATGCCCCACTCTCGGCATACACAATGCGTGTCCATATTATGCAATGCAATGCACCATGAGCGCCAATTAAATTCAAACACTCCATATCACAACACGTGCTCAATTGGCCCAATTAATACCGTGTGGCTCAACATGCGATTCACAATTCCATAATTAATTTCAAACCAACAGTGTCTAATCGCACTCCACAAAAATTAGCCACACAACATGCGACACGGTAGCACGCAATCAATCACAATCAAGCACGAATTACATACAATCAGTCGACCTGGACACACCCGATAATTTTCAATGGGCCCCTAAAATTGGTCGTTTAATCCAATTAATCTCTCCAAATAATTCTCATTAATCCACTAAATTTTCCCGATAATAATTTCTACTAATCGGTCATCCACCCAGTCTGAAATATGCACCGATAATATCTAAATTAGTCCGGAAAAACGCACTATCAGTTCTAATCCGAGTTTAGGAATTTTACTCACCTAATCCAAGGTCACGATGACGGGGAACGGCGGCCGATCATTGGTGAACAGTGAAACCGACGGTGGAATTCCCGGCGACCGACGGTGTACGGATAGGGGTGAACAGTGATCCGTACGGACGCTGTGAACAGTGATTTCGTACAGGACACTGTACGGACAAGCTGGGGAACGGTGGCCGGCGAGGTGCCGGTGACGGCTGCGACGGCCGTACGGGACGGCGGCGAACAGTGTCCGTACGGACGGTGAACAGTACCCGTACGGACGCTGTACGGCCAGGGTTGGACGGAGACGTATGGACGAGCTGAACGCCTGGGTGTCGACGGAACGACGATCGGAGCTCCGGCGAAGCTCCGGCGAGGCTTCGACGCGACGGCGGTGAGGAAACGGGAGAGAAAAAGAGGAAAAAGGGAGAGAGAAATGGGTCGGACAGGTGCTAGGCTGCGACTAGGGGCTGTGGTGGTCGATGCGGAGGCACGGTGGCCGGCGGCGGCGCTCCGGTGGCCGGGGAGGAGCTCCGGCAAGACAAATCGAGAGAGAGAAAAGAGAGGAAAAGGAGGAGGAGGGGGATGCTGTGGCTGATCTGCCGAGAAAAATGAGGGAGGAGAGAGAGAACATGCCTGGTCTGGTCAAATATAGGGGCTAGGGGCCGCCACGTGTCGCCGATCCAACGGTTCGGACCAAAATACCCCTAATCCGACGGTTTAAATTCATTCTTATCCAAAAATTAAGGGCAAAAAGGTCAAAAGGGCTAATAGTTGAGCTGATAATTATCCATAATTATCCCAAATAATTCTCCAAAAATTCGGACCCGAAAATAGCCCAGGGGCAAAACCGTCCTTTTTTCGGTCTCGGGGCAAAATTCCAATTTTCGCACATATGCGTTCCATATGTGCGTGGCCAACATAATATGGCGTCAGAATCTCGAAATCCACTTTTTAAGCCCCCGAAAATCCACTACAAAGTTTCGGGAATAAAATAATATTATTTTCCAATTTTTGTCGAAATTCCAGTTTTTGTCCAAAACCACTCCTGGTATGTGTGGCCACCCAAAAATGGCGTCTGCCTCGAGAAATAATCTCAAACGGCCTCCAAATCGAAGTCAGGGTCCCGAGGGACAAAATCGTAATTTTTCACTCTCGGACTGAAATTCCAATTTTTTATTGTACTTACTAAAAATGTGTGTGGCCAGCGTAATATGACGTCAGATTCCCAAAAATAGTCTCTTAAGCGTTCAAAAATCGATATCGAAATCCGGGCTCAATTATGTGAACAAAACTCGTTGAACTTTCAATTTCAGGGTCTCTCACTAACGGGTGGCTGTTTAGAGGTAACGCGTATTGACCTAGAGTTATCCATATCGTAATGGTCTCGATCATTAAGAGAATAAGAAATTATCACTAGTCCCAAAAGTCACGATCGTTCAGTTCAAGTTTAGGACTGGTTGGCCACGTGCACTTTTGGTCTTGCAGAATCACCTGCGATCCAATCGTACATCGTTGGCCTTGGCCAAACCCAATCCATCACTTTTCTTAAGATCGATTCACCCCGATTCAAAATATTTTCTCATCATTTCTCGTGATCGATATCCAAATCAATGATCGGATCTCTGGTCCACGTACCATTTTCTAGTTATCCATACCCTATTGGTTAGTATCCCGAGAGTGATCAGCTCTGGGCGAGACTTACTAAAATGAAATGCAGAATAATGTCAATTTTATTGATTCCGGAATTACATCGAAATTCGGGCTATTACAGTGCTTCCCCCCTTGTAAAAATTTCATTCTCGAAATTTACAATCTACACTTATTCTTCAAACAGGTGGGGATGTTGACGTCGCATGGCCTCTTCACTTTCCTAAGTGGCGCCTTCTGTTCCATGGTGTTTCCAGACAACTTTGACCATTGGGATCGTCCTGTTTCTCAACACTCGATCCTTCCAGTCTTCGATCCTAACTAGTCTTTCCACGTACGACACTTCGTCGTCCACGTCTATCTCCTCGTACCTTAGAACGTGAGTCGGATCTGGTTCATACTTTCTTAACATCGACACGTGGAAAACATTATGCACTTGGGATAGATTTGGCGGCAAGGCAAGTCGATAAGCCATATCGCCAATCTTTTCCAATATTTCAAATGGTCCGACGTACCTTGGGCTAAGTTTTCCTTTCTTCCCAAATCGAGACATTCCTTTCATAGGTGATACTTTCAGAAACACATGGTCCCTGATTTGGAATTCCAAAGGTCGTCGTCTCCGATCGGCGTAACTCTTCTGATGACTTTGTGCTGTCTTCAGTCTATCCCGAATAATTCCAATGGCTTCGACCGTCTACTGAACTAACTCTGGGCCTGTGATACTATGCTCACCAACTTCGTCCCAGCATAATGGCGTTCTACAAGCTCAGCCATATAAGGCTTCAAATTGTGCCATTTGATTACTCTATTGGTAGCTGTTATTATAGGCAAATTCCACTAAATGCAATTGCTCTTCCCATTTGCCTTGGAAGTCCACTACACAGGCTCTCAGCATTTCTTCCAGAATTTGAATCATTCTTTCTGATTGGCCATCCGTCTGCGGATGATAGGCCGTACTAAATTGTAATTTGGTTCCCATGGCCTCTTGCAGACTTTTCCAGAAATTGGCCGTGAACCTTGGATCACGATCTGATGTGATCGTCACTGGCACTCCGTAAAGGCGTACTATTTGTCGCACATACAATTCTGCGTACTTTTCTAACTCAAAGTCCTTTCGCACAGCCAAGAAGTGCGCTGACTTCATTAAGCGATCCACTATGACACATATCGAGTCATGTCCTCTCTGACTTCGCAGCAACCCTGTCACGAAATCCATCGTGATGTGCTCCCATTTCCACTCGGGGATCTCCAACAGTCTCAATAAACCACCGGGTTTACAGTGTTGTGCCTTCACTTGTTGGCACGTCAAACACTTGGCCACATGTTTGGCCACATCCGCCTTCATTCCGTTCCACTAATAATGTTGTCGTAGATTCTGGTACATCTTCGTACTCTCCGGGTGGATACTGTAATTGCTCCTATGAGCTTCCGATAATATTTCTTCCTTAAGCTCTACATCATCCGGCACACACATCCTTCCCCGGAATTTCAAAATTCCATTCTCGCTCACTTGGAAGTCTGACTTTCTCTTAGTAGCATCAAACCCAACAATCTTTTGGATCTCTTAGTCCTTAGACTGCAGTTCCTTAATTCTAACTTGAATCTCCGGTTCAATTCTTAATGCAGCTAGCAAGTTGGACACTTGGCTTACTTCAAATTTGAACTCTGAATCTCTTAGCCTTTCCAATAACGTCTACTCCTTGACCATCAGATGCGCCATACTAGATTTGCGACTTAAGGCATCAGTAACTCGATTCGCCTTACCAAGATGATACAATATGTCGCAATCATAGTTCTTGAGAAGTTCCATCCATCGGCGCTGTCTCATATTTAACTCTTTCTGTGAAAACAGGTACTTGAGGCTTTGATGATAAGTATAAATCTAGAACTTTTCTCCACACAAATAATGTCTTCAAATAATGTCTCCAGATTTTGAGAGCAAACACGATAGCAGTCAATTCCAAATCATGCGTCAGATAATTCATCTCATGGGGCCTCAATTGGCGCGACGCATATGCTACCACTTTTCCATGCTGCATTAAAACACATCCGAGTCCTCTCAAAGATGCATCACTGTAAATCTCGAATCCTCCAGGTCCAGACGGAATGCTCAACACCGGAGCAGTTGTCAACCTATGTTTCAACTCTTGGAAGCTTCTTTCACACTTTTCATCCCACTCAAACTTAATCTCCTTTTTAAGCAGTCTTGTCAAAGGCATAGTTATTAATGAAAATCCTTCCACAAATCGTCTGTAATAGCCAGCCAAACCTAAGAAGCTCCTGATCTCAGTTACTGAAGTCGGTCTAGGCCACTTCGTCACTGCCTCGATCTTTGCTGGATCTACAGAGATTTCGTCTCCTGAAATGATATGTCCAAGAAATCCTACTCGGCTGAGCCAAAACTCACACTTGCTCAACTTGGCATATAACGCATGTTCTCTTAAGGTCCGTAACACTTCAGCCAAGTGTACCTCGTGTTCTTCGAGGCTTTTAGAGTACACCAGTATATCATCAATGAACACTATAACGAACTGATTCAAGAATTCTTTGAACACCCGATTCATCATATCCATAAAAGCAGCTAGGGCATTCGTTAATCCAAAGGGCATAACCGTAAATTCATAATGCCCATATCTAGTCCTAAAAGCAGTCTTGGGAATGTCCTCACTTCGAATCCTTAGCTGATGGTATCCAGTCCTCAAGTCTATTTTGGAAAACACTAAGGCTCCTTGTAACTGGTCGAATAAATCATCAATCCTCGGCAGCGGATACTTATTCTTCACTGTCACTTGATTCAACTGCCGGTAATCTATACACAACCTCAAGGTTCCATCCTTCTTCTTAACAAACAGGACTGGCGCTCCCCATGGGGATGCACTAGGGCAAATGAAACCTTTATCCAGCAATTCCTGAATTTGCACTTTCAGCTCTTTCAATTCCGATAAGGGCATCCGATATGGTGCCTTCGAAATCGGTTCCGTCCCAGGGGCTAATTCAATTACAAATTCCACCTCTCGCTCAGGCGGTAAACCCGGCAACTCCTAAGGAAACACCTCGGGGAAATTGCATACTGCGGGTATATCCTCTAACTTAGGTTCCGCCACTATAGGATCCACAACATTTACCAGATATCCTTCACATTCATCATCTAGTAACTTGGTCGCCTCAAGCGAGGAAATCCAAGGGATTGAGGTTCCTCCTCGGTTTCCCTGGAATACAAAACTAGGACGTCTATCAGGACTAAATTGGATCGTCCTATTGCTGCAATCCACTACAGCCTTCTGCTGGACTAGCCAGTCCATACCAATGATCACATCAAAGTCGAACATGGCCAATACTGCCAAGTTGATACTCTCTTCCTTACCCCCAATGATTATCTTACACTTGGGGCATCCAAAAGAAACTAGCACCCTATCATTCATGGGTGTCGACACACATAGCACAGTCTCAAGCAACACTAGTTTAATACCAACCAACTTAACAAACTGCTCAAAAATGAAAGAATGGGTTGCCCCCGGATCAAACAATGCATAAGCGACATGATCACATAAGGAAATCGTACCTGTAACTACGCCCGGCGCATTCCCAGCTTCCTTGCGCACCATGGCATAGACCCTTCCTTGAGCTGGTGGTCTTCCCTGATTGGCCGGTGGGGGATTCCCGGCTTGATTTCCAGTTCGCATTGGCAGCAATCTAGGTGGTCCTGAGGGCTGCATTTGCGGGCAACTGCGAATCTGGTGTTCCATACTCCCGCACTTAAAACATGCCCCATATCTATCCATCTGGGGACTCGGTTTCCCAATGTTCCGCTTGGCCGGTGGGACAAATCGTCTATTTCCAGTCATAGGTCTCTTCCCCAAACGGCGATTGTCTCTATTCGGAACGAACCGTGATCCCGAAGCGGCTGCTCTTTCCTGTTGATCCCGCTCCATAATATGAGCCCGTCTAAATATTTCCCCGTAATCCTTAATATCATGCAACAAAATCAGACTTCGAAGATCCGGCTTCAATCCATCCCGGAATCTTCGAGCTCTATCTCGTGGATTCTCTACCATTGTTGGTGCGAACTTCGCCAGTCTTGCAAATTCCGCTTCATATTGGTCAACAGTCATCTGACCCTGGCGTAATCGCATGAACTCCATCAATTTCTTTTCCTGAGCATTTTCAGAGAAATACTTCTCATAGAAATTCTCAACAAACACCGTCCAAGTCGGAGCTGTTCCTTCAGGAAATACGCTCCTTTCTGTAGCATTCCACCAATCGTTTGCAGCGTCCTGAAGCTGATAAGCTGCTAGCATCACTTTTTCTTCGTCGGTGCACCCCAAAACTTTAAAAGTTTTCTCCAATGATTCTACCCATCTCGGTGCTATCTCGGGGTCACCGCGACCGTGGAATTGAGGCGGCTTCAACTTTATAAATTGTTCCACTAATTAGGGCATCTGTCTAACCCCTGCTAGTTGAACCTGCCCCTGCGGGGCTTGATTCCCTCCATCACCTGATATCGGTGCGGCCTCAGCAGCCTAGGTGGTCGCATTATCTTGCCTCTCCAATATATTCCCAATCCTCTCTAATACTCTGAGGACTCCTTCCATCCGCGGGTCTTCCGCAGGTCTAACATTAGCTCTGGGATCTACAGCAGCTCCAATCCCCACTCCAGGGTTTTCTTCCACTCTAACACCCCTACCGATATCTTCTACAGCTCTAGCCCGGGCACGACCTCTACCTCTTAATCCTCTTCCAACGCCCCTTCTTGGGACTCTTCCTATACCTCTTCCTTCGCTGCTCATGGTTTCAACTTCCTACCACTCTCCTACCTGCTATAATTCCGCTAAGGAATTAATGACTTAAATCAATCTAATCCAGTCTAAGTCCTAGGCAGGTATCAACAACAATCAAACAATCAGCATGCGGCTTAATGAAGACTAGCCAACTCATCACCCAAGGGATTCATATACTTACCTCAGGTCCTGCTGCACCTGCACTTACGGGTCGTACAATCACAATTCAACACAATTACAAACTGTCAGGAGATGCATGTAGCACACGCGGTCACCCTATTGGCTACCCAAGGTCTCATCGCTCCTTATCACTCCAGGCTTCGACCTAATTGGACCGAGCTGACCTTGCTCTGATACCAATTCAACGAGGGGAATGTCACGCCCTGTACCCCACGAAGCGCAAACATCCATCTCTGGTCGATTATGGTGCAACGCTCCCAGGATGCGTCGCTGACCTAACAATCACAGAGAACAATACACATACAGAAGCAACGTGTATATATATATATATACACACCCTGATAATAAAATACATAAGGCCAAGGTAGCACAACCAGTAAACAACACCTCTGAAAGTATGTATACTAGTATTACCAAAGAAAACTTTTTACACAATTCATTTATACAACAGCAGAGAAAACACACAGTCAGCAGCCACTCAGTCAAAAGGGGTCAGCGTATAACACTTCGGCTCCTCAGCTTCCACGACCATGGCTGTAGGTCCGTCCCCACAAGGGTGCACACTAGAGGACCGTTAGATGAACTGCGGTATACCAAAAAGAGGCGCTCTCCTCGGCATCCTACAGCTGGGGGTCTGAAATGTTTCGGTTTACACAACCGTGAGACGAATCTCAATGAGTTCAACCCCTAAACCTAGGCTAGGCTAGCATGCAATCTCCTGACTGGAAACAAGTAATTAAATCACAATACACAATAATTAAACCATTCTCTGACCCTACAGGTTAAACAAATCAACATATAATACTCACGGCGCATACATGGCACATATTATCACATGTACGCTAATCACATGCTCACGTACCGAGTCTCACATACTCGCATGCCAGTCGATGGATGTTCATGCATGCAGATGTCGTGAACATGTCATGTATATTTTCTGGCCCACTGGCCCACACTGGCACACTGGCAATTGCCCAATTTATTATTAATTACGACTCGAGTCCACAATAATCACGGCCCGGTGCGTCTAGCCTGCTCCAAAGTGCATGAGGCGTAACAACCGATCTGGCCCAGTGTCTCTAGCCTGCTTCAAAGTGCATGAGGCGCAACACTATTCTCCTTGCGAACCAGAGCCTGCTTCAAAGTGCATGAGGATGGTCGCCTTCCGAACGTACCGGGCATCGTCCTGCTTCAAAGTGCATGAGGACGGTATCGACCCGAAGGTCATGACCCGAAGGTCCTTAGGTGATCACGCAACTCATTATTATCTGAACCCAACATATGACGCTTCGGGGTATTTTAGGTGATCACACCACTCATCGCAGACACGCATTCTCGCACAAGTTCATCACATGCCCCACTCTTGACATGCACAATGCGTGTCCATGTTATGCAATGCAATGCACCATAAGCGCCAATTAAATTCAAACACTCCATATCACAACACGTGCTCAATTGGCCCAATTAATACCGTGTGGCTCAACATGCGATTCACAATTCCATAATTAATTTCAAACCAACAGTGTCTAATCGCACTCCACAAAAATTAGCCACACAACATGCGACATGGTAGTATGCAATCAATCACAATCAAGCACGAATTACATACAATCAGTCGATCCGGACACACCTGATAATTTCCAATGGGCTCCTAAAATTGGTCGTTTAATCCAATTAACCTCCCCAAATAGTTCTCATTAATCCACTAAATTTTCCTGATAATAATTTCCACTAATCGGTCATCCACCCAGTCTGAAATATGCACCTATAATACCTAAACCAGTCGGGAAAAACGCACTATCAGTCCTAATCCGGGTTTAGGAATTTTACTCACCTAATCCAAGGTCACGACGACGAGGAACGGCGGCCGATCACTGGTGAACAGTGAAACCGGCAGCGGAATTCACGGCGACCGGCGGTGTACGGACGGGTGAACAGTGATCCGTACGGACGCTGTGAACAGTGATTCCATACGGGACACTGTACGGACAGGCTGGGAACGGTGGTCGGCGAGGTGCCGGTGACGGCTGCGACGACCGTACGGGACGGCGGCGAACAGTGTCCATACGGACGGTGAACAGTACCAGTACAGACACTGTACGGCCAGGGTTGGACGGAGACGTATGGACGAGCTGAACGCCTGGGTGTCGACGGAATGACGATCGGAGCTCCGGCGAGGCTTCGACGCGGCGGCGGTAAGGAAACGGGAGAGAAAAAGAGGAAAAAGGGAGAGAGAAATGGGTCGGACAGGTGCTAGGCTGCGACTAGGGGCTGTGGTGGTCGATGGGGAGGCACGATGGCCGGCGGCGGCGCTCCGGTGGCCGGCGAGGAGCTCCGGCAAGACAAACCGAGAGAGAGAAAAGAGAGGAAAAGGAGGAGGAGGAGGATGCTGTGGCTGATCTACCGAGAAAAATGAGGGAGGAGAGAGAGAATAGGCATGGTCTGGTCAAATATAGGGGCTAGGGGCCGCCACGTGTCGCCGATCCAACGGTTCGGACCAAAATACCCCTAATCCGACGGTTTAAATTCATTCTTATCCAAAAATTGAGGGCAAAAAGGTGAAAAGGGCCAATAATTGAGCTGATAATTATCCATAATTATCCCAAATAATTCCCCAAAAATTCGGACCCAAAAATAGCCCAGGGGCAAAACCGTCCTTTTTTCGGTCTCGGGGCGAAATTTCAATTTTCGCACATACGCGTTCCATATGTGTGTGGCCAACATAATATGACGTCGGAATCTTGAAATTCACTTTTTAAGCCCTCGAAAATCTACTGCAAAGTTTCGGGAATAAAATAATATTATTTTCTAATTTTTGTCGAAATTTCAGTTTTTGTCCAAAACCACTCCTGGTATGCGTGGCCACCCAAAAATGGCGTCTGCCTCGAGAAATAATCTCAAACGGCCTCCAAATCGAAGCCGGGGTCCCGAGGGGCAAAATCGTAATTTTTCACCCTCGGACCGAAATTCCAATTTGTAACCTTACTTACTCAAAATGTGCGTGGCCAGCGTAATATGATGTCAGATTCCCAAAAATAGTCTCTTAAGCATTCAAAAATCGATATCGAAATTCGGGCTCAATTCTGTGAACAAAACTCGCTGAACTTTCAATTTCAGGGTCTCTCACTAACGGGTGGCTGTTTAGAGGTAACGCGTATTGACCTAGAGTTATCCATATAGTAATGGTCTCGATCATTGAGAGAATGAGAAATTATCACTAGTCCCAGAAGTCACAATCGTTCAATTCAAGTTTAGGACTGATTGGCCATGTGCACTTTTGGTCTTGCAGAATCACCTGCGATCCAATCGTACATCGTTGGCCTTGGCCAAACCCAATCCATCACTTTTCTTATGATCGATTCACCCCGGTTCAAAATATTTTCTCATCATTTCTCGTGATCGGTATCCAAATCAATGATCGGATCCCTGGTCCACATACCATTTTCTAGTTATCCATACCCTATTGGTTAGTATCCCGAGAGTGATCAGCTCTGGGCGAGACTTACTAAAATGAAATGCAGAATAATGTCAATTTTATTGATCCTGGAATTATATCGAAATTCGGGCTATTACAGTGAATGAAGTACATCAGCTTAGGGGTATCCCCCATCATTATAAATAGTGCTAATAGTTCGAGAAGATGGAGGTAGGAAGTCTCCACACAGTAGCCAATACAACATTTGTCTGAGAAGGTCTTCACTCTACCTCTTACATTTTTATGCACGTTGGCCAAAATAATATGGATATCTTCATCTCGTGAGACTTTTAACTTGTCCATATGTCAGAATTTGAGGGCACAGCACTTGTCAGTGACCATAAGCTTGTTATGGATAGTATATGCTAGCTCTAATGTCATGATGGAGTCAACCGTCGCATAAATTTAGGTTTCCATCAACTAGTTTTCTCACACTTTTTAAATATACCTTAAATAAAATAATTCAGTTATCAAAGTAGTGGTTACACGACACAAGAAAAGTTAGTACATTAGAAACTGTAATATTTCCTTAATTAATTTACTAAAGGTGGGTTTGTTTCAAGAAAAATATTTTTCGGGAATCCATTTTCCGGACTTTCAACCGTTTGGTTCGCTGAAAATGATTAGTCAATCGAAAACACTTTCCAGTCAAGGAAAATATTCATGTATGAAATTAGGAAAGTGAATTCCCTAATCGAAGAAGGTGAAAGCACTTTCCCTTTACTTTTTAATATTTGTTTCTTTTGTTTCTTTTTATTTTTTATTTTTTAAAATAAAAATCTTTAAAAATTCGATTTTTTTTTTGCCCAAGATAAAATCATGGGATTGAAATCATTTTTCAAATGAGATCCAAACACCAGAAAATGTTTTCGATTAGATATCACCAAACAAAGGAAAACTAACTATTTTCCCGGAAAATGAATTTCCGGAAGACATTTTTCAAAAACGTTACATTTTCCATGAAACAAATGCACCCGAAGTGTCCGTGTGAGTTAACAAAACCTATATATGGTGCATTTTTTTTGGACGTATATATATGGTGCATTTGAAGAGGTGTATTGGTACTGATTTCAGCATCTAGGTGATAAATTAATTTTTGTATAACAACGATTATTTGATATTTACTACGATGTGAATGACTTAGGTTTTGCCAAAGCAGACCAATGTTCCTTGGATGAACCAGTACTTCCCAAGACGCTTTAACCCGTATGCGGGTTACAGGTTTCGGAGGCCGTATGTACCTCCATATTTCTATTCTCCTTATGGATACGGGTAGGTATCTCGTTCTCCAGAGTCGTTAATCTACTGGTGGAGGAGGGCTCGTCGGTTGATTCTACTGCCTCACGCTACTTGCAGGAAGGTTCCCAGGTTCAGAAGGCCGGCGCGCTACATGCCTTATTACTAGAAGTCATGCATCGTCTGTTGGCGCTCTTGCAATTCTTCGAAAGTGGGTACTTCCACAATATATTCCGTTTCATTCGGGAGATGTATCTAGCGGTACTGCATGTTCATTAGACTCCGCTCCTAAATATTGTCGACCGAATGACTTGAGAGATTATAAGTCTGGATTATAATAATCCGATTATTGGCTGTAACTTCTAGACATTTCTCTGTGATCATAGCTAAAATTTAAAGCAGCCTCGAGAGGCATGCCTTTTTTCTCTCTCTTCGCACTTTCGATGTGGCATCTCTGCTGGCATTGAACAGGTTTGGTCTCAGCTTGCTTTGAAAAAGGATTACGTTAACTAGTGCCCCAAGTACACTCGTTAAATCATGATTCCAAAAAAATAAAGAGTCGAATTCAGAATTTGACTGGGCCAGAAAGAAAAAAGACAAATGTGTTTCTACCTTGTTCTTTAAAGTGGTGTGGGCTGTCATTTTCATTACACACTCGGAGGTTGTGGAATATGAATGAGTATTGAGCGACTCATCCAAGTTGAAGAACTGTGTTCCACGAAGAAAACCATGATTGTAAAACATTATTAGTCAGTTTCTTTCCCGTTGTCGACATAAGTTTTATTCGTCTATTTGACTGGCGGATAGGTGTCGATAAATGAATCATTCAAGACGGACTCTCTCAACCAACCGATGTGAGACTTGGGAAGCAAAAACTCCTCCATTTGAGAAACTCACGTTCTTGACAGTAGGGGTGAGCGGTTCCTGGTCCGGTCCGGTCCCACCCAAGAACCGGGAACCGGACCGGGAGGATAGATTCCTAATTTTTAGGACCGAGGACCGGACCGGACCATCGGTCCGGTCCGGTCCGGTCCGGTTCCAATGGAATCAATCACTTATTTGAATGCATTGAAACTTTATGTAATAAAGCTTTCATGACTAGTATCCAAGGTTGATGCCGGACCTTAGCCTAACAGAAATAGATGTAGGTGAATTAGATACATAACCAAAGGAACATTGAACAATTATCCCAATTGGAACTCCTCCCAACACGCTTTAAGCATCAGCCCAATCACCATATCACCAATACAAACAATAAAGAAAACATAGTCATAACTAATCTAGAACAAACTCTTTGAGGAGTAAAAAACAAAATCAAATTCTACAATAAGAGCAAGGGAAAGACGTTCAACATTAAACTGTCAAACTCCACAAATCTCACCGAATCACTCACGGTTGTATACCCTTGGAAGAACAGATTCTTTGATTAAGTAGGCAAAATATGATCAAAGCCAAGATCCCAAAAAACCACGACTAAACTTGTTGATAGTCCTGCAAATATATTAGATATTATTATTGAACATTAGTTTTAAACTAGAATTATTAGTAATCAAACTCCAATAATTAATGGAAAACTCACCACATATATTTCTTCAACTTCAACTTGCAAACTCTATTTACCGGTAAGCTCCGAGTGAACATCGTCCATATCTAACAAAAACAAAATATTAAATAAAGCATTCACTTGTTAGATATATGAAAGAATTACAAGATAAAAAGATATATTTAGACTTACCCCACTCAAACATTTCTGCATTCTCAATGCACTCTTCAACATTAATCGGCATGATAGCCACTCTTAATCAATCTTGAGTACAAATCAAAGCTTCTACCACTCTAGGAGTCAAGGAACTTCGAAAGCCATCAAGCACACGACCGGATGTACTGAAAGTTGACTCCGAAGCAACGGTTGTCACAGGAATAGACAAAATATCTCTAGCCATCAAAGAGAGAATTTTAAACTTTTGGCCAGCAGTTTTCCACCACATCAGAAGGTCAAGATCACGACCTTCTTCACGTTCGGCTTTAAGATACTTATCAAGCTCAGATAAGTTGCCCGCGGACACTTTTTTCTCCTCGTAAAGAAAGAATTCGTATGCCTTTTCCGAATCAAAATCCGCAACCAAATCAAGCTCATCCTTGTCACCCTCCTCATGACTATCAGGATCCCAACTACTAACAGTATCAATGGAAAGATGACCACCCAAATTTTCATCGCTAGAACCAAGAAAAGATTTTTCATAAAAATGAAACAAACGTTCCAATGCAATCCTCACCTTATCGGACATCTCATCAACTTTCACACTATCATCATAGATTAGTCTAAAACAATACCGTACATAATTCATCTTTTTTCTTGGATCCAATATTACCGCAATCAACACCATCATATTTACCTTTTCGAAACTCCCATAATATTTGTCAAACTTATCCTTCATCTTCGCACCCATAGCTTTCACCCTAGGATCCAAAGCTTTCTCCGCTTGTTTCAGAGTTTTATATAAGGTAGCTATCTCATTGAAATAATCATTCGAAGTGACATACAAAGTCCCGGACATCCTGTTGGTGGCATCATAAAACTTCTTCAAAAATATGGAAAGAATTTTGGCATTTTCCCAATCTTCATGTTTAGGAGTTTCATAATCAAGTTCGGTTAAGAAAGAAACATCATCCTCTTCCATCCTTTCAAAAGCTTTTCTGAACTTTAAGGCGGTGTCTAACATGAGGTAAGTGGAGTTCCATCTAGTTGCGACATCAAGACAAACTGAACCCTTGTAATTGATCCTTGCACTTTCAATGCAATCTTGGAATGTTTTAGCTCTCATGGGAGAACTTCTCACATACCTAATCACGTTGCGAATACGTGCAATAGAATCACGTACCTCAGTCAATCCATCCCTCACAATCAAGTTTAAAATATGAGCCGTGCATCTCATGTGTAGAACATCACCATCTAAGATCAATAGCCTATCTCTTGATAATTTTTCTTTCAAAAAACCAATGGCAACATCATTCGAACTAGCATTATCCACAGTGATTGTGGATACTTTTTTCTCTATTCCCCACTCGTAGATGCATTTCTCAATCATTTTCCCAATATCCTTCCCTTTATGACTAGGCATCACCACAAAATTGATGATTCTTTTGTGCAATTTCCAATCGTCATCAATAAAATGTGCAGTGAGACATAGATAGTTCAAATTTTGAATGGAACTCCATGTATCGGTTGTGAGTGCGACCCTAGACTTAAGCTTGCGAAAGTAAGTCTTCAAACTTGCTTTTTCACAAAGATACAACTTCATGCAATCTCTAGCCATTGTAAATCGTGAGATGTGATTGAAGAGAGGTTGTAACTGATTAATAAAATCACGAAATCCAACACGCTCAACCATCGAAAAAGGTTGTTCATCCATTATGATCATCCGAACAAGCATTTGCCTACAACGATCTTGATCAAATGTCCATGTCGATAAGACATTAGCACTATCGGTACTGGTATGCCCCCTTGTCATTTGAGTCCCATCTACTCTACGTGCAACAAACAATTTTTGCTTCTTATCTATATTGCAAGGATACTTGTTGCACCGTTTCAAGTGCTTCAACATAGCAGAAGTACCATTAGCAACACTATACGTATAGTGTGCCCCACAATAATTGCAAAACATCTCAGTTTTCCCATTTTCAGTTTTTCCTTTACGAAAATGAAGCCAGGCTACTGATTTTTGTTTACCAGAAGAACAAGTATTAGATACCTTGTTTGTGTCGGATCCCTCTACGAAGTCTTCTTCACCTTCATCTTCTAGTGAGTCAATTACTGGCTTCATAAAATCATTAGATTTGTCCACTTCCATCGACATTTAAATAGATTTCCTGAATCAAGGAAAACATAATTGGAGCCATCAAACCAGAAAACCCACCAAATTCAATAATAATTGTACCATTAGATACACAAAAAGTCCACATATCTTCAAGAAAGAGGCTAAAGAGGCCTTTGCTCGTGTTAGAGATAAGGTCGGTGTCGCGACCCTAAAAAAAATTGTTCGATTTCTTTCGGGCTAATGGATTATTAAGAATAATCTTAACTCGGGCTCTCCCAAGCCCTACCAATTCGCAACTTAGGGTTTAAGTTCTTAACATGCAAATGTTTTCATGCTTGGAGTCGCCACTAATCATTTTACGATAGGCTGATTAGAAACCTAAATAAAACATAGGGAGATATGTTTTATTCCTACGAACCAGAGATTCTAAGCCCGGGGACTTGATTACGCTAGATCTAGTCTAACGCCCTTTCGGTACCATTTCATTTCAAAAATGTTTTTGGCATGCAGTTTGGATCGATTTTAGCTTAGGTACTAACATGTGAGGTGTTCATGCGGGTGCGCAAACCACCAAATTAACACCCAATAATCAAAGCATTAAATAAATTGCAAGTTTAGGAGAACAACTTACCCGGAACCAACGCAAGCATCTGCATTGTTAGCTAGAAAATCACATCAAACACCCTAATATGATTTCTAATTAACAAGCATTCATTCAATTTCCCTTTTTTTGATTTTTCACTTTATTTTAATGAAATCTAAACTATATGCAATGACGTGCAATTAATGACGTGCGAATTAATGCAACCTAGCATGCAAACTATATGACATGCGACGACGTGACATAATTCTAATGACGGATGCAATGATATATTTTTGGTATTTTTCTTTATGAAATTCGGAATGAAAAACATGCCTAAAATAACATGCAACCTATGACTTTCTATTTTTGGTATTTTCTGTTTAAAATTCGAAATTTAAAAATACCTAAATTAACATGCAAACCAAGATGACATAATCTACCCTAGAATGATTTATTTTTGGGATTTTTGTTTATGAAAATTCGGAATAATAAAATAACGTGAATAATCCGTTAGGACTTGAAATAATGCCTAATTTAAATTAGGAAACTTGCCACGTTACGTCCTAATTTAAATTAGATATTTATCTCATCCTTCGGGATATATTCAAAAACCCAGACATGCAAAAATTCTAATTTAAATCAAAACAGAAAATATTTTTGGGTTTTCTTTTTTGTTTGAAAAGGAAAACAATTTAAAACAAGGATAACAACCGATTCAAATCAACCAAGCGATCCGCCATATTCGTTTCAAACTCGGATTAGGCACAAAAATCAAATTATCGGTCATATCTAAGGGGTTATAGATATTAACGGATAACCGATTATTCAAATTTGGAAAGCGAATCAAAATCATTATCGTATTCAAGTAGTTATGAATAGGATAATGATTTTCCGTACCGCCGCGTATCGGACTTTAGGGTTAAAGCCGGATAGTCGTCCCGATACGTTGCTAAATTAGGAAACGATTCCTAATTCGAATATTTCAAATATTGCGGATATGAACATTATCTTAAGACATCTACCGGATATGCATGCAATATTCCAAACAATTCAAATTAGGAAATTGCATATTCAAAATTGCATCGGATAATCACCTTACCTAATTTAGATAATTACCAAATTTGAATTGGCTCGAGATCGCGTCTTTGCGGATCGGGATCGGGATTGGCGACGGCGACGCCGGCGTCGATGAACACGGCAACTCCGGCGAGGCTCACGGCGGCGTCGGGACGGCGGCTGGCTGGGCTCACAGCAACAAGGGCTTTGGTGGCTGCTCCTCGGCGTGGCTGATCAATGGTGGTCCACGGCGGTCCGGCAAGGGTGACGGGACGACACCGGCGAAGCTCACGGTGTCACAGCAACTCGCACAGCGGGAAGCGGCTGCTGGCGGGGCTTCACGGCGTCGGGATCAGCAGCAGCGGCACGGCGAGGTGGCTGTTCCGGCGTCGGGAGAGCACTGTTCCGGCGAGGACAGCAGGCTCGGCAAGGCTGCGTCTCCGAGGGAGCTGTGGACGTCTAGGAGGGCCGCCGGCGGGAGGTTGCAGCGACGGGCAGCGGGCAACACCGGAGGCGCAAGGCGGTAGCTGGCTACGGTCAGAGGCGGCGATCAGTGTGGAAGGAGGAACAGCAGCGGCTCCGGCGTGGCTGCAGGCGAGAAGCGGTTCACGGCGAGGGGGCCCCCGGTCAGAGACGACGATCAGCGGAAGGCTGCACGCGGTGGCGCAAGGCCGGCGCGTGGAGGAGCAGCGGTGTCAGGCAGGCGTTGGCGTAACTCCAGGCGTGGCAGCAGCAAACGGTGCAGCGGCTTCTCCGGCAAGGGCAGCGAGCAAAGCTGCCCGGCGCGGCAGATCTCCGGCGCGGAGGTGACGCGCGTGAGAGGCGTGATGGCCGGCGTGCCTCCCTCTCTTTCACTCACTTTGTCTCTCAAAAAAATTTTTCTGAAATTGTGACCTGTTTTTCCCTAATTTGACCTAACGTGATGTTTATATAGGCTAATCCTAGGTCAATTTAGATGGGCTCTAATCCTAGTGGGCTTAGGCTAGGGCTTAGGCTTAATTAAAATTTAAATGGGCTGATTTAATATGGGCTTTAATTAATTAAATTCAACAAACTAAATCAAGCCCAAATTAAAAACACCCGAGCCCGTTTGTCTTGAAATCCCGGCCCTTACATTCCCGAATGAGCCGAGTTTGATTCGATGAAAATTAAGCACGTTTGCCATCGCCAATTTTACGCAAAATGCAATAAAACAAACCTAAACTAAATGTTATGCAATTTAACTGTTTTTTTTGTTTAGGGGTTAAAAGATTAACTCCTAATTTTCTATGCAAATTAAACTAAATGAATGTCGGTAAAATTTAGGTGTCAACAGCTGCCCCTCTTTGAAGGTGAGCTCGCAGAGGTTACATTCAAAGATTAAATGATACCTAAATTTCAACCATGCAAATGCAATGAATGTTATTTTTGTTGGGATTATGAGTCCCATTTTTTAATGCATTAAGAAATGATGCATGCTGACATGAAAAGAAAACATACCTGAAATTACTTACCTGACCGGTGCGAGATAATGCAATTCGAGGTACGACGCAACTTTGTTTGTTGTTTGGCAAATGTCTGGGCTCAGTCCCATAGGTATTGCCTGATAAACGGTTGATGAGTGTCGGTGATCTGCAGTTAAGTCAAAACACACGAACACAAAGAAAACTCAACGTATCCAATCATCACCTGGATTCGTGAGATAAAAAAAGTGTAAAAACGTTCCGACCTTTACAAACCACCTATACATCGCCATAGGTATTTGTAAAGATTTGGCCGCTGCGCCTATACATCGCCATAGGTGCGTCACGGGGGAACTAAATAGGATATTCCGACCCTTATGAGATATCTATACATCGCCATAGGTACTCATAAGGATTTGGCCGCGTCACTTATACATCGCCATAAGTGAGACACGGGGGAAAACCTGGGGGTTGAGGGAATATTCCGACCTTTATGAACCACCTATACATCGCCATAGGTATTCATAAAGATTTGGCCGCTCCACCTATACATCGCCATAGGTGAGTTGCGGGGGAATATCCGGGGGAGAGAGTATTCCGACCTTTATAAGATACCTATACATCGCCATAGGCACTTATAAAGATTTGGCCGCCGTACCTATACATCGCCATAGGTATACCGCGGGGGAATACTCGAGATTAAAGAATAATTCCGACCTTTACTAGACATCTATACATCGCCATAGACACTAGTAAAGATTTGGCCGCTTCACCTATACATCGCCATAGGTGAGTTACGGGGGAATCTTCTTGAGATTAGAGAAAAATTCCGACCTTTACAAGATACCTATACATCTCCATAGGTATTTGTAAAGATTTGGCCGCGGCACCTATACATCTCCATAGGTGTCTCACGGGGGAATCCTCTCGAGATTGTGTGAAAACAATGATTTTGGTGAACAAGCGGGCTAGCCCGAATGTTCGAGGGTTCCTTGACAAAGTACCTGGATATCATCAGAGGTACCTGAAAAGACTTGATCAATAAATACCTGAACATCATCAAAGGCATCTAGAGATCGTAACAAACTGATTCAATGTGGGGGCCTGACGATTGCTCGAACAGGTTAGGGATATAGAGATATACTTACCTGGGGATATCTCTGACTTCTGAGGGGGTGTCTCCTGCTAGACACAGTTTTAAGCAACATGTAATATGCGTTCGCGCTATCGAGAACACATAAACACATGCACTATGAATTCAACTCTTTCATGCACAATGATTTTGTCAAATCGGCATTAGAAACTTCGTTGGGGAAAAATCATGACAAGACAATCCCAACTCACAGGCGGGTGTCTTGAAAATATCGAATGAGGGACTTTCGATCCGAAAGGGCTTTCACTCATTCTTATCAAAAGGCTAATTTACGCGAATCACTCTGTCTTACCTTCATCATGTCAACAAGGGTCTGAGTATTCTCGCAAGCGGTACGACCTTACCAATCCAAGAGGTCTTTACCAGGACTGTAACATGGGCTTGGTCAACGGCTTATCAAAGGGGACTCTTCGAGTCGAAGCTATTGAAAGAAAATACTCTGCAATTGTCTCCGGGTTTACAAGTCAAGAACCCTGCAACATGAGATAGAAATGAACTTGCTCGCACTTCTTCGAGCTAAGCTCATAAACATTTGAAATTCTACGTTAGTTCAAGTGCCCTAATCTGAAGAGACTTTGTAAGGGACGTAACGTAGGCTCGGCTTATGGGTTGAGAAATGAATGGATCATTTGGCTCAAAATGTGTATAACTGGAGTGAATAAGTTGGTGATCATCTTGGCATTGTCACTGGCCTTCTTCTTCACCGGAGATTTTCTTCTCAGTAAATGTCCATTGACTTTGCAAGTTCATCGCTTGATTCCTTTGGGATTTCTCGACTGGGGATTTTGATATGCCGCATCTTGGCATTTTCTATTGGGCATTGGCCTTGCTTTTACCAGGCGCACTGCTTTTCTTGCCCCTATTTTCCTCCTTTTTTTTTCTTTTTTTTTTCTTCTTGACACTTGCTCTTACGAGGTAAACACTGACTAGCTAATCTGATTGATTGACTTGCTGTCTGAACTCAGAAGCTTCTCGTCTTCAGTTGACACTTCTGATACTTTGGTTGAACAATGATGACTTTTGCCTTGCCCCAGTGTGGGGGATGATCACCAACTGGGTTTATATGAAACGAATTTGTAGGCTCAATTGGGCTTTGCAAGGGATAAAGTGTATATAGGATAGAGAAAGAAATGCTCTTCGTCATCCTAAGGCACTTGAACTTCGTATGAATTCATCTGAAAAAGCAACACTCGAAGATTGATGCAAGTGAGAGCAAGAAAATTTCTACACATTTTTCACCATATGATGCTGATTTACCTTCGGTCTGCCCCGATGAAGGGTGGTTCTTGACAGGGGTAATTTGAAAGAATTTTCTCGAGTGTTTAGGCTCAAAGGGGTTGAACAAGGGATAAACTGTACTGTTTGGGATAGAGAAATGAAATGCCTCCTGTCATTTCGATCGCCGTACCTTTTGCGAGAAAACTCTTTACCTTGCAGACATGGAATTTTTCCACTCAACTCCCTGGGGATTTTTTCTTTTTCTACTCAACTCATTGGGGATTGATGCATGGGACAGTGTGTAGGATAGGGCTTGCCTTTCATCGTCCCGATGTACCTCATTCAACACACTCAAGTCATTTCGCATGCACGAATTGTCAAATTGTCTAAATAGACTTCCCCTTTGAAATTAATGATGTTGATCGATAAAATCACCATGCAGAATTTAAGGACAATGCAAACATTTTAGCTTGAAATTGATTGAAATCATTTATTCATCATTGAAATGTTTGCAATTCATAACATAAAACCAAACACCGAAAAACTTTTGCTGCAAAATGACAGGTTTCATCATGGATAATACATCTTCACAGCATCAGAGTTGACAGGATTGGAAAACACACGACCATCCATCTCTGCAAGAATCAAAGCGCCTCCAGGAAGTACCTTCTTAACTACATATGGGCCGATGTAGTTTGGAGCAAATTTACCTCCGGGAACAGGGAAGATTGGCAGCACCTTCCTTAGGACTAGGTCATCTACCTCAAAGTGTCTGGGACGCACCTTTTGATTGAAGGATCTAGCTATCCTCTGCTGATAGGTTTGACCATGGCAAATGGCTCTCAACCGCTTCTCATCAATTAGGTTCAGCTGCTCCTGTCTTTGCCGCATCCATTCCGCTTCAGACAACTCCACTTGGGATAAAACACGCAGGGAAGGGATCTCCATTTCAACGGGCAGAACGGCTTCCATGCCATACACCAGAGAAAAAGGGGTTACACCGACAGAGGTTCGAATGGAAGTTCGATATGCCATCAATGCAAATGGCAATCTCTCATGCCAGTCACGATAGTTCTCGGCCGTTTTAGCCAAGATCTTCTTGATGTTCTTGTTAGCGGCTTCAACTGCTCCGTTCATCTGTGGACGATAGGGAGATGAATTCAAATGCCGGATCTTGAACTGATCGAACAACTGGTCCACGAACTTGTTGTTCAAATTTGTCCCATTATCGGTGATAATAGCCTCGGGAACACCATAGCGAGCGATTATGTCTCGCCTGATAAATCTTACAACATTCTTTGCAGTGACGCTCGCATAAGATGCCGCTTCAATCCATTTAGAGAAATAATCAATTGCAACCAGGATGAAACGGTGTCCATTTGACGCCTTGGGGTTAATAGGACCAATCACATCGATGCCCCACATTGAAAAAGGCCATGGCTCGGACAGCTGGTGCAACTCTGTGGGAGGAACATTTATTTTGTCCCCATGAACTTGACAACGATGACACGTCCGAACATGTTGGATGCAGTCACCTTCAAGACTGAGCCAATAATAACCCAATCTCATGATCTTCTTAGCCAGCATGTGGCCATTCATGTGTGGACCGCATATTCCTTCATGTACCTCTTGCATGATTCTGGTAGCTTCAGCTGCTTCTACACATCTAAGCAGAATCGAATCATAGGACCTCTTGTACAGTTTCTCACCACTGACAAAGAACTTCGAGGCCATTTTCATTATATACTTCCTGTCGGCTGGAGTGCTTCCTTCAGGAAATTCTCGCTTCTGGATATAGTTCATGATATCGTAATACCATGGCTTCTCATCAGGTTCTCCAGTCACTACCATACAGTAGGCCGGTTTTGCTAGGACTTCGATCTTCAAGGGTTCTACCTCTACTCCACCGGTCACTTGCAGCATGGAAGACAGCGTAGCTAGCGCATCAGCGAACTGATTGTGGGACCTCGCCAAATACTCGAAGGAAATGTCTTCGAATTCCTTTATGATTTCTTCGAGGTATTCATGATACGGCACTAACTTGATGTCCCTCGTCTTCCATTCTCCCACAGTTTGGAGAATAATCAAAGCGGAATCACCAAATACTTTCAACTTAGATACGCCCATTTCCACTGCAGCCTGGAGTCCGAGAATACAAGCTTCATACTCGGCTATATTATTGGTACATGGGAACACCAACTTCGCTGCTACTGGATAATGCTGACCATCTGGGGATATCAAGACTGCCCCAGTACCAGAACCAACTAGGTTTACAGCTCCGTCGAAGAACATGGTCCAGGTGTCTTCTTTTATTAACAGAATACGGTCTTCTGGGGAATATCCATCATCATCCGAGATTCCAGGATTCTCGGCTAACACATCAGCAATCACTCGGCCTTTAACTGATTTTTGTGACATCATCTGTACATCAAACTCTGAGATCAAAATCTGCCACTTGGCTAGCTTCCCTACCAAAGCCGGTTGATCAAGTAAGTACTTGATGGGATCATTCTCAGTCACCAGGAGAGTCTGGTGATGCAGTGTATACTGTCTCAATCGATGGAGCACCCATACTAGTGCAGCGCAAGTTTTCTCGGCTTCAGAGTAGTTCAATTCCGAGACAGTGAATTTCTTACTCAAATAATAAATGGCTCGCTCCTTCCCGTCTTCGGGACCTTTCTGTGTTAACATAGCTCCCAAAGACTCGCTATGGATCGTGAGATAGAGAATCAGAGGCTGCCCCAGCACAGGAGGGACTAGCACTGGTGGTTTCATCAAGTACTGCTTCAATTCACTAAATGCTTCTTGACAATTATCATCCCATTCCACCTGAGCATTCTTCCTTAGAAGCTTGAAGAACGGTTTAGCAGTTTCGGAGAGCTGAGAAATGAACCGAGCTATATAATTCAATCTGCCCAGGAGGCTACGTACTTCTTTCACGGTCGACGGGGGTTGTAGCTCACATATAGCCTTCACTTTAGAAGGATCGATTTCGATGCCCTTACTGCTTACTACAAACCCAAGTAGTTTGCCCGACGTTGCCCCGAATATGCACTTGGCTGGGTTGAGACGGAGTTTAAACTCACGGAGTCGGTTGAACAACTTCTTCAGGGTATCAACATGACTCTCTCCGGGTCGAGACTTGGCAATCATGTCATCGACATATATCTCAATCTCTTTATGCATCATGTCATGGAAGAGAGTTACCATCGCTCGTTGGTATGTTGCTCCGGCATTTTTAAGGCCGAAGGGCATGACCTTATAGTGAAACGTTCCCCAAGGAGTAATAAACGCCGTCTTCTCCTTATCACCCTCCTTCATTCTTATCTGATTATAGCCCGAGAAACCATCCATGAAAGAGAACAGCTCGAACCCAGCAGTACTGTCTACCAGGACATCTATGTGCGGTAATGGAAAGTCATCTTTAGGGCTAGCTTTGTTCAGGTCGCGATAGTCGATGCACACCCGAACTCGGCCATCTTTCTTCATGACTGGCACGATGTTAGCCACCCAAGTAGGGTATTGGGTGACCTCGATAAATCCCACCTTCAACAATTTCATGACCTCCTCTTCTATCTTCTTCGAAAGTTCAGGTTTGGTTCTTCGTAGCCTCTGTTTCTTGGGTGGCATGCCGGGGTTAGTAGGCAAGCTATGCTCCACAATAGAAGGGTCTAATCCTGGCATGTCGGCGTACGACCAGGCAAAGATATCCTGGTAATCTCTCAGCAACTGTACCAGGCGTTTGGCTTCATCTTCGGGAAGAGTTGCCCCTATCTTCACCTCCTTGGGTTCTCCGGAATCACTCAAGTTGACAGCGATAGTTTGATCGACCGTCAGAACTTTAGGTCTTTCATGATGTTCTAGGTCGCGTTGAATATCCGAGGAATCGTCGAATTCATCGGCATCATCTGGATCAAGCTCGACGGAATATGATTCACCGGATTGGACCGTTCCCATACCCTCATGTATCATAAGATTGCCCCTGAAACATAAAGCAGCGGATTCAGAAGGACAAACAGGGCTAATCATCGCATTTTGTGCAAAATTTTTGTTTGTTGATTTTTTTGTTTTTTCTGAAATTCATTTTGAAATGGTTTTAACATGAGGAAGCATGAAGAAGCCCAGGCCTCAGAATTCTCCTTGGACTATATTTATTTTTTATCGGTTGGATATCATCACCGGGCTGGTTTGATATACCTCATCATGCCCTCAAAAATGAGAATAAAACTTTGTAATTTCATTGATTTTTGAAATGAATTACATTTATTGAATGGAAATTGCAACCATCAAAACCTAGAAATGAAAATGCAAATAGCACCCGGAATGGGGCAAATCCTAGAAAGCGGTAAAAATTCCCACGCAGGGGAGTGTGCGAAAAGTAAAAGTTGTTACTCTTGTGGGCCAGCGCCCATCCCTTCTAACGGTCTTTCCTCGACAGCTCCAATGAATATGTCGTCGAACAGGGTAGTGATCCCCTCTATCGCATCGTCGGGGTCTTCTATCTTTAAATCATCCATACCTCCCCATCCGTCAGGGACAATGTCGCGGGGATCCGAATAAAAGCTTAGGGGCGCCGAGTACTTCACATAGTAGTCGAACTTGCCACTCGGTTGCCCCAGCGTGTCAATCACTTCCGTCTCTTCATGCATCATCCTCGCTGGACCCGGAAACATGGTGCGGATATGTGGAAGCATCCTACCACGCGCAGTTTCTTCATTATTCGACCCTTGATTGGATCGCTGTCCGTTCTGCTCAGCTCCTTGGCCTCGACCTTGACCGTATCCTCGTCTCTCATTGTTCAGCGTAGTTGGCCCTTGATACCCCAATCCAGAAGTGCGGGGTCTTTGAGAGACTTCGATCGGTCGGCGGATACCTTGACCATCCCTGCCAAGGCCTTCGCCCGGAATAAAGCCATGCGAGACCATTATTCTTCCGACCATAACAGCAGCATTCGACACCTCAGGGACTGGTGGCGATGATCCTCTAGACGCGTGAATGGTCGATACAAGCTCGAGCGACTGGTAACTCGATTCAATTTTGCAGTCCGGCTCGACATAGGGGATAGCCGCTGCGTGATAGATTGGGTGTTCCTCTTCACCGTGGACAATTACTAACTTCCTTTCCACCACGAACTTCACCTTCTGATGCAGACTGGATGGGACAGCTCCAGCAGTATGAATCCATGGACGACCAAGCAGAAAGTTGAATGCAGTGGGAATGTCCATAACCTGGAATAGGACGTTGAACACGGTCGGCCCAACCTGTATGTCCAGGTGAATTTCTCCCATAACCTCTTTCTTTGTTCCGTCAAAAGCTCGCACGGAAGTCTTTGCAGCATTTATTCTCGAGGGATCTACCTTAAGGCGATGCAGAGTCGCCAGAGGGCAAATGTTGAGGGCCGAACCGTTATCGATTAGGACCCGTGCCACGTGCGAGGCCTTGTACTTGACGGAAATGTACAGGGCCTTGGTATGTCCTCTGCCTTCTAGAGGGAATTCCTCATCCGAAAAGGCTATTAGGTCTTTGAGGAGTATGGAGCCCACAAACTCTTCCAGTCTCTCATGATCAATCGTCTCAGGCACGTGGACTTCGCTTAACACTTTCATTAGGGCTTTCTGATGCTTGACCGACGTCTGAAGAAGTTCAAGTAGAGAAATTTGTGCGGGCAACTTGCGCAGTTGCTCGACAATGCTATATTCACTGGCTTTGATGACGGCCAGAAATTCTTTAGCCTCTTCATCAGTGACCGGTTTTGCGGGTTGAGCATTGGCTTGGCCATAAGCACGTCCGGACCTAGTGACCAAATCAACATCGAGGCTGTAAGACCAAGGAACTGCGCTATTGTCAGAGTACCCATAAGGTTGAGGAATCTCGATCACTATCTCTTCATCAGCTGCGGGGGTGTCTATCTCCTCGTCATCAGTTGCGTCTTCGAGCGGAGGCATGTCCTCGGGCAAAGGATCGAGCTTATCCTTCCCGGCGTTTAATGTGGCGAACTCCTCGTCCCAGTCAATGATGACCTCGGAGATAGTGGACACGATGCCGGTATGGTCGACATAAATAATCATCTTAGCTTCCACCATCATCGAAACTCTTTCCCTCATAACAGCCAGGGGAAGGGCCTCATTACCCGGGTAATACCCGGCTTTCACCAATTCACCGTAGACCTGGGCGGTGTATACCTTGACGTTTTTTATCCGACCAGCGTCGAAGCAGAATATAGTATTCACATTGCCCGCGTGGTCAGGAAGCGGGTTACTCTGAACATTTGGCTTGGCGGACTGAAATGAGAAAGCCTTCGTGTCCAGGAGGTTCTGGATTCGGTGCTTGAGGGCTAAGCAATCGTCGGTCGAGTGTCCGACCTCACCCATATGATAATCGCATTTTTTCGACGGGTCGAAATTACGATACTGCTCAGGATTGGGCCGCTTTGGCTCGTTTGTGAGTAAACCTTTCTTCCGGAGCACCGCCAACACTTGTGACAATGAACCGGGGAGGGGGGTGAATTGTCTCCTGTTGTTCCACCTCTGGAACGGTTGACGGCTCGTGTTTTGCTGCTGAGCTTCAGCCACCTGAATTGCCGGGGCAGGATTAGTATTCCGCCGGCTTGGTTGGTTATAAGCCATATTCACTTCCGCAGCCGGTTCTTTCTCCTTTCTCGCACTGTATCTCTTGGTTGACGCAGACGGCTCAACAAACCACCCATCCTTCAGTCCTATCTCGATTTGTTCGCCTATGGGGATAAGTTGGTTGAAGTTGTCGGCTGGGATGGCAACCATTCGGTTACGGTACTCGAACGGGAGAGTTTTGACGAACATCCTCTTCAGCTCACTGTCAATAGGTTCCGGGACAACCTGAGCGGATAAATTTCTCCACCTAATAGCATAGTCTTTGAACGACTCGGTCTTCTTCATTTGAGCCCGCTCGAGATCATCACGGGTGGGAGCGATGTCCGTTATGAACCGGTATTGTTTGAGGAACGCCTCACTGGCCTCCTTCCAGCTTTTGAGGCTATTGATCTTCTTCATGAGGTACCAGTGCAGAGCGGGGCCGGTCAAGCTTGCTTGAAATGCATGAATCATCAGGAGTTCGTTGTCAACGTACGAGGTCATCTGTACGTGGTACAGCTGCAGGTGGGCCTTCGGGCACGTGGTGCCGTTGTATTTGTCGAAGTCTGGCATCTTGAACTTCTTCGGGATTTTGATTTGGGAGTACATGGACAGATCAATCGAGGGCGAATCCTGCGAACCCTCTAACTGCTTAACTCTCTCCTCGAGCTTGTGGACCCGTTCGTCCGGCTTCGGTTTGTCGACAATAATCTGGATAGGGTCATCTTCTAACTCAGGCACATCATCATCCTCTTCGAGGTCGACACTCTTCGCACTTGTATGCTTCGGGACTGACACTCCAGGGGATGTCGGAACAGGGACTGACCGAAGAGCCTTGATCTCAGCGGTCATTTGTTGCATGGCGACGGCGAGTTGATTGATCTGGTCTGCCATACCGTCAACACGTTCCTGCAACTCAGTTTGATCGGCCATTCTAGCTCTTGACCGCGTGCGAATAGGGGAACGTGATCGGTCCGTAGTTACCTAATTTCAGAATGAAACAGGGCATCCATAAGCATTAGGCAAAAATCATACGCCGATCCATGACATTAGTCTAGCCGCTTTGAATTGAAAAGACCCCTTTATTGAAATGACGAAAATTTTTACATTGACTAATGACTTGAAAGCAAACTGAATTAAAAAGAGACGACGCAATTCCTAAGCAAATTAAAAACTGAAATGGAAATGAAGAAAAAAAACAACTTCAAGTTTCGACTCATTTTTTTCTTTTCTTTTTTTTAAGCTTGATCTATAGACATATGGGAGGCGACATCCTTCTTCAGCTGTTCATAAGCCCGAGCTATCTTGGCTGCCTTCTCTTTAGCTTCCTCGACCTTCCTCTTGAGGCGGTTGTTCTCTGAGTGATTGGCCGACTTGAAAGGCACCTTGGGTATCGTCGGGCGTATCTCCTGAGGGATCTTGTGTCGTCGGATGTACTGGGTCGTCGCGAAGTGGGACTTCTGCTCCCCTTTGAGCTCTCCTTCGGGTCGGGCTATTTTCAAAACACGACACTTCTTCCACATCTTCTGGAGTTGAGCTATGGTCCCTTCATGTTCCTCATTCTGGTCGGAGAAATCGGCACGGAGGAGCTCGGGTTGTAACGCCGGGGGGAGCCCCTGGAGAATCTGGTACTGACGGGAGACTCTGGCGGGGTAGTACTCGATTGCGCCAGTGAAGCCCAGAAGTGGCACCGGTCCAACACCATTACACGTAAGCTGAGCTTCCTCGACATTGAACCAACTAGCATGCCATTGGAAACCTTGGGGTCTAGCATTTTTCATAAAGATGATCCACTCGGAATAATGGTAATCCGGTGCATTTTCTTGTTTTTCTTTATAGCTCAAAATGGGATGACTAGAATCACTGAGTTCGGAAATTTTGAGTAAATCGCCACACCCTTTTATGTGAGACAAAAACCAGATTTGCAATAGTTCAATGGGTGCATGAAATGCCTTGTCACCATTTTGCTTGAATTTAGTGAGAGAAATGAAGGTCTCAGCTAGAATGGTGTTGACAAAATTCTTTTGAAGACAAACTTGTTGGACCAACCATGCAATTGACGGGCTACATGCGTTTTTGCAATGAGGAAAAATGACAAACCCGAAAAATGCTAGTAAAAAGACTCTGCCCTTTTGAAAAGGTGTGGCTTTTTCGAAACATTGACTCAGGAATGAGAAAGGGCATGACCCACGGTTGGCTTTCAAAACTTTTTCTAAGTCATGTTTTTCGACCCTCAAAAATTCTGACAACATTAGAATGGAATCGACTCCCAAAGGTGGTGAGATTAACTCTGACTCCAAAGATTTTCCAATGAGCACACTGTATTCTTCCAAAGTCGGGGTAAGCTCATGCTTACCGAATATAAAGGTGGCTGTCTCGGGACACCAGAAATGGACTAACGCGCGAACGAGGCCGGTACGAACTTTGACCTCCAGTAGGGGGAGCAACCTTCTGACGTGGCCCTCCACTAACTTGCGGTTGGTTGGACTGAGTAGACTCCACCAGGCACGAAGCTCGTCCTTAGGAACATCAAGAATCCGGATGTCCGACACTCCCATAGTGTATAAACCAAAGACTCGCGACCGACCTAACGTCATGGACCGACCAAAGAAAAGGACGAAAGGTAAATAAATCGCAAGATAAGGGTCGAAGAAAACTTACTTCACCGGGTAGGAAAAATGGCAATCACAGAGACACACGCATGAAATGTGAGGTTCGATTTCTATCTAGACTCTGGCTTGCAAAATAGAGACGCGAGGATTACCGAGCTAAACCAAACATGGTGGTGGTTAGGCTAGGATTCCCCTGACTCCGGCTTGGTCAAAGAGCCGACCCGGGTTGAGTGGAATACAACCGTGGTGGGTACTCAATGACACCTTGAAAGAAAATTCGGGACCGAGGAGGGCGACCCATACCAAATGGTTTTGGTCGGGGTATCCACTGTCTCAGTACCATCCTAAACCTATGCCGCCCAGGTCCGGCAGCGGGTAGTGTGTGCGGTGTAGTGAAAATGTAAGGCATGCACAGCAGGTTATATCAAACAGCGCTTCGTGCATAAATTAAACCATACATTCAACCACCTCCCTGCAAAACAAGGGTTAACAATCACGCCTCCCCTTATACCTCCCATACTGCAAGAACATTTAACACCTTAAATGTCAGGGACGTACCTGGGATCCTCGCTGCCAAACAAAAATTATTTTTGAAATGAAAAACTGGCCTAAGTCCACTAAGAGTTTTAACTCAAGTCCCCAGTGGAGTCGCCAAGCTGTCGCGACCCTAAAAAAAATTGTTCGATTTCTTTCGGGCTAATGGATTATTAAGAATAATCTTAACTCGGGCTCTCCCAAGCCCTACCAATTCGCAACTTAGGGTTTAAGTTCTTAACATGCAAATGTTTTCATGCTTGGAGTCGCCACTAATCATTTTACGGTAGGCTGATTAGAAACCTAAATAAAACATAGGGAGATATGTTTTATTCCTACGAACCAGAGATTCTAAGCCCGGGGACTTGATTACGCTAGATCTAGTCTAACGCCCTTTCGGTACCATTTCATTTCAAAAATGTTTTTGGCATGCAGTTTGGATCGATTTTAGCTTAGGTACTAACATGTGAGGTGTTCATGCGGGTGCGCAAACCACCAAATTAACACCCAATAATCAAAGCATTAAATAAATTGCAAGTTTAGGAGAACAACTTACCCGGAACCAACGCAAGCATCTGCATTGTTAGCTAGAAAATCACATCAAACACCCTAATATGATTTCTAATTAACAAGCATTCATTCAATTTCCCTTTTTTTGATTTTTCACTTTATTTTAATGAAATCTAAACTATATGCAATGACGTGCAATTAATGACGTGCGAATTAATGCAACCTAGCATGCAAACTATATGACATGCGACGACGTGACATAATTCTAATGACGGATGCAATGATATATTTTTGGTATTTTTCTTTATGAAATTCGGAATGAAAAACATGCCTAAAATAACATGCAACCTATGACTTTCTATTTTTGGTATTTTCTGTTTAAAATTCGAAATTTAAAAATACCTAAATTAACATGCAAACTAAGATGACATAATCTACCCTAGAATGATTTATTTTTGGGATTTTTGTTTATGAAAATTCGGAATAATAAAATAACGTGAATAATCCGTTAGGACTTGAAATAATGCCTAATTTAAATTAGGAAACTTGCCACGTTACGTCCTAATTTAAATTAGATATTTATCTCATCCTTCGGGATATATTCAAAAACCCAGACATGCAAAAATTCTAATTTAAATCAAAACAGAAAATATTTTTGGGTTTTCTTTTTTGTTTGAAAAGGAAAACAATTTAAAACAAGGATAACAACCGATTCAAATCAACCAAGCGATCCGCCATATTCGTTTCAAACTCGGATTAGGCACAAAAATCAAATTATCGGTCATATCTAAGGGGTTATAGATATTAACGGATAACCGATTATTCAAATTTGGAAAGCGAATCAAAATCATTATCGTATTCAAGTAGTTATGAATAGGATAATGATTTTCCGTACCGCCGCGTATCGGACTTTAGGGTTAAAGCCGGATAGTCGTCCCGATACGTTGCTAAATTAGGAAACGATTCCTAATTCGAATATTTCAAATATTGCGGATATGAACATTATCTTAAGACATCTACCGGATATGCATGCAATATTCCAAACAATTCAAATTAGGAAATTGCATATTCAAAATTGCATCGGATAATCACCTTACCTAATTTAGATAATTACCAAATTTGAATTGGCTCGAGATCGCGTCTTTGCGGATCGGGATCGGGATTGGCGACGGCGACGCCGGCGTCGATGAACACGGCAACTCCGGCGAGGCTCACGGCGGCGTCGGGACGGCGGCTGGCTGGGCTCACAGCAACAAGGGCTTTGGTGGCTGCTCCTCGGCGTGGCTGATCAATGGTGGTCCACGGCGGTCCGGCAAGGGTGACGGGACGACACCGGCGAAGCTCACGGTGTCACAGCAACTCGCACAGCGGGAAGCGGCTGCTGGCGGGGCTTCACGGCGTCGGGATCAGCAGCAGCGGCACGGCGAGGTGGCTGTTCCGGCGTCGGGAGAGCACTGTTCCGGCGAGGACAGCAGGCTCGGCAAGGCTGCGTCTCCGAGGGAGCTGTGGACGTCTAGGAGGGCCGCCGGCGGGAGGTTGCAGCGACGGGCAGCGGGCAACACCGGAGGCGCAAGGCGGTAGCTGGCTACGGTCAGAGGCGGCGATCAGTGTGGAAGGAGGAACAGCAGCGGCTCCGGCGTGGCTGCAGGCGAGAAGCGGTTCACGGCGAGGGGGCCCCCGGTCAGAGACGACGATCAGCGGAAGGCTGCACGCGGTGGCGCAAGGCCGGCGCGTGGAGGAGCAGCGGTGTCAGGCAGGCGTTGGCGTAACTCCAGGCGTGGCAGCAGCAAACGGTGCAGCGGCTTCTCCGGCAAGGGCAGCGAGCAAAGCTGCCCGGCGCGGCAGATCTCCGGCGCGGAGGTGACGCGCGTGAGAGGCGTGATGGCCGGCGTGCCTCCCTCTCTTTCACTCACTTTGTCTCTCAAAAAAATTTTTCTGAAATTGTGACCTGTTTTTCCCTAATTTGACCTAACGTGATGTTTATATAGGCTAATCCTAGGTCAATTTAGATGGGCTCTAATCCTAGTGGGCTTAGGCTAGGGCTTAGGCTTAATTAAAATTTAAATGGGCTGATTTAATATGGGCTTTAATTAATTAAATTCAACAAACTAAATCAAGCCCAAATTAAAAACACCCGAGCCCGTTTGTCTTGAAATCCCGGCCCTTACATTCCCGAATGAGCCGAGTTTGATTCGATGAAAATTAAGCACGTTTGCCATCGCCAATTTTACGCAAAATGCAATAAAACAAACCTAAACTAAATGTTATGCAATTTAACTGTTTTTTTTGTTTAGGGGTTAAAAGATTAACTCCTAATTTTCTATGCAAATTAAACTAAATGAATGTCGGTAAAATTTAGGTGTCAACAGTCGGTTCTCTTTGAAGATTGACTGAACACATCCCAGTTTGCGGATTGGAGTCGCATATGTCAATGCAAGGACATGTATTGTTTCTTAATTTCATTTCAAAAGTACCATAAAATTCTTCTTTGTTTTTTTTTTTGGTAGAACGCATAAGTTCATGTTATACACCATTGCATATTTGAAAACAATTGTTGTGGGGTAAAGCTTTCCATAATAGATGGATACAGTGGGGAAAAAAACCAGATTTTTAGTGTATATTCTCGATTGTGTCCTTTTTTTTATCTTCTTCTGTCTCTATACAAGAAAACCTCCTGAACTAGGTCTAAGCCATTGATAAACAAATTTATGCAAAACAAAGTCACAGAGCACAAGCAAAGCGAACAGACCAAAAAATCCATGGGACTTCACTTTTCCATATAAAAAACCAAATTCAATCACATTCGTAGAATTTAAATGAGCAAATCTTAAAGAAGAATGCCACAGCTTGACCCCAAGAGAAATTATACGCAAACCCTCACTTCAATAGAAAGTCGAGCGAGAAAAACTTACCGATTACAGGAAATCAAGTGCTGTCCGTCGGAGACTAAGCGCTGTCGACGTCGACCGAGGCGTCAAGCAAGAGGGAAAGGTGTAGATGTTGAGCGAGGCATGAGGCGAGACAACAAGAGGGAAAGTCGTCGACGTCGAACGAGGCTTAAGGCAAGAAGGAAAGGCGCCAACGTCGAGCGAGGCATGAGGCGACTAGCGAGGCCCGCAAGAACGAAAGGCGTCGAGCGAGGTGTGAGCGAGGTCACGAGAAAGAAAGACGTTCTAGGCTTCAAGTGACGAAGAGAGAGGCAAGCTGAGTGAGAAATTTGGAAAAGCCTCAGAGGCAAGGGAGAGACCGAGAGAGTAAATTGGGGATGATGATTAGGGCTCAGAGCTTTCGATCGTGTATTTGTATAATGGGAAGCAGAAGGGACTTTTAGTCCTCTGCTGCAGGGGTAAATGGTAAAGCCTAAATATATTTAGGCTTTTTATTTTTTCAAAATTTTTAAAAAGTAAATAAATCTATATTTTCTGAACAAAAAAAATAAATATATATTTGTCGGTCCGGTCCGGTCCGGTCCGGTTCCCACCCTAGAACCGAGAACCGGACAGCCCGAAAACCGGTTCCACTTTTAGGAACCGACAACCGGACCGTTACTCTCGAGAACCGGACCAAACCTGCCGGTCCGGTCCGGTCCGGTCGAGTTCCGGTTTGGGTGGTCCATTATGCTCACCCCTACTTGACAGTGGTGGCACGCATCACCCACTGGTGCTCCATCTATTTAATGTGTGGTCCAATCCATTTCTGCCTCTTCCATCATTCTAAAAGCCTGTCAGGAGCCGTACCTTGTACGATCACTCCTGCTTCAGCGATCACTCTCCATTCTCACCAAATCGAGCGTTTCTCCACTGTTATTATAAAAATAATTTATGATAAAGCTACCTAGTCAAATGATCTCACTATTCAAAATTTCAGCCCTCGGTTGGAGTTGGTGCAATTTTCACGTAATTTCCATGCGCAAAATTTACATGGAAATTGAAAGCAAAGGAAGGGTCGAATTTCCACGTTTGGCCCACATAGCTAGTTTGACATCGCTAGACTCTACCTTAGCCCCGAAGAAAACTTATTAATCATCCTATATTTCAAAACATTTATGGTAATTTATACTTTAATCACAAATTTGGAAAAATAAAGAAATGCTAAATGTTAATACTACTTGGATTATTAAATGATGAGAGTTTAAAAGTGTTGAATTTGTGCATTACTTATCAGTTGGCTAATTATATATTTATCCTTCATGTCTAGATCGGACTGAGTATTAGTGGGGACTCAAACCGAACCGGACCATACCGTCGACGTCACTACTTACGGCTATGTATAATAACATCCCCAAATAAAAACACACGCAATCTAATTAGTAGATGAGAGAGTGAAAGGTTGAATTTATGCATTAAGTATCAGTTTTGACTCCGAACGATGAAAACCATGTAATTTCCAGGGTTAATACTGCGAAAAACCCAAAACTGGTATATTTTTGATAAATTTACTCAAAACTAATTTTTTGACCACCAAAAACCCAAACTAGTACACCTATGATAAATTGACCCTTTTTTAGTTTTATGTTAAATTGGATTAATACAACAAAAAATCTCAAATTGGTACACCTGTGACAATCGAAGGGTAAAACCCTGAACCGGTATATCCATTAATTGTCACATGTCATTCAACTCAGCAAATTGACAGTAAAATTTAACGAAAACTAAAAAAAGATAAATTTGTCATAGATGTATCAGTTTTGGATTTTTAGAGGTTAAAAAATTAATTTTGGGTAAATTTGTAATAGGCATATCGGTTTGGGATTTTTTGTAGTATTAACCCTAATTTATATATGATATTTGACCAAAACATTAACGTAAACTTTGATAGGAGGCAACTGTTTCAAAATAAGGTCGAAAATGGGCAACAATCCTTTGTTGCTAGAAAGCTTCCCACTGGTATGCGAACATGAAAATTGAGGATTTAAACTGATTTTTTACTATGTTTGCGGGAGGAGGCGAGAAAAAAAAAAAGAAATCTCCACTTAATGCATAAAGTATCAAAATTTCCTTTCTTGTATTCTCATAAAATGTTATGATTGTTCTCCCAACTTTTATTTCCTTTCGCCCTCTTTTCTCAAATAGTGTAATTTTGAGGTGCGTTAGATTAAGATCTTTCCAGTGGCACACGCACAAAATGGGAAAATTGTCCAGAAAGTCCTAAACCTATTGCACTTTTGTCAATTCAATCATAAACCTTTTTTTGTACCAATTGAGTTTTAAATATTTTCAAGTTTTACCAATTGAGTACATCCGGCCAATTTTTGCTAGGAATCGCTAACGTGGACATCGGTCATCCTACTTAACACGGCCGATGTTGACGAAGACAATTTTTATTAATATTTTTGAATTTTTTATTTATCTATTTTTCCTTTTCTCTTCTCTTCTCTTCTTTTTTGTTTTTCTGTTTTTCCCTCCTCTGGCCATCGACGGGCCTCATCGATGGTCGACAGAGATTGCCAGCCTCAACGAGGGTCGCCCTCGCCCGATCCAGCAAGAGCTGCCCATGCCCAATTCAGTGAGGGCGGCCCTTACTTGAGGCTGGCGACCTCCGTCGACCATCAATGAGGCTTTGGTAATGGCCGGCGAAGGGAAAAAGAAAAAAGAAAAGAAGAGAAAAGGAAAATGAAATAAAGAAAGACAAAATTAAAGAAGGAAAAGAGAAGAAAATAAAATAAAAATTTGATTAAAAAATTTGAAAAAAAATGTTATTAAAAATTATCCACATCAACGTTGGCCATGCCATATCGGAAGGAAGGCGTCCATTTTTGCAATTTTTGACCAAAATTGGCTGGATGCACTTAATTGGCAAAGCGTGAAAATATTTAGAACTCAATTGGCACAATTAAAAAGTTTAGGACTAAATTAACAAAAGTACAATAGGTTTAAGACTTTTTGGACAATTTTCCCGTACAAAATTGCTAAAATTTGATGTCGAATGAAAGAAAATATTAGAATGTCCAATGCAAAAATAAGTAGAGGGAGATTGCCTATACCCTGTAGACGAGCGATGTGGGATGTCATAACACCCCAATCTCACGTGTAACTTAGACTAGGAATTACACGTGAAATTTGACAACCGAGAGCTGCATATGCGAAATGAACTGAGGTCAGATTCGATTCTGATACAACGTTGGAGGGGCGCTATTTACATATAAGCATCATATAAATCTCGCAAACAAGCGGCGTACGATACCTTTAACAAGAGCGGAAGTTAAATTGGATTGATCGAACCAACCGGCCACATCATGCCAAGTCAACTTCGATCCTACCACTCTCAAGGTTAAAAGGTAACTGTCGCAACCTACCCATCGGGTGGACCACCTAGTGTTTGGATAATGGATTATTAAACTTAGACTTAGCTCGGGCTCTCCTAAGTCTATACCAATTCGCAACTTAAGTTCAATCTTTATCATGCACATCAATTTTATCTTGAAGTCACCACTAGTTAATTATTGGTGGGTCGATTAGATACCCAAGTAAAGTGTTGGAAGGTATTTTATTCCAATGAACTAGAGATTAAATGGATTCAGGGACTTGACTTCGCTAAATCACTCAACGCTCTTTCAGTACATTTTCTCTTTTGTTTTGCAAATATTTTGAAAAGCACGTTTGATTGATTTTAAACTTAGCCACAAACTTGTGAGGGGTGATCATGTGGGTGCGTAAATAATGAAAATAACACTCAATCAACAAAAGCAATTTTCGACCAAAAAAAAAAACAAAAGCAATAAATAAGTTGCTAGGATAAGGAAGGAATTTACTTACCTCGTCAGGTATACAAGTTAAGAACCTTGAAAAATGAGATATAAACAATCTTGCTCACACTTCTTTGGGCGAAACTTATTAACATATAAACTCCTACATTAATTTGAGTGCCATAATCTAAAGAGACTTTATAAGAGAGGTAACATAGGCTTAGGTAATGGGTCGAGAAACGAAAGAATTCACTAGGCACAAATATTTTTATTGACAAGGTTTGAAAGCTGGTGATCATTTTGATATTGTCACTAATCTCGTTCTTCACCAAGGATTTGCCTTCTCATGATAGATACTTCATCAACCATGAGAGTTCACCACTGGCAACTTCCCAACTTGAAGGATGGCCATTCCTTGGCTAGGGATGGTATCATGCAAATTTGGACTTACAGCCCCAACACGATTTCTTGACATCCTTCAATTTTTTTGGTTTTTGCGAATTTCAATCTATCTTCTATACTCATGGTCGAGTCAAGCTTTGACTTCTACGGTACCATCTACTCTTGATCAATTTGGCATTCTTGGATTCTTGGGGTCTTCATCTTCTATTGACGCTTTGGACCATGCTATCCAAATCAAGGCAATATAAATGCCTTGCTTCAGTGTAGGGGATGATCACCAATCGAGTTTAAAGAAACGAATTTGCAAGCTCAATTGGGCTATGTAAAGGATATAAGTGTATAACATAGATAAAGAAAAGGTTCTTCATCATTTGAATGCACTTAAATTCTTGTCTGAGTTCATATGCAATAAAAACACTCAAAGATTGATGCAAGTGTGAGCAAGGGAATTTCTATCCCTTTTCTCACTTCATAATGTCGACTCCTACCTCCATTTGCCCTAAAATGGGAATGGTTCTTGACAGGGGTAATTCGGAAAATTCTCCACATCTATTTGAGCTCAAAAGGGTTAAGCAAAGGTTTACTTGCAGTGTTAATGATGGAGGAATAAAATACTTTTTATCATTTTAGTCATCGTACCTTTTGCGAGAAAACCCTTACCTTGCAAACATGGAATTTTTTTCACTCAACTTGTGGAGGTAAACATGGGACTATGTATAAGATAAGGCTTGCCTTTCATCATCCGAACACGTCTCATTTAGCACTTTTAATAATTTCTACATCATTTATTAGATTGTCTAATCAACAAATTCCCCATTTAAATTGATGGTTAGACATACAGAACAGATATGCAGAAATTTCAACAAACATGAGCACTTTAAAATTACAACTTAGCAAAGCGACTCATTATCAAAGAAATGTCGGAAATTCGAAACATAGAAACTAAGCACTTCGAAAATCATGCCAAAAAGTGCTAGATTAAGTTACGGGCAATATTTTTTCACAGCATCAGAATTGACCGAATTAGAGAACACCCATTCATCCATCTTGGCTACAGTCAAACCACCTCCCGGGAGAACCTTCTTCACAACGTATAGTCCACTATTGTCGAGTGTGAATTTGCCACGAGGATCAGGGATAATCCATGTTCATTTTGAAATAAGTAAAATGAAGTAACTCTATAAGAACATAACAATAAGAGTTTGCTAGAATCTTTTGTGATGCCACGTTATAGATTAATCTTTATATCACGGTATTATTCTTCTATCCAACAACTGATTCGATACGTGTGTAAGTCTATCTGGATACCCAAGGACCAAGGGTTATTCCTCGGTATATCATATCATGTGTTACCTTGATTATATTTATCCAAAGAAACAACTTACAAAAAATATAAGCTTTCAGGAAATTAATTATAGATTAAGATGTCGGGGATCTTAGGTTAGAAAACAAACAAAAATTTTCAGCCGTCTTTTTAGCCGTTCTTTTCTCATGTGGACATGAAAGTGAAGACTAAGACGAACAAAATGAGAATTTTCGATGCCGGACATCTTAGGTTAGAAACAAGCACTTTGCAAATCATGCCAACAATTGTTAGATTCCATCACGGCAATATTTTTTCAAAGCATAAGAATTAACTGAATTAGAGGACACCCATTCATCCATCTTCGCTACAATCAGAGCACCTCCCGGGAGAACCTTCTTCACAACGTATGGTCCACTATGGTGGAGTGTGAATTTGCCACGAGGATCAGGGATAATTAATGTTCATTTTGAAATAAATAAAATGAAGTAACTCTATAAGAACCTAACAACAAGAGTTTGCTAGAAACTTTTGTGATGCCACGTTATACATTAGTCTTTGTATCATGGTATTATTCTTCTATCCAACAACCAATTCGATACGTCTGTAAGTCTATCTGGATACCCAAGGATCAAGGGTTATTCCTTGGTCTATCATATAATGTGATACCTAGATTATATTTATCCAAAGAAAAAACTTACACAAAATATAAGCTTTCGGGAACTTAATTATAGATTAAGACATCGGGAATCTTAGGTTAAAAAACAAACAAAAATTTTCAACCATCTTTTTAGCCGTTCTTTTCTCACGTGGACGTGAAAATGAAGACTAAGACGAACAAAATGAGAATTTTCGCTACCGGACATCTTAGGTTAGAAAACAAGCACTTTGAAAATCATGCCAAAAAGTGCTAGATTCTATCACGGCAATATTTTTTCACAGCATCAGAATTGACCGAATTAGAGAACACCCATTCATCCATCTTGGCTACAATTAGAGCACCTCCCGAGAGAACCTTCATCACAACGTATAGTCCACTATTGTCTAGTGTGAATTTGCCACGAGGATCAGGGATAATCGATGTTCATTTTGAAATAAGTAAAATGAAGTAACTCTATAAGAACCTAACAACAAGAGTTTGCTAGAATCTTTTGTGATGCCACGTCATAGATTAATCTTTGTATCATGGTATTATTCTTCTATCCAACAACTGATTCGATAAGTGTGTAAATCTATCTGGATACCCAAGGACCAAGGGTTATTCCTCGGTCTATCATATCATGTCATACTTAGATTATATTTATCCAAAGAAAAAACTTACACAAAATATAAGCTTTCAGGAAATTAATTATAGATTAAGACGTCGGGGATCATAGGTTAGAAAACAAACAAAAATTTTCAACCGTCTTTTTAGCCGTTCTTTTCTCATGTGGACGTGAAAGTGAAGACTAAGACGAACAAAATGAGAATTTTCGATTCCGAACATCTTAGGTTAGAAACAAGCACTTTGAAAAGCATGCCAAAAGTGTTAGATTCTATCACGGCAATATTTTTTTCAAAGCATTAGAATTAACCGAATTAGAGGACACCCATTTATCCATCTTCGCTACAATCAGAGCACCTCCCGGGAGAACCTTCTTCACAACGTATGGTCCACTATGGTGGAGTGTGAATTTTCCACGAGGATCAGGGATAATTTATGTTCATTTTGAAATAAGTAAAATGAAGTAACTCTATAAGAACCTAACAACAAGAGTTTGCTAGAATTTTTTGTGATGCCATGTTATAGATTAATCTTTGTATCATTGTATTATTCTTCTATCCAACAACTGATTCGATACGTGTGTGAGTCTATCTAGATACCCAAGGACCAAGGGTTATTCCTTGGTCTATCATATGATGTGATATCTAGATTATATTTATCCAAGGAATAAATATATACAAAATATAAGCTCTCAGGAAATTATTTATAGATTAAGACACCGGGGATCTTAGGTTATAAAACAAACAAAAATTTTCAACCGTCATTTTAGCCGTTCTTTTCTCACGTGGACGAGAAAGTGAAGACTAAAAAGAACAAAATGAGAATCTTCGCTACCGGACATCTTAGGTTAGAAAATAAGCACTTTGAAAATCATGCCAAAAAGTGCTAGATTCTATCACGGCAATATTTTTTCACAGCATCAGAATTGACCGAATTAGAGAACACCCATTCATCCATCTTGGCTACAATTAGAGCACCTCCCGAGAGAACCTTCATCACAACGTATAGTCCACTATTGTCGAGTGTGAATTTGCCACGAGGATCAGGGATAATCCATGTTCATTTTGAAATAAGTAAAATGAAGTAACTCTATAAGAACCTAACAACAAGAGTTTGCTAGAATCTTTTGTGATGCCATGTTATAGATTAATCTTTGTATCATGGTATTATTCTTCTATCCAACAACTGATTCGATACGTGTGTAAGTCTATCTGGATACCCAAGGACCAAGGGTTATTCCTTGGTCTATCATATCATGTGATACCTAGATTATATTTATCCAAAGAAAAAACTTGCACAAAATATAAGCTTTCAGGAAATTAATTATAGATTAAGACGTCGGGGATCTTAGGTTAGAAAACAAACAAAAATTTTCAACCATCTTTTTAGCCGTTCTTTTCTCATGTGGACGTGAAAGTGAAGACTAAGACGAACAAAATGAGAATTTTCGATGCCAGACATCTTAGGTTAGAAACAAGCACTTTGAAAATCATGCCAAAAAGTGTTAGACTCTATCACGGCAATATTTTTTTCAATGCATTACAATTAACCGAATTAGAGGACACCCATTCATCCATCTTCGCTGCAATCAGAACACCTCTCGGGAGAACCTTCTTCACAACGTATGGTCCACTATTGTGGAGTGTGAATTTTCCACGAGGATCAGGGATAATATATGTTCATTTTGAAATAAGTAAAATGAAGTAACTCTATAAGAACCTAACAACAAGAGTTTGCTAGAATCTTTTGTGATGCCACGTTATACATTAGTCTTTGTATCATGGTATTATTCTTCTATCCAACAACCGATTCGAGACTTCTGTAAGTCTATCTGGATACCCAAGGATCAAGGGTTATTCCTTGGTCTATCATATAATGTGATACCTAGATTATATTTTTCCAAAGAAAAAACTTGCACAAAATATAAGCTTTCGGGAACTTAATTATAGATTAAGACATCGGGGATCTTAGGTTAGAAAACAAACAAAAATTTTCAACCGTCTTTTTAGCCGTTCTTTTCTCACGTGGACGTGAAAGTGAAGACTAAGATGAACAAAATGAGAATTTTTGCCACCGGGCATCTTAGGTTAGAAAACAAGCACTTTGAAAATCATGCCAAAAAGTGCTAGATTCTATCACGGCAATATTTTTTCACAGCATCAAAATTGACCGAATTAGAGAACACCCATTCATCCATCTTGGCTACAATTAGAGCACCTCCCGAGAGAACCTTCATCACAACGTATAGTCCACTATTGTCGAGTGTGAATTTGCCACGAGGATCAGGGATAATCGATGTTCATTTTGAAATAAGTAAAATGAAGTAACTCTATAAGAACCTAACAACAAGAGTTTGCTAGAATCTTTTGTGATGCCACGTTATAGATTAATCTTTGTATCATGGTATTATTCTTTCATCCAACAACTGATTCGATACGTGTGTAAGTCTATCTAGATACCCAAGGACCAAGGGTTATTCCTCGGTCTATCATATCATGTGATACCTAGATTATATTTATCCAAAGAAAAAACTTACACAAAATATAAGCTTTCAGGAAATTAATTATAGATTAAGACGTCGGGGATCTTAGGTTAGAAAACAAACAAAAATTTTCAACCGTCTTTTTAGCCGTTCTTTTCTCATGTGGACGTGAAAGTGAAGACTAAGACGAACAAAATGAGAATTTTCGATGCCGGACATCTTAGGTTAGAACCAAGCACTTTGAAAATCATGCCAAAAAGTGTTAGATTCTATCATGGCAATATTTTTTCAAAGCATTACAATTAACCGAATTAGAGGACACCCATTCATCCATCTTCGCTACAATCAAAGCACCTCCCGGGAGAACCTTCTTCACAACGTATGGCCCACTATTGTGGAGTGTGAATTTGCCACCAGGATCAAGGATAATCTATGTTCATTTTGAAATAAGTAACATGAAGTAACTCTATAAGAACCTAACAACAAGAGTTTGCTAGAATCTTTTGTGATGCCACGTTCTAGATTAATCTTGGTATCATGGTATTATTCTTCTATCCAACAACAGATTCGATACGTGTGTAAGTCTATCTACATACCCAAGGACCAAGAGTTATTCCTTGGTCTATCATATGATGTGATATCTAGATTATATTTATCCAACGAAAAAACGTATACAAAATATAAGCTTTCAGGAAATTATTTATAGATTAAGACACCGGGGATCTTAGGTTAGAAAATAACCAAAAATTTTCAACCGTCTTTTTAGCTGTTCTTTTCTCACGTGGACGTGAAAGTGAAGACTAAGATGGACAAAATGAGAATTTTCGCTACCGGACATCTTAGGTTAGAAAACAAGCACTTTGAAAATCATGCCAAAAAGTGTGAGATTCTATCATGGCAATATTTTTTCAAAGCATTAGAATTAACCGAATTAGAGAACACCTATTCATCCATCTTGGCTACAATCAGAGCACCTCCCAGGAGAACCTTCCTCGCAACGTATGACCCACTATTGTGGAGTGTGAATTTGCCACAAGGATCAATGATAATCTATGTTCATTTTGAAATAAGTAACATGAAGTAACTGTATAAGAACCTAACAACATGAGTTTGTGTTGACACCTAAATTTCGGCGCATCATTTAGTGTTAATTACATAGAAAATTAGGGATTAAATTTTAACCCCTAAAAAAAATTAAAATCGCATAGCATATAGTTTAGGTTCATATAATTGCATTTGCATTGGACCGGCGGTGGATAGACTCGAGTGAACGGCTCTGAACTTAATAAAAATAGGACTAAGCCCGCGTTCAAGAAAATTCTTAGCTAAGCCCATGAACATTATAAGAGTTAAAATTTTCATTAGAAAGTATCGAGTTGAAAAATATTGATTTATCAACCTTGATATTATCACGATTCAAATTGAATGAATTAATATTATCATAGAGATATTACAATATTTCTTTGAATCAAAATAGGAAAGTGGACTTGGTAGAAATCCAACTTTCTGTAGGACTTGGTAAAGGATTGACTAATATATATATATATATATATATATATATATGTATAAAGAGAATACACGAAGGGAGGGGCTGGTCTTTTGGGACACACGGCCATACAAGAAAGAGAGACACACAAGAAAACCAAAGAAGAAAAGTCAAAAGGGGGAGGGGTCTGCTCACGGTGAAACAAAAGAGAAAAAAACAAACAGAGAAGAGGAGGGAGAATCGGTCAACGTGGGGACATGCATATGGAAGGATGTTCTGGCGTCATGGGCACAGAACGCTGAAGAACAGAAACGCCTCCCACAGTTCAACGAAGCATTGCCCCTGCACAGTGCGACGTCTCCCACAGCTTTGAAGAGGAGTTCTCCCTGCACCAACGATGACATTGCTCAGCCTTGTCCGGTGATGACGATTTGGCAAGTTTGTGGACCATCCAGCCGCAACTTCAATCAAACACTCTGAAGAGCCGCCCGTGCACGCCGCACGTCGCCACACCTAAGCCACCGCCGCTCACGCCGCCGTGCTCTTGCCCGTGCCACCACATCACCACCCCGCCGCTGCCCCGGAGACGCCGACGCCGCACCGCCGCTCCCGACACACCGTCGATCCGCAATCCCGAAGTCGTCGTGCCACCGCCGCACGCCATCGCCATTCTTGCACCGCCGCACACAATCGCCGTTCGTGCACCGCCGTTCGTACACCGTCGCTCATGCACCGTTCCGATCTGCAATCCCGATCGCTGCAAATTCAAATTAGGAAAGAAAATCGGTAAATCAGGTAATATTCTTATCTTGATTTAATTTGAATATTTAGTTACCTAATTTGTGCTTATTGATATCTAATTTTGCATATGTGAATAATAAGCATTATCTCAATTAGGATTTTATTTCCTTTTTTGAAACTTTGGATATCTACTTGCTAAATTTGGATAGATTTTAGAATTTTCAAAAATATTTTGAATATATCCAAGATACCTGAGATATCTAAATTTTTCAAGATGTGATCGATTAGGAAAATTTCATAATCCGCAACCGCACACGTGGAAATAAATCTATCTATCAGGCTTTAGATAGAATTATTTCCATAGCGGGTATTTCGAATTTTAGGATCGATCTGTCAGGCTTCAGATCGAAACTTAATTCGAAAGATTAAGCGGTTGTATTTTTTTTACGTGATTTTAATTTCGAATTTTCATTAAAAAAACAAAAAAAAAGATTGCGTTAGAATAGGTTAGTTTAAAATTGCATGTTTAGATAATTCATATTTTTAATTTCGAATTTCATAAAATATATATATAAAAAATATTGCTTTAGAACATGTTGATTTCTTTAGTTTAGAATTGCATGTTTAGATAATTTGCATTTTTAATTCCGAATTTCATTAAAAAAATACAAAAAATGTGCCCGACATCAGAAATAGGTCACGTCGTCGCATGACATATAGTTTACATGTTAGGTTGCATTAATCGCATGTCAATTTTTGCACGTCATTACATATAAGTTAGCTTGCATTTAAATAAAAGAAAATCAAAAAGAAAATTCTGCACCATTGAACTTTAAATCAGAATTTTTTCAAAAATTATCAAATTGAGTGTTTTCCTTAAAATTGGTACCGAAAGGGCGTTAAGGAATTTAGCGTAACCAAGTCCCGAATTTATAATTTCTGGTTCGTAAAAATAAAATAGTACTCCCGCTATTTTATTTCGGTTTCAAATCAACCTACCTTAAATGATTAGTGGTGACTCCCGTTGAAAATATTTGCATGTTCATAATTGGACCTAAGTTGCGATTTGGTAGAGTTTTAGAGAACTCGAGTTAGGTTAGTTAATTAAATTGATCTAGTAATCCATTAGCCTAAGATTGAAACGCGGATTTTATTTTAGGTCGCGACAGCTTGGCGACTCCGCTGGGGATTTCTTGAATTTTTTTAAAAAAATTTAAGGAGGACTTAAGCCAAAAAAAAATTTTATGGAAAAATCACTCGATTTGACAAAATTTGATTGAATTCTCATTCTTAGGTGTTAAATGGTTTTGCAGGATGGGAGTTATAAGGGGAGTAGTGATTGGCTAACCCTTTGTTTTACAGGTTTGGTGGAGTGAAATTGTGATTTAATTTTTATACTATTGAAGCGTTGTTTGCATATAACTGTTGTGCATGATTTACAGTTTTTGCACTACACCACACACAACCTATGATCGGACCTGGGTCACACCCATAGTTCTAAGATGGTATTTAGATAGTTCTTTAACCTTGGTGGTAAGACTTCGCTAAAGGTTATCCCATTTGGATCCCGAAAATTTTTCAAAAAAATGGCTCAAGGGTCGTCCTCGTGCACGTGAGGTTACTGCGCGTGGAGGTTCCCCTTGTCGACCGAACCAAGCCGAAGTGATTGGACCCGACTAGTCATGACTATTGTATGCGAGGCTGCGACTAGTCATGATGAATGTACGCGAGGCTGCGACGTGTCATTCCGTTCATCATTTCATTTTGCAAAGCCTTTAGGGTAGATAGATTAAGGTTTAAACTCACGATCTATGTGCATGTCTCTGTGATTGACATTTTTTCCCCAAAGGTGGTAATTTCTCAAGCTTTTTCTTTAGTTTTCTTCGTCTTATTTTGAGTCGGTCCATGATTTAGGTTGAGTCATTTGGCACGTGTCTATATAAGAATGGGTCGCCTCGATATCCGTTTCGTGCCTACTCCGAAACCAGAGCTCAAGAAGTTATGGAGTCAGTTGAAGCCAGATGGTCAGCAGTACGTTCTCAAGCGTATTGGATTCATGCTACCGATCCTAGACATAGACGTTCAGAGCGGGATCATGTAGGCCCTCGCTCAGTTTTGGTGCCCCGACACGACCACCTTTGTGTTGGGAGGTAAGTTTGAGCTCACACCGACTCTGGAAGAATACAGTTTTGCCATCGGAAAATCGATTGAGTTGGATATAGTCGAACCACCCATTAAAGCAAACCCTGTGATAGCGCTTGCTGAATTTTTAAACTTGGCCAAAAAGAAATTGAAAAAGTGTTAAAAGGTAATTGTCAAGCATGCCTGCTATCTTTTCTTATTGAATATTTTGAAAATAACTCCGTCCTAATGAGGTCTAAGATTTTTATCTTAGCTTTCTTCGGGCTCATCATTTTTCCATTCCGTCAAAATGCTATTGATCCGGTGATAGCTTGGACGGCAAAACTAATATGTGGTGGAGTTAGTTTTATAAACGCAATTCTGGCAGAAACTTTCATATCTCTCACGCATTTCAAGAGAGGAAAAGATAGAACTTTTCGAGCCCCGATTGAGCTTTTACAAATCTGATTTTTCTCACATCTTTCTCAATTTGGGGAAAATATGACTGTATTTGAAATGAACATGACTAATAACCCTATTTTAAGGTTCAAATAAATACAAGATCAAACTAAGAGTTTACACTATACACAATGGGTCCATCTGTTCAAGAATCCGAGCTCTAAGATTTTCCTTTGGCAAGCTGTATGGTTTTGGGAGGTGGAAGCTCGACTATACCATGGCGATCAGAAGCCCGTACCTTTGATGGGCATTTGCAACCTGCTATCAGCCTCTTCGGATTACACGACAATTCCGAGTTTTGCAGGATGTCCCACCTCCACTCAGGCCCAATGAATTTCAAGTCCAGTTCGAGAAAGGCGAGTCCTACAGAGTTGAGCTTAGGCGTCATTCCGACGCTTGGCAAAATTGCTTCCCTCAGAAGCTGATTTGGCCAGCAGATGAGCCCATCGGAAGAATGAAGAGTCACTTTGCTACGGCCCGGTATGTTCAGTGTCATACCATCCCTGCTGAGATACTCCCGAAGATCCCGATCGTGACAATACGAAATACTCTTCGGACCCAAATCAAAATCAGCGAAGAAAAGGTGATGAAGGCCCACGATAAGGCAGAAGCTCTGGCTGAAGAGAATGCACGATTACGGCACGCCTTGAAGGCCCATTCGTTTATAGATCACGTGGCCTCTAAGAAGAGGAAGACCGTTTGATTTCTAGTTTGGTTTAGGGAGTTTTTCTTTTTAGGAGAAATGTTAGCTTGTTATTAATGTTTTCTGTAATAGAGGTCGTTTCTTAATCATTTTCATAAGAATTCTTCTGAGACATTTTCCATGTTGGGCAATTCAATGAGAAATATTAAGCTATGATTTGCAAATTTTGGAATTAGCCCGGATTCTTTTTGAATAAAGCGATTTGGAACCCTGGGATTTACTGGACGAATCAGTCTTTCAAAAAAAAATTTCATCTTGAGAAGTCTAGAGGATGTCATGGACCGACTCCCTATTCTTCCTCATTGTATTTATTCAGATCATTACTTTTTGCAGGTAATTTGCCACGGATCCCCCTCATCCTCATAATACTCGATCGGTAACCAAAAGAAGAATGGCCAATCAAGCCGAGATTGCAGCCATGATCGACGAAAAGTTGAAAGAACACATGAATACAATCAATGAGGAGATCACTGCCGCCATGTCCAAAATGATGGGTGATCTCATGGCCAAGCAGTAGCAGGTCAATACTGCCTCTCAATCGGAGATTCCACTTCCAACCCGTCAAGGCCTCCGCCTCAACAAATCTCTTGCAGTGAATACTAATCCAATTCTTCAATTGGACGATACCATTTTGATCGACACTAGTGCTTCTCCGTCTGCCCCTGTTCTTCAATCACCCCCCAATGATGAGAATGCCAAGTTGCTGGCTAAGCTCGATCAGAGGTTACGTGAAGTGGAGGGAACTCAAAGTGTTCTGCTTGTTCATTTGTCCATTTTTACAAGGGTCCAAGTGCCCGAAAAATTCAAGATGCCAGCCTTCGAAAAGTATGACGGCACCTCAAATCCAATTCAGCACATCGATATGTACGAGGGGCTCATGAATAGATATGTTTCTAACGGACCCCTAATGATCCAAACCTTCTAAGCAAGTTTGAAGGATGTTGCAATGAGGTGGTATACCAACCACCAGATCAACCGGAAAGATTCATGGGAAGAGGTGGCAAACCTTTTCATCAAGCACTTCAAGTTCAATCTCGACGTCACTATTACGAGGGAAGACCTGGAAAGAGCTGAACAGAAAAAGGGCGAGACTCTAAAGGAGTATGTCACTCGCTGGAGGAACATGGCAAGGCAGATCATGCCGGAACTCTCAGAACGTGATTTAATGAAGTTGTTCGTGTCCACCCTACCGCAGCCGGTTCGTTCACAAATGTTAGTGACGGCCGCCCAATCTTTTGGCCAACTGATAGCCATGGGTAAGGAGATCGAGATCGGGCTCAAGAAAGGATGGTACAGTAAGTCAGGTTCATCAGCCAAGAGATTTACTAGTAAAAAGGACAAAGAGCATGTCCCTGAAGTCAACATGACTTATCTACAGAAACTGCCAAACCAAGCCCCGAAGCTATAATTCAGCACTCAGCAGACAACCTCTTATGGGCGGCAAGGCCAGTAAGACCCATGCCTACAGCGCAAACTTCGCCAGTTTACTCCACTTTCCAGGATGTTATCTCAAGTACTGGCAGTGCTAAGGAAGAAAAACTTGCTGAATTCAGAGCCACAAAGAGCTAACACTGCTAGCTATGCAAAGTATGATCCGTCAAAGAAATGCGATTACCATAGAGGTGAGGTTGGGCATTCGACAGATGATTGCCAAGTACTCAAACATTGAGTGCAGGATCTACTCGACATGGAGCGTTGCGCTATAGCCAGCCGGTAATCCTAATGTGCAGAACAATCCACTCCCTGATCATTTGAGCAGTGTAAATGTTGTCCTTGGCCCCGGAGTCAAGCAGGTTCGAGGTTTCAGGGTCCCTCTCGAAGAAATGTTCGATGCTTTAGTCTGAGCTAGTTATGTTTCGACTGGTGAGGTGGTGTCACTCGGTTACATAAGAAAGAAAGTGGATGAGTTAGTAAGAGGAGGAATGATCGGGACAGTAGATGAATTCGGGGTAGTGGCCACTATATCCCAAGTCATCATTGACTGGAATGAAGAACTCGCAAAGATGACCGATGAACAAGTTAAGTTGGATCCTGACATGCCCGCTCTCGAGGACGCCTCTGACGGTGACCTCGGGATCATTATACCTGACACTCCGGAAGTATTGACCCTGGCATCATCTCAGCCCTACGCTTATGAAAGTGACAAGATGGTTCCATGGTCGTACGACATTGATATAAAGCACGAGGTTCAGGAACTCTTAGATACTGGGGCATCAACATTTCGTGCTTCATGGCTCTGCGAAGGCCGAGATGATCTTCTCATAGTTCCAGACATCCAGATCACATCCTCGAGTCCTACAAGGATGATACATGAAGAAAAGGAGGTGATCGATACCCTGGGGCAACCGAGCGACAAGTTCGACTATTACGTGAAATATTCGGCTCCCCCGAGTTTCTATATTGACCGGCGTGATATCGTCCCTGAGGGATGGGGAGGTATGGATGATCTAACACTTCCAGTGACAGAAGATCTTGATGATGCGATGGAGGGAATCGTTGCTTTGTTTAATAATGTGCTCATTGGAGCTATCAAGGAAGGACCGTTGGAGGAAATGGGCACTGGCCAGCGAAAGTAACACCTTTACTTTTTTCGCACACTCCCCTGCGTGGGAATTTCTATTGCTTTCTAGGACTTGCCTCGTCTCGGGAGCTGCTTTTTGAGATTTTTCATTTCTATGACTTTATTCTCCCAGCTTTCAATCCAATAAGATGTAATTCGTTGATTCCATATCAATAAAATTACAGAAGTTTTTATCATTTTGAATCTTGTTGAAGTACCCCAAACCAACCCGATGACGATAACCAACGATTGAAAAATTTTTCATCTACGATAAGAACTGAGGGTTGGGCTTCTCAAGAATTCTCGTTTCAAGGTCTTTGAAAGCAAAATGAATTTCAAAAAAAAAGGATCAATTTTCGAAAATTGTCAGTAGTTAAGCCCTCTCTTGTCTTTTTTATCCCTTTCTTTCATGTTTTAGGACTAATCTCGAGGCATGTGAAGGGATGAAAATCGTGGATCCTCATATATGTGATATGAACGGAGCAGTCGAAGCAACCAACAAGAATATCAAGAAAATTTTGGCTAAAACAGCTGAAAACTATCGTGATTAGCATGAGAGATTACCTTTTGCGCTCATGGCATATCGGACTTCTATCCGGACATCTACAGAGGCAACTTCGTATTCTCTTATGTACTGTATGGAAGCAGTTCTACCTGTTGAGGTTCAAATTCCTTCGTTACGTATTCTTTCACAGATACAATTGTCAGAAGCAGATTGGATTCAACAGAGGTTGGACCAGTTGAACATGGTTGATGAGAAAAGGCTTAGAACTCCATGCCATGGCCATGCTACCAACAACAAGTTGCTAAATCTTTCAACAAGAAAGTCAAGCCTCGACATTTCCAGGTAGGCAACCTTGTCCTGTGGAAGTTATTGCCGATATTTCCTCTTGCAAAAGGAAAATTCACCCCAAATTATGGCGGCCCGTACATTATGAAGAAAGTCCTCCTACGAGGTGCTTTGATTTTGGCCGAGATGGATAATCGTGTTTTTTCCAGTCCAGTTAATTATGGTTCTATGAAGAAGTATTACACTTGATTTGTACTGATTTTGACTTTGTTTCAATTAAGTTTCAAATTGAATTTCATGAATCAATTGGTTTTCTTGTTATGTTACTAAGCTTTGTTGGAGGAAAGCTTTTGATTTGGCAATCTGTTTCTGTCCTAATGAAGTGATCATATTACATGAGAGATTTCAAGACGACGAAAGGCAAGACATTTTCATACACATCCTGAATAATAATCCCTAGTGCGAATTGAGTGAAAATTCCGTGCTGACAAGGTAAAGGATTATCTCAGGAAAAGTATGACGATCAAAATGATGAGAGGCATTCATTTCCTCGATCTAAACACTACAGGATATCATTTGCTTAACCCCTTTGAATGGAGTTTCATTTCTTACCCCTGTTAGAAACAATCCCATACCGGGACAATTTCTTAGAAAGTTTAAAATGGTTAGAATTTTCTTGCTTTCACTTACATCAATTTTCAAGTATATTTATTGCATGCAAATTTTGTGTTAGCTCGAGTGCTTTAGATATGATGAAGAGCATTTCTTTCTATATCCCTACACATTATACCCTTTGCATACCCAATTTGAGCAGTGAATTCATTTCAACCTAATTGATGATCATTCTTGTGATAAACAAAAGAAATCATCTCAAGACAAGTTCAAGGTGACTTGGGGCAAATAGGAGCTCGAAGGCAAATTCATCAGAAAGGATGTAAAAGGACTCCAATGAATCGAAGTTCTTTCGAAAAAGAGAGAAAAATCTCTCGAAGAAAAAGAAAATCTCTCTCTCTCAAAAAAAAAAAGAAAAGAAGAAGAAAAAAAAAGAAAAGAAAAAATGAGTGAGAAAAATGAGAGAAAGAAAAGCTTCAACAAGAATTGAGTCGATATACAAGATCATTTGAAGCAAATGCTAAAGATGGATCAATGGCACCAGTAGCATGATTGGATAATCACCAATTTCCATGTTCTATAATACCCCCTTTGATGAAAATAGGTCATTCTTTTCAAGCCTACCCGAACCTACGTTGCAACCCTTACCGAAGTTTCTTCATAATAGGGCACTTGAGTTAACGTAGAATTTCAAATACTTATAAATGTTGCTCGAACAAGTGCGAGCAAGATTTTTCTATCTCGTTTCTGCAGCATTCCTGACTTATAAACCCGGTGTAGCTGGTGATGTCAATTCTTTCAATAGCCTCGACTCGAAGAATCCCTTTTACTAAGCCATTGATCAAGCCCGCGTTTTAGTCCTTATAAAGACCTCTCAGATGGCCAAGTTATACTGATTTTGAGAATATCCGAACCCTTGTCAAGCACGACGAAGAGAGTTTGAGTGATTCTTATACCCGCATCGAAGGTCGGGTCAAAAGCCTTTCATTGAGAGTGAATAGAAAGTCCTTTCTGATTAAAGGTCTCTCATTTAATGTGATCAAATTATCAAAAGTACGAAATGATTGTTCTTATTGATAAATTCCCCATTGAAGCTTGGTAATGCTAATCTGATCAAATTATCAAAAGGATGAAATGGTTGAAGCTTGGTAATGCAAGCATATTCATAAATTATGTTTTCTCTACCTCTGCGCATGTGATATTTTAACATTTTCTCAGGTAAAAACAGGAGCGATGTCATTGGCTCTATCATAAGAAGAATTCAGGTATGCCTGCTAATTATTCTTCGTTATTTCTTTTTTCGAAAATACAATTTCTCATTGGGTGTTGCCAAGTGGAGTACGCGGTGCACCCCATCTTATGTTCGCTTAGTAGGATAGGCGGCATAATACCCCATTTTATGTTGCCAAGTGGAGTACGCGGCACAATAATTTTCCGTTTCATGTTCGCCTAGCAGGATAGGCGTCATAACTTCCTATTTCATGTTCGCCAAGTGAAATACGTGGCGGTATGGTGTTGCCAAGTGGAATACGCGGCACACCCCATTTCATGATGTTGCCAAGATGATATTGCCAAGTGGAGTACGCGGCACATCTCATTTTATGTTTGTCAAGTGGAGTACAAGGCAGCATAATTTCTCATTTGATGTTGCCAAGTGGAGTATGCGGCACACCCCATTTCATGATGTTGCTAAGTGGAGTACGCGGCACATCCCATTTTATGTTTGCCAAGTGGAGTACGAGGCAACATAATTTCTCATTTGATGTTGCCAAGTGGAGTACGCAGCACACTCATGTTCGCCAAGTGGAGCACGCGGCGGCATAGTTTTTCATGATGTTGCCAAGTGGAGTACGCGGCACATCCCATTTTATATTTGCCAAGTGGAGTACGAGGCAGCATCATTTCTCATTTGATGTTGCCAAGTGGAGTACGCGGCACACCCCATCTTCGCCAAGTGGAGTACGCAGCAATATGGTTTCTCATTTGATGTTGCCAAGTGGAGTACGCGGCGCATCCCATTTTATGTTCGCCTAGCAGGATAGGCAGCATAGTTTCTCATTTGGTGTTGTTAAGTGGAGTACGAAGCACACCATGTAATATATCCCATTCTTTCTTCATATCATACGCTATTTCGCATCTGTAGGAAACTACAAGTAACAGATAGACAATCCAGTACCTCGAAAACCTTACTTCCAGTTGACCATAAGTTTGGAGATTGAGGGAATTGAGAGCATTATAAAGCATTCCGTCACTCGGACGCTTATTGTGCGATCCGTATGTAAGGCTTTTTCACCGCTCCGCATGAAGTGAAAAGCCTTAGCATATGTTACTTATTGTTTGCATATCATGCATCATTACATTTTTTTAAAAAAAACAAATCAAATCATCATCATTCATCATTTTGCATAGTTTAAACTTAGGTCTCAATCTTTGAGCGAAACCTCTGCGAGCCTCTACTCAAAGAGGGGCAGCTGTTGACACCTAAATTTCGGCGCATCATTTAGTGTTAATTACATAGAAAATTAGGGATTAAATTTTAACCCCTAAATAAAAATATTAAAATCGCATAGCATATAGTTTAGGTTCATATAATTGCATTTGCATTGGACCAGCGGTGGATAGACTCGAGTGAACGGCTCTGAACTTAATAAAAATAGGACTAAGCCCGCGTTCAAGAAAATTCTTAGCTAAGCCCATGAACATTATAAGAGCTAAAATTTTCATTAGAAAGTGTCAAGTTGAAAAATATTGATTTGTCAATCTTGATATTATCACGATTCAAATTGAATGAATTGATATTATCATAGAGATATTACAATATTTCTTTGAATCAAAATAGGAAAGTAGACTTGGTAGAAATCCAACTTTCTCTAGGACTTGGTAAAGGATTGATTAATATATATATATGCATGAAGAGAATACACGAAGGGAGGGGCTGGTCTTTTGGGACACACGGCCATACAAGAAAGAGAGACACACAAGAAAATCAAAGAAGAAAAGTCAAAAGGGGGAGGGGTATGCTCACGGTGAAACAAAAGAAAAAAAAAACAAACAAAGAAGAGGAGGGAGAATCGGTCAATGTGGGGACATGCATATGGAAGGATGTTCTGGCGTCATGGGCACAGAATGCTAAAGAACAGAAACGCCTCTCACAGTTCAACGAAGCATTGCCCCTGCACAGTGCGACGTCTCCCACAGCTTTGAAGAGGAGTTCTCCCTGCACCAACGATGACATTGCTCAGCCTTGTCCGGTGATGACGATTTGGCAAGTTTGTGGACCATGCAGCCGCAACTTCAATCAAACACTCTGAAGAGCCGCCCGTGCACGCCGCACGTCGCCACACCTAAGCCACCGCCGCTCATGCCGCCGTGCTCTTGCCCGTGCCACCACATCACCACCCGCCGCTGCCCCGAAGACGCCAACGCCGCACCGCCGCTCCCGACGCACCGTCGATCCGCAATCCCGAAGTCGTTGTGCCACCGCCGCACGCCATCGCCGTTCTTGCACTGCCGCAAGCAATCGCCGTTCGTGCACCGCCGTTCGTACACCGTCGCTCGTGCACCGTTCCGATCCGCAATCCCGATCGCTGCAAATTCAAATTAGGAAAGAAAATCGGTAAATCAGGTAATATTCTTATCTTGATTTAATTTGAATATTTAGTTACCTAATTTGTGCTTATTGATATCTAATTTTGCATATGTGAATAATAAGCATTATCTCAATTAGGATTTTATTTCCTTTTTTGAAACTTTGGATATCTACTTGCTAAATTTGGATAGATTTTAGAATTTTCAAAAATATTTTGAATATATCCAAGATATCTGAGATATCTAAATTTTTCAAGATGTGATCGATTAGGAAAATTTCCTAATCCCCAACCGCACACGTGGAAATAAATCTATCTATTAGGCTTTAGATAGAATTATTTCCATAGCGGGTATTTCGAATTTTACGATCGATCTGTCAGGCTTCAGATCGAAACTTAATTCGAAAGATTAAGCGGTTGTATTTTTTTTACGTGATTTTAATTTCAAATTTTCATTAAAAAAACAAAAAAAAAAGATTGCATTAGAATAGGTTAGTTTAAAATTGCATGTTTAGATAATTCATATTTTTAATTTCGAATTTCATAAAAAAATACAAAAAATATTGCTTTAGAACATGTTGATTTCTTTAGTTTAGAATTGCATGTTTAGATAATTTACATTTTTAATTCCAAATTTCATTAAAAAAATACAAAAAATGTGCCCGTCATTAGAAATAGGTCACGTCGTCGCATGACATATAGTTTGCATGTTAGGTTGCATTAATCGCATGTCAATTTTTGCACGTCATTACATATAAGTTAGCTTGCATTTAAATAAAAGAAAATCAAAAAGAAATTTCTGCACCATTGAACTTTAAATCAGAATTTTTTCAAAAATTGTCAAATTGAGTGTTTTCCTTAAAATTAGTACCGAAAGGGCGTTAAGGAATTTAGCGTAACCAAGTCCTGAATTTATAATTTATGGTTCGTAAAAATAAAATAGTACTCCCGCTATTTTATTTAGGTTTCAAATCAACCTACCTTAAATGATTAGTGGCGACTCCCATTAAAAATATTTGCATGTTCATAATTGGACCTAAGTTGCGATTTGGTAGATTTTTGGAGAACTCGAGCTAGGTTAGTTAATTAAATTGATCTAGTAATCCATTAGCCTAAGATCGCAACGCGGATTTTATTTTAGGTCGCGACAGTTTGCTAGAATCTTTTGTGATGCCACATTATAGATTAATCTTTGTATCATGGTATTATTCTTCTATCCAACAACTGATTCGATACGTGTGTAAGTCTATCTAGATACCCAAGGACCAAGGGTTATTCCTTTGTCTATCTTATGATGTGATATCTAGATTATATTTATCCAACGAAAAAACGTATACAAAATATAAGCTTTCAGGAAATTATTTATAGATTAAGACACCGGGGATCTTAGGTTATAAAACAAACAAAAATTTTCAACCGTCTTTTTAGCTGTTCTTTTCTCACGTTGACGTGAAAGTGAAGACTAAGACGAACAAAATTACAATTTTCGCTACTGGACATCTTAGGTTAGAAAAAAATCACTTTGAAAGTCATGCCAAAAAGTGCTAGATTCTATCACGACAATATTTTTTTACAGCATCAGAATTGACCGAATTAGAGAACACCCATTCATCCATCTTGGCTACAGTCAGAGCACCTCCCGGGAGAACCTTCTTCACAACGTATAGTCCACTATTGTCGAGTGTGAATTTGCCACGAGGATCAGGGATAATCTATGTTCATTTTGAAATAATTAAAATGAAGTAACTCTATAAGAACTTAACAACAAGAGTTTACTAGAATCTTTTGTGATGCCACGTTATAGATTAATCTTTGTATCATGGTATTATTCTTTCATCCAACAACTGATTCGAAACGTGTGTAAGTCTATCTAGATACACAAGGACCAAGGGTTATTCCTCGGTCTATCATATCACGTGATACCTAAACTATATTTATCCAACGAAAAAACTTACACAAAATATAAGCTTTCAGGAAATTAATTATAGATTAAGATGTCGGGGATATTAGGTTAGAAAACAAACAAAAATTTTCAACCGTTTTTTTAGCCGTTCTTTTCTCATGTGGACGTGAAAGTGAAGACTAAGACCAACAAAATGAGAATTTTCGATGCCGGACATCTTAGGTTAGAACCAAGCACTTTGAAAATCATGCAAAAAAGTGTTAGATTCTATCATGGCAATATTGTTTCAAAGCATTACAATTAACCGAATTAGAGGACACCCATTCACCCATCTTCGCTACAATCAGAGCACCTCCCGGGAGAACCTTCTTCACAACATATGGCCCACTATTGTGGAGTGTGAATTTGCCACCAGGATCAAGGATAATCTATGTTTATTTTGAAATAACTAACAAGAAGTAACTCTATAAGAGCCTAACAACAAGAGTTTGCTAGAATCTTTTGTGATGCCACGTTATAGATAAATCTTCGTATCATGGTATTATTCTTTCATCCAACAACTGAATCGATACGTGTGTAAGTCTATCTGGATACCCAAGGACCAAGGGTTATTCCTTGGTCTATCATATCATGTGATACCTAGATTATATTTATCCAAAGAAAAAACTTACACAAAATATAAGCTTTCAGGAAATTAATTATAGATTAAGACATCGAGGATCTTAGGTTAGAAAACAAACAAAAATTTTCAACCGCCTTTTTAGCCGTTCTTTTCTCACGTGGACGTGAAAGTGAAGACTAAGATGAACAAAATGAGAATTTTCGATTGCGGACATCTTAGGTTAGAAACAAGCACTTTGAAAATCATGCCAAAAAGTGTTAGATTCTATCACGGCAATATTTTTTCAAAGCATTACAATTAACCGAATTAGAGGACACCCATTCATCCATCTTTGCTACAATCAGAGCACCTCTCGGGAGAACCTTCTTCACAACGTATAGCCCACTATTGTGGAGTGTGAATTTGCCACCAGGATCAAGGATCATCTATGTTCATTTTGAAATAACTAACATGAAGTAACTCTATAAGAACCTAACAACAAGAGTTTGCTAGAATCTTTTGTGATGCCACGTTCTAGATTAATCTTTGTATCATGGTATTATTCTTCTATCCAACAATGGATTCGATACGTGTGTAAGTCTATCTAGATACCCGAGGACAAAGGGTTATTCCTTGGTCTATCATATGATGTGATATCTATATTATATTTGTCCAACGAAAAAACGTATACAAAATATAAGCTTTCAGGAAATTATTTATAGATTAAGACACCGGGAATCTTAGATTAGAAAACAAACAAAAATTTTCAACCGTCTTTTTAGCTGTTCTTTTCTCACGTGGACGTGAAAGTGAAGACTCAGACGGACAAAATGAGAATTTTCGCTACCGGACATCTTAGGTTGGAAAACAAGCACTTTGAAAATCATGCCAAAAAGTGTGAGATTCTATCACGGCAATATTTTTTCAAAGCATTAGAATTAACCGAATTAGAGAACACCTATTCATCCATCTTGGCTACAATCAGAGCACCTCCCAGGAGAACCTTCTTCGCAACGTATGGCCCACTATTGTGGAGTGTGAATTTGCCACAAGGATCGAGGATAATCTATGTTCATTTTGAAATAAGTAACATGAAGTAACTCTGTAAGAACCTAACAACAAGAGTTTGCTAGAATCTTTTGTGATGCCACGTTATAGATTAATCTTTGTATCATGGTATTATTCTTCTATCCAACAACGGATTCGATACGTGTGTAAGTCTATCTAGATACCCAAGGACCAAGGGTTGTTCCTTGGTCTATCATCAGATGTGATATCTATATTATATTTGTCCAACGAAAAAACGTATACAAAATATAAGCTTTCAGGATAATATTTATAGATTATGACACCGGGGATCTTAGGTTAGAAAACAAACAAAAATTTTCAACCGTCTTTTCAGTTGTTCTTTTCTCACGTGGACGTGAAAGTGAACACTCAGACGGACAAAATGAGAATTTTCGCTACCGGACATCTTAGGTTAGAAAACAAGCACTTTGAAAATCTTGCCAAAAAGTGTTAGATTCTATAATGGCAATATTTTTTCAAAGCATTACAATTAACCGAATTAGAGGACACCTATTCATCCATCTTCGCTACAATCAGAGCACCTCTCGGGAGAACCTTCTTCACAACGTATGGCCCACTATTGTGGAGTGTGAATTTGCCACTAGGATCAAGGATAATCTATGTTCATTTTGAAATAAGTAACATGAAGTAACTCTGTAAGAACCTAACAACAAGAGTTTGCTAGACTCTTTTCTGATGCCACGTTATAGATTAATCTTTGTATCATTGTATTATTCTTCTATCCAACAATGGATTCGATACATGTGTAAGTCTATCTAGAAACCCAAGGACAAAGGGTTATTCCATGGTCTATCATATGATGTGATATCTATATTATATTTGTCCAACGAAAAAACGTATACAAAATATAAGCTTTCAGGAAATTATTTATAGATTAAGACACCGGGAATCTTAGGTTAGAAAACAAACAAAAATTTTCAACCGTCTTTTTAGCTGTTCTTTTTTCACGTGGACGTGAAAGAGAACACTCAGACGGACAAAATGAGAATTTTCGCTACCGGACATCTTAGGTTAGAAAACAAGCACTTTGAAAATCATGCCAAAAAGTGTTAGATTCTATCATGGCAATATTTTTTCAAAGCATTACAATTAACCGAATTAGAGGACACCTATTCATCCATCTTCGCTACAATCAGAGCACCTCTCGGGAGAACCTTCTTCACAACGTATGGCCCACTATTGTGGAGTGTGAATTTGCCACAAGGATCGAGGATAATCTATGTTCATTTTGAAATAAGTAACATGAAGTAACTCTGTAAGAACCTAACAACAAGAGTTTGCTAGAATCTTTTGTGATGCCACGTTATAAATTAATCTTTGTATCATGGTATTATTCTTCTATCCAACAACGGATTCGATACGTGTGTAAATCTATCTAGATACCCAAGGACCAAGGGTTATTCCTTGGTCTATCATATGATGTGATATCTATATTATATTTGTCCAACGAAAAAACGTATACAAAATATTAGCTTTCAGGAAATTATTTATAGATTAAGACACCGGGAATCTTAGGTTAGAAAACAAACAAAAATTTTCAACCGTCTTTTTAGCTGTTCTTTTCTCACGTGGACGTGAAAGTGAAGACTCAGACGGACAAAATGAGAATTTTCGCTACCGGACATCTTAGGTTGGAAAACAAGCACTTTGAAAATCATGCCAAAAAGTGTGAGATTCTATCACGGCAATATTTTTTCAAAGCATTAGAATTAACCGAATTAGAGAACACCTATTCATCCATCTTGGCTACAATCAGAGCACCTCCCAGGAGAACCTTCTTCGCAACGTATGGCCCACTATTGTGGAGTGTGAATTTGCCACAAGGATCGAGGATAATCTATGTTCATTTTGAAATAAGTAACATGAAGTAACTCTGTAAGAACCTAACAACAAGAGTTTGCTAGAATCTTTTGTGATGCCACGTTATAGATTAATCTTTGTATCATGGTATTATTCTTCTATCCAACAACGGATTCGATACGTGTGTAAGTCTATCTAGATACCCAAGGACCAAGGGTTATTCCTTGGTCTATCATCAGATGTGATATCTATATTATATTTGTCCAACGAAAAAACGTATACAAAATATAAGCTTTCAGGATAATATTTATAGATTAAGACACCGGGGATCTTAGGTTAGAAAACAAACAAAAATTTTCAACCGTCTTTTCAGTTGTTCTTTTCTCACGTGGACGTGAAAGTGAACACTCAGACGGACAAAATGAGAATTTTCGCTACCGGACATCTTAGGTTAGAAAACAAGCACTTTGAAAATCTTGCCAAAAAGTGTTAGATTCTATCATGGCAATATTTTTTCAAAGCATTAGAATTAACCGAATTAGAGGACACCTATTCATCCATCTTCGCTACAATCAGAGCACCTCTCGGGAGAACCTTCTTCACAACGTATGGCCCACTATTGTGGAGTGTGAATTTGCCACCAAGATCAAGGATAATCTATGTTCATTTTGAAATAAGTAACATGAAGTAACTCTGTAAGAACCTAACAACAGGAGTTTGCTAGACTCTTTTCTGATGCCACGTTATAGATTAATCTTTGTATCATAATATTATTCTTCTATCCAACAATGGATTCGATACATGTGTAAGTCTATCTAGATACCCAAGGACAAAGGGTTATTCCTTGGTCTATCATATGATGTGATATCTATATTATATTTGTCCAACGAAAAAACGTATACAAAATATAAGCTTTCAGGAAATTATTTATAGATTAAGACACCGGGAATCTTAGGTTAGAAAACAAACAAAAATTTTCAACCGTCTTTTTAGCTGTTCTTTTTTCACGTGGACGTGAAAGAGAACACTCAGACGGACAAAATGAGAATTTTCGCTACCAGACATCTTAGGTTAGAAAACAAGCACTTTGAAAATCATGCCAAAAAGTGTTAGATTCTATCATGGCAATATTTTTTCAAAGCATTACAATTAACCGAATTAGAGGACACCCATTCATCCATCTTCGCTACAATCAGAGCACCTCTCGGGAGAACCTTCTTCACAACGTATGGCCCACTATTGTGGAGTGTGAATTTGCCACAAGGCTCGAGGATAATCTATGTTCATTTTGAAATAAGTAACATGAAGTAACTCTGTAAGAACCTAACAACAAGAGTTTGCTAGAATCTTTTTTGATGCCACGTTATAAATTAATCTTTGTATCATGGTATTATTCTTCTATCCAACAACGGATTCGATACGTGTGTAAGTCTATCTAGATACCCAAGGACCAAGGGTTATTCCTTGGTCTATCATATGATGTGATATCTATATTATATTTGTCCAATGAAAAAACGTATACAAAATATAAGCTTTCAGGATATTTTTTATAGATTAAGACACCGGGGATCTTAGGTTAGAAAACAAACAAAAATTTTCAACCATCTTTTTAGCTGTTCTTTTCTCACGTGGACGTGAAAGTGAAGACTCAGACGGACAAAATGAGAATTTTCGCTACCGGACATCTTAGGTTGGAAAACAAGCACTTTGAAAATCATGCCAAAAAGTGTGAGATTCTATCACGGCAATATTTTCTCAAAGCATTAGAATTAGCCGAATTAGAGAACACCTATTCATCCATCTTGGCTACAATCAGAGCACCTCCCGGGAGAACCTTCTTCGCAACGTATGGCCCACTATTGTGGAGTGTGAATTTGCCACATGGATCAGGGATAATCTATTTTCATTTTGAAGTAAGTAACATGAAGTAACTCTATAAGAACCTAACAACAAGAGTTTGCTAGAATCTTTTGTGATGCCACATTATAGATTATTCTTTGTATCATGGTATTATTCTTCTATCCAACAACTAATTTGATACGTGTGTAAGTCTATCTAGATACCCAAGGACCAAGGGTTATTCCTTGGTCTATCATATGATGTGATATTTAAATTATATTTATCCAACGAAAAAACGTATACAAAATATAAGCTTTCACTAAATTAATTATCGATTAAGACACCGGGGATCTTAAATTAGAAAACAAACAAAAATTTTCAATCGTCTTTTTAGCTGTTGTTTTCTCACGTGGACGTGAAAGTGAAGACTAAGACGAACAAAATGAGAATTTTCACTATTAATTTAAGATGCCAAACATCTTGGATTAGAAAACAAACAATGATATATAAATAAAATCAGAACACCAAGTATTTCATAGTCAAGTTGATTTAGGTTGACATTTACTGAAGACAACGAAGTTATTTAACCACCCACGACAGCAGAAGTCAATGAATCTTGTCCCAGCTTTTTCTCTTATCAAGAAGTAAACCGATGATACGATTGCAGAAGTGGACCGATGATAGACGGTAGAGTTTTCTCTTATCTAGAAGTGGGACCGATGATACAACAGCAGAAGTGGACCAATGATAGATAGCAGAAGTGGACCGATGATACGACAGCTACGACTTCTCCCCCTCCCCCCCTTTCGACCCCCCCCCCTTGCGACAGCTTCTTCTCTTTCCTAATGTTGTCTACGTGGCCCATCCGTCAATAATAAACTAATCCCCACAAGATACAACTGTTGAATCATCTCGGCCGCATTTGATAATTGAATTGGATTTTGTAACATAGAATCAGAGACAGGTTCTGTCCCGATTTATCTCACGTGTGTATTCACTCCTCTCGTCAAATTTCACACGTCATTCCTAATCTAATTTGTACATGAAAGAGGGTGTTAAAATAGCACATACCGCTTGATTACGAGATTAATATAAATGTGATCTATCTATAAATCTTCCCAAGCCATTCTGGAGATATACCATGTATTACATCTCATTCCAAAAGTATGCCAACCAAGGTTTCTTCAAGAATGAGTTTGACGCATTAATATTTCCCAACGAGAGGGGAGGACCACCTACAATTGGTGGCGAAGAAATCTTGAGAAACTATTGGCAAGTGGAAATTCACGAGCACTCCGCATAATTAATTGTTACAGCCAAAAGCTTATTTGCTCATTTATGGACAAAACCAAAAAGCATATCGTTTATCGTATATATAGCATCCTTGAGACAAATATGTTATTCCACACATACGACTCTCCTTAGCCTTAAATAAAGGATTGCCTTTTAGTCTCCAAACACCATGAACTTATTCCGTAAATCTTTCAAGTTTTAGAAATTTTCTAATCCACAAGATCCATAGAGTGGAAAGTGGAGAGGGAAAACTATCAAAATGTCTTAAATCTTTGAAGTCTGTTACGAGTCGCACCTTGTCTGAGTCCCCTCATGCCACTAATCACTCCCTAGCATCTTCCGATCGCGTATTCTAGTCCGTTCGGGAATCAGGCATCTCCTAGAGGGGGTGTACCTATGATACCATCTATAATCACAAAAATTGGCGGCCATATGCGGGTGGGTATTGACCTATAAATCACTACAAATGATATTTGATAACCGATATGTGGTTTTTTTACCAAGTAAAAAAGAGAGAGACAAGTTAGGTGGACCGAATCCACGCTAGCAAAATGTGAATAATCTCGGGTTTAGGGTTTACAGTCAAAATGAGCATTACATGATTTGAGTTCATCTAGTACAAATTGAGCACATGTTGGCTCAAATAAACATGGGCTAATTTAGAAAATATTTTTTCAAATTTATCAATTTAAAAGAATGTTCATAGGAAAAATAGCGGTACTCAGTTTTTTCTAGGGTTAATACCGTGAAAATCCCAAACTGGTACACCTGTGATAAATTTATCATCCGTTAGTTTCTGTTAAATTTTACTGTCAAATTGTTGAATTGAATGACACGTGACAGTTGACGGGTATACTGATTTGGGGTTTTTCCTTCTATTTATCACAGATGTACTAATTTGTGATTTTTCGTGGTATTCAATATTCCTAGGCAGGCTTGGCCAATTGACAGATATTGTACCTAAAAGTCATGATAATTTAACAATTAAGTTGTTTGATTTAAGTAATCAAAGAGCTAATAATTGGTGCTGGATACCGCAAGTGTTAATAAAAAAAATTCAAATATATGTACGCGTTTAAAAATCCGCTGAAAATAGTAAAAAGCTACGATCCATGAGAGCCACCAACGAACAAGCTGCCTTTCTTTGAGTACTTTCAAAGCCCGTGTCCCAATTCTTGCTGCCTATAAACATCCCTGCAACAGTGCCATCTTCTTTATCTTCAATCGAACAGCTCCAAGAGGAGAGAGAAGAAAGTGGCGGCGGCGGCGGCAAATCTTCTTATTTGCAATGGAGCCTCCTTTTCCGGTCCGTGTGCCCAGGTGGACTCCGAAATCTAGTCCGACAATTTCATCGCCGTCTTGCGAGAAAACCCATGACAAAGACGAAATACGGGGCTCGGCTTCCGAACGAGATGATGACGGCACGTCCACTGGACACCACAACGTTGTCTTTCCATTCAGTATTGGCTATGCCGTTGCTCAAGACGCCCCCGACGAGGAAGCGCCCTCATGGGGAGTCCATGGCGGAGGCGAAGGAGCGCGATCCAACCCATCTACAGGAGCGCGTGAAAATTGGAAGGGGATGTTCTTGACGTGGAAGGACTTGCGGGTGGTGGCGACGGACCGGAGCAATGGGACACATCCCATATTGCAGGGGCTCACCGGGTATGCGGAGCCTGGTCGGATGCTGGCCATCATGGGTCCTTCGGGCTCTGGCAAGTCAACTCTCCTCGATGCACTTGGAGGTACGTATCAGAATAAATCTCTCTTTCAACGACATAAATGCGCCTATTGCTATTATTCTATAGGTACGGCAAACTCAAAACGAGTTGACTTAATAGATGGTTTTGGGAAGTTCCCTCTGCTCCAACATCAACGCGGCCAGTAAAATGCACGAGAACTGAACATATTTAAAGGCTTAATTAATACCTTAAAATAACCCTCAATTTTAACTTCTATCCAAATTTTACCTTTTATTTCATAAAAAACCTCTAACTTTACGTCCAGTCATAATTTTACCATCAATTTTTTTTGTCTACTAAAAACCCTCAACTTTAGATCATGTCCCAACTTTACCTAAAATTTTTGTCTTATTAAAAAACCCCTAGCTGTAGGTTTTGTCCCATTTTACCATAAAATTTTACAGTCTCATAAATAATCACAAACTTTTATTCGAGTCACAAATATGCCCCTAATAACCCTCTATCCAAAATTTCTCATTGACAAAGGAAAGATGGAAAACTCTCAAGCACGAGCTACTAGAGTCCTAAGCGCGAGCTCTCCAACCGCGAGAAATGAAACATTCCCAAGTACGAGAGATCGTTGAGCGCAAATGAGCGCGAAGTCACTATGGGCGATATTGACGGAGGGTTAATAAATAGCAAATTTGAGACTTAAGTAAAAGTTGGTAATCTTTTATGAGATAAAAAAATTAGGGTGAATTTGAAATTGCACCTAAAGCTAATCTTATGAGACAAAAACAAAAGTTTATGGTAGAATTAATACTAGACTTAAAGTTGAGGTTTTTTTATGAGATAAAAAATTTAGGGTAGAATTGAGACTAGACCTAAAGTTGGAATTTTTTATGGGACCAAAAAAAAAAGTTTAGAGTAGAATTGGGACATAACCTAAAGTTTAAGGTTTTTTATGAGACAAAAGGTAGAATTGGGATAAGAGGTCAAGTTGGTGGTTTTTTTGGGTATTAGACCCATTTTTATATAATGGACAAAGTCATAGTTAATAATGTAGATCTTATAAGCAAAATTGACAATATATCACATTATTCCACATCATAAAATACAACTATAAATCTCCCAATTCTCTAATTATTTATATAATGTCCCCAAATTATCAAAACCTTTAATTATCTTCTCTTTGGTTACCATTTAAAATTTTTTTACGCTATCAAGCTTAATGAAGTAAAAATCTTATTAATAAAATTATTTGACATACACGACAAATTATATATCCTTATTTTGATATAAGTACAAATGAAGCAACTCTATAAGAACCCAACTACAAGAGTTAGCCACAATATTTTGCGATGCAACTTTATAGATTAATCTTTATATCATGATATTATTCTTCTATCCAACAACAACTGATTTGATACGTGTATAAGTCTTTCTGTATACCCAAGGACCAAGGGTTATTCCTCGGTCTATCACATGATGTGATACTTAGATTATATTTATCCAAAAAAAACTTATACAAAATTTATACTTTCAGGAAAATAATGACAGATTAAGTTGCCGGGATCATGGGTTAGAAAACAAACAAAAATTTTTAACTGTCCTTTTACCCATTCTTCTCTTATCGAGAAGTGGACCAATGATACGACTTCCCTCCCCTTTCAATAGCTTCTTCTCTTTCCTAATATTGTCGACATGGGCTGTCCGTCGACAATAGACTAATCCCCACCATATACAACCGTCATATCATCTCGATCGCATTTGATGATTGATAGTTGAATTAAACTTTGCAACATAATATTTGAGACCGGTTTAATCCTGATTTATTTCGCACATGCGTCCGCTCCTCTCATCAAATTTCACACGTCATCCCTAATTCAGCTTGCACGAGAGAGATGAGGTGTTAAAATAGTACATACCGCCTAATTACGGGGTTTATATACGTATAATCTCCCTCCATCTATAAATTTAAGTTTTTAAATTAAGCTTTTTAATAATAATAATAATAATAATAAGAGTGTTATACAATTTCGAAGCCTCTTGCTTGCTGGGTCTGAAAAACTCAACCCTTGACTATTGCATGACCTAGCAACGAGGACGTCGAATTTCAACAAAGAAGATGGGGCGGGTTACGAATCTTGAAAAGTGCTTAAGGAGTGGGATACATACGAATTCGGAATGAATAAACTTTGTTGAGTACGCAAGAATATATAGTCGTATGGCGTCTACTGCACCAACCTCATGAAGGATTTTATTTTTGAAGGACTTGTTCTTTGAGACAGATGGATTTGAATTAAGTATGAACGAAAAAAGAAAACATCAATTTTCCATTGTATCTATGTTGTGAGGGAATGAAATTAACCGAAATCTCCTTTTTATTTCACATTCAAGCTTCTAGTCATTTGAACAAGTACCCAACAAATCTGTAAACTTTCCATAACGTTTATTGATCTATTTCGTTTTTATTTTCAGTTTCTATCCCTTCTTTTCCTGATCAGCAACTTTTGCAGGGAGATTAAGTTCAAGCACTCAACAGACAGGAGAGATCTTGATCAACGGTCGCAAGCAACCACTTTCTTTCGGAACTTCGGTAAGCCTAGCTGATAGATTTGGCACTGAGTTGAATTTCAGTGTGCAGATTTCCTAATTTAATCGTTGTTTATATAAATCGTTCTTCACTTTATTCACTTTTTGTTTTTGTTTTGGTTTTGGTATAGGCATATGTGACTCAGGATGACACACTAATATCAACTTTAACAGTGAGAGAAAGTGTGTACTACTCAGCTCAGCTCCAATTGCCGGAATCCATGTCAAAATCAGAGAAGAAGGAGAGAGCCGAGGCGACGATTAGAGAGATGGGATTGCAAGATGCGAGACATACTAGCATAGGCGGGTGGAGCACCAAGGGCCTCAGTGGTGGCCAAAAGAGGAGGGTGAGCATTTGCATGGAGATCCTGACGCGCCCGAAGCTCCTCTTCCTCGACGAGCCGACCAGTGGGCTCGACAGCGCTGCGTCATACCATGTGATGAACCGCATTGCCAAGCTAGCCCATCATGACCGGAGGACGGTGATCGCCTCTATTCATCAGCCAAGCAGTGAAGTCTTTGAGCTTTTCCACAATCTCTGCCTTCTTTCTTCTGGGAAAACAGTCTATTTTGGCCTTAGATCAGGGGCAGAACAGGTGCTTGTGCTATTGGACTACCATGTTATGAATTTTTGCTTGTTGCAAGCAATGAACATTGTCCTAACCATTTCTTCTTCTTTTTTTGGCAGTTTTTTGCATCAAATGGTTTCCCATGTCCAACTCTTAGAAATCCGTCTGATCACTACCTCAGGACAATTAACAAGGACTTTGACGCTGTAAGTCATGCCATTGAAACTTGATTTGTTTAACCATAATTTCAAGAACTGAAGGAAATTTCATGGATCCAATGAAACAAAATTTCTTGTCAGGACATTGAACAAGGAGGCAACGGCATGAATGCTGAAGAAGCCATTGACGCTCTGGTCAAATCTTATTTGTCATCTCCCGTGTGTCACCAAGTTCAGCAGCAAGTATCCAGGATATCCGAAGAGGTATGCAATTTTGATATTATGTGGATTGGAAACTTGAAAATTACGAATTTGATAGTTTCTGATAAGTTGTGTGTTTCCGTTAGACTGTTGGAGGATCTATGGAAAGAAATGGAAGTCAAGCAAGCTTCATTACCCAGAGCCTTGTTCTAACCAAGCGATCGTTTGTGAACATGTATCGTGACTTGGGGTATTACTGGCTTCGTTTAGCAATCTATGTTGCATTGTGTCTGTGTGTTGGGACTATCTTCTATGACATCGGATCCACCTATGGCTCAATTCAGGTAAGCTCTCTAGTTCTAAATAATCTAGTGACCAAATCAATGAAGAATGAGATTTATAAGTTATTGCACATTCCATTGACCAAGTTTCTTAATTTTTACGAATTTGGAGGCGAGAGGTTCGATGCTAATGTTCGTTGCGGCATTCCTTACTTTTATGGCAATCGGCAGATTCCCCTCCTTTGTTGAGGACATGAAGGTACTTCTCTTTATTTCCTTTTTTCTTTCTCTTAGGTTTGATGTTCCGATTGCTTTTCATTCTGCCAAAGTTGTGAGAATCCTACATTTTCATTTCACCAGGTCTTTGGGCGAGAGAGAATGAATGGGCATTATGGTGTCGCCGCGTTCGTTATAGGCAATACATTTTCGTCCATGCCTTATCTACTGATCATCTCTCTTATCCCAGGAGCCATAGCTTATTACTTGGTTGGCCTCCAAAAGAGTTTCGAGCACTTTATGTACTTCGCTTCAGTGCTCTTCGCATGCATGTTGCTAGTCGAGAGCTTGATGATGATCGTCGCAAGTATAGTCCCCGATTTCCTCATGGGGATCATAACCGGTGCCGGAATTCAAGGTGTGATGATGCTGAATGGAGGGTTTTTCAGGTTGCCAGATGATCTCCCCAAGCCATTCTGGAGATATCCCATGTATTACATCTCATTCCACAAGTATGCCAACCAAGGTTTCTTCAAGAATGAGTACGAAGGGTTAACGTTTCCCAACCCGATGGGAGGATCATCTACAATCGACGGTGAAGAAATCTGAAGAAACTATTGGCAAGTGGAAATGGGCTACTCTAAATGGGTGGATCTTGCCATCTTGCTTGGGATGGTGGTTGTTTATAGGCTCATGTTCCTTGGTATAATAAAGGCAGCGGAGAAGATGAAGCCACTAGTGAAAAATTTTAGGGCTGGATCTCCTAAACGTGCCAGACATGTCATGGAGAATACTTCGTCAACGCCTCAACGAAACAGGGAGTAAGAGGGACTTATTTAATAGTGCGAAATTGGCGTGTTTATCTTCAATTTCTGTTGAAGTAACTACATCTCCTTGTATGGATAATAATAAACTCAAATCATGTGTATGAAATGTCTACTCTATGCTTGATCATAAAGAAATGTCGAATGAGCTTGTTGTTGGTAGTTTGTTTGTAAAACAATAAAGATGTGCATTGGCCCACTTGATGATTACTTATTAGCAGTTACTTACTGGCGGTTATTTCATAGGGATATCACCTTTGAAAGGTTGTATCTGTTCAAATATATTTTTCGCTATTAATTACTAAACGTTTTTGTTCAATAGGTGAACTTTCATTTTCCTTTCTTTGTAAAGATAGACAACCACTGTTTTCTATTGTTTTCCTTTGAGAGTTTTTGGAGAAATACCATAATTACAATATGGTATTCTCGCTTGAGACTTTATTGTATTCTGAAGGATTTTTGCCCCTGATTATTGGCAACATTTGTGAGACAAATAATTCCTTAAAAAGAGTGTTATCACGCATCAAAGTCTAAGTCCATTCTTCTTCCCGATTGCTTGATTTATTTCCAACAAGTTTAATGAATTATTTGTGCCACAATGGAGTCAGAACCGGAGGAAGTACAGGCCCGTGGTGGCTCACCGTCGGGCGGTCCTTGAGATGTTGTCAATGGATCCAGGATCTTCCTCTTCTTCTTCTTCTCTTCCCCATCGCGACGTGCCCCTCAAGTTCTCTGTTTTGGCTTTCATTTTGTGTTACAATCGGTTGAGTGAAAAAGTAGGAACTGTGTGTGGATGTTGATTTCTCGTTTAGAGTGTCGTCTATGTTGAGAAGTGAGCTTTAAAGTGCAGAAATTGGAAATGGGATGAGTGGCTTAGCTTCGTGTTGGTGCATTGATGTATATTCTTGGACCTGTGGATCGAATCCAGAATCACTTCAAATACTTCTTCACTGAGGAGTGGGCATGCAGAGATTACTTGAAAAAAAAATCACGCACATTCTATTACATTTCACTTGGTGTGAATCAATTGCTTTGAAAGGACAAAGTTATTGCGCAGTTATTCTATATCTAGAGGGCAGCATCAATACAGAAGCGGATGCTATCTTTATGAAATTATGAATTTGGATTAGATTTTTAGTGCATTTTTTCTAATGTGACAGGAAAAGGAGTGGATATGATGCAATTGCTCTTGGGTAATTGTGGAGGTGTTTGAACTTTTTAGTAGCATTGTGGTTTACTACCTAATAGTCTATAGTTTTTCCATACTCAGAAGCCACGGCAAGGAAGGTCCTGTTGTTATGATGGTCCAAGTGAATGAAACTAAAATACGGCACGGTAGATGGGTTGGCGGATGACCTTTTTACATTGTCATATTTGAGTTGAAGATATGATTATTTTTTGAACCAATATAACTGGAGTCATTGAGACTAAGAAGTATCGAACTTCCAATTGTAAAACGAAAGATTTGGATGAAGTAGATACTATATTGGGTATTAGAGTTAAAAAAAACATAATAGGGGTTATTCTTTGAGTCAAAGTTAATACCTTGAAAATATGTTAAATAAATTTAAACATCTCGGTTTCAAAGAAATGAGTACTCCATTTGATTCCAGTATTAAATTAAATTAAATTATAATACTAGTAGAGCAATAGCATGACTTGAATATGCCAGTACTATTTGGTCTTTAATATATGCAATGCATTGTACTAGACCTGATATTATTTTTTCTATGTGTAAGTTGAGTAGATATGCTAGTATCCAAATATAGAACATTATAATGCTATTACCAGAATTTTTGGTTATCTTAAGAGAACTAAAAATATAACAAAAAATATGGGATTGTTCTATAATGATTATCCGGTTAGATTACAAATGTGGGTGATAACCATTTCGCTTCCAGATGGATTTTCACATTAGGTGGATGTACTATATCTTGGGCAAGCAAGAAACAAACATGTATAACTCATTCAACGATGGAATATGAATTTATTTCTTTATTAGCAATTGAAAAAGAGGCTGAATAAATTAGAAATTTGTTGTTTGACATCAAATTATGGTCTAGTCCTATGCCTCATACTTTGGAATGAGCTTATAATAGCGCTTCTAATGACAAGTCTAGACATATCAGTTTAAGACATGAGTATGTGAGACAATTGATTCATAATGGTACCATAACAATTATATATGTGAGGTCAAGCAAGAATCTAGCTAATCCCTTTATAAATGCTCCACCAAGAGATATGGTAAAGATAACCTCAAAAAAAAAAAAGGGTTGAAACCCTTTGACTAAAATCACCTATAATGGTAACCTATAATACTACTACTAGTATATTACTAGTTATAAGATTTAATAGATAAGAACAAGTTACTGAAAGTGATTGTTACCGAAAGTGATTGTTTGATACTGACATTAGCCTATATATGAGAAGCTAGTATCGTCTACTACATTTTGTAGTCTGAGTTATATTCTCAATGAAGTATAATACAAATTAGTAATGTGTTTATTAGTAACAAAAACACATAGTAGACATTTCACTTATATGAGCTTTGAAACAATGCCGCTTCTTAAGAATTTAGGGTTACTTTCTACAGAGTTTATGAAACAGAAACAAGCACAAGGCCATAATAGTACTAAGTAAATCATAGAATTTCACATTAAAACAAGATGTTAATATATGTGCAATATATCTGATTCTATTATTAAAGTAGAAAGTTTAAAGCTACAGCTATTTATAACTTTTATAGAATCTTGTGATACTTGAACTAAATAAAAGTTAAACTCGAAAGAGACATTTATGTATGAGGATTAATCTTATGGAAATTTTGGCTGTATATTTTTTACATATTGTTTTTTGAATTTCTTTTTACAAACAAAGTAGGGAATTGTTTTAACCAAAAAAAAAAACAAAGTAGGGAATTGTTGGTAATTTGTTTGTAAACAAACAAAAAGGTGCCTTGTCCCTCTGGACAGTTACTTATAAGTGGTTATCTATTAGCAGTTATTTCATATGGATACCACCTTTGAAACCTTGTTCAAATATATTTTTCGTTATTAATTACTCAACGTTTTTGTTCAATAGGTGAACTTCCATTTTCGTTTCTTTCTAAATATATACGGCCATTGTTTTCTATTGTTTCCCTTTAGGAGTTCCTGGAGAAATACCAAAATTGTTGTATGGTATTCTCGCTTGAAACTTTGTTGTATCTTGGACATTTTTTTGTCAGTAACCATCAGCAACATTTGTGGGGCAAATAATTCCTACGCCTCAAAGTCTGGCTCCATTCTTCTTCCTATTGCTTGATTTTTCTCCAACATTTGTATCACACTGGATTTAATCCTCACAATTTCTTGTGAGACAATTTCTCTATCTCACAAAGGAATTCAAAAAATCCATACCACAAGATTCTCTAACTTAGACACTCTACTCTTGGATGCACTTACGAGAACAACACAGTTGATAGTTGCTCACTTACGAGCAAAATTTCAATTTCTTTTACAGGTTCAAGCGGAGACATATTCTCAACACCGTGCTTTAAAATTCTTATAATTAGAGCTATTATTTTGATTAGGATCTTCAGAACATTTGCCTCAAGGCCACTTTTTAAATGTCCAAATAAGGAAATTTTGTTATTTTAAATACACTGTCTCTCTTGCTACATAAAATCAGTGCATTTGGCAATCGAGACATTTCCTTATTATGTATACTTAATAACTGCTTCGAGAGCATTGGTTAACAAGACTACAAGAAATGGCTGATTAGAGAGAGTAAAATTCTACAAAATAATGGCTAACACGTGCAATCTGTGTCTATCCAAATAAATGATATATAGCAATATAATCCACAACAAAGAGGGCTGTTCATAAAAAATTTGGCTTGTCAAATCCACAATTTGACCGGGCCGATCAAATCTGTCTTTACTTTGCTCTTGAAAATGGTTTAGGCTGCTATCATTATCACACTCCAAGGTTGAGGAGTATGTGAGTTTCTGAGTCTTGCGTGACTGTGATCCAACTTGAAGAACTGCATTCTAGGAAGTGATCCATGATGAGATAAGTACATCACGAGTCTTTAATACGGCACTCACTTGAGTGCCATAACTTTCTTTTTTACCAATTGATTGCAATAACCTTTAAAAAAAACGTTCATTTAAGTGTCATAACTTTGAATTGATTGCTTGAGTGCCGTAACTTTTTAAAAACATTCACCCAGGTGTTAAAAATCTGACGTGGCATGGCACTTGTTTGTGGCACTCAAGTAATCAATTGAAAAGTTATGCAACACTTAAGTGCAGAAAAAAATTATTGCATTCAAGTGAGTGCCATACATAAGTTATGATACTCAAGTGATTGAAAACAAAACAGTTATGACACTCAAATGAGTGTTGTACGAAAGTTATGATACTTGTGAGGTACTTTTCCTTATCCATGATATATACTAGGACAAGTCATCTTATAAAAGTAAAGTGTGAATTTCTCAATATAGTTGTTGAAGTAGTCCACGATTGTAAAAGATAATTACTAAGTTTCTTTTCTTGTCGACAAAACTATTAGTTAACTCTTTGATTGTGGGTTGATTTATGAATTACTCAAAAGAGCCTCTCCCAATCAATATGAGATTCAAGGCGTCGCAAATCTCCCACTCAAATAATCGACGTCCTCATTAGTGTTGAGCCGTATTACCTAGTGATGCTCCCTTTATTTGATGTGCAGTCCGGTCCATCTACCCCTTCTACCATCTTAGAAGTTTGCCCATGGCTACATCTTGTTCGAGCCCTCTCACACAGGCAATCGCTCCCTATCTTGATTGGATCGGATATGGACCTAGTTTATCCACAAACCAAGCTTTTATTAAAGGAGTCTGGCTTTGATACCATTTGTAATAGCAGCTCATTCCACTTGAGCCAACCTCTAAAATATTATTCTAAGTAACTACAAAAGGCAGTGGCCATTTGGAGGTAGATGTTAACTTATGAATCACTAAAGATGACATCTTTCAACAGATATATGGGCTTTTGACTAAATATAAAAAGGAGAGAGATGTCATGAGGACCAAATTGAAGTTATTAGAATGTAAATAATATCGTATGGTCTAAGTGAGCATTACACGATTCAAGTTCATCTAATACAAACTGAACAAGTGTTGGCACAAGTAAACATCAGCTAAGAAGAAAAGTTTCGTTCAAATAGAGGCTTATAAAGGTCCACTTACAGGCCAGGCCTACTGTACTATTTGACCAAGCCTGGCCGGGGAAGGGTTACGATCCGGAAGACAATTTATCTATTTAATAGGACGTTTAGGGGCAAATGTTGGTACTCATTTTTACCACATACTTTTGTAGATAAGGTTGACATTTAATGTTAGTACACCCTTTTGGCCATAAGTATTTCGGGATAGTGCAATTTGGCGAAGCCAACTTTTACTACTTATCTTTGCTAGAGCTATTAATGTTTAGGATTAGCCTGTCCAAAAAGTTTTTTTTTTTGGTAAGGGCCTGTCCAAAAAGTTAATTGCTTCCTCGTCCAATAAAGTTCACGAATTGATAAGAAATAAATGCATGGGCTGAGGACTTAGATTTGCACGTGAAAGCAATGCTAGAAGAAGTTTGAATTCATGTTGGCACATGATTTGTGAATAGAGACTAATGTGACAAGTGGAAGCATGAGTGATTTAGAGAAGCTTGTCATCATCAATCAAGAGAAGTTGTAAAAGAAATGGAGGCAAAAACTTCAATGAAGCAGAGTTAGTCCTTTCAGTGGCTGAAAAGACTACATTGGAATTTCGAGTAAGGGTTTAACACGAAATTGGCAAAATCGAAAAGTTTAGAGCTAAATTGACATATGTACAATAAGTTTATGACTAATTAGGTAATTTTTTCATTCTTAGTTCTTCGCCAAGAAAATACCAAACATGGCTTTCAATTCCATGTAATCTCGATTCCTCGTACTTTACATTTCCTTGTACTTAAGATTCATGTAGATTCATCATTCCATCCAAACTCCATTTGTGTGATTTTTGCTTGATTGAGGATCGGTGAAGAAATCTCTATCACTCTCCAGTCTTCTGAAGTGTTGATTGCCTTAACGCTTATCGATTTTCATTGACAATACTAGAATTTAGTACCTTGCAAAGGGTGTTATAATGTGCTACCCGAATGATTCCTTAGGGGGTTAGTGTTATGACGGACCAATATTAGAGATCGGGCAATCACAACAAGCATCAAGGCGTTAGTGAGGGGCGCTAGCGATTGAAGCTTTGTCCAAGAGCAAAGTCAATAGCCACGGGACAGGAAAGAGGCCTGTCACTCACTCTGGATGATAAATTTTTTAGGTCTCAAATGAATGGTTTCGAAGGGGTATTTATAGTAGGAAACATGAACTGATGCTCCATTTATTTCATGAAAAATAAATAATTTGAAAAATATTTTCCTAAAAATGATCGTTTGTATCACTTAAAATAATTAGCTAATGAAAAATATTTTCATTTTCGATAACAATTTATAAATAAATATTTATGGATGATGAAAATATATTCGTTCATTATAAGCAATATAAATGCTCATTTTTAGGAAAATATTTTTCAAATCATACATTTTCAGTAAAATAAACGGAGCTTGAATATTAATGCAGATTCTCAGTGTGGAGATCGGTGAATGCTAAACCCACAAATGATATTTTGTTGCATGATGTGAGGACATAGGTTAGGAGACATCAAGCTCACTATAAAGTGTTAGCATAAAATTATCCAAAAAACCCTAAACCTATTGCACTTTTATCAATTTAATGCTAAACCTTTCAATGATGCCAATTGGATACTAAACATTTTAAAAATTTGCCAATGTAGTCTATCTGACTAATTTTGGCCTGCACCAGCCATCCTACGTGGCCCGATGGCACAAACATAGACAAATTTTGTTAATTTTAAAATATTCTTTCAAAATTTTAATTATTTTTTATATTTTTAATTTTCATTTCCTTTCTTTTCTTTTCTTTCATTTTTTTTCTCCTTCTTCCTTCGCTAGTCGCCTAGCCTCAACAATGGCTGGCGATCAGCCAGAGACTACAACTGACGAGGGTGTCGCCCTCGTCATTTGGTATAGGTAAGAGGCCAAATGACCATCTCGGCCCTTCCGGTAACCTTGAAATGAGGACTGGAACACAAAACTTTGTGTGCTCGTCATTTGGTATAAGAGGGATCCTCAACAACCGTGGCTGAATCACAATCTGAACTTCATCAGAACTATCTTGAGTTTGAAAGATTGTGGAGGTTAGAATAATGCTCTCTGGAGCCCATTCAAGATTTCTTTATCATCAAGCACGGAGTAAACATTTCATACCCTCGATTGAAATGAGTTCATTACTATCCATGGAAGGATATTCATTAATTTAACAACAATTAATGATAAACACACCAGCTTATCACTATCAAATAAGTAACCCTAACTTGCTGCCATATTAAGGCGTCGAAGAAGGATTCTCCATGACATGTATGGGATGCTTAGGAGATTTAGCCCTGAAGTTTTTCACTAGTGGCTTCATCTTCTCCACTGCCTTTATAATTCCAAGGAACATGAGATCCTTAATCCGCACAACAAACCCGGAAGGATCACAGTTATCTGTAGGATGGGTGCCGAGAACATGAGAGTCAAACTCCCGCATTTGATCAGGACAGTCCGAAGAGCCGGACAAATTGTGACTTGGTAAAATTTAGGTGTCAACAGTGATGTATGACTTGCTGAGTAGGTGATGTGCTTACTCGACATCAAGGCTGATTTAGCAGTAGTGATTGCAGATTGAGGAGATAGAAAATCGAGGTCCCGGGATGTGGGAGTACAGGTGCATGCTGAGTGAATTTAGGAGTGTTACACTTTTTGTTATTAGTTTAGGTAGTCGGAGTGACAAGGTCGTTTGAGAATTTAGATTAGAGAAATTTTGAGGACCAGCTTTATTTAGCGGGAGGAGAATGTGAAGACTCGGATTTTTGGCAACTGATTAACAGGAGGAAAATCATTTACAGTCAAAGAAAACATACACATTTCAAGTTAGGAAAATGAATTTCCTAACCTAAAAAAGGGAAAATAATTTCCAGAAAAATAGTTTCTCAAAAAGTATTTTCTTTTATCATGAAATTTTCTTCGAAACAAAAACACTCTAATACTTATTATTCCAAGTAGTCATGTGCCATTAAACGATTATATTAAATAAAAATTCTTTCTAGGCGACACATTTTCGTCAATTCGTCAATTTTACTAACATTAGTTAATTAGATCTGAATTTCCATTTCTAGCAAAAAAAAAAAAAGAAAATCTGAATTTCCATTTTCCGAATATAAATCACAAAACTCTTCCTTTTCTGGAAAAATGAAAGGAAAAAATAAAAATAAAAAAAATCGTCCTGAGCTAAACCTTCCATCGCCTTATTCATATACTCGCCCGTTTCGTTGCCGAAGCCCGTCGCAGAGACCACGGATTCAGCTGGTGAGGCTCGAGGAGAGAGAGCGAGGATGGAAGAAGAAGAGCACGAGGTGTACGGCGGAGAGATCCCCGTGGAGGGCGAGATGGAGGGCGACCTGGACGCCCACCACGCCGATGTCGACATGCCCACCGCCGACGACGACGCCGTCAAGGTCCCTCCCTCTCCCTCTCTCTCTCTTGACTTTGATCTCGATGCCCCGCATGGTTTTGTGGCCGTGTGTGTTGTTCAATCGTCGAAAGATGCTCTGGGTCATGGATTTTTTCATTTGGGTGTATTTTTTCTTTTCTTTTTTGTGATGGGTGGGATGATGCAGGAGCTGGATGAGATGAAGAAGAGGCTGAAGGAAATGGAAGAGGAGGCTGCTGCCCAACGCGAGATGCAAGCCAAGGTCGAGAAGGAAATGTATTGGAAAGGCAGCTGTGATATGCATTTATTTAGGCCGTTTACTTAGGAAGTTTTGTGTACATATCTTTTATTACTTTTATTGTGTGGTCCTTGTATTTTTAGTAGTTTAGCCTAATTAGGAGTTTGTTTGATAGCTGTATCTTCTTGTATACATGTTACGTTTCTGTGGTAATGAAGAACACAATTCTCATTCCAAAATTCCTCAGTTCTTTTACATGGTATCAGAGCCATGGCTGATGAAAAAAAAGGTGATGAGAGTTCTGGAGTGGACAAGAAAACCTTTAGTCCTTACATACTAAATTCGAATGACAACCCGGGTAACCTGATTACCCAAGTTTAGTTGAAGGGCGAGAATTATGAAGAATGGGTGCAAGCTATGCGGACTGCATTACGAGCCAAGAAGAAATATGGTTTTATTGATGGATCTGTCAAGCAACCAGCAGATGATTCACTGGAACTTGAAGATTGGTGGACGGTTAATTCCATGTTGGTTTCTTGGGTGTTTAATACCATAGAACCGACACTTCGCTCGACTATCTCTCACATGGAGAATGTGAAAGATATGTGGGAGGATATCAACCAGAGATTTTCGATTGGGAATGGTCCACGGATGCAACAACTAAGATTGGATTTGGCCAATTGTAGGTAGAATGGTCAACCCATCGTGTCCTATTTCGGTAAACTCAAAACCTTGTGGGATGAAATAAATAACTATGATCAGATACCGGTGTGTGTTTGTACAGGTTGTAGATGCAATCTTACCATTGTATTGGAAAGAAAGCGTGAGAAGAGAGAGTTCATCAGTTTTTGATGGGCTTAGATGAAGAAGGATATGGAACAGTGCGTGCTAATATTTTGAGCACTGAACCTTTGCCTAATCTGAATCGTGTCTATGCTATGGTTGTTCAGCAAGAGCGAGTGCGAACTATGACACGAACCAAGGATGAAAGAGGCAATCCCATGAGTTTTGCAATCCGGGCAGGTGATCAAAATTCAAGGGGGGATAAAGATAAAATCCCGTTCTGTTCTAATTGCAACCGAGAGGGGCATGATGCTAAAAGTTGTTTCCAGCTAATAGGATATCCAGAATGGTGGGGTAATAGACCACGTGGAACCTCTATCGGACAAGGTAGTGATCAAAAGCGTGGTAATAGAGGTGGACGAAACAAGGGAGGAGGTGCTCGTGCCAACTTCACACAGGCAACTGGAGTTGATGGTGGGCGAGGAGTTGTGACAGATTCAGATCGAAAGGGTCTTAGTGGATTGAATGATGAGCAGTGGGCGACTTTGCTGGGAATGTTAAGTTCTCATCAGAATGGTGCTCATGAGAGGTTGATAGGTAAGCAGAGTATTTTTCCTTGGATTATTGACACAGGAGCTTCCCACCATATGACGGGAACGTTGGCATTTTTTAGAGAATTGCGTGACATTATGCCATGCTCAGTCGAATTACCTGACGGAGAAAAGACCATGGCAGTGAAAGAAGGAACTGTGTTGCTTGGAGGAGACTTGAAATTACGACAAGTTCTTTTTGTGCCCAATTTGAAATGCAATCTGATTTCTGTATCACAACTTCTTAATGATTCAAATTTGGTTATCCAACTCACTAACAAAATATGTGCTATACAGGACCTAAATTCGAGGAACCTAATTGGAGCGGGTGAGCAATGCGAAGGGGCTTTACTTTCTCAAAGGAGTGACTTTGGTACATGCTTGCAAGGTGGATGATATGGAATCCTTTGAGCTTTGGCATAAAAGAATGGGCCATCCTTCTTCTAAGGTGGTGGAGTTAATTCCAGAAGCTGGCAAAATGGTTAGGAAAACCAATAAAACTTGTGAGGTTTGTGTTAGAGCAAAACAAACAAGAGAGATCTTCTTTTCTAGTGACAATAAAGCTAAAGATTGTTTTGAATTGATGCATTGTGATTTGTGGGGACCTTATAGAGTCCCAGCTTCATTTGGAGCAATTTATTTCTTGACAATTGTTGATGATTACTCTCGTGCTGTGTTGATATATTTGCTGAATGGAAAAAATGAAGTGGCTTGTGTTCTTAGGCAATTTATTGTGATGGTTAAATGCTAATTTGAGAAAAATGTGAAAATCGTTAGAAGTGATAACGGAAGTGAATTTTTGTGCTTGAAAGAATATTTTGATGAACATGGGATATTGCATCAAACTTCTTGTGTTGGAACACCTCAACAAAATGGCCGAGTGGAAAGAAAGCATCGCCATATCCTTAATGTTGCAAGAGCTTTGCGTTTCCAAGCAAATTTACCCATAGAATTTTGGGGAGAATGTGTACTCGCAGCTGGGTATTTGATTAACAGGACTCTATCTATATTATTGAATGGTAAAACCCCATATGAGATTATCTTTGGCCAACCTCCTTCTTACAAACATATTCGGATTTTTGGTTGTTTGTGCTATGCGCATAATCAGAATTGGGATAAAGATAAATTTGCTAGTAGAAGTTGTCGGTGTGTTTTTGTTGGTTATCGGTTGGGAAAGAAAGGGTGGAGATTGTATGATTTAGAAGCTGATGAATACTTTGTATCAAGAGATGTAGTGTTTGATGAAACAGAATTTCCATATGCTGATGAGAAAACAGTAAATAATGAACTCATTAAAAATAGAGTTGTGGAGTTGGGTGATGAAGTTGATGATTTAAAAAGTGACTTGAGGGAGGAATTGATCCACACAAATAATGAGGACGTGGAAAGAAGTGAAGTCGTCGCCGAAAGTGTAGATAGAGCAAATGAAGTGAATCATGAAATGGAGGAATTGATCCACACAAACAATGAGGACGTGGAAAGAAGTGAAGTCGTTGAAGAGCAGCTAGGCAGGGGACAAAGGGTCAAGCAACCTTTTGTTCGTTTGAAAGATTATATGACAAACGCCATCAGAATAAGCCCCTCGACATGCTCATCTGCCCGATCTAATTCCTCAGGTATGCCTTATTCTATAGCACATTATGTGAGTTACGAAAAATTTTCTGCGCAACACCGGTGTTTCTTGGCAGCAATTACTGCAGGACATGAACCAAACTCTTATGCGGAAGCGATTAAAGATGAACGGTGGAGAGAGGCCATGAGTAAAGAAATACAGGCTTTAGAAGATAATGGCACATGGACAGTCGAAAATTTACCACCTGGGAAGAAAGCAATTGGGAGCAAGTGGGTGTATAAAATTAAGTACAATTCTGATGGAAGTGTTGAACGATACAAGGCGCGGTTGGTGATACTGGGAAATAATCAAGTTGAAGGTATAGATTATCAGGAGACTTTTGCTCCTACAGCAAAAATGTGCACTGTATGCACCTTTCTTGCCGTTGCGGCTGCAACGAATTGGGAACTTCATCATATGGACGTTCAAAATGCTTTCTTACATGGCGATTTAGAGGAAGAGGTTTACATGAAGATGCCACTTGGATTTGCCTCTCAATCATCAGGAAAGGTATGCAGACTCCGGAAATCTCTATATGGTTTGCGACAAGCACCTAGATGTTGGTTTGTGAAATTGGCTGCATCATTGAAAGCTTATGGATTTCAGCAATCATATTCAGATTACTCCTTGTTCACTTTTCGAGTTGGGACTGTTCAATTGAATGTGCCTATTTATGTTGATGATCTCATTATCTCCTGTAATGATATTTCCGCTATGCAAAAGTTCAAGAACTATATGAGTCATTGTTTTCATATGAAAGACTTGGGGAAGCTGAAATTTTTCTTGGGGATTGAAGTGGCAAGAAACTCGGATGGTCTTTTCTTGTGTCAACGTAAGTATGCGTTGGATGTGATTTCTGAGGTCGGATTACTGGGTTCCAAGCCGGCTAAAACTCCTCTTGAACAAAATCACAAGCTAGCCCTTACTGAGAGCGATGATATAGACAACCCTCCTCAGTATAGGTGCCTAGTGGGTCGGCTTATTTATTTAACAATAACTCGACCTGAATTATCTTACTGTGTGCATATTCTTGCACAGTTCATGCAGAGGCCAAAGAAAGCTCATTGGGAGGCAGCTGTGAGAGTTCTGCGTTATCTGAAAGGAAATCCAGGTCAGGGTATTATGTTGCATGCCAATTGTGACCTCAAATTGTCTGCTTACTGCGATTCTGACTGGGCTAGTTGTCCTTTGACGAGACGATCTTTGACTAGTTACTTTGTTCTTTTGGGAGAATCTCCTATCTCGTGGAAGACTAAGAAGCAACAAACAGTGTCTCGCTCATCTGCTGAAGCTGAATATAGGTCTATGACTACTACAATTTGTGAACTTAAGTGGTTGAAAGGATTATTGGATTCTCTTGGTGTGGCACATTCTCAACCTATGCACTTGTATTGCGACAGTCAAGCAGCTTTACATATAGCCGCCAATCCTGTCTATCATGAGTGTACCAAGCATATTGAAGTGGACTGTCATTTTATTCGTAATGAGATACTTAATGGTAACATTCAAACAGATTATGTATGTAGTTCAATGCAGGCAGCTGATATCTTCACGAAGGCGTTGGGAAAGGATCAATTTAACTTTATTCTTCGCAAGTTGGGCATTCGATATCCCCATGCTCCAACTTGAGGGGGGTATTGGAAAGGCAATTGTGATGTGCATTTATTTAGGCCGTTTACTTAGGAAGTTTTATGTACATATCTTTTATTGCTTTTATTGTGTGGTCCTTCTATTTTTAGTAGTTTAGCCTAATTAGGAGTTTGTTTGATTGCTGTATCTTCTTGTATATATGTTACGTTTCTGTGGTAATGAAGAACACAATTCTCATTCCAAAATTCCTTAGTTCTTTTACAAAATGGGTGCTGTCCAAGGTCTCCTTTTGTTGTATTTTTCGGGCTCTTTTGTTTAGGGTTATTTGATTGGTATCTGGGTTTTCTGGGATCTCCTACCTAACCCTTGATTTGTGGATGCTGAAGTCTGATAGAAGAACAGGCTCTTGCTGTTTCGGTTGTTCTTTCTCTTGTTGTGTTGTGATTCTGTTGGTTACTTGCAGTAGTTAATTCTTTACTGGAATTTGTTGTCTTTTGTCCGCTTGACGCATTATTTCATCGATTTGGTTGGTCGGGAAAGATAGATTTGGCATAAGGATGGAACATGTTTCGCGTTTTGGAATATGGGTTTCGTAGATAACAGACTTGTCTTTTGATGTACCATTGGCTTAATAGTTGTGATTTGCTCCTATACTATATTCAGGGAATTTTCTGGATTGAGAGAAAATGAACCATCCCTTTTAGAACCTTACCCAAAAAAAAAAGACCATTCCTTTTAGAAGACTTACTGGTTCCACCGGCATGCTTTTCGATGAATACTTGCTTTTTCTTTCTCTGGATGATCGATAGTTTGTTCCAAGTCATTGTGCGTATGCTTGCCTGCATTTATCACTTTGGGCATATTATGCTCAGATTAATCATTTGTGTTAGAAATTGTTTGACTGTTTATTTGTTTGTGTTTTCCAGACAATCGGATTTATATTCTAAGATTCATTTTTGGAACTCCGTCTGAACCAAGTGAACAAAACTGTTTTCTTTATATTTCTGTGTTGACGCTACTGGTGATTGTCCAATTTCACAGATCCTGCTAGTGCAGCTGCTTCTCAGGCAAGCAAGGAGGAAGTCGATTTCAGATATGTGTTTGTTGGAAATGTGAGTTTGACTGTTATTTCTTGGCAGTTTGTTGGCTATCTTGATTACACTTTTCTTGATAAAGGATATGAGCTCGCGTTAGCTATTAGAGTCTGCTTTTGTTCTTTGAAATGTTTGAGGGTTAGCTATGCGAGTTTGAGTTTTTCTCATTAAATGTTCCAGTTATTTTTACCATTCAGACAGTTATTTTCTGGTGATGATGATGATTCTGACAGTTCTCTGATGTTATCTCATCATGATTTTTCCTTCAATGCATTTTGCACTTTATCCAATCTTTCTGTTAATGGGATGAAGTTCTTATATTTTATTGCATATACTTCTACGTGATAGTTTCCTCAGTTCATGCTTGTCTGTGCTGACACGTTTTCTTGAAACGTGAGCAGGATATTTCACCTATTACAGTTACTGTGTTTTTAGAAAAATAAGGATTTTATTGATATAGAACTTAATAATGAAGGTGTTTATTTTCCTGGAGGTTCTCTCTTTCCGTTCCAAGAAAAACATTTCTGGGTATGGAGGTTATTCACTATTGCAATCCCACGTTGCATTTAAAATGATGTACATCTGTGCTTGGCAAAGTATACCCAGGGGTTGTGATGACAAAAGAAATTTAGAACGATAAATCTCAGATCTAAGAGGAGCAAAGTAATCTTAACCACGCACTTTGTGATGATCATTTTTGGTTTGCTTGTGAATGGGTTGCCAATGGTGGAAGATGGTTATATTCTTATTGCAGTTGAATAAATTATGTTTGCTATGGTTGTTAGTGTTGGCGTAGTATTTAATTCTAGTTTTTTGTTTTGTTATGTTTTTTCGTTTTTTGCTAATGATGTTTAGTTCTGGTTGCCAGACTTCCTTTAGTAATATTTTGGCGTAGACACGGAACGAGTGTTGGTTAGGATGAGACTGGCTCGCTGGATATGCAGATTCTCAAAAAGGGAGAGTAGGGAATTATCTTTTCTAGAAAAAGAAAAATACAGAGCATTAGTTCAATCTACATCGAAGAGACTATATTAGGTAAGAAAAACTCCTTTATGGTTTGAAATTTTGAAAGAGGACCTTTAGCTACTTGAGTGGGAAGCTGTTATTCTTGCACAAGGCAAAATGATTTGGGTAGAAAATTTCTTTGAATGGTGCACACTAACATTCTAGGACCTATAAACCAGACTCTACTTTTTGAAGAAACGTTCTATGCCAGTGGTGGTAGTCTTGGCAAAAACTAGATTTTGTTATCTAACTTTTTACTTAATTCTTTCCTGGGTATCAAACTGTATTTACTCAATTGGATCATATGATTCTACAAATCGTATTATTTAGTGCAACCTTTAACTTTTGTTAGCAAGGTACATTGGCCCAACAAGCGGCAACGCAGCTTTTACTGCCAGCTCGAGTCTTCAGGAAGGAACCGAGATTGCCTAGTTCATAAGCTTTGTTCTCCTATGACTGATGATTTCTTCAATACAAGAAAACCAACAAGAAATCAAATATTAGTTCGACTGACACCTAGATATACTGATAGTGATAATTTTTAATAAAATTACTAGATTCGACTTAAACAGTATAATAGATAAAGCCGAAAGTATCCAATATTGTGAACACAGAAAGAAATATATAGAGAAATATAAACCCTGCTGTATCCACCTTTAAGACTTCTCAGCTGAAAAAGCATTAAGAGGAACCCAGGAGACCTTCCGTCCTCTCAAAAGATAAATGACTGAAAAACTTTAACTAACTTCGCGCTTTTAAGACATGAAGGGAAGTACCTGCAAAGAATCACTCTTAAAGGGGTGTTTGATATGAGTTCTGCTTTGTACTTTTTTGCTTTGTTAAAAATTTTCTTGCTGCTTCCGAAATTCAAACATCATTCAATTTTTCAAGACATACATGTAGAGTCTTTTTAAATCTTGTGGTAATATTTTAGTTTTTTTTATTGTAAAATTCTGAAGGGAAAGCAGTAAATCCTTTTTTGTTCTAAGCCCTAACAAGTGAAATGCAAAGTAGAATTGTTGTCTTCAATTCTAGGTTTCCTAGGATCTTTCTCTTTCGAAGTATTCTAATCCTGAGCTCGGATGCGGAAGTTGTAGATGGGATCTCTTTCTCAAAGTCTTGAGATAAGAGATAGCTTGCTTACTACCAGTGAGGATAGAGCAGAGCCAGCTTTCTAGCAGAAAATCAGGTGTGCATATTCGAGTTAAAAAATCTATGCTTATCTGTTGGGTTTTTGTAGTTTTATCTGTTTCATGACTTAGATGAGTTTTCCCTGTGATTTTATGGTTCTACCGTTGTCTGGTCTATTGCCTTCTGTGCGATCTTCCCAATTTTTTTCTTTTTCATAGGCCTGTCAAACTAGATCTTAATTTGCAGTTCTCTTACGTTTGCTCATGCATAATGGATAGTTGCCTGCATTTCATTTTGACTTGACCGCTACGCTATGTTAGTCAACCTTAGTGTTATGGTTGAGTTCGTGTTTCACTGTGGTTGCAGGTTTCTCATTCTTCAAGTTGTCTATATAGATTGAGCAGGAATCTTTACACTGTTTTTTGAGCCAGAGTTAATTTTGCATTAGATTCGGTTGAATAGATGTGGGGAAAAAATAATTGAAGTTGCAAAATCATGTGACAGAAAAAAGAACAAAAAATTTGACGAAAAACAGTGCAGAGTTTCTGTTGTGTGGGTGAAAAAATGTGTGCTGTGGAGGAAAAAGAACCAAAAGAGAAAAAAAGAAACAGAAAGATGGAAAAAAAAATGAGAATGAATGAAAGAAAAATGCAAAACAAGTGGCGCATGGAGAAAGAGTAGAATATTGAAAGTCGAGGATTGGAATATTTGAAAAGAATGTTCTGCATTGGTGAGAGAGATGTTGGATGGCTCAAAAGTAATTGATGATTTATTAGGCCTTGCATAGAATCTATGGGCTCTCATACCCTTGCTACTGTTCGTGGTGGTGGTGGTGTGTTGGTACTGGTGCCAGTGATTTGGCCTGAGGACTTCTCGTGATATAGCAGACCTGGTGAGGGGCGTTCGGTTGTGTCTTCCTCGTGTCCTTAATCTATTGTTTATATTTATCGACAGTTATCCTCTAAATTATCGATAAGATTTGCTCCTCAATAGACCCCTATATGTTATTCCACTGTATGGTAGTTGATCATCTAATGCCAGTGGACCATACTTAGTGGATTAGTTGTTCTGGTTTATCCTTTTTCTTAGATAAAGACAGCTATTATTTGGAGCTTTTTTGATTTTTCATTTTGCTAACTAAAAATTTTTGGAGTTTCAGCAGAATTTTATTAAGTTTGGCTACTTGTTATTATTGAGTTTCTATCTTCATCTTCATTTGTGCAGTTTGGGAGGTATAATCTTTTGTTTAAATACCAAAAGCAAACCTTACCTTCTCTCAATGACCACTTACATACTTTTACTTTTGAAAATACCAAATACATACTGAGTTTACCTTTGGAGACCACTTTTGCACCTTCAAATAAATTATCCTTGTGTCTGTATTTATGAAAATGTCCTTTTTTTTTTCGAAAATGCCCATCTGCAAATCTTAAATTCTGACAGCCACCCAAAACACTCAAAACCAACTAACCCTAAGCAAGATGCTAAAGTGAGTTTGCAAGGAGGGGCAATTTGGTCTTTCCAATGTGAGGTTTTGAAAATATTATGCTGATCGACTGTTTCTGTTTCGGAGTAGAATCTATCTTTGGTATTTGTCTCTGTTTCTAGGTTTATGCAGGTGCCTTAGCCTTTTGTTCCTTGGTTTAAGTTATTATGGTGTTGAGACCTGCTACACAGAGCAAGAAATACACATGTCATGGAGTCGTGTCCCCGTGATGATGATTCTTTGACCTCTAGAACCTGTTAGTCTGTTCTGCTTCTTCAGAACACATTGTTTAAGCCCTATCACCTGCCTGCAAGTCGAGACTGACAGCCTCATTTAAGATGCTTAATTTTGGCTACAGACTGTTCACTCAACTTGAGAGAGTGTTCTTTAATCTGAATTAATTGATTGGGGTTGCTGAGTTATTTGATTTGGAGGACGTGCATAGATGAATTTGAAGTTTGCTGGATATATAGAAACAAGCTACGCAAGTTGTGTACACGTTATGGGGGCTGTGTTTGAAGTTCCATGTTGCTCAGTTGGAGTTGACATAAGATGATTGTCTGCGAATGGTGGTTGGAGCAGCAAAAAGGGAAAATTAAGATATAGTATACTTTTTCCCACTTAGTAGGTACTAAAAAGTTAGGCTGGGTTGATGCCTTAAATTCTCTTTCATGATGAGCTAGACTTCAAATATTTATCAATTCCATTCTTAAGGAGCATTAATAGAACTTGCTAAATTTGTTCAATGTGGTTTACGATTGACTGAAGAGATATTTTGTGGAACCCCGCTGATGATTAACCAGAAAGAGAGATCTCAGAATTAGTCACGAAACTATTGTTGTTAAAAGCATGTAATTTCTGTCAATCTTTTGTCATAGATGAGGATATGGCTTCATGTATATGTGCATTTATGACAAAGGGGCTGTCATGAAATACTTTTTATTTTGCCTAATAAGAGACAATGGCTGATGTGAACCATGTACTTTAATATGCATGTTGGCATATGCTCATTCAAAAAGCATGTTAAGTCAGATTTTTCATTTTGTTGGCTGGATGCATTGTGCCAGTGAAGGCCTGTGACTTAAAGTGGTGCTTGCAGGTTGATTATGCTTGTACCCCTGAAGAAGTGCAGCAACATTTTCAATAACGTGGTACAGTCAACCGAGTGACAATTCTTACTGATAAATTCGGCCATCCAAAGGGCTTTGCTTATGTCGAGTTCCTTGAAGTTGCAGCTGTTCAGGAGGCTTTCGTTCTGAACGAATCTGAATTGCATGGACGTCAGCTGAAGGTAAACTCTTCTTATTTATAATTTGTGACGTTAACGTTAGCAACATTCAAGATATTCCAGTGGCATGCCATTATTTTACAGCTATTCTACTGAATATGCAATACTTGACGTCCAACGTACCATAGAAGTTTGATATCTTTTTTTTTTTGTGTAAAATGTCAGTATTACAGAGTGAATGTCACATCCCATACCCCACGAAGCGCAAACATCCCTCTCTGATCGATTATGGTGCAACGCTCCCAGGATGCGTCGCCGACCCAACAATCACAGAGAACAATACACATGCGGAAGCAACGTATATATATATATATATATATATATATATATATATATATACACACACACACCCTGATAATAAAATACATAAGGCCAAGGTAGCACAACCAGCAAACAACACCTCTGAAAGTATGTATACTAGTATTACCAAAGAAAACTTTTTACACAATTCATTTATACAACAGCAGAGAAAATACACAGTCAGCAGCCACTCAGTCAAAAGGGGTCAGCGTATAGCACTTCGGCTCCTCAGCTTCCACGACCATGGCTGCAAGTCCGTCCCCACAAGGGTGCACACTAGAGGACCGCTGGATGAACTGCGGTATACCAAAAAGAGGCGCTCTCCTCGGCATCCTACGGCTGGGGGTCTGAAATATTTTGGTTTACATAACCATGAGACGAATCTCAATGAGTTCAACCCCTAAACCTAGGCTAGGCTAGCATGCAATCTCCTGACTGGAAACAAGTAATTAAATCACAATACACAATAATTAAACCATTCTCTGACCCTGCAGGTTAAACAAATCAACATATAATACTCACGGCGCATACGTGGCACATATTATCACACGTACACCAATCACATGCTCACGTACCGAGTCTCACATGCTCACGTACCGAGTCTCGCATGCCAGTCGATGATGTTCATGCATGCAGATGTCGTGAACATGTCATGTATATTTCCCGGCCCACTGGCCCACACTGGCACACTGGCAATTGCCCAATTTATTATTAATTACAACTCGAGTCCACAATAATCACGGCCCGGTGCGTCTAGCCTGCTCCAAAGTGCATGAGGCGTAACAACTGATCTGGCCCAGTGTCTCTAGCCTTCATCAAAGTGCATGAGGCGCAACACTGTTCTCCTTGCGAACCAGAGCCTGCTTCAAAGTGCATGAGGATGGTCGCCTTCCGGACGTACCAGGCATCGTTCTGCTTCAAAGTGCATAAGGATGGTATCGACCCGAAGGTCCTTAGGTGATCACGTAACTCATTATTATCTGAACCCAGCGTATGACGCTTCGGGGTATTTTAGGTGATCACACCACTCATGGTAGACACGCATTCTCGCACAAGTTCATCACATGCCCCACTTTCGGCATACACAATGCGTGTCCATGTTATGCAATGCAATGCACCATGAGCGCCAATTAAATTCAAACACTCCATATCACAACACTTGCTCAATTGGCCCAATTAATACCGTGTGGCTCAACATGCGATTCACAATTCCATAATTAATTTCAAACCAACAGTGTCTAATCGCACTCCACAAAAATTAGCCACACAACATGCGACATGGTAGCACGCAATCAATCACAATCAAGCACGAATTACATACAATCAGTCGACCTGGACACACCCGATAATTTCCAATGGGCCCCTAAAATTGGTCGTTTAATCCAATTAACCTCCCCAAATAATTCTCATTAATCCACTAAATTTTCCCGATAATAATTTCTACTAATCAGTCATCCACCCAGTCTGAAACATGCACCGATAATATCTAAATTAGTCCGGAAAAATACACTATCAGTCCTAATCCGAGTTTAGGAATTTTACTCACCTAATCCAAGGTCACGACGACGGGGAACGACGGCCGATCATTGGTGAACAGTGAAACCGATGGTGGAATTCCGGGCGACCGATGGTGTACGGACGGGGGTGAATAGTGATCCGTACGGACACTGTGAACAGTGATTTCGTACAGGACACTGTACGAACAAGCTGGGGGACGGTGGCCGGCGAGGTGCCGGTGACGGCTGCAACGGCCGTACGGGACGGCGGCGAACAGTGTCCGTATGGACAGTGAACAGTACCCATACGGACACTGTACAGCCAGGGTTGGACGGAGACGTATGGACGAGCTGAACGCCTGGGTGTCGACGGAACGACGATCGGAGCTCCGGCGAGGCTTCGACGCGACGGCGGTGAGGAAACGGGAGAGAAAAAGAGGAAAAAGGGAAAGAGAAACGGGTCGGACAGGTGCTAGGCTGCGACTAGGGGCTGTGGTGGTCGATGCGGAGGCACGGTGGCCGGCGGCGGCGCTCCGGTGGCCGGGGAGGAGCTCCGGCAAGACAAATCGAGAGAGAGAAAAGAGAGGAAAAGGAGGAGGAGGGGGATGCTGTGGCTGATCTGCCGAGAAAAATGAGGGAGGAGAGAGAAAACATGCCTAGTCTGGTCAAATATAGGGGCTAGGGGCCGCCACGTGTCGCCGATCCAACGGTTCGGACCAAAATACCCCTAATCCGACGGTTTAAATTCATTCTTATCCAAAAATTGAGGGCAAAAAGGTCAAAAGAGCTAATAATTGAGCTGATAATTATCCATAATTATCCCAAATAATTCTCCAAAAATTCGGACCCGAAAATAGCCCACGGGCAAAACCGTCCTTTTTTCGGTCTTGGGGCAAAATTCCAATTTTCGCACATACGTGTTCCATATGTGCGTGGCCAACATAATATGGCGTCAGAATCGCGAAATTCACTTTTTAAGCCCCCAAAAATCCACTGCAAAGTTTCGGGAATAAAATAATATTATTTTTCAATTTTTGTCGAAATTCTAGTTTTTGTCCAAAACCACTCCTGGTATGCGTGGCCATCCAAAAATGGCGTCTGCCTAGAGAAATAATCTCAAACGGCCTCCAAATCGAAGTCGGGGTCCCGAGGGACAAAATCGTAATTTTTCACCCTCGGACCGAAATTCCAATTTTTGATCGTACTTATTCAAAATGTGCGTGGCCAGCGTAATATGACGTCAAATTCCCAAAAATAATCTCTTAAGAGTTCAAAAATCGATATCGAAATCCGGGCTCAATTATGTGAACAAAACTCGCTGAACTTTCAATTTCAGGGTCTCTCACTAACGGGTGGCTGTTTAGAGGTAACGCGTATTGACCTAGAGTTATCCATATCGTAATGGTCTCGATCATTGAGAGAATGAAAAATTATCACTAGTCCCAAAAGTCACGATCGTTCAGTTCAAGTTTAGGACTGGTTGGCCACGTGCACTTTTGGTCTTGCAGAATCACCTGCGATCCAATTGTACATCGTTGGCCTTGGCCAAACCTAATCCATCACTTTTCTTAAGATCGATTCACCCCGATTCAAAACATTTTTTCATCATTTCTCGTGATCGATATCCAAATCAATGATCGGATCTCTGGTCCACGTACCATTTTCTAGTTATCCATACCCTATTGGTTAGTATCCCGAGAGTGATCAGCTCTAGACGAGACTTACTAAAATAAAATGCAGAATAATGTCAATTTTATTAATTCCGGAATTACATCGAAATTCGGGCTATTACAGTCCTTCCCCCTTGTAAAAATTTCATTCTCGAAATTTACAATCTACACTTATTCTTCAAACAGGTGGGGATGTTGACGTCGCATGGCCTCTTCACTTTCCTAAGTGGCGCCTTCCATTCCATGGTGTTTCCAGACAACTTTGACCATTGGGATCGTCCTGTTTCTCAACACTTGATCCTTCCGGTCTTCGATCCTAACTAGTCTTTCCACGTACGACACTTTGTCGTCCACGTCTATCTCCTCGTACCTTAGAACGTGAGTCGGATCTGGTTCATACTTTCTTAACATCGACACGTGGAAAACATTATGCACTTGGGATAGATTTGGCGGCAAGGCAAGTCGATAAGCCATATCGCCAATCTTTTCCAATATTTCAAATGGTCCAACGTACCTTGGGCTAAGTTTTCCTTTCTTCCCAAATCGAGACATTCCTTTCATAGGTGATACTTTCAGAAACACATGGTCCCTGATTTGGAATTCCAAAGGTCGTCGTCTCCGATCGGCGTAACTCTTCTGACGACTTTGTGCTGTCTTCAGTCTATCCCGAATAATTCCAATGGCTTCGACCGTCTACTGAACTAACTCTGGGCCTGTGATACTATGCTCACCAACTTCGTCCCAGCATAATGGCGTTCTACAAGCTCGGCCATATAAGGCTTCAAATTGTGCCATTTGATTACTCTATTGGTAGCTGTTATTATAGGCAAATTCCACTAAATGCAATTGCTCTTCCCATTTGCCTTGGAAGTCCACTACACAGGCTCTCAGCATTTCTTCCAGAATTTGAATCATTCTTTCTGATTGGCCATCCATCTGCGGATGATAGGCCGTACTAAATTATAATTTGGTTCCCATGGCCTCTTGCAGACTTTTCCAGAAATTGGCCGTGAACCTTGGATCGCGATCTGATGTGATCGTCACTGGCACTCCGTAAAGGCGTACTATTTGTCGCACATACAATTCTGCGTACTTTTCTAACTCAAAGTCCTTTCGCACAGCCAAGAAGTGCGCTGACTTCGTTAAGCGATCCACTATGACACATATCGAGTCATGTCCTCTCTGACTTCGCAGCAACCCTGTCACGAAATCCATGGTGATGTGCTCCCATTTCCACTCAGGGATCTCCAACGGTCTCAATAAACCACCGGGTTTACAGTGTTGTGCCTTCACTTGTTGGCATGTCAAACACTTGGCCACATGTTTGGCCACATCCGCCTTCATTCCGTTCCACTAATAATATTGTCGTAGATTCTGGTACATCTTCGTACTCTCCGGGTGGATACTGTAATTGCTTCTATGAGCTTCCGATAATATTTCTTCCTTAAGCTCTACATCATCCGGCACGCACATCCTTCCCCGGAATTTCAAAATTCCATTCTCGCTCACTTGGAAGTCTGACTTTCTCTTAGCAACATCCAACCCAACAATCTTTTGGATCTCTTAGTCCGTAGACTGCAGTTCCTTAATTCTAACTTGAATCTCCGGTTCAATTCTTAATGCAGCTAGCAAGTTGGACACTTGGCTTACTTCAAATTTGAACTCTGAATCTCTTAGCCTTTCCAATAACGTCTACTCCTTGACCATCAGATGCGCCATACTAGATTTGCGACTTAAGGCATTAGTAACTCGATTCGCCTTACCAGGATGATACAATATGTCGCAATCATAGTTCTTGAGAAGTTCCATCCATCGGCGCTGTCTCATATTTAACTCTTTCTGTGAAAACAGGTACTTGAGGCTTTGATGATAAGTATAAATCTGGAACTTTTCTCCACACAAATAATGTCTTCAAATAATGTCTCCAGATTTTGAGAGCAAACACGATAGCAGTCAATTCCAAATCATGCGTCGGATAATTCATCTCATGGGGCCTCAATTGGCGCGACGCATATGCTACCACTTTTCCATACTGCATTAAAACACATCCGAGTCCTCTCAAAGATGCATCACTGTAAATCTCGAATCCTCCAGGTCCAGACGGAATGCTCAACACTGGAGCAGTTGTCAACCTATGTTTCAACTCTTGGAAGCTTCTTTCACACTTTTCATCCCACTCAAACTTAATCTCCTTTTTAAGCAGTCTTGTCAAAGGCATAGTTATTGATGAAAATCTTTCCACAAATCGTCTGTAATAGCCAGCCAAAACTAAGAAGCTCCTGATCTCAGTTACTAAAGTCGGTCTAGGCCACTTCGTCACTGCCTCGATCTTTGTTGGATCTACAGAGATTTCATCTCCTGAAATGATATGTCCAAGAAATCCTACTCGGCTGAGCCAAAACTCACACTTGCTCAACTTGGCATATAACGCATGTTCTCTTAAGGTCCGTAACACTTCAACCAAGTGTACCTCGTGTTCTTCGAGGCTTTTAGAGTACACCAGTATATCATCAATGAACACTATAACGAATTGATTCAGGAATTCTTTGAACACCCGATTCATCATATCCATAAAAGCAGCTGAGGCATTCGTTAATCCAAAGGGCATAACCGTAAATTCATAATGCCCATATCTAGTCCTAAAAGCAGTCTTGGGAATGTCCTCACTTCGAATCCTTAGCTGATGGTATCCAGTCCTCAAGTCTATTTTGGAAAATACTGAGGCTCCTTGTAACTGGTCGAATAAATCATCAATCCTTGGCAGCGGATACTTATTCTTCACTGTCACTTGATTCAACTGCCGGTAATCTATACACAACCTCAAGGTTCCATCCTTCTTCTTAACAAACAGGACTGGCGCTCCCTATGGGGATGCACTAGGGCAAATGAAACATTTATCCAGCAATTCCTGAATTTGCACTTTCAGCTCTTTCAATTCCGATAGGGGCATCCGATATGGTGCCTTCGAAATCGGTTCCATCCCAGGGGCTAATTCAATTACAAATTCCACCTCTCGCTCAGGCGGTAAACCCGGCAACTCCTGAGGAAACACCTCGGAGAAATTGCATACTGCGGGTATATCCTCTAACTTAGGTTCCGCCACTATAGGATCCACAACATTTACCAGATATCCTTCACATTCATCATCTAGCAACTTAGTCGCCTCAAGCGAGGAAATCCAAGGGATTGAGGTTCCTCCTCGGTTTCCCTGGAATACAAAACTAGGACGTCCATCAGGACTAAATTGGATCGTCCTATTGCTGCAATCCACTACAGCCTTCTGCTGGACTAGCCAGTCCATACCAATGATCACATCAAAGTCGAACATGGCCAGTACTGCCAAGTCGATACTCTCTTCCTTACCCCCAATGATTATCTTACACTTGGGGCATCCAAAAGAAACTAGCACCCTATCATTCATGGGTGTCGACACACATAGCACAGTCTCAAGCAACACTAGTTTAATACCAACCAACTTAACAAACTGCTCAGAAATGAAAGAATGGGTCGCCCCCGGATCAAACAATGCATAAGCGGCATGATCACATAAGGAAATCGTACCTGTAACTACGCCCGGCGCATTCTCAGCTTCCTTGCGCACCATGGCATAGACCCTTCCTTGAGCTGGTGGTCTTCCCTGATTGGCCGGTGGGGGATTCCCGGCTTGATTTCCAGTTCGCATTGGCAGCAATCTGGGTGGTCCTGAGGGCTGCATTTGCGGGCAACTGCGAATCTGGTGTTCCATACTCCCGCACTTAAAACATGCCCCATATCTATCCATCTGGGGACTCGGTTTCCTAATGTTCCGCTTGGCCGGTGGGAAAAATCATCTATTTCCAGTCATAGGTCTCTTCCCCAAACGGCGATTGTCTCTATTCGGAACGAACCGTGATCCCGAAGCGGCTGCTCTTTCCTGTTGATCCCGCTCCATAATATGAGCCCGTCTAAATATTTCCCCGTAATCCTTAATATCATGCAACAAAATCAGACTTTGAAGATCCGGCTTCAATCCATCCCGGAATCTTCGAGCTCTATCTCGTGGATTCTCTACCATTGTTGGTGCGAACTTCGCCAGTCTTGCAAATTCCGCTTCATATTGGTCAACAGTCATCTGACCCTGACGTAATCGCATGAACTCCATCAATTTCTTTTCCTGAGCATTCTCAGAGAAATACTTCTCATAGAAATTCTCAACAAACACCGTCCAAGTCGGAGATGTTCCTTCAGGAAATACGCTCCTTTCTGTAGCATTCCACCAATCGTTTGCAGAGTCCTGAAGCTGATAAGCTGCTAGCATCACTTTTTCTTCGTCGGTGCACCCCAAAACTTTAAAAGTTTTCTCCAATGATTCTACCCATCTCGGTGCTATCTCAGGGTCATCGCGACCGTGGAATTGAGGCGGCTTCAACTTTATAAATTGTTCCACTAATTAGGGCATCTGTCTAACCCCTGCTAGTTGAACCTGCCCCTGCGGGGCTTGATTCCCTCCATCACCTGATATCGGTGCGGCCTCAGCAGCCTAGGTGGTCGCATTATCTTGCCTCTCCAATATATTCCCAATCCTCTCTAATACTCTGAGGACTCCTTCCATCCGCGGGTCTTCCGCAGGTCTAACATTAGCTCTGGGATCTACAGCAGCTCTAATCCCCACTCCAGGGTTTTCTTCCACTCTAACACCCCTACCGATATCTTCTACAGCTCTAGCCCGGGCACGACCTCTACCTCTTAATCCTCTTCCAACGCCCCTTCTTGGGACTCTTCCTATACCTCTTCCTTCGCTGCTCATGATTTCAACTTCCTACCACTCTCCTACCTGCTATAATTCCGCTAAGGAATTAATGACTTAAATCAATCTAATCCAGTCTAAGTCCTAGGCAGGTATCAACAACAATCAAACAATCAGCATGCGGCTTAATGAAGACTAGCCAACTCATCACCCAAGGGATTCATATACTTACCTCAGGTCCTGCTGCACCTGCACTTACGGGTCGTACAATCACAATTCAACACAATTACAAACTGTCAGGAGATGCATGTAGCACACGCGGTCACCCTATTGGCTACCCAAGGTCTCATCGCTCCTTATCACTCCAGGCTTCGACCTAATTGGACCGAGTTGACCTTGCTCTGATACCAATTCAACAAGGGGAATGTCACGCCCCGTACCCCACGAAGCGCAAACATCCATCTCTGGTCGATTATGGTGCAACGCTCCCAGGATGCGTCGCTGACCTAACAATCATAGAGAACAATACATATGCAGAAGCAACGTATATATATATACACCCTGATAATAAAATACATAAGGCCAAGGAAGCACAACCAGTAAACAACACCTCTGAAAGTATGTATACTAGTATTACCAAAGAAAACTTTTTACACAATTCATTTATACAACAGCAGAGAAAACACACAGTCAGCAGCCACTCAGTCAAAAGGGGTTAGCGTATAACACTTCGGCTCCTCAGCTTCCACGACCATGGCTGTAGGTCCGTCCCCACAAGGGTGCACACTAGAGGACCGTTAGATGAACTGCGGTATACCAAAAAGAGGCGCTCTCCTCGGCATCCTACAGCTGGGGGTCTGAAATGTTTCGGTTTACACAACCGTGAGACGAATCTCAATGAGTTCAACCCCTAAACCTAGGCTAGGCTAGCATGCAATCTCCTGACCGGAAACAAGTAATTAAATCACAATACACAATAATTAAACCATTCTATGACCCTACAGGTTAAACAAATCAACATATAATACTCACAGCGCATACGTGGCACATATTATCACATGTACGCCAATCACATGCTTACGTACCGAGTCTCACATACTCGCATGCCAGTCGATGGATGTTCATGCATGCAGATGTCGTGAACATGTCATGTATATTTTCTGGCCCACTGGCCCACACTGGCACACTGGCAATTGCCCAATTTATTATTAATTACGACTCGAGTCCACAATAATCACGGCCCGGTGCGTCTAGCCTACTCCAAAGTGCATGAGGCGTAACAACCGATATGGCCCAGTGTCTCTAGCCTGCTTCAAAGTGCATGAGGCGCAACACTATTCTCCTTGCGAACCAGAGCCTGCTTCAAAGTGCATGAGGATGGTCGCCTTCCGAACGTACCGGGCATCGTCTTGCTTCAAAGTGCATGAGGACGGTATCGACCCGAAGGTCATGACCCGAAGGTCCTTAGGTGATCACGCAACTCATTATTATCTGAACCCAACATATGACGCTTCGGGGTATTTTAGGTGATCACACCACTCATCGCAGACACGCATTCTCGCACAATTTCATCACATGCCCCACTCTCGACATACACAATGCGTGTCCATGTTATGCAATGCAATGCACCATAAGCGCCAATTAAATTCAAACACTCCATATCATAACAAGTGCTCAATTGGCCTAATTAATACCGTGTGGCTCAACATGCGATTCACAATTCCATAATTAATTTCAAACCAACAGTGTCTAATCGCACTCCACAAAAATTAGCCACACAACATGCGACATGGTAGTATGCAATCAATCACAATCAAGCACGAATTACATACAATCAGTCGATCCGGACACACCTGATAATTTCCAATGGGCTCCTAAAATTGGTCGTTTAATCCAATTAACCTCCCCAAATAGTTCTCATTAATCCACTAAATTTTCCTGATAATAATTTCCACTAATCGGTCATTTACCCAGTCTGAAATATGCACCGATAATACCTAAACCAGTCGGGAAAAACGCACTATCAGTCCTAATCCGGGTTTAGGAATTTTACTCACCTAATCCAAGGTCACGACGACGAGGAACGGCGGCCGATCACTGGTGAACAGTGAAACCGGCGATGGAATTCCCGGCAACCAGCGGTGTACGGACGGGTGAACAGTGATCCGTACGGACGCTGTGAACAGTGTCCGTACGGACGGTGAATAGTACCAGTACGGACACTGTACGGCCAGGGTTGGACGAAGACGTATGGACGAGCTTAACGCCTGGGTGTCGACGGAACGACGATCGGAGCTCCAGCGAAGCTCCGGCGAGGCTTCGACGCGGCGGCGGTAAGGAAACGGGAGAGAAAAAGAGGAAAAAGGGAGAGAGAAATGGGTCGGACAGGTGCTAGGCTGGGACTAGGGGCTGTGGTGGTCGATGGGGAGGCACGATGGCCGGCGGCGGCGCTCCGGTGGCCGGCGAGGAGCTCCGGCAAGACAAACCGAGAGAGAGAAAAGAGAGGAAAAGGAGGAGGAGGAGGATGCTGTGGCTGATCTACCGAGAAAAATGAGGGAGGAGAGAGAGAATAGGCATGGTCTGGTCAAATATAGGGGCTAGGGGCCGCCACGTGTCGCCGATCCAACGGTTCGGACCAAAATACCCCTAATCCGACGGTTTAAATTCATTCTTATCCAAAAATTGAGGGCAAAAAGGTGAAATGGGCCAATAATTGAGCTGATAATTATCCATAATTATCCCAAATAATTCTCCAAAAATTCGGACCCGAAAATAGCCCAGGAGCAAAACCGTCCTTTTTTCGATCTCGGGGCGAAATTTCAATTTTCGCACATACGCGTTCCATATGTGTGTGGCCAGCATAATATGACGTCGGAATCGCGAAATTCACTTTTTAAGCCCCCAAAAATCTACTGCAAAGTTTCGGGAATAAAATAATATTATTTTCTAATTTTTGTCGAAATTTCAGTTTTTGTCCAAAACCACTCCTGGTATGCGTGGCCACCCAAAAATGGCGTCTGCCTCGAGAAATAATCTCAAACGGCCTCCAAATCGAAGCCAGGGTCTCGAGGGGCAAAATCGTAATTTTTCACCCTCGGACCGAAATTCCAATTTGTAACCGTACTTACTCAAAATGTGCGTGGCCAGCGTAATATGATGTCAGATTCCCAAAAATAGTCTCTTAAACATTCAAAAATCGATATCGAAATCCTGCCTCAATTCTGTGAACAAAACTCGCTGAACTTTCAATTTCAGGGTCTCTCACTAACGGGTGGCTGTTTAGAGGTAACGCGTATCGACCTAGAGTTATCCATATAGTAATGGTCTCGATCATTGAGAGAATGAGAAATTATCACTAGTCCCAGAAGTCACAATCGTTCAGTTCAAGTTTAGGACTGATTGGCCATGTGCACTTTTGGTCTTGCAGAATCACCTGCGATCCAATCGTACATCGTTGGCCTTGGCCAAACCCAATCCATCACTTTTCTTATGATCGATTCACCCCGGTTCAAAATATTTTCTCATCATTTCTCGTGATCGATATCCAAATCAATGATCGGATCCCTGGTCCACATACCATTTTCTAGTTATCCATACCCTATTGGTTAGTATCCCGAGAGTGATCAGCTCTGGGCGAGACTTACTAAAATAAAATGTAGAATAATGTCAATTTTATTGATCCCGGAATTATATTGAAATTCGGGCTATTACAGTGAATGAAGTACATCAGCTTAGGGGTATCCCCCATCATTATAAATAGTGCTAATAGTTCGAGAAGATGGAGGTAAGAAGTCTCCACACAGTAGCCAATACAACATTTGTCTGAGAAGGTCTTCACTCTACCTCTTACATTTTTATGCACGTTGGCCAAAATAATATGGATATCTTCATCTCATGAGACTTTTAACTTGTCCATATGTCAGAATTTGAGGGCACAGCACTTGTCAGTGACCATAAGCTTGTTATGGATAGTATATGCTAGCTCTAATGTCACGATGGAGTCAACCGTCGCATAAATTTAGGTTTCCATCAACTAGTTTCTCACACTTTTTAAATATACCTTAAATAAAATAATTCAGTTATCAAAGTAGTGGTTACACGACACAAGAAAAGTTAGTACATTAGAAACTGTAATATTTCCTTAATTAATTTACTAAAGGTGGGTTTGTTTCAAGAAAAATATTTTTCGGGAATCCATTTTCCGGACTTTCAACCGTTTGGTTCGCTGAAAATGATTAGTCAATCGAAAACACTTTCCAGTCAAGGAAAATATTCATGTATGAAATTAGGAAAGTGAATTCCCTAATCGAAGAAGGTGAAAGCACTTTCCAAGATTGCTTCCCTTTACTTTTTAATATTTTATTCTTTTGTTTCTTTTTATTTTTTATTTTTTAAAATAAAAATCTTTAAAAATTCGATTTTTTTTTTGCCCAAGATAAAATCATGGGATTGAAATCATTTTTCAAATGAGATCCAAACACCAGAAAATGTTTTCGATTAGATATCACCAAACAAAGGAAAACTAACTATTTTCCCGGAAAATGAATTTCCGGAAGACATTTTTCAAAAACGTTACATTTTCCATGAAACAAATGCACCCGAAGTGTCCGTGTGAGTTAACAAAACCTATATATGGTGCAATTGAAGAGGTGTATTGGTACTGATTTCAGCATCTAGGTGATAAATTAATTTTTGTATAACAACGATTATTTGATATTTACTACGATGTGAATGACTTAGGTTTTGCCAAAGCAGACCAATGTTCCTTGGATGAACCAGTACTTCCCAAGACGCTTTAACCCGTATGCGGGTTACAGGTTTCGGAGGCCGTATGTACCTCCATATTTCTATTCTCCTTATGGATACGGGTAGGTATCTCGTTCTCCAGAGTCGTTAATCTACTGGTGGAGGAGGGCTCGTCGGTTGATTCTACTGCCTCACGCTACTTGCAGGAAGGTTCCCAGGTTCAGAAGGCCGGCGCGCTACATGCCTTATTACTAGAAGTCATGCATCGTCTGTTGGCGCTCTTGCAATTCTTCGAAAGTGGGTACTTCCACAATATATTCCGTTTCATTCGGGAGATGTATCTAGCGGTACTGCATGTTCATTAGACTCCGCTCCTAAATATTGTCGACCGAATGAATTGAGAGATTATAAGTCTGGATTATAATAATCCGATTATTGGCTGTAACTTCTAGACATTTCTCTGTGATAATAGCTAAAATTTAAAGCAGCCTCGAGAGGCACGCCTTTTTTCTCTCTCTTCGCACTTTCGATGTGGCATCTCTGCTGGCATTGAACAGGTTTGGTCTCAGCTTGCTTTGAAAAAGGATTACGTTAACTAGTGCCCCAAGTACACTCGTTAAATCATGATTCCAAAAAAATAAAGAGTCGAATTCAGAATTTGACTGGGCCAGAAAGAAAAAAGACAAATGTGTTTCTACCTTGTTCTTTAAAGTGGTGTGGGCTGTCATTTTCATTACACACTCGGAGGTTGTGGAATATGAATGAGTATTGAGCGACTCATCCAAGTTGAAGAACTGTGTTCCACGAAGAAAACCATGATTGTAAAACATTATTAGTCAGTTTCTTTCCCGTTGTCGACATAAGTTTTATTCGTCTATTTGACTGGCGGATAGGTGTCGATAAATGAATCATTCAAGACGGACTCTCTCAACCAACCGATGTGAGACTTGGGAAGCAAAAACTCCTCCATTTGAGAAACTCACGTTCTTGACAGTAGGGGTGAGCGGTTCCCGGTCCGGTCCGGTCCCACCCAAGAACCGGGAACCGGACCAGGAGGATCGGTTCCTAATTTTTAGGACCGAGGACCGGACCGACTAGTCCTGGAACCGTGGACCGGACCGGACCATCGGTCCGGTCCGGTCCGGTCCGGTTCCAATGGAATCAATCACTTATTTGAATGCATTGAAACTTTATGTAATAAAGCTTTCATGACTAGTATCCAAGGTTGATGCCGGACCTTAGCCTAACAGAAATAGATGTAGGTGAATTAGATACATAACCAGAGGAACATTGAACAATTATCCCAATTGGAACTCCTCCCAACACGCTTTAAGCATCAGCCCAATCACCATATCACCAATACAAATAATAAAGAAAACATAGTCATAACTAATCTAGAACAAACTCTTTGAGGAGTAAAAAACAAAATCAAATTCTAAAATAAGAGCAAGGGAAAGACGTTCAACATTAAACTGTCAAACTCCACAAATCTCACCGAATCACTCACGGTTGTATACCCTTGGAAGAACAGATTCTTTGATTAAGTAGGCAAAATATGATCAAAGCCAAGATCCCAAAAAACCACGACTAAACTTGTTGATAGTCCTGCAAATATATTAGATATTATTATTGAACATTAGTTTTAAACTAGAATTATCAGTAATCAAACTCAAATAATTAATGGAAAACTCACCACATATATTTCTTCAACTTCAACTTGCAAACTCTATTTACCGGTAAGCTCCGAGTGAACATCGTCCATATCTAACAAAAACAAAATATTAAATAAAGCATTCACTTGTTAGATATATGAAAGAATTACAAGATAAAAAGATATATTTAGACTTACCCCACTCAAACCTTTCTGCATTCTCAATGCACTCTTCAACATTAATCGGCATGATAGCCACTCTTAACCAATCTTGAGTACAAATCAAAGCTTCTACCACTCTAGGAGTCAAGGAACTTCGAAAGCCATCAAGCACACGACCGGATGTATTGAAAGTTGACTCTGAAGCAACGGTTGTCACAGGAATAGACAAAATATCTCTAGCCATCAAAGAGAGAATTTTAAACTTTTGGCCAGCAGTTTTCCACCACATCAGAAGGTCAAGATCACGACCTTCTTCACGTTCGGCTTTAAGATACTTATCAAGCTCAGATAAGTTGCCCGCGGACACTTTTTTCTCCTCGTAAAGAAAGAATTCGTATGCCTTTTCCGAATCAAAATCCGCAACCAAATCAAGCTCATCCTTGTCACCCTTCTCATGACTATCAGGATCCCAACTACTAACAGTATCAATGGAAAGATGACCACCCAAATTTTCATCGCTAGAACCAAGAAAAGATTTTTCATAAAAATGAAACAAACGTTCCAATGCAATCCTCACCTTATTGGACATCTCATCAACTTTTGCACTATCATCATAGATTAGTCTAAAACAATACCATACATAATTCATCTTTTTTCTTGGATCCAATATTACCGCAATCAACACCATCATATTTACCTTTTCGAAACTCCCATAATATTTGTCAAACTTATCCTTCATCTTCGCACCCATAGCTTTCACCCTAGGATCCAAAGCTTTCTCCGCTTGTTTCAGAGTTTTATATAAGGTAGTTATCTCATTGAAATAATCATTCGAAGTGACATACAAAGTCCCGGACATCCTGTTGGTGGTATCATAAAACTTCTTCAAAAATATGGAAAGAATTTTGGCATTTTCCCAATCTTCATGTTTAGGAGTTTCATAATCAAGTTCGGTTAAGAAAGAAACATCATCCTCTTCCATCCTTTCAAAAGCTTTTCTGAACTTTAAGGCGGTGTCTAACATGAGGTAAGTGGAGTTCCATCTAGTTGCGACATCAAGACAAACTGAACCCTTGTAATTGATCCTTGCACTTTCAATGCAATCTTGGAATGTTTTAGCTCTCGTGAGAGAACTTCTCACATACCTAACCACGTTGCGAATACGTGCAATAGAATCACGTACCTCAGTCAATCCATCCCTCACAATCAAGTTTAAAATATGAGCCGTGCATCTCATGTGTAGAACATCACCATCTAAGATCAATAGCCTATTTCTTGATAATTTTTCTTTCAAAAAACCAATGGCAACATCATTCGAACTAGCATTATCCACAGTGATTGTGAATACTTTTTTCTCTATTCCCCACTCGTAGATGCATTTCTCAATCATTTTCCCAATATCCTTCCCTTTATGACTAGGCATCACCACAAAATTGATGATTCTTTTGTGCAATTTCCAATCGTCATCAATAAAATGTGCAGTGAGACATAGATAGTTCAAATTCTGAATGGAACTCCATGTATCGGTTGTGAGTGCGACCCTAGATTTAAGCTTGCGAAAGTAAGTCTTCAAACTTGCTTTTTCACAAAGATACAACTTCATGCAATCTCTAGCCATTGTAAATCGTGAGATGTGATTGAAGAGAGGTTGTAACTGATTAATAAAATCACGAAATCCAACACGCTCAACCATCGAAAAAGGTTGTTCATCCATTATGATCATCCGAACAAGCATTTGCCTACAACGATCTTGATCAAATGTCCATGTCGATAAGACATTAGCACTATCGGTACTGGTATGCCCCCTTGTCATTTGAGTCCCATCTACTCTACGTGCAACAAACAATTTTTGCTTCTTATCTATATTGCAAGGATACTTGTTGCACCGTTTCAAGTGCTTCAACATAGCAGAAGTACCATTAGCAACACTATACGTATAGTGTGCCCCACAATAATTGCAAAACATCTCAGTTTTCCCATTTTCAGTTTTTCCTTTACGAAAATGAAGCCAGGCTACTGATTTTTGTTTACCAGAAGAACAAGTATTAGATACCTTGTTTGTGTCGGATCCCTCTACGAAGTCTTCTTCACCTTCATCTTCTAGTGAGTCAATTACTGGCTTCATAAAATCATTAGATTTGTCCACTTCCATTGACATTTAAATAGATTTCCTGAATCAAGGAAAACATAATTGGAGCCATCAAACCAGAAAACCCACCAAATTCAATAATAATTGTACCATTAGATACACAAAAAGTCCACATATCTTCAAGAAAGAGGCTAAAGAGGCCTTTGCTCGTGTTAGAGATAAGGTCGGTTTACAGAATCTCTAGCTGTACTTTTTCATATTTTTAGGTTCAATCCTTAGCTACTTTGCCTTAGAATAGAGAGTGCTATTACATCTATTCCTATGTTTGCGCACAGGGCATGTCCTCAGCAGGGCAATTCCTAAATATGTAGGTAAATCATAGAGTCTATAAATCTTTGCCGTATCTAAGGTTCTTAACTTGGTCTCTAATAGAGGATGGATTGACTTGACTGAACACATCCCAGTTTGCGGATTGGAGTTGCATATGTCGATGCAAGGACATGTATTGTTTCTTAATTTCATTTCAAAAGTACCATAAAATTCTTCTTTGTTTTTTTTTTTTGGTAGAACGCATAAGTTCATGTTATACACCATTGCATATTTGAAAACAATTGTTGTGGGGTAAAGCTTTCCATAATAGATGGATACAGTGGGGAAAAAAACCAGATTTTTAGTGTATATTCTCGATTGTGTCCTTTTTTTTATCTTCTTCTGTCTCTATACAAGAAAACCTCCTGAACTAGGTCTGAGCCATTGATAAACAAATTTATGCAAAACAAAGTCACAGAGCACAAGCAAAGCGAACAGACCAAAAAATCCATGGGACTTCACTTTTCCATATAAAAAACCAAATTCAATCACATTCATAGAATTTAAATGAGCAAATCTTAAAGAAGAATGCCACAGCTTGACCCCAAGAGAAATTATACGCAAACCCTCACTTCAATAGAAAGTTGAGCGAGAAAAACTTACCGATTACAGGAAATCAAGTGCTGTCCGTCGGAGACTAAGCGCTGTCGACATCGACCGATGCGTCAAGCAAGAGGGAAAGGTGTAGATGTTGAGCGAGGCATGAGGCGAGACAACAAGAGGGAAAGTCGTCGACGTCGAACGAGGCTTAAGGCAAGAAGGAAAGGCGCCAACGTCGAGCGAGGCGTGAGGTGACTAGCGAGGCCGCAAGAGCGAAAGGCGTCGAGCGAGGTGTGAGCGAGGTCACGAGAAAGAAAGACGTTCTAGGCTTCAAGTGACGAAGAGAGAGGCAAGCTGAGTGAGAAATTTGGAAAAGCCTCAGAGGCAAGGGAGAGACCGAGAGAGTAAATTGGGGATGATGATTAGGGCTCAGAGCTTTCGATCGTGTATTTGTATAATGGGAAGCAGAAGGGACTTTTAGTCCTCTGCTGCAGGGGTAAATGGTAAAGCCTAAATATATTTAGGCTTTTTATTTTTTCAAAATTTTTAAAAAGTAAATAAATCTATATTTTCTAAACAAAAAAAATAAATATATATTTGTCGGTCCGGTCCGGTTCCCACCCTAGAACCGAGAACCGGACCGCCCGAAAACCGGTTCCACTTTTAGGAACCGGGAACCGGACCGTTACTCTCGAGAACCGGACCAAACCTGCCGGTCCGGTCCGATCCGGTCCCGGTTTGGGTGGTCCATTATGCTCACCCCTACTTGACAGTGGTGGCATGCATCACCCACTGGTGCTCCATCTATTTAATGTGTGGTCCAATCCATTTCTGCCTCTTCCATCATTCTAAAAGCCTGTCAGGAGCCGTACCTTGTACGATCACTCCTGCTTCAGCGATCACTCTCCATTCTCACCAAATCGAGCGTTTCTCCACTGTTATTATAAAAATAATTTATGATAAAGCTACCTAGTCAAATGATCTCACTATTCAAAATTTCAGCCCTCGGTTGGAGTTGGTGCAATTTTCACGTAATTTCCATGCGCAAAATTTACATGGAAATTGAAAGCAAAGGAAGGGTCGAATTTCCACGTTTGGCCCACATAGCTAGTTTGACATCGCTAGACTCTACCTTAGCCCCGAAGAAAACTTATTAATCATCCTATATTTCAAAACATTTATGGTAATTTATACTTTAATCACAAATTTGGAAAAATAAAGAAATGCTAAATGTTAATACTACTTGGATTATTAAATGATGAGAGTTTAAAAGTGTTGAATTTGTGCATTACTTATCAGTTGGCTAATTATATATTTATCCTTCATGTCTAGATCGGACTGAGTATTAGTGGGGACTCAAACCGAACCGGACCATACCGTCGACGTCACTACTTACGGCTATGTATAATAACATCCCCAAATAAAAACACGCGCAATCTAGTTAGTAGATGAGAGAGTGAAAGGTTGAATTTATGCATTAAGTATCAGTTTTGACTCCGAATGATGAAAACCATGTAATTTCCAGGGTTAATACTGCGAAAAACCCAAAACTGGTATATTTTCGATAAATTTACTCAAAACTAATTTTTTGACCACCAAAAACCCCAAACTAGTACACCTATGATAAATTGACCCTTTTTTAGTTTTATGTTAAATTGGATTAATACAACAAAAAATCTCAAATTGGTACACCTGTGACAATCGAAGGGTAAAACCCTGAACCTGTATATCCATCAATTGTCACATGTCATTCAACTCAGCAAATTGACAGTAAAATTTAACGAAAACTAAAAAAAGATAAATTTGTCATAGATGTATCAGTTTTAGATTTTTAGAGGTTAAAAAATTAATTTTGGGTAAATTTCTAATAGGCATATCGGTTTGGGATTTTTTGTAGTATTAACCCTAATTTATATATGATATTTGACCAAAACATTAACGTAAACTTTGATAGGAGGCAACTGTTTCAAAATAAGGTCGAAAATGGGCAACAATCCTTTGTTGCTAGAAAGCTTCCCACTGGTATGCGAACATGAAAATTGAGGATTTAAACTAATTTTTTACTATGTTTGCGGGAGGAGGCGAGAAAAAAAAAAAGAAATCTCCACTTAATGCATAAAGTATCAAAATTTCCTTTCTTGTATTCTCATAAAATGTTATGATTGTTCTCCCAACTTTTATTTCCTTTCGCCCTCTTTTCTCAAATAGTGTAATTTTGAGGTGCGTTAGATTAAGATCTTTCCAGTGGCACACGCACAAAATGGGAAAATTGTCCAGAAAGTCCTAAACCTATTGCACTTTTGTCAATTCAATCATAAACCTTTTTTTTGTACCAATTGAGTTTTAAATATTTTCAAGTTTTACCAATTGAGTACATCCGGCCAATTTTTGCTAGGAATCGCTAACGTGGACATCGGTCATCCTACTTAACACGGCCGACGTTGACGAAGACAATTTTTATTAATATTTTTGAAATTTTTATTTATTTATTTTTCCTTTTCTCTTCTCTTCTCTTCTTTTTGTTTTTCCGTTTTTCCCTCCTCTGGCCATCGACGGGCCTCATCGATGGTCGACAGAGATTGCCAGCCTCAACGAGGGTCGCCCTCGCCCGGTCCAGCAAGAGCTGCCCATGCCCAATTCAGTGAGGGCGGCCCTTACTTGAGGCTGGCGACCTCCGTCGGCCATCAATGAGGCTTTGGTAATGGCCGGCGAAGGGAAAAAGAAAAAAGAAAAGAAGAGAAAAGGAAAATGAAATAAAGAAAGACAAAATTAAAGAAGGAAAAGAGAAGAAAATAAAATAAAAATTTGATTAAAAAATTTGAAAAAAAATGTTATTAAAAATTATCCACATCAACGTTGGCCATGCCACGTCGGAAGGAAGGCGTCCATTTTTGCAATTTTTGACCAAAATTGGCTGGATGCACTTAATTGGCAAAGCGTGAAAATATTTAGAACTCAATTGGCACAATTAAAAAGTTTAGGACTAAATTGACAAAAGTACAATAGGTTTAAAACTTTTTGGACAATTTTCCCGTACAAAATTGCTAAAATTTGATGTCGAATGAAAGAAAATATTAGAATGTCCAATGCAAAAATAAGTAGAGGGAGATTGCCTATACCCTGTAGACGAGCGATGTGGGATGTCATAACACCCCAATCTCACGTGTAACTTAGACTAGGAATTACACGTGAAATTTGACAACCGAGAGCTGCATATGCGAAATGAACTGAGGTCAGATTCGATTCTGATACAACGTTGGAGGGGCGCTATTTACATATAAGCATCATATAAATCTCGCAAACAAGCGGCGTACGATACCTTTAACAAGAGCGGAAGTTAAATTGGATTGATCGAACCAACCGGCCACATCATGCCAAGTCAACTTCGATCCTACCACTCTCAAGGTTAAAAGGTAACTGTCGCAACCTACCCATCGGGTGGACCACCTAGTGTTTGGATAATGGATTATTAAACTTAGACTTAGCTCGGGCTCTCCTAAGTCTATACCAATTCGCAACTTAAGTTCAATCTTTAGCATGCAAATCAATTTTATCTTGGAGTCACCACTAGTTAATTATTGGTGGGTCGATTAGATACCCAAGTAAAGTGTTGGAAGGTATTTTATTCTTATGAACCAGAGATTAAATGGATTCAGGGACTTGACTTCGCTAAATCACTCAACGCTCTTTCAGTACATTTTCTCTTTTGTTTTGCAAATATTTTGAAAAGCACATTTGATTGATTTTAAACTTAGCCACAAACTTGTGAGGGGTGATCATGTGGGTGCGTAAATAATGAAAATAACACTCAATCAACAAAAGCAATTTTCGACCAAAAAAAAAAACAAAAGCAATAAATAAGTTGCTAGGATAAGGAAGGAATTTACTTACCTCGTCAGGTATACAAGTTAAGAACCTTGAAAAATGAGATATAAACAATCTTGCTCACACTTCTTTGGGCGAAACTTATTAACATATAAACTCCTACATTAATTTGAGTGCCATAATCGAAAGAATTCACTAGGCACAAATATTTTTATTGACAAGGTTTGAAAGCTGGTGATCATTTTGATATTGTCACTAATCTCGTTCTTCACCAAGGATTTGCCTTCTCATGATAGATACTTCATCAACCATGAGAGTTCACCACTGGCAACTTCCCAACTTGAAGGATGGCCATTCCTTGACTAGGGATGGTATCATGCAAATTTGGACTTACGGCCCCAACACAATTTCTTGACATCCTTCAATTTTTTTGGTTTTTGCGAATTTCATTCTATCTTCTATACTCATGGTCGAGTCAAGCTTTGACTTCTATGGTACCATCTACTCTTGATCAATTTGGCATTCTTGGATTCTTGGGGCCTTCATCTTCTATTGACGCTTTGGACCATGCTGTCCAAATCAAGGCAATATAAATGCCTTGCTTCAGTGTAGGGGATGATCACCAATCGAGTTTAAAGAAACGAATTTGCAAGCTCAATTGGGCTATGTAAAGGATATAAGTGTATAACATAGATAAAGAAAAGGTTCTTCATCATTTGAATGCACTTAAATTCTTGTCTGAGTTCATATGCAATAAAAACACTCAAAGATTGATGCAAGTGTGAGCAAGGGAATTTCTATCCCTTTTCTCACTTCATAATGGCGACTCCTACCTCCATTTGCCCTAAAATGGGAATGGTTCTTGACAGGGGTAATTTGGAAAATTCTCCACATCTATTTGAGCTCAAAAGGGTTAAGCAAAGGTTTACTTGCAGTGTTAATGATGGAGGAATCAAATACTTTTTATCATTTTAGTCATCGTACCTTTTGCGAGAAAACCCTTACCTTGCAAACATGGAATTTTTTTCACTCAACTTGTGGAGGTAAACATGGGACTATGTATAAGATAAGGCTTGCCTTTCATCATCCGGACACGTCTCATTTAGCACTTTTAATAATTTCTACAACATTTATTAGATTGTCTAATCAACAAATTCCCCATTTAAATTGATGGTTAGACATACAGAACAGATATGTAGAAATTTCAACAAACATGAGCACTTTAAAATTACAACTTAGCAAAGCGACTCATTATCAAAGAAATGTCGGAAATTCGAAACATAGAAACTAAGCACTTCGAAAATCATGCCAAAAAGTGCTAGATTAAGTTACGGGCAATATTTTTTCACAGCGTCAGAATTGACCGAATTAGAGAACACCCATTCATCCATCTTGGCTACAGTCAAACCACCTCCCGGGAGAACCTTCTTCACAACGTATAGTCCACTATTGTCGAGTGTGAATTTGCCACGAGGATCAGGGATAATCCATGTTCATTTTGAAATAAGTAAAATGAAGTAACTCTATAAGAACATAACAATAAGAGTTTGCTAGAATCTTTTGTGATGCCACGTTATAGATTAATCTTTATATCACAGTATTATTCTTCTATCCAACAACTGATTCGATACGTGTGTAAGTCTATCTGGATACCCAAGGACCAAGGGTTATTCCTCGGTATATCATATCATGTGTTACCTTGATTATATTTATCCAAAGAAACAACTTACAAAAAATATAAGCTTTCAGGAAATTAATTATAGATTAAGACGTCGGGGATCTTAGGTTAGAAAACAAACAAAAATTTTCAGCCGTCTTTTTAGCCGTTCTTTTCTCATGTGGACATGAAAGTGAAGACTAAGACGAACAAAATGAGAATTTTCGATGCCGGACATCTTAGGTTAGAAACAAGCACTTTGCAAATCATGCCAACAATTGTTAGATTCCATCACGGCAATATTTTTTCAAAGCATAAGAATTAACTGAATTAGAGGACACCCATTCATCCATCTTCGCTACAATCAGAGCACCTCCCGGGAGAACCTTCTTCACAACGTATGGTCCACTATGGTGGAGTGTGAATTTGCCAAGAGGATCAGGGATAATTAATGTTCATTTTGAAATAAGTAAAATGAAGTAACTCTATAAGAACCTAACAACAAGAGTTTGCTAGAATTTTTTGTGATGCCATGTTATAGATTAATCTTTGTATCATTGTATTATTCTTCTATCCAACAACTGATTCGATACGTGTGTGAGTCTATCTAGATACCCAAGGACGAAGGGTTATTCCTTGGTCTATCATATGATGTGATATCTAGATTATATTTATCCAAGGAATAAATGTATACAAAATATAAGCTCTCAAGAAATTATTTATAGATTAAGACACCGGGGATCTTAGGTTATAAAACAAACAAAAATTTTCAACCGTCTTTTTAGCCGTTCTTTTCTCACGTGGACGAGAAAGTGAAGACTAAAAAGAACAAAATGAGAATTTTCGCTACCGGACATCTTAGGTTAGAAAATAAGCACTTTGAAAATCATGCCAAAAAGTGCTAGATTCTATCACGGCAATATTTTTTCACAGCATTAGAATTGACCGAATTAGAGAACACCCATTCATCCATCTTGGCTACAATTAGAGCACCTCCTGAGAGAACCTTCATCACAACGTATAGTCCACTATTGTCGAGTGTGAATTTGCCACGAGGATCAGGGATAATCGATGTTCATTTTGAAATAAGTAAAATGAAGTAACTCTATAAGAACCTAACAACAAGAGTTTGCTAGAATCTTTTGTGATGCCACGTTCTAGATTAATCTTTGTATCATGGTATTATTCTTCTATCCAACAACTGATTCGATAAGTGTGTAAATCTATCTGGATACCCAAGGACCAAGGGTTATTCCTCGGTCTATCATATCATGTCATACTTAGATTATATTTATCCAAAGAAAAAACTTACACAAAATATAAGCTTTCAGGAAATTAATTATAGATTAAGACGTCGGGGATCATAGGTTAGAAAACAAACAAAAATTTTCAACCGTCTTTTTAGCCGTTCTTTTCTCATGTGGACGTGAAAGTGAAGACTAAGACGAACAAAATGAGAATTTTCGATGCCGGACATCTTAGGTTAGAAACAAGCACTTTGAAAATCATGCCAAAAAGCGTTAGACTCTATCACGGCAATATTTTTTCAATGCATTACAATTAACCGAATTAGAGGACACCCATTCATCCATCTTCGCTGCAATCAGAACACCTCCCGGGAGAACCTTCTTCACAACGTATGGTCCACTATTGTGGAGTGTGAATTTTCCACGAGGATCAGGGATAATATATGTTCATTTTGAAATAAGTAAAATGAAGTAACTCTATAAGAACCTAACAACAAGAGTTTGCTAGAATCTTTTGTGATGCCACGTTATACATTAGTCTTTGTATGATGGTATTATTCTTCTATCCAACAACTAATTCGAGACTTTTGTAAGTCTATCTGGATACCCAAGGATCAAGGGTTATTCCTTGGTCTATCATATAATGTGATACCTAGATTATATTTTTCCAAAGAAAAAACTTACACAAAATATAAGCTTTCGGGAACTTAATTATAGATTAAGACATCGGGGATCTTAGGTTAGAAAACAAACAAAAATTTTCAACCGTCTTTTTAGCCGTTCTTTTCTCACGTGGACGTGAAAGTGAAGACTAAGATGAACAAAATGAGAATTTTTGCCACCGGGCATCTTAGGTTAGAAAATAAGCACTTTGAAAATCATGCCAAAAAGTGCTAGATTCTATCACGGCAATATTTTTTCACAGAATCAAAATTGACCGAATTAGAGAACACCCATTCATCCATCTTGGCTACAATTAGAGCACCTCCCGAGAGAACCTTCATCACAACGTATAGTCCACTATTGTCGAGTGTGAATTTGCCACGAGGATCAGGGATAATCGATGTTCATTTTGAAATAAGTAAAATGAAGTAACTCTATAAGAACCTAACAACAAGAGTTTGCTAGAATCTTTTGTGATGCCACGTTATAGATTAGTCTTTGTATGATGGTATTATTCTTCTATCCAACAATCGATTCGAGACTTCTGTAAGTCTATCTGGATACCCAAGGATCAAGGGTTATTCCTTGGTCTATCATATAATGTGATACCTAGATTATATTTTTCCAAAGAAAAAACTTACACAAAATATAAGCTTTCGGGAACTTAATTATAGATTAAGACATCGGGGATCTTAGGTTAGAAAACAAACAAAAATTTTCAACCGTCTTTTTAGCCGTTCTTTTCTCACGTGGACGTGAAAGTGAAGACTAAGATGAACAAAATGAGAATTTTTGCCACTGGGCATCTTAGGTTAGAAAACAAGCACTTTGAAAATCATGCCAAAAAGTGCTAGATTCTATCACGGCAATATTTTTTCACAGCATCAAAATTGACCGAATTAGAGAACACCCATTCATCCATCTTAGCTACAATCAGAGCACCTCCCGGGAGAACCTTCTTCACAACGTATGGTCCACTATTGTTGAGTGTGAATTTGCCACGAGGATCAGGGATAATCGATGTTCATTTTGAAATAAGTAAAATGAAGTAACTCTATAAGAACCTAACAACAAGAGTTTGCTAGAATCTTTTGTGATGCCACGTTATAGATTAATCTTTGTATCATGGTATTATTCTTTCATCCAACAACTGATTCGATACGTGTGTAAGTCTATCTAGATACCCAAGGACCAAGGGTTATTCCTCGGTCTATCATATCATGTGATACCTAGATTATATTTATCCAAAGAAAAAACTTACACAAAATATAAGCTTTCAGGAAATTAATTATAGATTAAGACGTCGGGGATCTTAGGTTAGAAAACAAACAAAAATTTTCAACCGTCTTTTTAGCCGTTCTTTTCTCATGTGGACGTGAAAGTGAAGACTAAGACGAACAAAATGAGAATTTTCGATGCCGGACATCTTAGGTTAGGACCAAGCATTTTGAAAATCATGCAAAAAGGTGTTAGATTCTATCATGGCAATATTTTTTCAAAGCATTACAATTAACCGAATTAGAGGACACCCATTCATCCATCTTCGCTACAATCAAAGCACCTCCCGAGAGAACCTTCTTCATAACGTATGGGCCACTATTGTGGAGTGTGAATTTGCCACCAAGATCAAGGATAATCTATGTTCATTTTGAAATAAGTAACATGAAGTAACTCTATAAGAACCTAACAATAAGAGTTTGCTAGAATCTTTTGTGATGCCACGTTCTAGATTAATCTTGGTATCATGGTATTATTCTTCTATCCAACAACAGATTCGATACGTGTGTAAGTCTATCTACATACCCAAGGACCAAGAGTTATTCCTTGGTCTATCATACGATGTGATATCTAGATTATATTTATCCAACGAAAAAACGTATACAAAATATAAGCTTTCAGGAAATTATTTATAGATTAAGACACCGGGGATCTTAGGTTAGAAAATAACCAAAAATTTTCAACCGTCTTTTTAGCTGTTCTTTTCTCACGTGGACGTGAAAGTGAAGACTAAGATGGACAAAATGAGAATTTTCGCTACCGGACATCTTAGGTTAGAAAACAAGCACTTTGAAAATCATGCCAAAAAGTGTGAGATTCTATCATGGCAATATTTTTTCAAAGCATTAGAATAAACCGAATTAGAGAACACCTATTCATCCATCTTGGCTACAATCAGAGCACCTCCCAGGAGAACCTTCCTCGCAACGTATGACCCACTATTGTGGAGTGTGAATTTGCCACAAGGATCAATGATAATCTATGTTCATTTTGAAATAAGTAACATGAAGTAACTGTATAAGAACCTAACAACATGAGTTTGTGATGACACATAAATTTCGACGCATCATTTAGTGTTAATTACATAGAAAATTAGGGATTAAATTTTAACCCCTAAAAAAAAATTAAAATCGCATAGCATATAGTTTAGGTTCATATAATTGCATTTGCATTGGACCGGCGGTGGATAGACTCGAGTGAACGGCTCTGAACTTAATAAAAATAGGACTAAGGCCGCGTTCAAGAAAATTCTTAGCTAAGCCCATGAACATTATAAGAGTTAAAATTTTCATTGGAAAGTATCGAGTTGAAAAATATTGATTTATCAACCTTGATATTATCACGATTCAAATTGAATGAATTGATATTATCATAGAGATATTACAATATTTCTTTGAATCAAAATAGGAAAGTGGACTTGGTAGAAATCCAACTTTCTGTAGGACTTGGTAAAGGATTGATTAATATATATATGCATGAAGAGAATACACGAAGGGAGGGGCTGGTCTTTTGGGACACACGGCCATACAAGAAAGAGAGACACACAAGAAAACCAAAGAAGAAAAGTCAAAAGGGGGAGGGGTCTGCTCACGGTGAAACAAAAGAGAAAAAAACAAACAGAGAAGAGGAGGGAGAATCGGTCAACGTGGGGACATGCATATGGAAGGATGTTCTGGCGTCATGGGCACAGAACGCTGAAGAACAGAAACGCCTCCCACAGTTCAACGAAGCATTGCCCCTGCACAGTGCGACGTCTCCCACAGCTTTGAAGAGGAGTTCTCCCTACACCAACGATGACATTGCTCAGCCTTGTCCGGTGATGACGATTTGGCAAGTTTGTGGACCATCCAGCCGCAACTTCAATCAAACACTCTGAAGAGCCGCCCGTGCACGCCGCACGTCGCCACACCTAAGCCACCGCCGCTCACGCCGCCGTGCTCTTGCCCGTGCCACCACATCACCACCCCGCCGCTGCCCCGGAGACGCCGACGCCGCACCGCCGCACCGCCGCTCCCGACGCACCGTCGATCCGCAATCCCGAAGTCGTCGTGCCACCGCCGCACGCCATCGCCGTTCTTGCACCGCCACACACAATCGCCGTTCGTGCACCGCCGTTCGTACACCGTCGCTCGTGCACCGTTCCGATCCGCAATCCCGATCGCTACAAATTCAAATTAGGAAAGAAAATCGGTAAATCAGGTAATATTCTTATCTTGATTTAATTTGAATATTTAGTTACCTAATTTGTGCTTATTGATATCTAATTTTGCATATGTGAATAATAAGCATTATCTCAATTAGGATTTTATTTCCTTTTTTGAAACTTTGGATATCTACTTGCTAAATTTGGATAGATTTTAGAATTTTCAAAAATATTTTGAATATATCCAAGATATCTGAGATATCTAAATTTTTCAAGATGTGATCGATTAGGAAAATTTCATAATCCGCAACCGCACACGTGGAAATAAATCTATCTATCAGGCTTTAGATAGAATTATTTCCATAGCGGGTATTTCGAATTTTAGGATCGATCTGTCAGGCTTCAGATCGAAACTTAATTCGAAAGATTAAGCGGTTGTATTTTTTTTACGTGATTTTAATTTCGAACTTTCATTAAAAAAACAAAAAAAAAAGATTGCTTTAGAATAGGTTAGTTTAAAATTGCATGTTTAGATAATTCATATTTTTAATTTCGAATTTCATAAAAAATATATATAAAATATTGCTTTAGAACATGTTGATTTCTTTAGTTTAGAATTGCATGTTTAGATAATTTGCATTTTTAATTCCGAATTTCATTAAAAAAAATACAAAAAATGTGCCCGACATCAGAAATAGGTCACGTCGTCACATGACATATAGTTTGCATGTTAGGTTGCATTAATCGCATGTCAATTTTTGCACGTCATTACATATAAGTTAGCTTGCATTTAAATAAAAGAAAATCAAAAAGAAATTTCTGCACCATTGAACTTTAAATCAGAATTTTTTCAAAAATTGTCAAATTGAGTGTTTTCCTTAAAATTGGTACCGAAAGGGCGTTAAGGAATTTAGCGTAACCAAGTCCCGAATTTATAATTTCTGGTTCGTAAAAATAAAATAGTACTCCCACTATTTTATTTAGGTTTCAAATCAACCTACCTTAAATGATTAGTGGTGACTCCCGTTGAAAATATTTGCATATTCATAATTGGACCTAAGTTGCGATTTGGTAGAGTTTTGTAGAACTCGAGTTAGGTTAGTTAATTAAATTGATCTAGTAATCCATTAGCCTAAGATCGAAACGCGGATTTTATTTTAGGTCGCGACAGCTTGGCGACTCCGCTGGGGATTTTTTGAATTTTTTTAAAAAAATTTAAGGAGGACTTAAGCCAAAAAAAAATTTTTATGGAAAAATCACTCGATTTGACAAAATTTGATTGAATTCTCATTCTTAGGTATTAAATGGTTTTGCAGGATGGGAGTTATAAGGGGAGTAGTGATTGGCTAACCCTTTGTTTTGCAGGTTTGGTGGAGTGAAATTGTGATTTAATTTTTGCACTATTGAAGCGTTATTTGCATATAACTGTTGTGCATGATTTATAGTTTTTGCACTACATCACACACAACCTGTGATCGGACCTGGGTCACACCCATAGTTTTAAGATGATATTTAGATAGTTCTTTAACCTTGGTGGTAAGACTTCGCTAAAGGTTATCCCATTTGGATCCCGAAAATTTTTCAAAAAAATGGCTCAAGGGTCGTCCTCGTGCACGTGAGGCTACTGCGCGTGGAGGTTCCCCTTGTCGACCGAACCAAGCCGAAGTGATTGGACCCGACTAGTCATGACTATTGTATGAGAGGCTGCGACTAGTCATGATGAATGTACGCGAGGCTGCGACATGTCGTTCCGTTCATCATTTCATTTTGCAAAGCCTTTAGGGTAGATAGATTAAGGTTTAAACTCACGATCTATGTACATGTCTCTGTGATTGACATTTTCTCCCCAAAGGTTGTAATTTCTCAAGCTTTTTCTTTAGTTTTCTTCGTCTTATTTTGAGTCGGTCCATGATTTAGGTTGAGTCATTTGGCACGTGTCTATATAAGAATGGGTCGCCTCGATATCCGTTTCGTGCCTACTCCGAAACCAGAGCTCAAGAAGTTATGGAGTCAGTTGAAGCCAGATGGTCAGCAGTACGTTCTCAAGCGTATTGGATTCATGTTGCCGATCCTAGACATAGACGTTCAGAGCGGGATCATGCAGGCCCTCGCTCAGTTTTGGTGCCCCGACACGACCACCTTTGTGTTGGGAGGTAAGTTTGAGTTCACACCGACTCTGGAAGAATACAGTTTTGCCATCGGAAAATCGATTGAGTTGGATATAGTCGAACCACCCATTAAAGCAGACCCCGTGGTAGCGCTTGCTGAATTTTTAAACTTGACCAAAAAAGAAATTGAAAAAGTGTTAAAAGGTAATTGTCAAGCATGCCTGCTATCTTTTCTTATTGAATATTTTGAAAATAACTCCGTCCTAATGAGGTCTAAGATTTTTATCTTAACTTTCTTCGGGCTCATCATTTTTCCATTCCGTCAAAATGCTATTAATCCGGTGATAGCTTGGACGGCAAAACTAATATGTGGTGGAGTTAGTTTTATAAACGCAATTCTGGCAGAAACTTTCATATCTCTCACGCATTTCAAGAGAGGAAAAGATAGAACTTTTCGAGCCCCGATTGAGCTTTTACAAATCTGGTTTTTCTCACATCTTTCTCAATTTGGGGAAAATATGACTGTATTTGAAATGAACATGACTAATAACCCTATTTTAAGGTTCAAACAAATACAAGATTAAACTAAGAGTCTACACTATACATAATGGGTCCATCTGTTCAAGAATCCGAGCTCTAAGATTTTCCTTTGGCAAGCTGTATGATTTTGGGAGGTGGAAGCTCGACTATACCATGGCGATCAGAAGCCCGTACCTTTGATGGGCATTTATGGGGCAACCTGCTATCAGCCTCTTCGGATTACACGACAATTCCGAGTTCTGCAGGATGTCCCACCTCCACTCAGGCCCAATGAATTTCAAGTCCAGTTCGAGAAAGGCGAGTCCTACAGAGTTGAGCTTAGGCGTCATTCCGACGCTTGGCAAAATTGCTTCCCTCAGAAGCTGATTTGGCCAGCAGATGAGCCCATCGGAAGAATGAAGAGTCACTTTGCTATGGCCCGGTATGTTCAGTGTCATACCATCCCTGCTGAGATACTCCCGAAGATCCCGATCGTGACAATACGAAATACTCTTCAGACCCAAATCAAAATCAGCGAAGAAAAGGTGATGAAGGCCCACGATAAGGCAGAAGCTCTGGCTGAAGAGAATGCACGGATTACGGCATGCCTTGAAGGCCCATTCGTCTATAGATCACGTGGCCTCTAAGAAGAGGAAGACCGTTTGATTTCTAGTTTGGTTTAGGGAGTTTTTCTTTTTAGGAGAAATGTTAGCTTGTTATTAATGTTTTCTGTAATAGAGGTCGTTTCTTAATCATTTTCATAAGAATTCTTCTGAGACATTTTCCATGTTGGGCAATTCAATGAGAAATATTAAGCTATGATTTGCAAATTTTGGAATTAGCCCGGATTCTTTTTGAATAAAGCGATTTGGAACCCTGGGATTTACTGGACGAATCAGTCTTTCAAAAAAAAATTTCATCTTGAGAAGTCTAGAGGATGTCATGGACCGACTCCCTATTCTTCCTCATTGTATTTATTCAGATCATTACTTTTTGCAGGTAATTTGCCACGGATCCCCCTCATCCTCATAATACTCGATCGGTAACCAAAAGAAGAATGGTCAATCAAGTCGAGATTGCAGCCATGATCGACGAAAAGCTGAAAGAACAAATGAATACAATCAATGAGGAGATCACTGCCGCCATGTCCAAAATGATGGGTGATCTCATGGCTAAGCAGTAGCAGGTCAATACTGCCTCTCAATCGGAGATTCCACTTCCAACCTGTCAAGGCCTCCGCCTCAACAAATCTCTTGCAGTGAATACTAATCCAATTCTTCAATTGGACGATACCATTTTGATCGACACTAGTGCTTCTCCGTATGCCCCTGTTCTTCAATCACCCCCCAATGATGAGAATGCCAAGTTGCTGGCTAAGCTCGATCAGAGGTTACGTGAAGTGGAGGGAACTCAAAGTGTTCTGCTTGTTCATTTGTCCATTTTTACAAGGGTCCAAGTGCCCGAAAAATTCAAGATGCCAGCCTTCGAAAAGTATGACGGTACTTCAAATCCAATTCAGCACATCGATATGTACGAGGGGCTCATGAATAGATATGTTTCTAACGGACCCCTAATGATCCAAACCTTCTAAGCAAGTTTGAAGGATGTTGCAATGAGGTGGTATACCAACCACCAGATCAACCGGAAAGATTCATAAGAAGAGGTGACAAACCTTTTCGTCAAGCACTTCAAGTTCAATCTCGACGTCACTATTACGAGGGAAGACCTGAAAAGAGCTGAACAGAAAAAGGGCGAGACTCTAAAGGAGTATGTCACTCGCTGGAGGAACATGGCAGGGCAGATCATGCCGGAACTCTCAGAACGTGATTTAATGAAGTTGTTCATGTCCACCCTACCGCAGCCGGTTCGTTCACGAATGTTAGTGACGGCCGCCCAATCTTTTGGCCAACTGATAGCCATAGGTGAGGAGATTGAGATCGGGCTCAAGAAAGGATGGTACAGTAAATCAGGTTCATCAGCCAAGAGATTTACTAGTAAGAAGGACAAAGAGCATGTCCCTGAAGTCAACATGACTTATCTACAGAAACCGCCAAACCAAGCCCTGAGGCTATAATTCAGCACTCAGCAGACAACCTCTTATGGGCGGCAAGGCCAGTAAGACCCATGCCTGCAGCGCAAACTTCGCCAGTTTACTCCACTTCCCAGGATGTTATCTCAAGTACTGGCAGTGCTAAGGAAGAAGAACTTGCTGAATTCAGAGCCACAAAGAGCTAACACTGCTAGCTATACAAAATATGATCCGTCAAAGAAATGCGATTACCATAGAGGTGAGGTTGGGCATTCGACAGATGATTGACAAGTACTCAAACATTGAGTGCAGGATCTACTCGACACTGGAACGTTGCGCTATAGCCAGCCGGTAATCCTAATATGCAGAACAATCCACTCCCTGATCATTTGAGCAGTGCAAATGTTGTCCTTGGCCCCGGAATCAAGCAGGTTCGAGGTTTCAGGGTCACTCTCGAAGAAATGTTCGATGCTTTAGTCCGAGCTAGTTATGTTTCGACTGGTGAGGTGGTGTCACTCGGTTACATAAGAAAGAAAGTGGATGAGTTAGTAAGAGGAGGAATGATCGAGACAGCAGATGAATTCGGGGTAGTGGCCACTATATCCCAAGTCATCATTGACTGAAATGAAGAACTCGCAAAGATGACCGATGAACAAGTTAAGTTGGATCCTGACATGCCCGCTCTCGAGGATGCCTCTGACGATGACCTCGGGATCATTATACCTGACACTCCGGAAGTATTGACCCTGGCATCATCTCAGCCCTACGCTTATGAAAGTGACAAGGTGGTTCCATGGTCGTACAACGTTGATATAAAGCACGAGGTTCAGGAACTCTTAGATACTAGGACATCAACATTTCGTGCTTCGTGGCTCTGCGAAGGCCGAGGTGATCTTCTCGTAGTTCCAGACATCCAGATCACATCCTCGAGTCCTGCAAGGATGATACATGAAGAAAAGGAGGTGATCGACACCCTGGGGCAACCGAGCGGCAAGTTCGACTATTACGTGAAATATTCGGCTCCCCCGAGTTTCTATATTGACCCGCGTGATATCGTCCCCGATGGATGGGGAGGTATGGATGATCTAACACTTTCAGTGACAGAAGATCCTGATGATGCGATGGAGGGAATCGTTGCTCTGTTCAATAATGTGCTCATTGGAGCTATCAAGGAAGGACCGTTGGAGGGAATGGGCACTGGCCCGCGAAAGTAACACCTTTACTTTTTTCGCACACTCCCCTGCGTGGGAATTTCTATTGCTTTCTAGGACTTGCCTTGTCTCGGGAGCTGCTTTTTGGGATTTTTCATTTCTATGACTTTATTCCCCCAGCTTTCAATCCAATAAGATGTAATTCATTGATTCCATATCAATAAAATTACAGAATTTTTTATCATTTTGAATCTTGTTGAAGTACCCCAAACCAACCCGATGACGATAACCAACGATTGAAAAATTTTTCATCTACGGTAAGAACTGAGGGTTGGGTTTCTCAAGAATTCTCGTTTCAAGGTCTTTGAAAGCAAAATGAATTTAAAAAAAAAAGATCAATTTTCGAAAATTGTCAGTAGTTAAGCCCTCTCTTGTCTTTTTTATCCCTTTCTTTCATGTTTTAGGACTAATCTCGAGGCATGTGAAGGGATGAAAATCGTGGATCCTCATATATGTGATATGAACGGAGCAGTCGAAGCAACCAACAAGAATATCAAGAAAATTTTGGCTAAAACAGCTGAAAACTATCGTGATTAGCATGAGAGATTACCTTTTGCACTCATGGCATATCGGACTTCTATCCGGACATCTACAAGGGCAACTCCGTATTCTCTTATGTACGGTATGGAAGCAGTTCTACCTGTTGAGGTTCAAATTCCTTCGTTACGTATTCTTTCACAGATACAATTGTCAGAAGCAGAATGGATTCAACAGAGGTTGGACCAGTTGAACATGGTTGATGAGAAAAGGCTTAGAGCTCCATGCCATGGCCAGTGCTACCAACAACAAGTTGCTAAATCTTTCAACAAGAAAGTCAAGCCTCGACATTTCCAGGTAGGCAACCTTGTCCTGTGGAAGTTATTGCCGATATTTCCTCTTGCAAAAGGAAAATTCACCCCAAATTATGGCGGCCCGTACATTATGAAGAAAGTCCTCCTAGGAGGTGCTTTGATTTTGGCCGAGATGGATGATCGTGTTTTTTCCAGTCCAGTTAATTCTGGTTCTATGAAGAAGTATTACACTGATTTGTACTGATTTTGACTTTGTTTCAATTAAGTTTCAAATTGAATTTCATGAATCAATCGGTTTTCTTGTTATGTTACTAAGCTTTGTTGGAGGAAAGCTTTTGATTTGGCAATCTGTTTCTGTCCTAATGAAGTGATCATATTACATGAGAGATTTCAAGACGACGAAAGGCAAGACATTTTCATACACGTCCTGAATAATAATCCCTAGTGCGAGTTGAGTGAAAATTCCGTGCTGACAAGGTAAAGGATTATCTCAGGAAAAGTATGACGATCAAAATAATGAGAGGCATTCATTTCCTCTATCTAAACACTACAGGATATCATTTGCTTAACCCCTTTGAACGGAGTTTCATTTCTTACCCTTGTTAGAAACAATCCCATACCGGGGCAATTTCTTAGAAAGTTCAAAATGGTTAGAATTTTCTTGCTTTCACTTACATCAATCTTCAAGTATATTTATTGCATGCAAATTTTGTGTTAGCTCGAGTGATTTAGATATGACGAAGAGCATTTCTTTCTATATCCCTACACATTATACCCTTTGCATACCCAATTTGAGCAGTGAATTCATTTCAACCTAATTGGTGATCATTCTTGTGACAAACAAAAGAAATCATCTCAAGACAAGTTCAAGGTGACTTGGGGCAAATAGGAGCTCGAAGGCAAATTCATCAGGAAGGATGTAAAAGGACTCCAATAAATCGAAGTTCTTTCGAAAAAGAGAGAAAAATCTCTCGAAGAAAAAGAAAATCTCTCTCTCTCAAAAAAAAAAAGAAAAGAAGAAGAAAAAAAAAAGAAAAGAAAAATTGAGTGAGAAAAATGAGAGAAAGAAAAACTTCAGCAAGAATTGAGTCGATATACAAGATCATTTGAAGCAAATGCTAAAGATGGATCAATGGCACCAGTAGCATGATTGGATAATCATCAATTTCCATGTTCTATAATACCCCCTTTGATGAAAATAGGTCATTCTTTTCAAGCCTACCCGAACCTACGTTACAACCCTTACCGAAGTTTCTTCATAATAGGGCACTTGAGTTAACGTAGAATTTCAAATACTTATAAATGTTGCTCGAACAAGTGCGAGCAAGATTTTTCTATCTCGTTCTGCAGCATTCCTGACTTATAAACCCGGTGTAGCTGGTGATGTCAATTCTTTCAATAGCCTCGACTCGAAGAATCCCTTTTACTAAGCCATTGACCAAGCCCGCGTTTTAGTCCTTATAAAGACCTCTCAGATGGCCAAGTTATACTGATTTTGAGAATTTCTGAATCCTTGTCAAGCACGACGAAGAGAGTTTGAGTGATTCTTATACCCGCATCGAAGGTCGGGTTAAAAGCCTTTCATTGAGAGTGAATAGAAAGTCCTTTCTGATTAAAGGTCTCTCATTTAATGTGATCAAATTGTCAAAAGTACGAAATGATTGTTCTTATTGATAAATTCCCCATTGAAGCTTGGTAATGCTAATCTGATCAAATTATTAAAAGGATGAAATGGTTGAAGCTTGGTAATGCAAGCATATTCATAAATTATGTTTTCTCTACCTCTGCGCATGTGATATTTTAACATTTTCTCAGGTAAAAACAGGAGCGATGTCATTGGCTCTATCATAAGAAGAATTCAGGTATGCCTGCTAATTATTCTTCGTTGTTTCTTTTTTCGAAAATACAATTTCTCATTGGGTGTTGCCAAGTGGAGTACGCGGTGCACCCCATCTTATGTTCGCTTAGTAGGATAGGCGGCATAATACCCCATTTTATGTTGCCAAGTGGAGTACGCGGCACAATAATTTTCCGTTTCATGTTCGCCTAGCAGGATAGGCGTCATAACTTCCTATTTCATGTTCGCCAAGGGAAATACGTGGCGGTATGGTGTTGCCAAGTGGAATACGCGGCACACCCCATTTCATGATGTTGCCAAGATGATATTGCCAAGTAGAGTACGCGGCACATCTCATTTTATGTTTGTCAAGTGGAGTACAAGGCAGCATAATTTCTCATTTGATGTTGCCAAGTGGAGTATGCGGCACACCCCATTTCATGATGTTGCTAAGTGGAGTACGCGGCACATCCCATTTTATGTTTGCCAAGTGGAGTACGAGGCAACATAATTTCTCATTTGATGTTGCCAAGTGGAGTACGCAGCACACCCATGTTCGCCAAGTGGAGCACGCAGCGGCATAGTTTTTCATGATGTTGCCAAGTGGAGTACGCGGCACATCCCATTTTATATTTGCCAAGTGGAGTACGAGGCAGCATCATTTCTCATTTGATGTTGCCAAGTGGAGTACGCGGCACACCCCATCTTCGCCAAGTGGAGTACGCAGCAATATGGTTTCTCATTTGATGTTGCCAAGTGGAGTACGCGGCGCATCCCATTTTATGTTCGCCTAGTAGAATAGGCAGCATAGTTTCTCATTTGGTGTTGTTAAGTGGAGTACGAAGCACACCATGTAATATATCCCATTCTTTCTTCATATCATGCGCTATTTCGCATATGTAGGAAACTACAACTGACAGATAGACAATCCAGTATCTCGAAAACCTTACTTCCAGTTGACCATAAGTTTGGAGATTGAGGGAATTGAGAGCATTATAAACCATTCCATCACTCGGACGCTTATTGTGCGATCCGTATGTAAGGCTTTTTCACCGCTCCGCATGAAGTGAGAAGCCTTAGCATATGTTACTTATTGTTTGCATATCATGCATCATTACATTTTTTAAAAAAAAACAAATCAAATCATCATCATTCATCATTTTGCATAGTTTAAATTTAGATCTCAATCTTTGAGCGAAACCTCTGCGAGCCTCCACTCAAAGAGGGGCAGCTGTTGACACCTAAATTTCGGCGCATCATTTAGTGTTAATTACATAGAAAATTAGGGATTAAATTTTAACCCCTAAAAAAAATTAAAATCGCATAGCATATAGTTTAGGTTCATATAATTGCATTTGCATTGGACTGGCGGTGGATAGACTCGAGTGAACGGCTCTGAACTTAATAAAAATAGGACTAAGCCCACATTCAAGAAAATTCTTAGCTAAGCCCATGAACATTATAAGAGCTAAAATTTTCATTAGAAAGTGTCGAGTTGAAAAATATTGATTTGTCAATCTTGATATTATCACGATTCAAATTGAATGAATTGATATTATCATAGAGATATTACAATATTTCTTTGAATCAAAATAGGAAAGTAGACTTGGTAGAAATCCAACTTTCTGTAGGACTTGGTAAAGGATTGATTAATATATATATGCATGAAGAGAATACACGAAGGGAGGGGCTGGTCTTTTGGGACACACGGCCATACAAGAAAGAGAGACACACAAGAAAACCAAAGAAGAAAAGTCAAAAGGGGGAGGGGTCTGCTCACGGTGAAACAAAAGAAAAAAAAAACAAACAAAGAAGAGGAGGGAGAATCAGTCAATGTGGGGACATGCATATGGAAGGATGTTCTGGCGTCATGGGCACAGAATGCTAAAGAACAGAAACGCCTCTCACAGTTCAACGAAGCATTGCCCCTGCACAGTGCGACGTCTCCCACAGCTTTGAAGAGGAGTTCTCCCTGCACCAACGATGACATTGCTCAGCCTTGTCCGGTGATGACGATTTGGCAAGTTTGTGGACCATGCAGCCGCAACTTCAATCAAACACTCTGAAGAGCCGCCCGTGCATGCCGCACGTCGCCACACCTAAGCCACCGCCGCTCATGCCGCCGTGCTCTTGCCCGTGCCACCACATCACCACCCGCCGCTGCCCCGGAGACGCCGACGCCGCATCGCCGCTCCCGACGCACCGTCAATCCGCAATCTCGAAGTCGCTGTGCCACCGTCGCACGCCATCGCCGTTCTTGCACCGCCGCAAGCAATCGCCGTTCGTGCACCGCCGTTCGTACACCGTCGCTCGTGCACCGTTCCGATCCGCAATCCCGATCGCTGCAAATTCAAATTAGGAAAGAAAATCGGTAAATCAGGTAATATTCTTATCTTGATTTAATTTGAATATTTAGTTAACTAATTTATGCTTATTGATATCTAATTTTGCATATGTGAATAATAAGCATTATCTCAATTAGGATTTTATTTCCTTTTTTGAAACTTTGGATATCTACTTGCTAAATTTGGATAGATTTTAGAATTTTCAAAAATATTTTGAATATATCCAAGATATCTGAGATATCTAAATTTTTCAAGATGTGATCGATTAGGAAAATTTCCTAATCCGCAACCGCACACATGGAAATAAATATATCTATTAGGCTTTAGATAGAATTATTTCCATAGCGGGTATTTCGAATTTTAGGATCGATCTGTCAGGCTTCAGATCGAAACTTAATTCGAAAGATTAAGCGGTTGTATTTTTTTTACGTGATTTTAATTTCAAATTTTCATTAAAAAAATAAAAAAAAAAGATTGCATTAGAATAGGTTAGTTTAAAATTGCATGTTTAGATAATTCATATTTTTAATTTCGAATTTCATAAAAAAAATACAAAAAATATTGCTTTAGAACATGTTGATTTCTTTAGTTTAGAATTGCATGTTTAGATAATTTACATTTTTAATTCCAAATTTCATTAAAAAAATATAAAAAATGTGCCCGTCATTAGAAATAGGTCACGTCGTCGCATGACATATAGTTTGCATGTTAGGTTGTATTAATCGCATGTCAATTTTTGCACGTCATTACATATAAGTTAGCTTGCATTTAAATAAAAGAAAATCAAAAAGAAATTTCTGCACCATTGAACTTTAAATTAGAATTTTTTCAAAAATTGTCAAATTGAGTGTTTTCCTTAAAATTGGTACCGAAAGGGCGTTAAGGAATTTAGCATAACCAAGTCCCGAATTTATAATTTCTGGTTCGTAAAAATAAAATAGTACTCCCGCTATTTTATTTAGGTTTCAAATCAACCTATCTTAAATGATTAGTGGCGACTCCCGTTGAAAATATTTGCATGTTCATAATTGGACCTAAGTTGTGATTTGGTAGATTTTTGGAGAACTCGAGCTAGGTTAGTTAATTAAATTGATCTAGTAATCCATTAGCCTAAGATCGCAATGCGGATTTTATTTTAGGTCGCGACAGTTTGCTAGAATCTTTTGTGATGCCACATTATAGATTAATCTTTGTATCATGGTATTATTCTTCTATCCAACAACTGATTCGATACGTGTGTAAGTCTATCTAGATACCCAAGGACCAAGGGTTATTCCTTTGTCTATCATATGATGTGATATCTAGATTATATTTATCCAACGAAAAAACGTATACAAAATATAAGCTTTCAGGAAATTATTTATAGATTAAGACACCGGGGATCTTAGGTTATAAAACAAACAAAAATTTTCAACCGTCTTTTTAGCTGTTCTTTTCTCACGTGGACGTGAAAGTGAAGACTAAGACGAACAAAATTACAATTTTCGCTACTGGACATCTTAGGTTAGAAAACAAGCACTTTGAAAATCATGCCAAAAAGTGCTAGATTCTATCACGACAATATTTTTTTACAGCATCAGAATTGACCGAATTAGAGAACACCCATTCATCCATCTTCGCTACAGTCAGAGCACCTCCCGGGAGAACCTTCTTCACAACGTATAGTCCACTATTGTCGAGTGTGAATTTGCCACGAGGATCAAGGATAATCTATGTTCATTTTGAAATAATTAAAATGAAGTAACTCTATAAGAACTTAACAACAAGAGTTTGCTAGAATCTTTTGTGATGCCACGTTATAGATTAATCTTTGTATCATGGTATTATTCTTTCATCCAACAACTGATTCGAAACGTGTGTAATTCTATCTAGATATACAAGGACCAAGGGTTATTCCTCGGTCTATCATATCATGTGATACCTAAATTATATTTATCCAACGAAAAAACTTACACAAAATATAAGCTTTCAGGAAATTAATTATAGATTAAGACGTCGGGGATCTTAGGTTAGAAAACAAACAAAAATTTTCAACCGTTTTTTTAGCCGTTCTTTTCTCATGTGGACGTGAAAGTGAAGACTAAGACAAACAAAATGAGAATTTTCGATGCCGGACATCTTAGATTAGAACCAAGCACTTTGAAAATCATGCAAAAAAGTGTTAGATTCTATCATGGCAATATTTTTTCAAAGCATTACAATTAACCGAATTAGAGGACACCCATTCATCCATCTTCGCTACAATCAGAGCACCTCCCGGGAGAACCTTCTTCACAACATATGGCCCACTATTGTGGAGTGTGAATTTGCCACCAGGATCAAGGATAATCTATGTTCATTTTGAAATAACTAACAAGAAGTAACTCTATAAGAGCCTAACAACAAGAGTTTGCTAGAATCTTTTGTGATGCCACGTTATAGATAAATCTTCGTATCATGGTATTATTCTTTCATCCAACAACTGAATCGATACGTGTGTAAGTCTATCTGGATACCCAAGGACCAAGGGTTATTCCTTGGTCTATCATATCATGTGATACCTACATTATATTTATCCAAAGAAAAAACTTACACAAAATATAAGCTTTCAGGAAATTAATTATAGATTAAGACGTCGGGGATCTTAGGTTAGAAAACAAACAAAAATTTTCAACCGTCTTTTTAGCCGTTCTTTTCTCACGTAGACATGAAAGTGAAGACTAAGACGAACAAAATGAGAATTTTCGATTGCGGACATCTTAGGTTAGAAACAAGCACTTTGAAAATCATGCCAAAAAGTGTTAGATTCTATCACGGCAATATTTTTTCAAAGCATTACAATTAACCGAATTAGAGGACACCCATTCATCCATCTTCGCTACAATCGGAGCACCTCTCGGGAGAACCTTCTTCACAACGTATGGCCCACTATTATGGAGTGTGAATTTGCCACCAGGATCAAGGATCATCTATGTTCATTTTGAAATAACTAACATGAAGTAACTCTATAAGAACCTAACAACAAGAGATTGCTAGAATCTTTTGTGATGCCACGTTCTAGATTAATCTTTGTATCATGGTATTATTCTTCTATCCAACAATGGATTCGATACGTGTGTAAGTCTATCTAGATACCCGAGGACAAAGGGTTATTCCTTGGTCTATCATATGATGTGATATCTATATTATATTTGTCCAACAAAAAAACGTATACAAAATATAAGCTTTGAGGAAATTATTTATAGATTAAGACACCGGGAATCTTAGGTTAGAAAACAAACAAAAATTTTCAACCGTCTTTTTAGCTGTTCTTTTCTCACGTGGACGTGAAAGTGAACACTCAGACGGACAAAATGAGAATTTTCGCTACCAGACATCTAAGGTTAGAAAACAAGCACTTTGAAAATCATGCCAAAAAGTGTTAGATTCTATCATGGCAATATTTTTTCAAAGCATTACAATTAACCGAATTAGAGGACACCCATTCATCCATCTTCGCTACAATCAGAGCACCTCTCGGGAGAACCTTCTTCACAACGTATGACCCACTATTGTGGAGTGTGAATTTGCCACTAGGATCAAGGATAATCTATGTTCATTTTGAAATAAGTAACATGAAGTAACTCTGTAAGAACCTACCAACAAGAGTTTGCTAGACTCTTTTGTGATGCCACGTTATAGATTAATCTTTGTATCATAGTATTATTCTTCTATCCAACAATGGATTCGATACGTGTGTAAGTCTATCTAGATACCCAAGGACAAAGGGTTATTCCTTGGTCTATCATATGATGTGATATCTATATTATATTTGTCCAACGAAAAAATGTATACAAAATATAAGCTTTGAGGAAATTATTTATAGATTAAGACACCGGGAATCTTAGGTTAGAAAACAAACAAAAATTTTCAACCGTCTTTTTAGCTGTTCTTTTCTCACGTGGACGTGAAAGTGAAGACTCAGACGGACAAAATGAGAATTTTCGCTACCGGACATCTTAGGTTAGAAAACAAGCACTTTGAAAATCATGCCAAAAAGTGTTAGATTCTATCATGGCAATATTTTTTCAAAGCATTACAATTAACCGAATTAGAGGACACCCATTCATCCATCTTCGCTACAATCGGAGCACCTCTCGGGAGAACCTTCTTCACAACGTATGACCCACTATTGTGGAGTGTGAATTTGCCACTAGGATCAAGGATAATCTATGTTCATTTTGAAATAAGTAACATGAAGTAACTCTGTAAGAACCTAACAACAAGAGTTTGCTAGACTCTTTTGTGATGCCACGTTATAGATTAATCTTTGTATCATAGTATTATTCTTCTATCCAACAATGGATTCGATACGTGTGTAAGTCTATCTAGATACCCAAGGACAAAGGGTTATTCCTTGGTCTATCATATGATGTGATATCTATATTATATTTGTCCAACAAAAAAACGTATACAAAATATAAGCTTTGAGGAAATTATTTATAGATTAAGACACCGGGAATCTTAGGTTAGAAAACAAACAAAAATTTTCAACCGTCTTTTTAGCTGTTCTTTTCTCACGTGGACGTGAAAGTGAAGACTCAGACGGACAAAATGAGAATTTTCGCTACCGGACATCTTAGGTTGGAAAACAAGCACTTTGAAAATCATGCCAAAAAGTGTGAGATTCTATCACGGCAATATTTTTTCAAAGCATTAGAATTAACCGAATTAGAGAACACCTATTCATCCATCTTGGCTACAATCAGAGCACCTCCCAGGAGAACCTTCTTCGCAACGTATGGCCCACTATTGTGGAGTGTGAATTTGCCACAAGGATCGAGGATAATCTATGTTCATTTTGAAATAAGTAACATGAAGTAACTCTGTAAGAGCCTAACAACAAGAGTTTGCTAGAATCTTTTGTGATGCCACGTTATAGATTAATCTTTGTATCATGATATTATTCTTCTATCCAACAACGGATTCGATACGTGTGTAAGTCTATCTAGATACCCAAGGACAAAGGGTTATTCCTTGGTCTATCATATGATGTGATATCTATATTATATTTGTCCAACGAAAAAATGTATACAAAATATAAGCTTTCAGGATATTATTTATAGATTAAGACACCGGGGATCTTAGGTTAGAAAACAAACAAAAATTTTCAATCATCTTTTTAGCTGTTCTTTTCTCACGTGGACGTGAAAGTGAAGACTCAGACGGACAAAATGAGAATTTTCACTACCGGACATCTTAGGTTGGAAAACAAGCACTTTGAAAATCATGCCAAAAAGTGTGAGATTCTATCACGGCAATATTTTCTCAAAGCATTAGAATTAGCCGAATTAGAGAACACCTATTCATCCATCTTGGCTACAATCAGAGCACCTCCCGGGAGAACCTTCTTCGTAACGTATGGCCCACTATTGTGGAGTGTGAATTTGCCACATGGATCAGGGATAATCTATTTTCATTTTGAAGTAAGTAACATGAAGTAACTCTATAAGAACCTAACAACAAGAGTTTGCTAGAATCTTTTGTGATGCCACGTTATAGATTATTCTTTGTATCATGGTATTATTCTTCTATCCAACAACTAATTTGATACGTGTGTAAGTCTATCTAGATACCCAAGGACCAAGGGTTATTCCTTGGTCTATCATATGATGTGATATTTAAATTATATTTATCCAACGAAAAAACGTATACAAAATATAAGCTTTCACTAAATTAATTATCGATTAAGACACCGGGGATCTTAAATTAGAAAACAAACAAAAATTTTCAATCGTCTTTTTAGCTGTTGTTTTCTCACGTGGACGTGAAAGTGAAGACTAAGACGAACAAAATGAGAATTTTCACGGTTAATTTAAGATGCCAAACATCTTGGATTAGAAAACAAACAATGATATATAAATAAAATCAGAACACCAAGTATTTCATAGTCAAGTTGATTTAGGTTGACATTTACTGAAGACAACGAAGTTATTTAACCACCCACGACAGCAGAAGTCAATGAATCTTTTCCCAGCCTTTTCTCTTATCAAGAAGTAAACCGATGATACGATTGCAGAAGTGGACCGATGATAGACGGTAGAGTTTTCTCTTATCTAGAAGTGGGACCGATGATACAACAGCAGAAGTGGACCAATGATAGATAGCAGAAGTGGACCGATGATACGACAGCTACGACTTCCCTCCCCCCTCGCGACAGATTCTTCTCTTTCCTATTGTTGTCTACGTGGCCCATCCGTCAATAATAAACTAATCCCCACAAGATACAACTGTTGAATCATCTCGGCCGCATTTGATAATTGAATTGGATTTTGTAACATAGAATCAGAGACAGGTTCTGTCCCGATTTTATCTCACGTGTGTATTCACTCCTCTCGTCAAATTCCACATGTCATCCCTAATCTAATTTGTACATGAAAGAAGGTGTTAAAATAGCACATACCGCTTGATTACGAGATTAATATAAATGTGATCTATCTATAAATCTTCACAAGCCATTCTGGAGATATACCATGTATTACATCTCATTCCAAAAGTATGCCAACCAAGGTTTCTTCAAGAATGAGTTTGACGCATTAATATTTCCCAACGAGAGGGGAGGACCACCTACAATTGGTGGCGAAGAAATCTTGAGAAACTATTGGCAAGTGGAAATTCACGAGCACTCCGCATAATTAATTGTTACAGCCAAAAGCTTATTTGCTCATTTATGGACAAAACCAAAAAGCATATCGTTTATCGTATATATAGCATCCTTGAGACAAATATGTTATTCCACACATACGACTCTCCTTAGCCTTAAATAAAGGATTGCCTTTTAGTCTCCAAACACCATGAACTTATTCCGTAAATCTTTCAAGTTTTAGAAATTTTCTAATCCACAAGATCCATAGAGTGGAAAGTGGAGAGGGAAAACTATCAAAATGTCTTAAATCTTTGAAGTCTGTTACGAGTCGCACCTTGTCTGAGTCCCCTCATGCCACTAATCACTCCCTAGCATCTTCCGATCGCGTATTCTAGTCCGTTCGGGAATCAGGCATCTCCTAGAGGGGGTGTACCTATGATACCATCTATAATCACAAAAATTGGCGGCCATATGCGGGTGGGTATTGACCTATAAATCACTACAAATGATATTTGATAACCGATGTGTGGTTTTTTTACCAAGTAAAAAAGAGAGAGACAAGTTAGGTGGACCGAATCCACGCTAGCAAAATGTGAATAATCTCGGGTTTAGGGTTTACGGTCAAAATGAGCATTACATGATTTGAGTTCATCTAGTACAAACTGAGCACATGTTGGCTCAAATAAACATGGGCTAATTTAGAAAATATTTTTTCAAATTTATCAATTTAAAAGAATGTTCATAGGAAAAATAGCGGTACTCAGTTTTTTCTAGGGTTAATACCGTGAAAATCCCAAACTAGTACACATGTGATAAATTTATCCTCCGTTAGTTTCTGTTAAATTTTACTGTCAAATTGTTGAATTGAATGACACGTGACAGTTGACGGGTGTACTGATTTGGGATTTTTCCTTCTATTTATCACAAATGTACTAATTTGTGATTTTTCATGGTATTCAATATTCCTAGGCAGGCTTGGCCAATTGACAGATAGTGTACCTAAAAGTCATGATAATTTAACAATTAAGTTGTTTGATTTAAGTAATCAAAGAGCTAATAATTGGTGCTGGATACCGCAAGTGTTAATAAAAAAAATTCAAATATATGTACGCGTTTAAAAATCCGCTGAAAATAGTAAAAAGCTACGATCCATGAGAGCCACCAACGAACAAGCTGCCTTTCTTTGAGTACTTTCAAAGCCCATGTCCCAATTCTTGCTACCTATAAACATCCCTGCAACAGTGCCATCTTCTTTATCTTCAATCGAACAGCTCCAAGAGGAGAGAGAAGAAAGTGGCGGCGGCGGCAGCAAATCTTCTTATTTGCAATGGAGCCTCCTTTTCCTGTCCGTGTGCCCAGGTGGACTCCGAAATCTAGTCCGACAATTTCATCACCGTCTTGCGAGAAAACCCATGACAAAGACGAAATACGGGGCTCGGCTTCCGAACGAGATGATGACGGCACCTCCACTGGACACCACAACGTTGTCTTTCCATTCAGTATTGGCTATGCCGTTGCTCAAGACGCCCCCGACGAGGAAGCGCCCTCGTGGGGAGTCCATGGCGGAGGCGCAAGAGCGCGATCCGACCCATCTACAGGAGCGCGCGAAAATTGGAAGGGGATGTTCTTGACGTGGAAGGACTTGCGGGTGGTGGCGACGGACCGCAGCAATGGGACACATCCCATATTGCAGGGGCTCACCGGGTATGCGGAGCCTGGTCGGATGCTGGCCATCATGGGTCCTTCGGGCTCTGGCAAGTCAACTCTCCTCGATGCACTTGGAGGTACGTATCAGAATAAATCTCTCTTTCAACGACATAAATGCGCCTATTGCTATTATTCTATAGGTACGGCAAACTCAAAACGAGTTGACTTAATAGATGGTTTTGGGAAGTTCCCTCTGCTCCAACATCAACGCGGCCAGTAAAATGCACGAGAACTGAACATATTTAAAGGCTTAATTAATACCTTAAAATAACCCTCAATTTTAACTTCTATCCAAATTTTACCTTTTATCTCATAAAAAACCTCTGACTTTACGTCCAGTCATAATTTTACCATCAATTTTTTTTGTCTACTAAAAACCCTCAACTTTAGATCATGTCCCAACTTTACCTAAAATTTTTGTCTTATTAAAAAACCCCTAGCTGTAGGTTTTGTCCCATTTTACCATAAAATTTTACAGTCTCATAAATAATCACAAAATTTTATTCGAGTCACAAATATGCCCCTAATAACCCTCTATCCAAAATTTCTCATTCACAAAGGAAAGATGGAAAACTCTCAAGCACAAGCTACTAGAGTCCTAAGCGCGAGCTCTCCAACCGCGAGAGATGAAACATTCCCAAGCACGAGAGATCGTTGAGCGCAAATGAGCGCGAAGTCACTATGGGCGATATTGACGGAGGGTTAATAAATAGCAAATTTGAGACTCAAGTAAAAGTTGGTAATCTTTTATGAGATAAAAAAATTAGGGTGAATTTGAAATTGCACCTAAAGCTAATCTTATGAGACAAAAACAAAAGTTTATGGTAGAATTAATATTGGACTTAAAGTTGAGGTTTTTTTATGAGATAAAAAATTTAGGGTAGAATTGAGACTAGACCTAAAGTTGGAATTTTTTATGGGACCAAAAAAAAAGTTTAGAGTAGAATTGGGACATAACCTAAAGTTTAAGGTTTTTTATAAGACAAAAGGTAGAATTGGGATAAGAGGTCAAGTTGGTGGTTTTTTTGGGTATTAGACCCATTTTTATATAATGGACAAAGTCATAGTTAATAATGTAGATCTTATAAGCAAAATTGCCAATATATCACATTATTCCACATCATAAAATACAACTATAAATCTCCCAATTCTCTAATTATTTATATAATGTCCCCAAATTATCAAAACCTTTAATTATCTTCTCTTTGGTTACCATTTAAAATTTTTTTACGCTATCAAGCTTAATGAAGTAAAAATCTTATTAATAAAATTATTTGACATACACGACAAATTATATATCCTTATTTTGATATAAGTACAAATGAAGCAACTCTATAAGAACCCAACTACAAGAGTTAGCCACAATATTTTGCGATGCAACTTTATAGATTAATCTTTATATCATGGTATTATTCTTCTATCCAACAACAACTGATTTGATACGTGTATAAGTCTTTCTGTATACCCAAGGACCAAGGGTTATTCCTCGGTCTATCATATGATGTGATACTTAGATTATATTTATCCAAAAAAAACTTATACAAAATTTATTCTTTCAGGAAAATAATGACAGATTAAGTTGCCGGGATCATGGGTTAGAAAACAAACAAAAATTTTTAACTGTCCTTTTACCCATTCTTCTCTTATCGAGAAGTGGACCAATGATACGACTTCCCTCCCCTTTCAATAGCTTCTTCTCTTTCCTAATATTGTCGACATGGGCTGTCCGTCGACAATAGACTAATCCGGGAAAATTCCAATTAAGGACCCCAAGTGGGGTCAAATTCTCAAAAAAGGGTCCAAAGTGAAAATTGTGTCAAACAAGGACCTGAAGTGCTCAATCAGTCTCAAATAAGGACCCGAAGTGCCCAAAAAATCTCAAATAAGGACCTGAGTCCCCGACCGGCCAAAATACCCGCCGGCCGGCGAGAAAGTACTGTTCCGGCACCGGAACAGTACTTTTTTTCTATTTTTTTCTGTTTTTCCTTTTCTGTTTTTTTTCTTTTCCTTTTCCTTTTCTTTTTCTTTTTTTCTTTTTTTCCTCCGCCGGCCATAGCCGGGGCAGGCGGAGGTCACCGACCTCAGGCGAGGCCGCCCTCGCCGGCGTCGGGCGAGGTCGCCCTCGCCGGCTTTGGGCGAGGTCAAGCCTCGCCATTCCGGCGAGGGCGGCCTCGCCAGATCTGGCGAGGGCTGGGCCCCGCCGGCCGCTGGCGAGGCTCGACCTCGCCGGCGTCGGGCGAGGCTTGACCTCGCCTGATCTGGCGCGGCCGTGCCCTCTCTCTCTCCAGCCTCGAAGTTCGTCCTGTCGAAGCCGTGGGAGGAGAAGCAGGACCTCCTCCAAGGACCCAGGGCCTGCATCGCTGCCTTGAGCAGCATCGAGAGGAAGCGAACTTCGACCGGACGAACTTCGGCGTCGGGCGAACTTCGACCGGACGAACTTCGGCATCGGGCGAGGCGGGCTAGGTCGAGCCTCGACCTCGCCGGAATGGCGAGGCTCGACCTCGCCTGCAACCGGCGAGGCCGCCCTCGCCGGACTGGCGAGTGCTCGACCTCGCCCGAAGCCGGCGAGGGCCGCCCTCGCCGGAAGCCGACGAGGGCTCGACCTCGCCCGAAGCCGGCGAGGGTGACCTCGCCGATGCCGGCGAGGGCGACCTCCGCCGGCCCCGGCTATGGCCGGCGGAGGAAGAAAAGAAAAAAAACAGAAAAGGAAAAACAGAAAAAAAAAAATTAAAAAGTACTGTTCCGGTGCCGAAACAGTACTTTCTCGCCGGTGCCGGCGGGTATTTTGGCCGGCCGGGGACCCAGGTCCTTATTTGAGATTTTTTGGGCACTTCGGGTCCTTATTTGAGACTGATTGAGCACTTCAGGTCCTTATTTGACACAATTTTCACTTTGGACCCTTGTTTGAGAATTTGACCCCACTTGAGGTCCTTAATTGGAATTTTCCTGACTAATCCCCACCATATACAACCGTCATATCATCTCGATCGCATTTGATGATTGATAGTTGAATTAAACTTTGCAACATAATATTTGAGACCGGTTTAATCCTGATTTATTTCGCACATGCGTCCGCTCCTCTCATCAAATTTCACACGTCATCCCTAATTCAGCTTGCACGAGAGAGATGAGGTGTTAAAATAGTACATACCGCCTAATTACGGGGTTTATATACGTATGATCTCCCTCCATCTATAAATTTAAGTTTTTAAATTAAGCTTTTTAATAATAATAATAATAATAATAATAATAATAATAATAATAATAATAATAATAAGAGTGTTATGCAATTTCGAAGCCTCTTGCTTGCTGGGTCTGAAAAACTCAACCCTTGACTATTGCATGACCTAGCAACGAGGACGTCGAATTTCAACAAAGAAGATGGGGCGGGTTACGAATCTTGAAAAGTGCTTAAGGAGTGGGATACATACGAATTCGGAATGAATAAACTTTGTTGAGTACGCAAGAATATATAGTCGTATGGCGTCTACTGCACCAACCTCATGAAGGATTTTATTTTTGAAGGACTTGTTCTTTGAGACAGATGGATTTGAATTAAGTATGAACGAAAAAAGAAAACATCGATTTTCCATTGTATCTATATTGTGAGGGAATGAAATTAACCGAAATCTCCTTTTTATTTCACATTCAAGCTTCTAGTCATTTGAACAAGTACCCAACAAATCTGTAAACTTTCCATAACGTTTATTGATCTATTTCGTTTTTATTTTCACTTTCTATCCCTTCTTTTCCTGATCAGCAACTTTTGCAGGGAGATTAAGTTCAAGCACTCAACAGACAGGAGAGATCTTGATCAACGGTCGCAAGCAACCACTTTCTTTCGGAACTTCGGTAAGCCTAACTGATAGATTTGGCACTGAGTTGAATTTCAGTGTGCAGATTTCCTAATTTAATCGTAGTTTATATAAATCGTTCTTCACTTTATTCACTTTTTGTTTTTGTTTTGGTTTTGGTATAGGCATATGTGACTCAGGATGACACACTAATATCAACTTTAACAGTGAGAGAAACTGTGTACTACTCAGCTCAGCTCCAATTGCCGGAATCCATGTCAAAATCAGAGAAGAAGGAGAGAGCCGAGGCCACGATTAGAGAGATGGGATTGCAAGATGCGAGACATACTAGCATAGGCGGGTGGAGCACCAAGGGCCTCAGTGGTGGCCAAAAGAGGAGGGTGAGCATTTGCATGGAGATCCTGACGCGCCCGAAGCTCCTCTTCCTCGACGAGCCGACCAGTGGGCTCGACAGCGCTGCGTCATACCATGTGATGAACCGCATTGCCAAGCTAGCCCATCATGACCGGAGGACGGTGATCGCCTCTATTCATCAGCCAAGCAGTGAAGTCTTTGAGCTTTTCCACAATCTCTGCCTTCTTTCTTCTGGGAAAACAGTCTATTTTGGCCTTAGATCAGGGGCAGAACAGGTTCTTGTGCTATTGGACTACCATGTTATGAATTTTTGCTTGTTGCAAGCAATGAACATTGTCCTAACCATTTCTTCTTCTTTTTTTGGCAGTTTTTTGCATCAAATGGTTTCCCATGTCCAACTCTTAGAAATCCGTCTGATCACTACCTCAGGACAATTAACAAGGACTTTGACGCTGTAAGTCATGCCATTGAAACTTGATTTGTTTAACCATAATTTCAAGAACTGAAGGAAATTTCATGGATCCAATGAAACAAAATTTCTTGTCAGGACATTGAACAAGGAGGCAACGGCATGAATGCTGAAGAAGCCATTGACGCTCTGGTCAAATCTTATTTGTCATCTCCCGTGTGTCACCAAGTTCAGCAGCAAGTATCCAGGATATCCGAAGAGGTATGCAATTTTGATATTATGTGGATTGGAAACTTGAAAATTACGAATTTGATAGTTTCTGATAAGTTGTGTGTTTCCGTTAGACTGTTGGAGGATCTATGGAAAGAAATGGAAGTCAAGCAAGCTTCATTACCCAGAGCCTTGTTCTAACCAAGCGATCGTTTGTGAACATGTATCGTGACTTGGGGTATTACTGGCTTCGTTTAGCAATCTATGTTGCATTGTGTCTGTGTGTTGGGACTATCTTCTATGACATCGGATCCACCTATGGCTCAATTCAGGTAAGCTCTCTAGTTCTAAATAATCTAGTGACCAAATCAATGAAGAATGAGATTTATAAGTTATTGCACATTCCATTGACCAAGTTTCTTAATTTTTACGAATTTGGAGGCGAGAGGTTCGATGCTAATGTTCGTTGCGGCATTCCTTACTTTTATGGCAATCGGCGGATTCCCCTCCTTTGTTGAGGACATGAAGGTACTTCTCTTTATTTCCTTTTTTCTTTCTCTTAGGTTTGATGTTCCGATTGCTTTTCATTCTGCCAAAGTTGTGAAAATCCTACATTTTCATTTCACCAGGTCTTTGGGCGAGAGAGAATGAATGGGCATTATGGTGTCGCCGCGTTCGTTATAGGCAATACATTTTCGTCCATGCCTTATCTACTGATCATCTCTCTTATCCCAGGAGCCATAGCTTATTACTTGGTTGGCCTCCAAAAGAGTTTCGAGCACTTTATGTACTTCGCTTCAGTGCTTTTCGCATGCATGTTGCTAGTCGAGAGCTTGATGATGATCGTCGCAAGTATAGTCCCCGATTTCCTCATGGGGATCATAACCGGTGCCGGAATTCAAGGTGTGATGATGCTGAATGGAGGGTTTTTCAGGTTGCCAGATGATCTCCCCAAGCCATTCTGGAGATATCCCATGTATTACATCTCATTCCACAAGTATGCCAACCAAGGTTTCTTCAAGAATGAGTACGAAGGGTTAACGTTTCCCAACCCGATGGGAGGATCATCTACAATCGACGGTGAAGAAATCTTAAGAAACTATTGGCAAGTGGAAATGGGCTACTCTAAATGGGTGGATCTTGCCATCTTGCTTGGGATGGTGGTTGTTTATAGGCTCATGTTCCTTGGTATAATAAAGGCAGCGGAGAAGATGAAGCCACTAGTGAAAAATTTTAGGGCTGGATCTCCTAAACGTACCAGACATGTCATGGAGAATACTTCGTCAACGCCTCAACGAAACAGGGAGTAAGAGGGACTTATTTAATAGTGCGAAATTGGCGTGTTTATCTTCAATTTCTGTTGAAGTAACTACATCTCCTTGTATGGATAATAATAAACTCAAATCATGTGTATGAAATGTCTACTCTATGCTTGATCATAAAGAAATGTCGAATGAGCTTGTTGTTGGTAGTTTGTTTGTAAAACAATAAAGATGTGCATTGGCCCACTTGATGATTACTTATTAGCAGTTACTTATTAGGGGTTATTTCATAGGGATATCACCTTTGAAAGGTTGTATCTGTTCAAATATATTTTTCGCTATTAATTACTAAACGTTTTTGTTCAATAGGTGAACTTTCATTTTCCTTTCTTTGTAAAGATAGACAACCACTGTTTTCTATTGTTTTCCTTTGAGAGTTTTTGGAGAAATACCATAATTACAATATGGTATTCTCGCTTGAGACTTTATTGTATTCTGAAGGATTTTTGCCCCTGATTATTAGCAACATTTGTGAGACAAATAATTCCTTAAAGAGAGTGTTATCACGCATCAAAGTCTAAGTCCATTCTTCTTCCCGATTGCTTGATTTATTTCCAACAAGTTTAATGAATTATTTGTGCCACAACGGAGTCAGAACCGGAGGAAGTACAGGCCCGTGGTGGCTCACCATCGGGCGGTCCTTGAGATGTTGTCAATGGATCCAGGATCTTCCTCTTCTTCTTCTTCTCTTCCCCATCGCGACGTGCCCCTCAAGTTCTCTGTTTTGGCTTTCATTTTGTGTTACAATCGGTTGAGTGAAAAAGTAGGAACTGTGTGTGGATGTTGATTTCTCGTTTAGAGTGTCGTCTATGTTGAGAAGTGAGCTTTAAAGTGCAGAAATTGGAAATGGGATGAGTGGCTTAGCTTCGTGTTGGTGCATTGATGTATATTCTTGGACCTGTGGATCGAATCCAGAATCACTTCAAATACTTCTTCACTGAGGAGTGGGCATGCAGAGATTACTTGAAAAAAAAATCACGCACATTCTATTACATTTCACTTGGTGTGAATCAATTGCTTTGAAAGGACAAAGTTATTGCGCAGTTATTCTACATCTAGAGGGCAGCATCAATACAGAAGCGGATGCTATCTTTATGAAATTATGAATTTGGATTAGATTTTTAGTGCATTTTTTCTAATGTGACAGAAAAAGGAGTGGATATGATGCAATTGCTCTTGGGTAATTGTGGAGGTGTTTGAACTTTTTAGTAGCATTGTGGTTTACTACCTAATAGTCTATAGTTTTTCCATACTCAGAAGCCACGGCAAGGAAGGTCCTGTTGTTATGATGGTCCAAGTGAATGAAACTAAAATACGGCACGGTAGATGGGTTGGCGGATGACCTTTTTACATTGTCATATTTGAGTTGAAGATATGATTATTTTTTGAACCAATATAACTGGAGTCATTGAGACTAAGAAGTATCGAACTTCCAATTGTAAAACGAAAGATTTGGATGAAGTAGATACTATATTGGGTATTAGAGTTAAAAAAAACATAATAGGGGTTATTCTTTGAGTCAAAGTTAATACCTTGAAAATATGTTAAATAAATTTAAACATCTCGGTTTCAAAGAAATGAGTACTCCATTTGATTCCAGTATTAAATTAAATTAAATTATAATACTAGTATAGCAATAGCATGACTTGAATATGCCAGTACTATTTGGTCTTTAATATATGCAATGCATTGTACTAGACCTGATATTATTTTTTCTATGTGTAAGTTGAGTAGATATGCTAGTATCCAAATATAGAACATTATAATGCTCTTACCAGAATTTTTGGTTATCTTAAGAGAACTAAAAATATAACAAAAAATATGGGATTGTTCTATAATGATTATCCGGTTAGATTACAAATGTGGGTGATAACCATTTCGCTTCCGGATGGATTTTCACATTAGGTGGATGTGCTATATCTTGGGCGAGCAAGAAACAAACATGTATAACTCATTCAACGATGGAATATGAATTTATTTCTTTATTAGCAATTGAAAAGGAGGCTGAATAAATTAGAAATTTGTTGTTTGACATCAAATTATGGTCTAGTCCTATGCCTCATACTTTGGAATGAGCTTATAATAGCACTTGTAATGACAAGTCTAGACATATCAGTTTAAGACATGAGTATGTGAGACAATTGATTCATAATGGTACCATAACAATTATATATGTGAGGTCAAGCAAGAATCTAGCTAATCCCTTTATAAATGCTCCACCAAGAGATATGGTAAAGATAACCTCAAAAAAAAAAAAGGGTTGAAACCCTTTGACTAAAATCACCTATAATGGTAACCTATAATACTACTACTAGTATATTACTAGTTATAAGATTTAATAGATAAGAACAAGTTACTGAAAGTGATTGTTTGATACTGACATTAGCCTATATATGAGAAGCTAGTATCGTCTACTACATTTTGTAGTCTGAGTTATATTCTCAATGAAGTATAATACAAATTAGTAATGTGTTTATTAGTAACAAAAACACATAGTAGACATTTCACTTATATGAGCTTCGAAACAATGCCGCTTCTTAAGAATTTAGGGTTACTTTCTACAGAGTTTATGAAACAGAAACAAGCACAAGGCCATAATAGTACTAAGTAAATCATAGAATTTCACATTAAAACAAGATGTTAATATATGTGCAATATATCCGATTCTATTATTAAAGTAGAAAGTTTAAAGCTACAGCTATTTATAACTTTTATAGAATCTTGTGATACTTGAACTAAATAAAAGTTAAACTTGAAAGAGACATTTATGTATGAGGATTAATCTCATGGAAATTTTGGCTGTATATTTTTTACATATTGTTTTTTGAATTTCTTTTTACAAACAAAGTAGGGAATTGTTTTAACCAAAAAAAAAAACAAAGTAGGGAATTGTTGGTAATTTGTTTGTAAACAAACAAAAAGGTGCCTTGTCCCTCTAGACAGTTACTTATAAGTGGTTATCTATTAGCAGTTATTTCATATGGATACCACCTTTGAAACCTTGTTCAAATATATTTTTCGTTATTAATTACTCAACGTTTTTGTTCAATAGGTGAACTTCCATTTTCGTTTCTTTCTAAATATATACGGCCATTGTTTTCTATTGTTTCCCTTTAGGAGTTCCTGGAGAAATACCAAAATTGTTGTATGGTATTCTCGCTTGAAACTTTGTTGTATCTTGGAGATTTTTTTGTCAGTAACCATTAGCAACATTTGTGGGGCAAATAATTCCTACGCCTCAAAGTCTGGCTCCATTCTTCTTCCTATTGCTTGATTTTTCTCCAACATTTGTATCACACTGGATTTAATCCTCACAATTTCTTGTGAGACAATTTCTCTATCTCACAAAGGAATTCAAAAAATCCATACCACAAGATTCTCTAACTTAGACACTCTACTCTTGGATGCACTTACGAGAACAACACAATTGATAGTTGCTCACTTACGAGCAAAATTTCAATTTCTTTTACAGGTTCAAGCGGAGACATATTCTCAACACCGTGCTTTAAAATTCTTATAATTAGAGCTATTATTTTGATTAGGATCTTCAGAACATTTGCCTCAAGGCCACTTTTTAAATGTCCAAATAAGGAAATTTTGTTATTTTAAATACACTGTCTCTCTTGCTACATAAAATCAGTGCATTTGGCAATCAAGACATTTCCTTATTATGTATACTTAATAACTGCTTCGAGAGCATTGGTTAACAAGACTACAAGAAATGGCTGATTAGAGAGAGTAAAATTCTACAAAATAATGGCTAACACGTGCAATCTGTGTCTATCCAAATAAATGATATATAGCAATATAATCCACAACAAAGAGGGCTGTTCATAAAAAATTTGGCTTGTCAAATCCACAATTTGACCGGGCCGATCAAATCTGTCTTTACTTTGCTCTTGAAAATGGTTTAGGCTGCTATCATTATCACACTCCAAGGTTGAGGAGTATGTGAGTTTCTGAGTCTTGCGTGACTGTGATCCAACTTGAAGAACTGCATTCTAGGAAGTGATCCATGATGAGATAAGTACATCACGAGTCTTTAATACGACACTCACTTGAGTGCCATAACTTTCTTTTTTACCAATTGATTGCAATAACCTTTAAAAAAAACGTTCATTTAAGTGTCATAACTTTGAATTGATTGCTTGAGTGCCGTAACTTTTTAAAAACATTCACCCAGGTGTTAAAAATCCGACGTGGCATGGCACTTGTTTGTGGCACTCAAGTAATCAATTGAAAAGTTATGCAACACTTAAGCGCAGAAAAAAAATTATTGCATTCAAGTGAGTGCCATACATAAGTTATGATACTCAAGTGATTGAAAACAAAACAGTTATGACACTCAAATGAGTGTTGTACGAAAGTTATGATACTTGTGAGGTACTTTTCCTGATCCATGATATATACTAGGACAAGTCATCTTATAAAAGTAAAGTGTGAATTTCTCAATATAGTTGTTGAAGTAGTCCACGATTGTGAAAGATAATTACTAAGTTTCTTTTCTTGTCGACAAAACTATTAGTTAACTCTTTGATTGTGGGTTGATTTATGAATTACTCAAAAGAGCCTCTCCCAATCAATATGAGATTCAAGACGTCGCAAATCTCCCACTCAAATAATCGACGTCCTCATTAGTGTTGAGCCGTATTACCTAGTGATGCTCCCTTTATTTGATGTGCAGTCCGGTACATCTACTCCTTCTACCATCTTAGAAGTTTGCCCATGGCTGCATCTTGTTCGAACCCTCTCACACAGGCAATCGCTCCCTATCTTGATTGGATCGGATATGGACCTAGTTTATCCACAAACCAAGCTTTTATTAAAGGAGTCTGGCTCTGATACCATTTGTAATAGCAGCTCATTCCACTTGAGCCAACCTCTAAAATATTATTCTAAGTAACTACAAAAGGCAGTGGCCATTTGGAGGTAGATGTTAACTTATGAATCACTAAAGATGACATCTTTCAACAGATATATGGGCTTTTGACTAAATATAAAAAGGAGAGAGATGTCATGAGGACCAAATTGAAGTTATTAGAATGTAAATAATATCGTATGGTCTAAGTGAGCATTACACGATTCAAGTTCATCTAATACAAACTGAACAAGTGTTGGCACAAGTAAACATCAGCTAAGAAGAAAAGTTTCGTTCAAATAGAGGCTTATAAAGGTCCACTTACAGGCCAGGCCTACTGTACTATTTGACCAAGCCTGGCCGGGAAAGGGTTACGATCCGGAAGACAATTTATCTATTTAATAGGACGTTTAGGGGCAAATGTTGGTACTCATTTTTACCACATACTTTTGTAGATAAGGTTGACATTTAATGTTAGTACACCCTTTTGGCCATAAGTATTTCGGGATAGTGCAATTTGGTGAAGCCAACTTTTACTACTTATCTTTGCTAGAGCTATTAATGTTTAGGATTAGCCTGTCCAAAAAGTTTTTTTTTTTGGTAAGGGCCTGTCCAAAAAGTTAATTGCTTCCTCGTCCAATAAAGTTCACGTATTGATAAGAAATAAATGCATGGGCTGAGGACTTAGATTTGCACGTGAAAGCAATGCTAGAAGAAGTTTGAATTCATGTCGGCACATGATTTGTGAATAGAGACTAATGTGACAAGTGGAAGCATGAGTGATTTAGAGAAGCTTGTCATCATCAATCAAGAGAAGTTGTAAAAGAAATGGAGGCAAAAACTTCAATGAAGCAGAGTTAGTCCTTTCAGTGGCTGAAAAGACTACATTGGAATTTCGAGTAAGGGTTTAACACGAAATTGGCAAAATCGAAAAGTTTAGAACTAAATTGACATCTGTACAATAAGTTTATGACTAATTAGGTAATTTTTTCATTCTTAGTTCTTCGCCAAGAAAATACCAAACATGGATTTCAATTCCATGTAATCTCGATTCCTCGTACTTTACATTTCCTTGTACTTAAGATTCATGTAGATTCATCATTCCATCCAAACTCCATTTGTGTGATTTTTGCTTGATTGAGGATCGGTGAAGAAATCTCTATCGCTCTCCAGTCTTCTGAAGTGTTGATTGCCTTAACGCTTATCGATTTTCATTGACAATACTAGAATTTAGTACCTTGCAAATGGTGTTATAATGTGCTACCCAAATGATTCCTTAGGGGGTTAGTGTTATGACGGACCAATATTAGAGATCAGGCAATCACAACAAGCATCAAGGCGTTAGTGAGGGGCGCTAGCGATTGAAGCTTTGTCCAAGAGCAAAGTCAATAGCCACGGGACAGGAAAGAGGCCTGTCACTCGCTCTGGATGATAAATTTTTTAGGTCTCAAATGAATGGTTTTGAAGGGGTATTTATAGTAGGAAACATGAACTGATGCTCCATTTATTTCATGAAAAATAAATAATTTGAAAAATATTTTCCTAAAAATGATCGTTTGTATCACTTAAAATAATTAGCTAATGAAAAATATTTTCATTTTCGATAACAATTTATAAATAAATATTTATGGATGATGAAAATATATTCGTTCATTATAAGCAATATAAATGCTCATTTTTAGGAAAATATTTTTCAAATCATACATTTTCCGTAAAATAAACGGAGCTTGAATATTAATGCAGATTCTCAGTGTGGAGATCGATGAATGCTAAACCCACAAATGATATTTTGTTGCATGATGTGAGGACATAGGTTAGGAGACATCAAGCTCACTATAAAGTGTTAGCATAAAATTATCCAAAAAACCCTAAACCTATTGCACTTTTATCAATTTAATGCTAAACCTTTCAATGATGCCAATTGGATACTAAACATTTTAAAAATTTGCCAATGTAGTCTATCTGACTAATTTTGGCCTGCACCAGCCATCCTACATGGCCCAATGGCACAAACATAGACAAATTTTGTTAATTTTAAAATATTCTTTCAAAATTTTAATTATTTTTTATATTTTTAATTTTCATTTCCTTTCTTTTCTTTTCTTTCATTTTTTTTTCTCCTTCTTCCTTTGCTAGTCGCCTAGCCTCAGCAATGGCTGGCGATCAGCCAGAGACTACAACTGACGAGGGTGTCGCCCTCGTCATTTGGTATAGGTAAGAGGCCAAATGACCATCTCGGCCCTTCCGGTAACCTTGAAATGAGGACTGGAACACAAAACTTTGTGTGCTCGTCATTTGGTATAAGAGGGATCTTCAACAACCGTGGCTGGATTCACAATCTGAACTTCATCAGAACTATCTTGAGTTTGGAAGATTGTGGAGGTTAGAATAATGCTCTCTGGAGCCCATTCAAGATTTCTTTATCATCAAGCACGGAGTAAACATTTCATACCCTCGATTGAAATGAGTTCATTACTATCCATGGAAGGATATTCATTAATTTAACAACAATTAATGATAAACACACCAGCTTATCACTATCAAATAAGTAACCCTAACTTGCTGCCATATTAAGGCGTCGAAGAAGGATTCTCCATGACATGTATGGGATGCTTAGGAGATTTAGCCCTGAAGTTTTTCACTAGTGGCTTCATCTTCTCCACTGCCTTTATAATTCCAAGGAACATGAGATCCTTAATCCGCACAACAAACCCGGAAGGATCACAGTTATCTGTAGGATGGGTGCCGAGAACATGAGAGTCAAACTCCCGCATTTGATCAGGACAGTCCGAAGAGCCGGACAGATTGTGACTTCGGTTTGTGATCCAATGCACAGAAACACAATTATGGCACCTTGCGGGCTCAAAACCCGTCCCTTCGACGCAATTCTGGTGAGAACTCTTCCATAAATACATTTTCTTTGCAGCAATATACTTTGAACGGCGCCATAATGCAAAGTGTTTGTGATCGGTAGGCTGAGGTGCGGGCATGTCCACGAGCAAGAGGGAAGTCACCCGGGAGGTGTTCATCTGGAAATGACGGGTCAGAATGTGACCGAGTGCATCGGAGGGTCCCGGACTGTGACATTTGATGATTTGAGCTCGCGCTACCACACGCACTGCGACTCGAGGCTCAATGCTTCTCAGTCGCTCGAGCTATCTTTCATCATCGCAGAGAGGCTCAGGAAGAGAAGGATGGGGACGCAACGGCTTCTCTCCTTGAGCGTTTAAGCCGATTCATCTGTCACCATGTCTTCTCGCTCGATTGAGGTTCCGGCGACAATTGTGGTTTTACTAGATGTCGATCGTTGTGCTACTAGAAATAGGTGCATCTTTTAAGCAAATCTGGGATGGGAATGTTGTGTGTTTACTTCTGTATGGATGTTCTGCCAGACTATCATTTGAGATCATTGACGAAAAGCAATAAAATCATGGGCCATTGTGGCATTTGAAGTTGAGTGAGTGCCCTCGTCTGAAATCGGTCTTTGTGAAACTAGGACAGTAAGCAACTAGACAAAAAATTTAAATGAAAAATATTAAAAAGTCTTAAAAGCGTCGGTTTTTTTATATGTTTAATTAATTTTTTTTTCTAATGAACTCTATATGGCACTCATATGATAAACGAATGTGATCGACTCGATCTAAGTAGATTAGGATCTAGGTCCTTTCAACCAAAAAAAAGACGTTAGGCATGTTTCTAATTTTTTGCAAAAAAAATAGATATGTTTTTAGTCACATAATGTTCATACAAAAAGCTATTGTATTAGTAGATAAGTCTCTCATAATCTAAAACAAACACAACGCGTTTAACAATCATATGAGCGCCGTTGAGCTACGATCTCGAGCGACCTTAAACTGGGACGACAAGCTTTCATCCGAATGCGGGGCACGCCCTGACCCAAGCAGGTAAATATCGTCTTGACTGCTAGCTCAGCCGTCTACATATTCTACTCATCGTAAATTATAATTTGACGAGACAACCAACCACTAGAGAAAATCCCTGCCTTAATGAGAACTCTAGTGATGTGATTTGTGACCTTTAGGTGCTCCTTGACGTATTATCTTACCTCAATCAATTCGGAAAACACCGTGTGCCGATCAAAGCTGAATTTCTTGAGGTCTGCACCCCTGTGAAGCAGAGTTGACCTCGACCGGTTGTGCGTGGTCTCGCTTCGAGGAAATTCACAGCATCATTTGAGGTCTGCTTCCTTGCAAAGCAGAGTCGACCTTGACCTGGTGCGTGGTCTCACTTCGAGGAAAATGGGGAATTGCACGCGTCAAGCCAGCGTTCTCCACGGAAGTTTCACGTTCATCTCGTCGCGCTTGTCGTTGTATATGTTGGAAATGGAAACAGAGAGTAAAGATGTTGACATCGGAAACCGTCCGGACAATACACAGATGACTTGACTTTTCTGTATGTTGTCGTTTTTCATGTTCTGCGCTGTGCTCACTTGACCTTACTAGTAGTAGCAGCATTAGTTTTTTATTTTATAGAAATATCCTGCGCTGCTCGGCTATAGATTTTATAGGTTATTTATACACATACTATCTCCATCTATGTATCAGTTTAAACTTTTGATTTAAACATTTTAATATGGTATCGGAGACAGGTTTATTCTCTAATTTATATGCTTTTTATACACATGTACTCTTTCTTCACCAATTGACTTAAATCCTACTACCTCCTATGATAGACCCAAATATCACTTTTGATTCTGTAACGGGAAAGGAGTACAAAAAGACAAGTCTATAACAAAGATGCAAGCTTGAGCATTTTATATCAAGTTAGTGAAAGTAACTTACAACCATAAATTTTCATGACATCCTTAGGGTGCGTTTATTTAATTAAAAAGTTTTATGATAAAGGAAGATATTTTCCATGGAAACCATTTTCCTAGTTTTCATTTGTTTAATAGTTTAGGGAAAATGATTTCCTCCTTACTAGAAGGAAAAGTCATTTTCCCCATATCTAAATTCGTTGTTCTCAGTCCACAGAAAACTTTTTTCATGCATCGATTAGTTTACCATCATTCAAATACTGGAAAGTTGGAAAACAATTTTCCAGAAAAAGTTTTCCTTCAAACATTGAAGTATGACAAGATATATCTACTACAATTATAACGGTCCAAACTAGAGATTCACCAATAGTGACGCGGAGAATAGATCTATACTTTTAGTTAACGTTACTAGCGAAAAGGGTATTATACTACTTAAACATAAAAAAGTATTTATCCCGAGCGATCTATAACTTCAAGTGACGCATAGATCATTCGATACACCCTATCCATTTACATAGATATTTAAATAAGTTAGTGCATCTCTTTTGTTTCTTTCTCATTCTAAAGTTCTATAATACATATGGCGAGTTGACCTTTCAAAATATTTTTCTTACGTGATAATTTCATTTTTTGGTCCTATTAGCTTCGTGAATTGTGGAATCAAGTCTTGTGACTCTTAATTTATTCCCATAACTTTAATCCAGATGTCGTGACCTAAAAAAAAATTTTCATTTTTCAGGCTAATGGATTATTAAGACTAGGTTTAACTCGGGCCCTCCCAAGCCCTACCAATTCGCAACTTAGGGTTTAAATTGTTAACATGTAAATGTTTTCATGCTTAGAGTCACCACTAATCTATTTGTGGTAGGTCAATTAGAAACCTAAATAAAACATAGGGAGATATGTTTTATTTCTACGAACCAGAAATTCTAAGCCCAGGGACTTGATTACGCTAGATCTAGTCTAACGCCCTTTCGGTATCTTTTCTTTTCAAAAATATTTTAGCATGCAGTTTGGATCCATTTTAACTTAGTCACTAACATGTGAGGTGTTCATGCGGGTGCGCAAACCACCAATTTAATACCCAAGAAAGCATTAAATAAATTGCAAGATAGGAAGAATTACTTACCTTAAACCAACGCAAGCATCTGCATTGTTAGCTAGAAAATCACATCAATCATCCCTAATATGATTTCTAATTAACAAGCAATTCACTCAATTTCTTTTTTTTTTTGGATTTTCACTTATTTAAATGAAAACTAATCTATATGCAATGACATGCAAAAATGACATGCAATTAATACAACCTAGCATGCAAACTATATGTCATGCAACGACGTGACTTAATCCTAATGACATGCAAATGATTTATTTTTGGCATTTTTTCGATGAAATTCGGAATAATAAAAATGCCCAAAATAACATGCAATCTAATGCTTCCTTTTTTTATATTTTCCATTAAAATTCGGAATAATAAAAATGCCTAAATTAACATGCAATCTATAATAACTTAATCTATCCTAATATGATTCCTTTTTGGGATTTTTGTAAAAATTCGAAATTATAAAATAACCTAAATAATCTATTAAGATTAGAATATTACTTAATTTAAACTAGGAAATAGATTATCTCAAGTCCTAATTTAAATTAAATAATTACTCTATCTTCTAGATATATTTAGGGTTCCCTAAACATGCAAAACTCTAATTCAAATCCTAACTGATATTTTTTGAATTTTCTATTTTTAAAGGAAAGCAATTAAAAAATGGATAGCAACCACATTCAAACCATCCACGCGATCCGCCATATTTGTCTCAAACTCGGATTAGGCACAAAAATCAAATTATCGGTCATATCTATAGGGTTATAGATATTGACGGAAAGTCGATCATTCAAATTTGGAAAGCGGATAAAAATCATTATCGTATCCAAATAATTATGGATAGAATAATAATTTTCCGTATCGCCGCATATCATACTTTAGGGATAAGATCGGATAGTCATCTAGATACGTTGCTAAATTAGGAAAGTTTCCTAATTTTGAATATTTTTAAATATTACGGATATCACAAACATTATCCTAAGATATCTAAATATCCACGTGATATTCATGAAATATTTCAAAACATGCAAATTAGGAAATTGAATATTCTGAAAATTTACCGGATAATATCATTACCTAATTTGCAGATAATTTCCAAATTCAAATCGACTCGGGATCGAGCTTGTGGATCGGGATCAGGACAACCGGCGACAACGACGGCAAGACACGGCAGCACCGGCGGGCATCTCCGGCGTGCAGCAAACAGCAACGTCGGCTATTCCGGCGAGGCAATGACCGGCGGTTGACTAAGGACGCCGGCAGGGGGCAGCTCCGGCTCGGCAAGGGACTGTGGAAGCCAGCAAAGGCGGCGTTGGCTGCTTCACCGGCGACGGCGGCGTCACGGCAAGGGGGGGCAGTAGCTTCTCTGGTATTGTTCCGACGGCGGCGACAGTGCGGCTGGGGCAGCTTCACGCAGTGGTCGTTACAGCAGCGGCGGCAAAGGGTGCGACAGCGGTTGGGACGTCTGGGAGGTGACACACGGCAGCGGCAACGTCAAGCGAGGCGGTGATCGACGTGCTCCGGCGTGGCTGCAGGCAACGTGCGGAGGGGCGGCAGCAGCAGCGTCGGTGCGCAGCAGGGGCGTCCTTGTGGCTGCGTGAGGCGGGGAGAGGCGTAGCAAAGGCTGCGGCTGTGCTGTGGCGTGGTGGTGCGGCGGCGGTGATCTCCGGAGGGCAAGCTTCTGTCCGGCACAGCGGTGGCTGTCGACGTGGTGGGGCAGCAACTCGACGCGACGGCAGGGACGGCGATCAGCGTGTTCCGGCGAGGACGGTGCAGGCGACGCACGAAGGGGCGGCGAGGGCGGTCCTTCGGCACGACAGTGTCGAGATGAATGGGACACCAGTCTCCTCCCTCCTTGTCTCTCTCACACGTGTTTTTCTTTGAATTTTCTTATCTAAATTCTATGTGTCCCCCAAAATTCTGACCTAAACATGTTTATATAATGCTAACCTAGGTTAATTAGATGGGCTCTAGAGTCCTAATGGGCTTAGGCTTGGGCTTAGGTTTAATTAAATTTAAATGGGCTGAATTAACTTGGGCTTTCATTTAATTAAGCACAATAGTCTAAATTAAGCTCAAATTAAAACAACCGAGCCCGTTTGACTTGAAATTCCCGGCCCTTGGATTCCGAGCGAGCCGAGTCTCGTCCGATAAATTTTAAGCTCGTTCGCCATTGCCAATCCGATGCAAAATGCAATGAACCTAAACTATATGCTGTGCAATTTAAATATTTTTGTTTTAGGGGTTAAAATTTAACCCCTAATTTTCTATGCAAATTACACTAAATGGTCGATAAAATTTAGGTGTCAACACCAGAGTTCAGTATAGTTTTCTGATTACTAAAGATAAGAAATTTCGATCAAATTGACGATGTCTTGTTCTTCTTTGATTTTATGGCTTGTGGTTTTATCAACTTGTTTGCCCTATAACAATCCAACAGTCAATTAAATTTTTGAAATTGACGAATTGACTACAAATTAGTATTCTTGAAGATGCAACATTATATATGGCCGGAAGGATGAAAATACCCCTACCTAAGTTAGCCAAATAATAACATGACTCCGTCAGTTACAAAACTAAGCATGTATCATCCTATAACATCATATAATCAATTGCACAAGCGTACATAGTTTTTTATATGTCATTAATCATGCTTTCAAAGCACATACACACATGACACACGAGAGTCATACTCGGTTGTGAAATGACGAGGGCATTTTTCCTGATGGCGTCTCCGGAAAAATCAAAATTATGTCGTGATGATTGCATTCATAGGATTTAATTGAAAAAATGTGGTATCAAAGGGGTGTTGTGGTACCAAATAGACTTAACTAAACCCTAGACCACTTCTTCTTCGATTTTCACGAATGATTAATGCATTCACACATTAGTTTTGTTTCGAAAATGATTGGTGGTGACTCCACTAGAATATTTAATTTTGAAAACCCAAATTTTCAACAAAAAAAAATTCTTGCAAAACCTTTTTCCACTGTAGCTGCTAACCTACCTACTGTCTCCGAAAGGGAGAGGTGCTACCGTAATGCCAACTTCACTGGGGACTAGTTATCAATAACTACCCAAAGGGTTCAAGCACAATTAACTTTGTCACAAAATGGAAGGAAGAGTTGGAACCGAGAGTGAAGGAGAAACTATTTTGTATTTCTGTAGCTTATATGTTTACATGTACAATGTTCATTATATAATACAAGATATGCACAATAAGAGGAAAGAATATCTTCTATAATCAATCCTAATCCTAGATTGATTCATTTAATCAACTACAATCTCGGATTGATTTAATGCATCAATTATAATCCGGATTGATTCAAGCATATCTTCCAACAAACTTTTCAATTAAATCCGTGCAATTATCATTTAATTTCCTAAAAAATTACATGTTGCATATGCCCATTTGCTTTATTCATGTTTAACTATTGGTGGTGTCTATCTCTATAAGATTCAATTGTCTGTTATCCTTATTCATGTTTGTTGCTGTAATTCCTAAACTGCTGCACATGATCTAAGGATGATGAACCTTTATACCGCCATATTAGCACTAGACTGCATCACCTCATCCATCACACCACCACAGTTTGTGCACCGTTTTTGCTGGTATCATGTTGCTTGCACTGTGAATGAATTACATGTGTTAAATTATGACTCGAGTTTGAACTATTTATGGAATTCGATTTGGGTAAATAAATATCCAAGTTTAATTGCAAAAGGAAAATTCAAGAAAGGAGTTTCTGTTTCGGAGAAAAGCAGAAGAATATTTCTAGCACTATAGGACAAAAGATGGGCACACATATTCTACAATTTATATATAATTCTTTTACACGGTAAAAGTGTCTTTGTAGGAGAAAGGATTTTATTTTAATCGGTGTGGCTTGCAGAAGTCGTACGAAAGAAAAGATGAAATCCTCTGTGGGCCCTTCTCTCTTCCTGGTATAGCCACACGGTGAAAGATAAAATAAAATCGAGGGTTTCCTTTGCTAGCTGTAGCCAAACAGCAAGAGTTTTCTTTCTTTAAAGTCACCGCACAAACAGCAGAGCCGCACAGTGGACTCCAAGGGGACGAACGCGAATAAAAGGAGGAATGGCACAGTAACCTCTCCTTGATCGCGTGCAGAGGAGTCGAAGATTTTTGCTGCGAGTTTAAATCCATTACTTTGGACTTGGGCTTAAATCTAGGTGTGGGAAAAATTCGAGTGTTAAGCTAATTATAACTCTGATTCTCTTATTATAGTGGATTATTTGTTGCTGGCTCTTCTCGTGGATGTAGATACCGATATTCGGACAGAACCACGTAAATCTCTAGTGTCCTTTATCGTTCCGCGTTTATTTCTCTGGTATTTTTGCATTGACTTAAATTGCAAGATCCTGTCATTTCCGCGTTATATTTCCAACAACATGCTTAGCATAGAGATCGTCATCCAGGTAATTCTCTCTTGAATGTTGAATCACTTCCTTGTTTTCAGTCCTCGAACAAGCATAGCTCCTAAATAGCACCATGTATTCCGTAGTCCGATCCAAACTAGATCTAAGATGAGAATGGCACGAGAAAATTCATCGGCCAGCGGCGCCCAGTTCCTCGCCCTTGAGAAGAACTTTCGGGACCTCTCTGTTAAGTTTGACAAGCCGTTGGACTTTGTTTCTTTGAATATGGCCATGCACTCCCAGACGAACCAAGCTGCTGGTTGTGTGCCTTCCGGCGGTGATACCGGTTAAGGATCAGGCTCCGACAGACCAAGGGACAACAGCTCATGAGCTCCGTAAGCTGAAAGAGGAAGAGGAAGAGGAAGGGAAAAGGGAAGCTGAAGAGAGTAGGTTTTTTTTTTTTATAACCGAGGGAACCCCCGTACGGCCGACAGCCGGGAGGTAAACCCTGGGGGTGACACGTGGTAGCCACCACACACGTGCACCGGTTAAGTCACCCTGCGACACCCGGGATTCGAACACTCAACCTTTTGCGAGAGGAAGAGTACCCTCTCTAGCAGCGCCACCCAGGCGGGTGGTGAAGAGAGTAGGTTGAAGAGATCACAATCCAATAATTAGGAAACCTAGTGTAGGTTGGACAAGTAGGTGGCTAATAAAATCCAAATGTAATACTTATGACAAGAAAAGAGCTGTCTCTTAGAAAGAGATTTTCAGGTGTTCATAGAACACAACGTTCCTATCTATTCAAGCCAATTAATGCGTGCGAAATGTTATCATATTGAAAAGAAAAGAAAAAAGAAAAATCATAATACTTGATGCGTGATGATTGACTTGAGCAAGAGTGCTCAAAAAACATATGAAAATTCCTAGCGAAGAGAAAAGCTAATTCTATTTTATACCAAAAAGAATACCACACCATTCGAAAATCAGATAAGCCCTTTCAAATTCTTGTAGGATGGTGATTTCAGTGGTTGTGGGCTTTATAAGACTTCTAAGATCCATATACTTTCCGTGGAGACTCAAAGATTCATGAACCTTACCACTATAGTATACGCGATTTATGTCCACGATGGAGTTGACCATGATATAAGGTGAAGTTTGTGGACTGATACGAGGTCCATGTTATCCCAATGAGACATAATGGATAGGACTTTGGACGCAGATCAAGTTTTACTGGAGAACTATGATGATGTTGGTTTTGAGATCGGGCCCAATTCATTTTTATGGGCTCCTTCAACTTGACCAAGTATGTCCAAAGAAGCCTTCCACCGCTCGACCTAAGAATTTATTGCTTTTCTAAGACATAACAAATTCCATCTTCACTTTCATTCTTTTATAACTTTCCGTTCCAATTACTTTTAGAACAATCAACTTACACTTTGAGTTTTCCTACTGGAAATGGACTGCGAAAATGTGCCTAACCATGAAGCTATTGCATGATTTATATACCATATACACCAAATGTATCTACATCATTGATCATTTAGGCTTAGCAATATTTTTTTTAGGAAGAAAGGATTGTGATCACATATGAGATGTTGATCTGACAAACAAACGGAGAGGGAGACTAAGAAAGGAGAGACAACGGATTGATCGACCGAGCTTCTTGATTCAAAGAGAGAGAACAAAAATGAAATAAAGAGTCTCATTAGTGACATATTGATTGATCGAACTTCTTGATTCTAGTGTAAATAATTCACTTGCAATTGTGTTAATATGCATTTTATCGTGTGAGATATCGAATATGAGCTATGTGAATTACTGACATCATGTACATCGAGCACGATATTGATTTTTGTGCACAATGGGAACTAAGTGCCATGCAAACAAAGTTCCATCACGTGAGAGCCACCTCTTGAATATCAAGGGCCAAGTGTTACATTGTGAGAGCCATCTCTTGAAGTCATGGGGCCACCTCTAGAATCCTACTATTGCAATCATCCGTGTGTATCAATGGGGTTAGTAATATTGTATGCATTATCGAATACCATTTGTTTTGATGTGTTATTGATAAGCATTTCCTATTGCAAGAATACGTGATTGTCGCGACCCTAAAAAATTTTATATCTTTTCGGGCTAATGGATTATTAAGATTAAACTTAACTCGGGCCCTCCCAAGCCCTACCAATTCGCAACTTAGGGTTTAAGTTCTTAACATGCAAATGTTTTCATGCTTGGAGTCGCCACTAATCAATTTATGGTAGGTTGATTAGAAACCTAAATAAAACATAGGGGATATGTTTTATTTCTACGAACCAGAGATTCTAAGCCCGGGGACTTGATTACGCTAGATCTAGTCTAACGCCCTTTCGGTACCTTTTCATTTCAAAAATATTTTGGCAGGCAGTTTGGATCCATTTTAACTTAATTACTAACATGTGAGGTGTTCATGCGGGTGCGCAAACCACCAATTTAACACCCATAAATCAAAGCATTAAATAAATTGCAAGTTGGGAGGAATTACTTACCTCGAATCCAGCAAGCATCTGCATTGTTAGCGAAAAATCATACAGACAATCCTAATATGATTTTTAATTAACAAGGCACTTCACTCAATTTTTGGATTTTCACTTATTTAAATGAAATCTAAACTATATGCAATGACGTGCAAAAATATGACATACGAAATAATGCAACCTAACATGCAAACTATATGACACGCGACGACGTGACCTAATTCTAATGACGTGCAATGATATATTTTTGGTATTTTTCTTTAAGGAAATTCGGAATTAAATGAAATTCGGAATTAATGAAAATGCCTAAAATAACATGCAACCTAATGACTTCCTTTTTTGTGGTATTTTCTGTTTAAAATTCGAAATTTAAAAATACCTAAATTAACATGCAATCTATGATGACTTAATCTACCCTAGAATGATTTCTTTTTGGGATTTTTTATGTAAAATTCGGAATTATAAATTGCTGAAATTAAAATGCAATCTATCCTAAAAAAATGAAACAATTAATCATTTTTAAGGTTTTTTATGAAAATTCGGAATAAAAAAAACGGAAATAATCCGTTAGGATTAAAACAATACCTAATTTAAATTAGGAAACATGCCACGTTAAGTCCTAATTTAAATTAAACACTTATCTCATCCTTCGGGATATATTCAAAAATCCTAGACATGCAAAACTCTAATTTAAATCTAGCTAATATTTTTTGAATTTTTCTGTTTTATTTGAAAAGGAAAGCAATCAAAACAAGTGAGGATAGCAATCAATTCAAATCAACCACGCGATCCGCCAAATTTGTTTCAAACTCGGATTAGGCATAAAAATCAAATTATCAGTCATATCTATGGGGTTATAGATATTAACGGATAACCGATTATTGAAATTTGGAAAGCTAATGAAATTTATCATCGTATCTAAGTGATTATAGATAGGATGACAATTTCCCGTATCGCCGCGTATCGTACCTTAGGGATAAGGTCGGATAGACGTCCAAATACATTGCTAAATTAGGAAATTTTCCTAATTTGAATATTTTTAAATATCGCGGACATCAAACATTATCTTAAAGATATCTAATTACCGACATGATATTCATGCAATATTCAAAGTACTCAAATTAGGAAATTGAAATATTCTGAAAATTTATGGGATAATGACAATTACCTAATTTGCAGATAACCTTCCAAATTCGAATCACGTGGATAGGGACTCGGGCTTGCGGATCGGAATTGCGACAACAGCGACGAGAACGGTGAGGTACGGCAACACCGTCGGTAGTTCACGGTGGTGGTGACGATGATGCAGCTCCGGATTGTGGTGCTGTTCAGTAAAAGGATTGCTCACACATATGAGATTCTCGGTCCCTGACGAGGGGGTTTACGGTGATCGGTGACAAGGGCTTCTTGTCGTGTCAAGGCAAAGAGCGCCAAAGATGCTGGGCAATCACCGTGCTCGACTGGGAACCAGTAAGAATCACCAATTACTTGTTAGTCGCTCGCCACAAAACCTGCGAAAACGGACATTGAGAATTTAAGGAACAACAAGGCTTTGCTGGTGATATCAAGACGTAGAAGGCACTGCAGGGACGACAGCTTGAACTGGTAGGGGGTGAAGTCAACTATTGGCTTTTTTCTCTTTAAGCTTGGACCGAACAGTGAACCCCCAAACTGCAGCACTTGAAGTCCACCGATTATTCTTCACTTGAAGTCCCCCAAACTATTGGCTTTTTTCTCTTTAAGCTTGGACCGAACAGTGGCGTCCGGCGCGGCGGAGGCATTCGTCGGCCAGCGATGGCGCGGCGCGGTGGTGGCGCGGCGGTCTCCTTCTCTCTGCACTTGTTCTCTCTAAAAATTTTTTGATCTGAAATTTTTTGTCGTCCCTCTCTAATTCTGACCTAATAACATGTATATATATCACTAATCTAGGTCAAGTTAGATGGGTTTTCTAATCCTAGTGAGCTTAGGTTTAATTAAACTTAAATGGACTGAATTAACTTGGGCTGAATTAATTAAATTCAAAAAACTAAATCAAGCCCAAATTAAAAACAACCAAGCCCGTGCGACGTGAATTTCCCGGCCCTTGCATTCCCGAGCGTCCCGTTTTTTGTTCGATGAATTTTAAGCTCGCTCGCCATCGCCGGTCCGATGCAAAAAATGCAATGAAATTAAAATGAACCTAAATTGCATGTTATGCAATTTAAATATTTTTGTTTATGGGTTAAAAATTTAATCCCTAATTTTTCTATGCAAATTACGACTAGATGTTTGGTAAAATTTAGGTGTCAACAGTGATGTATGACTTGCTGAGTAGGTGATGTGCTTACTCGACATCAAGGCTGATTTAGCAGTAGTGATTGCAGATTGAGGAGATAGAAAATCGAGGTCCCGGGATGTGGGAGTACAGGTGCATGCTGAGTGAATTTAGGAGTGTTACACTTTTTGTTATTAGTTTAGGTAGTCGGAGTGACAAGGTCGTTTGAGAATTTAGATTAGAGAAATTTTGAGGACCAGCTTTATTTAGCGAGAGGAGAATGTGAAGACTCGGATTTTTTGCAACTGATTAATAGGAGGAAAATCATTTACAGTCAAAGAAAACATACACATTTCAAGTTAGGAAAATGAATTTCCTAACCTAAAAAAGGAAAAATAATTTCCAGAAAAATAGTTTCTCAAAAAGTATTTTCTTTTATCATGAAATTTTCTTCGAAACAAAAACACTCTAATACTTATTATTCCAAGTAGTCATGTGCCATTAAACGATTATATTAAATAAAAATTCTTTCTAGGCGACACATTTTCGTCAATTCGTCAATTTTACTAACATTAGTTAATTAGATCTGAATTTCCATTTCTAGCGAAAAAAAAAAGAAAATCTGAATTTCCTTTTTCCGAATATAAATCACAAAACTCTTCCTTTTCTGGAAAAATGAAAGGAAAAAATAAAAATAAAAAAAATCGTCCTGAGCTAAACCTTCCATCGCCTTATTCATATACTCGCCCGTTTCGTTGCCGAAGCCCGTCGCAGAGACCACGGATTCAGCTGGTGAGGCTCGAGGAGAGAGAGCGAGGATGGAAGAAGAAGAGCACGAGGTGTACGGCGGAGAGATCCCCGTGGAGGGCGAGATGGAGGGCGACCTGGACGCCCACCACGCCGACGTCGACATGTCCACCGCCGACGACGACGCCGTCAAGGTCCCTCCCTCTCCCTCTCTCTCTCTCGATCTCGATGCCCCGCGTGGTTTTGTGGCCGTGTGTGTTGTTCGATCGTCGGAAGATGCTCTGGGTCATGGATTTTTTCATCTGGGTGTATTTTTTCTTTTCTTTTTTGTGATGGGTGGGACGATGCAGGAGCTGGATGAGATGAAGAAGAGGCTGAAGGAAATGGAAGAGGAGGCTGCTGCCCTCCGCGAGATGCAAGCCAAGGTCGAGAAGGAAATGGGTGCTGTCCAAGGTCTCCTTTTGTTTTGTTTTCGGGCTTTTTTGTTTAGGGTTGTTTGATTGGTATCTGGGTTTTCTTGGATCTCCTACCTAACCCTTGATTTGTGGATGCTGAATTCTGGTGGAAGAGCAGGCTCTTGCTGTTTCGGTTGTTCTTTCTCTTGTTGTCTTTTGTCCGCTTGACGCTTTATTTCATCGATTTGGTCAGTCGGGAAAGATAGATTTGGCATAAGGATGGAACATGTTTCGCCTTTTGGAATATGAGTTTCGTAGATAACAGACTTGTCTTCTGATGTAGCATTGGCTTAATAGCTGTGATTTGCTCCCATACTATATTCAGAGAATTCTCTGGATGGAGAGAAAATGAACCATCACTTTTAGAAGACCTACTGATTCCACCGGCATGCTTTTCGATGAATACTTGCTTTTGCTTTCTCTGGATGATGGATAGTTTGTTCAAGTCATTGTGCGTATGCTTGCCTGCATTTGTCACTTTGGGCATTGAAATTATGCACATATTATGCTCAGATTTATCGTTTGTGTTGGAACTTGTTTGACTGTTTATTTGTTTGTGTTTTCTAGACAATCGGATTTATATTCTAAGATTCATTTTTGGAACTCTGCCTGAACTAAGTGCACAAAACTGTTTTCTTCATATTTCTGTGTTGACGCTATCTGGTGATTGTCCAATTTCACAGATCCTGCTAGTGCAGCTGCTTCTCAGGCAAGCAAGGAGGAAGTCGATTCCAGATCTGTGTTTGTTGGAAATGTGAGTTTGACTGTTATTTCTTGGCAGTTTTTTGGCTATCTTGCTTACACTTTTCTTGATAAAGGATATGAACTCCCATTAGCTATTAGAGTTTGCTTTTGTTCTTTGAAATGTTTGAGGGTTAGCTATGCGAGTTTGATTTTTTCTCATTAAAAGTTCCAGTTATTTTTACCATTCAGACAGTTATTTTCTGGTGATGGTGATGATGATGATTCTGGCAGTTCTCTGATGGTATCTCATCATGATTTTTCCTTCAATACATTTTGCACTTTATCCAATCTTTCTGTAAATGGGATGAAGTTCTTATATTTTATTGCATATACTTCTACGTGATAGTTGCCTCAGTTCATGCTTGTCTGTGCTGACACGTTTGCTTGAAACGTGAGCAGGATATTTCACCTATTACAGTTACTGTGTTTTTAGAAAAATAAGGATTTTATTGATATAGAACTTAATAATTAAGATGTTTATTTTCCTAAAGGTTCTCTCTTTCCCTTCCAAGAAAAACATTTCTGGGTATGGAGTTTATTCACTATTGCAATCCCACATTGCATTTAAAATGATGTACATCTGTGCTTGGCAAAGTATACCCAGGGGTTGTGATGACGAAAGAAATTTAGAACGATAAATCTCAGATCTAAGAGGAGCAAAGTAAACTTAACCACTCACTTTGTGATGATCTTTTTTGGTTTGCTTGTGAATGGGTTGCCAATGGTGGAAGATGGTTATATTCTTATTGCAGTTGAATAAATTATGTTTGCTATGGATGTTAGTGGTGGCGTAGTATTTGATTCTAGTTTTTTGTTTTGTTATGCTTTTTAGTTTTTTGCTAATGGATGTTTAGTTCTGGTTGCCAGATTTCCTTTAGTAATATTTTGGTGTAGACACGAAACAAGTAATAGTTAGGATGAGACTGGTTTGTTGGATATGTAGATTCTCAAAAAGGGCGAGTAGGGAATTATCTTTTCTACAAAAAAAAAATACAGAGCATTAGTTCAATCTACATCGAAGAGACTGTATTAGGTAAGAAAAACTCCTTTATGGGTGGTTTGGAATTTCGAAAGAGGACATTTAGCTACTTGAGTGGGAAGCTGTTATTCTTGCACAAGGCAAAATGATTTGGGTAGAAAATTTCTTTGAATGTTGTCATATTGCACAAAATGGCATAAAATGCTGCACACTAACATTCTAGGATCTATAAAACAGACTCTGCTTTTTGAAGAAACGTTCTATGCCGGTGGTGGTAGTCTTGGCAAAAACTAGATTTTGTTATCTAACTTTTTACTTAATTCTTTCCTGGGTATCAAACTTTATTTACTGAATTGGATCATATGATTCTACAAATCGTATTATTTAGTGTAACCTTTAACTTTTGCTAGCAAGGTACATTGGCCCAACAAGCGGCAACTCAGCTTTTACTGCCAGCTAGAGTCTTCAGGAAGGAACCGAGATTGCCTAGTTCATAAGCATTTTTCTCCTAAGACTGATGATTTCTTCAATACAAGAAAACCAACAAGAAATCAAATATTAGTTTGACCAACACCTAGATATATTAATAGTGATAATTTTTAATAAAATTACTAGATCCGACTTGAACGGTATAATAGATAAAGCTGAAAGTATCCAATATTATGAACACAGAAAGAAATATATAGAGAAATATAAACCATGCTGTATCTACCTTTAAGACTTCACCACTGAAAAGGCATCAAGAGGAACCCAGGAGACCTTCCATCCTCTCAAAAGATAAATGACTGAAAAACTTTAACTAACTTCGCGCTTTTAAGACATGAAGGGAAGTGCCTGAAAAGAATCACTCTTAAAGGGGTGTTTGAGTTCCACTTTGTACTTTTTTACTTTGTTAAAAATTTTCTTGCTGCTTCCAAAATTCAAACATCATTCAATTTTTCAAGACATACATGTAGAGTCTTTTTAAATCTTGTTGTAATATCTTAGTTTTTTTTTATTGTAAAATTCTGAAGGTAAAGCAGTAAATCCTTTTTTTTTCTAAGCCCTAACAAGTGGAATGCAAAGTTGAATTGTTGTCTTCAATTCTAGGTTTACTAGGATCTTTCTCTTTCGAAATATTCTAATCCTGAGGTCGGATGCGGAAGTTGTAGATGGGATCTCTTTTTCAAAGTCTTGAGATAAGAGACAGCTTGCTCACTACCAGTGAGGATAGAGCATAGCCAGCTTTCTAGCAGAAAATCACATGTGCATATTCGAGTTAAAAAATCTATGCTTATCTGTTGCGTTTTTGTGGTTTTATCTGCTTCATGACTTAGATGAGTTTTCCCTGCGATTTTATGGTTCTACCGTTGTCTTGTCTATTGCCTTCTGTGCGATCTTCCCAATTTTTTCTTTTTCTTGGGCCTGTCAAACTAGATCGTTAATATGCAGTTCTCTTACGTTTGCTCATGCGTAATGGATAGTTGCCTGCATTTCATTTTGACTTGATGGCTACGCTATGTCAGTCAACCTTAGAGTTATGGTTGATTTCGTGTTTCACTGTGATTGCAGGTTTCTCATTCTTCAAGTTGTCTATATAGATTGAGCAGGAATCTTTACACTGTCTTTTGAGCCAGAGTTAATTTTGCATTAGATTCGGTTGAATAGATGTGGGGAAAAAATAATTGAAGTTGCAAAATCACGTGACAGAAAAAAGAACAAAAAATTTGAAGAAAAACAGTGCAGAGTTTCTGTTGTGTGGGTGAAAAAATGTGTGCTGTGGAGGAAAAAGAACCAAAAGAGAAAAAAAGAAAAGGAAAGATGGAAAAAAAAAATAAAGAGAATGAATGAAAGAAAAATGCAAAACAAGTGGCGCATGGAGAAAAAATCGAATATTGAAAGTCGAGGATTGGAATATTTGAAAAGAATGTTCTGCATTGATGAGAGAGATGTTGGATGGCTCGAAAGTAATTGATGATTTACTAGGACTTGCATAGAATCTATGGGCTCTCATACCCTTGCTACTGTTCGTGGTGGTGGTGGTGTGTTGGTGCTGGTGCCGGTGATTTGGCCTCAGGACTTCTCGTGATATAGCAGACCTGGTGAGGGGCGTTCGGTTGTGTCTTCCTCGTGTCCTTAATCTATTGTTTATATTTATCGACAGTTATCCTCTAAATTATCGATAAGATTTGCTCCTCAATAGATCCTACTTAGTGGATTAGTTGTTCTGGTTTATCCTTTTTCTTAGATAAAGAAAGCTATTATTTGGATCTTTTTTGATTTTTCATTTTGCTGACTAAAAACTTTTGGAGATTCAGCAGAATTTTGTTAAGTTTGGCTACTTGTTATTATTGAGTTTCTATCTTCATCTTCATTTGTGCAGTTTGGGAGGTATAATCTTTTGGTTAAATACCAAAAGCAAACCTTACCTTCACTCAATGATCACTTACATACTTTTACTTTTGAAAATACCAAATACATACTGAGTTTACCTTTGGAGACCACTTTTGCACCTTCAAATAAATTATCCTTGTGTCTGTATTTATGAAAATGTTTTTTTTTTTTCCGAAAATGCCCATCTGCAAATCCTAAATTCTGACAGCGACCCAAAACACTCAAAACCAACTAACCCTAAGCAAGATGCTAAAGTGAGTTTGCAAGGAGGGGCAATTTGGTCTTTCCAATGTGAGGTTTTGAAAAATATTATGCTGGTCGACTGTTTCTGTTTCGGAGTAGAATCTGTCTTTGGTATTTGTCTCTGATTCTAGGTTTATGCAGGTGCCTTAGCCTTTTGTTCCTTGGTTTAAGTTATTGTAGTTTTGAGACCAGCTACACAGAGCAAGAAATATACATGTCATGGACTCATGTCCCCGTGATGATGATTCTTTGACCTCTAGAACCTGTTAGTCTGTTCTGCTTCTTCAGAACACATTCTTTAAGCTCTATCACCAGCCTGCAAGTCAACACTGACAGCCTGCACTTTAGATGCTTAATTTTGGCTACAGACTGTTCACTCAACTTGAGAGTGTGTTCTTTAATCTGAATGAATTAATTGGGGTTGCTGAGTTATTTGATTTGGAGGATGTGCATAGATGAATTTGAAGTTTGCTGGATATATAGAAACAAGCTACGCAAGTTGTGTACACCCTATGGGGGCTGTGTTTGAAGTTCCATGTTGCTCAGTTAGAGTTGACATAAGATGATTGTCTGCAAATGATGGTTGGAGCAGCAAAAAGGGTAAATCAAGATATAGTATACTTTTTCCCACTTAGTAGGTACTAAAAAGATAGGCTGGGCTTCATTTTACCTTACCAAAAAAAAAAAAAAAAGATAGGCTGGGTTGATGCCTTAATTCTCTTTCATGATGAGCTAGACTTCAAAAATTTATCAATTCCATTCTTAAGGAGCATTAATAGAACTTGCTAAATTTGTTCAATGTGGTTTACAATTGACTGAAGAGATATTTTGTGGAACCCCCCTGATGATTAACCAGAAAGAGAGATCTCAGAATCAGTCATGAAACTATTGTTGTTAAGCATGTAATTTCTGTCAATCTTTTGTCATAGATGAGGATATGGTTTCATGCATATGTGCATTTATGACATAGGCACTGTCATGAAATACTTTTTATTTTGCGTAATTAGAGATGATGGCTGATGTGAACCATGTACTTTAATATGCATGTTGGCATATGCTCATTCAAAAAGCATGTTAAGTCAGATTTTTCATTTGTTGGCTGGATGCATTGTGCCAGTGAAGGCCTGTGACTTAAAGTGGTGCTTGCAGGTTGATTATGCTTGTACCCCTGAAGAAGTGCAGCAACATTTTCAATCATGTGGTACAGTCAACCGAGTGACAATTCTTACTGATAAATTCGGCCATCCAAAGGGCTTTGCTTATGTTGAGTTCCTTGAAGTTGAAGCTGTTCAGGAGGCTCTCGTTCTGAACGAATCTGAATTGCATGGACGTCAGCTGAAGGTAAACTCTTCTTATTTATAATTTGTGACATTAACCTTAGCAACATTCAAGATATTCCAGTGGCATGCCATTATTTTACAGCTATTCTGCTGAATATGCAATACTTGACTTCCAACGTACCATAGAAGTTTGATATCTTCATCTCGTAAGACTTTTAACTTGTCCATATGTCAGAATTTGAGGGCACAGCACTTGTCAGTGACCATAAGCTTGTTATGGATAGTATATGCTGGCTCTAATGTCATGATGGAGTCGGCCTTCGCATAAATTTAGGTTTCCATTAACTAGTTTTCTCACACACTTGTTAAATATACCTTAAATAAAATAATTCAGTTATCAAAGTAGTGGTTACACATGACACAAGAAAAGTTAGTACATTAGAAACTGTAATATTTCCTTAATTAATTTACTATGTGTCCATGTGAGTTAACAAAACCCATATATGGTGCCTTTTTTTTTGGACGTATATATATGGTGCATTTGAAGATGTGTATTGGTGCCGATTTCAGCATCTAGGTGATAAATTAATTTTTGTATAACAACGATTATTTGATATTTACTATGATGTGAATGACTTAGGTTTTGCCAAAACGGACCAATGTTCCTGGGATGAAGCAGTACTTCCCAAGACGCTTTAACCCATATGCAGGTTACAGGTTCCGGAGGCCGTATGTACCTCCTTATTTCTACTCTCCTTATGGATATGGGTAGGTATCTCGCATTCTCCAAAGTTGTTAATCTACTGGTGGAGGAGGGCTCGTTGGTTGATTCCACTGCCTCACGCTATTTGCAGGAAGGTTCCCAGGTTCAGAAGGCCAGCACGCTACATGCCTTATTACTAGAAGTCATGCATCATCTGTTGGCGCTCTCGCAATTCTTCGAAAAGTGGGTACTTCCACAATATGTTCCGTTTCATTCGGGAGATGCATCTAGCGGTACTGCATGTTCATTAGACTCTGCTCCTAAATATTGTCGACCGATTGACTTGAGAGATTATAAGTCTGGATTATTGGCTGTAACTTCTAGATATTTCTCTGTGATCATAGCTAAAATTTAAAGCAACCTCGACAGGCATGCCTTTTTTCTTTCTCTCTTCGCACTTTCGATGTGGCATCTCTGCTAACACAGAACAGGTTTGGTCTCAGCTTGCTTTGAAAAAGGATTTCGTTAACTAGTGCCCCAAGTACACTAGTTAAAGATCCAAATAAAAAACGTTTGTTATCTTCAAAGCGTTGTATTTCATGATTCCAAAAAAAAAAAAGAGTCGAATTCAGAATTTGACTGGGCCAGAAAGAAAAAAAAAAAAAGACGCTTGTACCTTGTTCTTGAAAGTGGTGTATGCTGCTATATTCTTTACACACTTGGAGGTTGTGGAATATGAATGAGTATTGCGCGACTCATCCAAGTTGATGAAGTGTGTTCCGGGAAGAAAACCATGATCGTAAAACATTATTATTCAGTTTCTTTCCCGTTGTCGACATAAGTTTTATTCGACTATTTGACTGGCGGATAGGTGTTGATAAATGAATCGTTCAAGAGAGACTCTCGACCAACCGATGTGTGACTTGGGACGTGATGTGTGACTTGGGACGTGAAAACTCCTCCATTTGAAAAACTCACGTTCTTGTCCATGGTGGCACACATCACCCACCGGTGGTCCCTCTATTTGATGTGTGGTCCGGTCCATATCTGCCTCTTCCATCATTCTAAAAGTCTGTCAAGAGACGCACTTTGTTCGATCACTCCTGCTCTGGCAATCGCTCTCCACTCTCACCAAATCAAGCATTTCCCTATTGTTATTATAAAAATAATTTATGATAAAGCGACCTAGTCAAATAATCTCATTATTCAAAATTTCAGCCCTCAGTTGGAGTAGGGGCAATTTTCACATAATCTCCATGCGCATAATTTACATGGAAATTGAAAGCAAGGGGAGGGTAGAATTTCTACTTTTGGCCCACATAGCTAGTTTGGAAAGCTACCTAGTCAAATAATCTCACTATTCAAAATTTTGGCCATCGGTTGGAGTGGGTGCAATTTTCACGTAATCTCCATGCACATAATTTGCATGGAAATTGAAAGCAAAGGGAGGGTCGAATTTCCACATTTGGCCCACATAGCTAGTTTAGCATCACTAGACTCTACCTTAGCCATGAAGAAAACCTATTAATCATCCTATATTTCAAAACATTTATGATAATTTATATTTTAATCACAAATTTGGAAAAATAAAGAAATGCTAAATGTTAATACTACTTGGATTATTAAATGATGAGAGTCTAAAAGTGTTGAATTTATGCACTACTTGTCAATTGGCTAATTATATATTTATCCTTCATGTCTAGATAGGATTGAGTATTAGTGGGGACTCGAACCGAGCTGGACCGGACCATTGACGTCACTACTTACGACTATGTATAATGACATCCCCAAATAAAAACGCACGCAAACTATTTGATGTTTGGTCCTATCCATTTTTGCCTCTTCCATCATTCTAAAAGTCCGTCAGGAGCCGTACGCTAGTTTGGCATCACTAGACTCTACCTTAGCCCCGAAGAAAACTTATTAATCATCCTATATTTCAAAACATTTATGATAATTTATAGGGTTAATACCACAAAAAATCTTAAACCGGTACAGTTGTGACAATTTTATCCCAAACTATTTTTTTTTACCATAAAAAACCCCAAACTGGTACACTTGTAACAAATTTACCCGGAACTATTTTTTTTATCACAAAAAACACCGAACTGGTATACTTGTGACAATTTTACCCTAACTAATTTTTTAATGTTATTTTTTATTTTTTAAAATTTTTTTATTAATTTTTTTCTTTTCTTTTTTTCCTTAATATTCATCATCTTCAACCTCTGGCTGGTCGCCAGACCGGCGACCGGCCAGAGGCGAAAGCCGGTGAGGTCGGCCCCGTCAATCGCTAGAGAGTGCTCGCCGGTGGAACCGAGCCCTCTCCAGATCTGGCGAGGGCTCGGCCCCACTGGCCACTAGTGAGGCTAACCTCGCCAACGGCCGGCGAGTCCGAGCCTCGCCAGATCTAGCGAGGGCTCGGCCCCGCCGTCCGCTAGCGAGGCTCGACCTCGCCGGCTCTGAGCGAGGTCGACCTCGCTGGTGCTGGCAAGGCCGACCTCACCAGCAGCCAGCGGGGCTGAGCCCTTGCCAGATCTAGCGAGGCTCAAACTCACCGGCTGCTGGCGAGGTCAACCTCGCCCTGCAACGGTGAGGTCGGCCTTGCCCAGTGCCGGCGAGGTCGAGCCTCGCCAACGGCCGGCAGGGCCAATCTCACCGGCTTCCGCCTCTGGCCGGTCGCCAGTTCGGCGACCGACTAGAGATTGAAAATGATGAATATTAAGGGAAAAAAGAAAAGAAAAAAATTAAAAAAATTCGAAAAAATAATATTAAAAAATTATTTGGGGTAAAATTATCATAAGTGTACCAGTTCGGAGTTTTTTGTAGTCAAAAAAATAGTTCAGATAAAATTGTCACAGGTGTACCAGTTCGGAGTTTTTTGTGGTCAAAAAAATAGTTCTAGATAAATTCGTCACAAGTGTATCAATTTGAGGTTTTTTATGGTAAAAAAAATAGTTTTGGGTAAAATTATCACAACTGTACTAGTTTAGGGTTTTTCATGATATTAACCCTAATTTATACTTTAATCACAAATTTGAAAAAAATGAAGAAATGCTAAATGTTAATACTACTTGGATTATTAAATGATGAGAGTTAAAAAGTGTTGAATTTATGCATTACTTATCAGTTGGCTAATTATATATTTATCCTTCATGTCTAGATCGGATTGAGTATTAGTGGGGACTCGAACTGAACCAGACCGGACCGTCGATGTCACTACTTATGACTATGTATAATGACATTCCCAAATAAAAATGCACGCAATCTATTTGATGTGTGGTTTGATCCATTTTTGCTTCTTCCATCATTTTAAAAGTCTGTCAGGAGCCACGATTTGTTCGAGCACTTCTGCTTCGACGATCACTCCCCACTCTCACCAAATCGAGAATGGGGCCTAGTTTGTTCGCGAATCATGCATTTATTGCTTCCGTAACAATCTGGCTCGTTCCAAGTGGGCCAACCCCTAAAAGGAATGCTCTCATTAACCACAAGACGTGGTGGCTGTTTGAGGGTGAGTATTGAGTTAGAAATCACTTAAGAGGACGCCTCCCAACCGACGTATGGGTTTTTGACTACGCAAAAAGAAGATAGAGATGTCATGAGGGCTGGATCGACGCACACGAAATGTGAAAAAGTTCAAACGGTCTAAATTAGCATGACACGAATTCAAGTTCATCTAATACAAACCGAGCACACGTGGGCACAAATAAACATGGGCTAGCAAAACATTCTTTCAAAATCATAAGAAAGTTCAAGAATTGATAAGAAGCAAGTTTGAGGGCTGAAAGTGATGAGGTTGTCAAGAATACCCAATCGCAAGGTCCAATCATAAGATTTTACAAAATAATTATTAGGAAAAATTACCTAACCAGTTTCAAGCCTATTGTACGGATGTCAATTTAATCGTAAACTTTTATATGAAATTCCAATGTAATCATTTCGATCAATTTTTATCGGAAATTACTGACGTGGCGGTCCAATTATCGCCAATCGTCTTACGTTGCACGCCGCCGAGTTAGCAATTTCCGATGAAAATTGCTCGATAGGACTATATCGAAATTTAGGCAAAAGATTGAGAACAAAATTGACAAAATTGAAAAGTTTATATCTGAATCGATATCCGTAGAGTACGTTTATGACTTATCAGACAATTTTCCTACTGTTATTATAAAAATAATTTGTGATAAAGCCACCTAGTCAAATGATCTCACTATTCAAAATGTCAACCCTCGATTGGAGTAGGTGCAATTTTTACATAGTCTCCATGCACATAATTTACATGGAAATTGAAAGCAAAGGGAGGGTCAAATTTCCACGTTTGGCCCACATAGCTAGTTTGGCATCACTAGACTCTATCTTAGGCCCGAAGAAAACTTATTAATCATCCAATATTTCAAAACATTTATGATAATTTATACTTTAATCACAAATTTAGAAACATAAAGAAATGCTAAACGTTAATACTACTTGAATTATTAAATGATGAGAGAGCAAAAGTGTTGAATTTATGCATTACTTATCAGTTGGCTAACCATTTATTTATCCTTCATGTCTAGATCGGATTGAGTATCAGTGGGGACTTGAACCGAATCGGACCGGACCATTGACGTCACTACTTACAACTATTTATAATGACTTCTCCAAATAAAAACGCATGCAATCTAATTAGTAGATGAGAGAGCAAAAGGTTGAATTTATGCATTATGTATTAGTTTCAGCTTCGAACGTTGAAAACCATGTAATTTCCAGGGTTAATACTACAAAAAAACCCAAAATCGGTACATTTGTGACAAATTTACTCAATACTAATTTTTTGACCATAAAAAACCCTAAACTGGTACACCCGTAACAAATTTACCCTCTATTAGTTTCTATTAAATTGGATTAATACAACGAAAAATCATAAACCAATACTCTTATGACAACTGAATGGTAAAATCCTAAATCGGTATATCTGTCAACTGGCACGTGTTATTCAACTTAGCAAATTGATGGTAAAATTTAACCAAGACTAACGTAGGATAAATTTATTATAGATGTACCAATTTGGGGATTTTGTTGATAAAAAAATTAGTTTTCGATTAATTTCTCATTGGTGTACCAATTTGGGATTTTTCGTAATAGTAACCCTAATTTCTATCTTATATTTGATCAAACATTAACATAAACTTTGATAGGTGGCTACTGTTTCAAAATAAGCTTGAAAATGGGCAACAATCCTTTGTTGCCGAGGAAGAAGATCAGGATCAACGAAGTTCACCATCAATGCTTAAAGGAAGAACCATCTACTAAGGATAAAAAACTTCGGGATAGAAAAGCTCATCACCAGTCAAGGACAAAGGGCTTCTTGGCTCACCACCAAAGAGTAATCCACTCTTTAAAGATAAAAAAAAAAACCAGAATAGGAGTTATCCACTTTGCAAGGATATTCACTCAAATAGAGAAAAATCTCATATATTTATGTACTCAAAATCGTTGTCTTACAATAAGATTACAACTCCATTTATAGATATATTGCTAAATAAAAGAAAAGACTCTTCGAATTTCCGAAAACCAAACAAGAGTCTCGGGGAATTCACCTAATTAAGACTTTTAAAAGCATCACCACAATAAAGACTCATAAGAAACTACGAATAAAGAGTTCTAAATGCATGTGACTAATTATAAAATGCATAGAAATCTGATGAGACTCTCTAAATTCGTGTACCAGCCTTAGAAGCCAGACAATCACCGTAGAAAGTCAGCAAACAATGGTAGAAATTGAACAAAATAGCCTCCAATCAATAGGTTGTCGATTGGGAGTCTTGAAATCGGCAATAAACTTATAAATCAACAACCAAGTCGCATAATCAGCAAGCTTCATCCTTGGATCCAGGTGATTAAATTGCAGCATGAATTGGTTTTTGTTTTTATGAATAGTACATAGGTCGGTTTAGTCGACAAGATATGAGTTGAGCTTCTTGGTTGATCGATAGAACCCGATGCTGCCACATCAATTTGCCCCAAGGATCAGGAATAATCTATTCTTATTTTGAAATAAGTAAAATGAAGTAACTCTACAAGAACCTAACAGCAAGAATTTGCTACAATCTTTTGTGATGCCACGTTATAGATTAATCTTTGTATCATGGTATTATTCTTCTATCCAACAACGACTAATTTGATATGTATGTAAGCCTAATTGTACAACCAAGGACCAAGGGTTATTCCTCGGTCTATCATATAATGTGATACCTAGATTGCATTTATCCAAGAAAAAACTTATACAAAAGTCAAACTTTCAGGAAATTAATGATAGATTAAGAGGCCGGGATCTTCGGTTTGAAAACAAACAAAAATTCAATAAATAAAGCAGGACTCAAATATCTTATAGCAAAAACTAGTGCTTAGGGTGATACCTTTTCAACAGTCTTTTTACTCGTTCTTAGTGAAGACTAAGACGAAGAAAATGAGAAATTTCACGATAAATTTAAGATGCCGCACATCTTGGATTAGAAAACAAGCAATAATATATAAGTAATAACATCAGAACGCCAAGTATTTCATAGCCAAGCTGAGGCAGGTTGACATTCCTGAAGACAATGAAGTCATTTAACCCCCTACTAAACCCTAAAAAAGGAACAGCAGAAGTCAATGACTGTTGACCCAGCTTTTTCTCTTATCGAGAAGTGGACCAATCATACGACTTCCCTCCCCTTTGGACAGCTTCTTCTCTTTCCTAATACTGTAGACGTGGGCCGTCCGTCGACAATAGACTAATCCCCACAAGATACATCCGTAGTGTCATCTCAGCCACATTTGATAATCGATAGTTGGATTGGATTTTGTAACATGACATCATAGACAGGTTATGTTCCGATTTATCTCGCATGTGCATCCGCTCCTCTCATCAAATTCCACACGTCATCCCCGTTCCGGTTTGTAGGTAAGAGAGGATGTTAAAATAGCACATATCGCTTGATTACGAGATTTATATAAATCTGATCTCTCCCCATTTTATAAATCTCCCCAAGCCATTCTGGAGATACACCATTTATTACATCTCATTTCATAAGCATGCCAACCAAGGTTTCTTCAAGAATGAGTTTTAAGGGTTAATATTTCCCAACCAGATGGGAGGGTCACCTCCAATCGGTGGTGAAGAAATATTGAGAAACTATTGGCAAGTGGAAAGTCACGAGCACGCCGCACAATCAAATGTGACAACCAAAAGCTTGTTTGCTCATTTTTGGGCAAAAACCAAAAAGCATATCGTATATATAGCGTCCTTGAGAAAAACATGTTATCCCACACATACGACCCTCCTCGGCCTTAAATAAAGAATTGCCTTTTAATCTCGAGACACCATAAACTTATTCCATCAATATTTCAAGTTTTAGAAATTTTCTAATCCACAAGATACACGGAGTGGAAAGTGGAGAGGGAAAATTATCAAAAAAGTCCTAAACTTATTGTATCGGTGTCAATTTAGTCATATACCTTTAAATTGAATTAATTTAGTTTTCGACATTTTCACATTTTGCCAATTGAGTTCATCCAGTCAATTTTGGCCGAAAATCGCTAATATAAATGGCAGGCATCTTATGTGGCATAATCGGCATTAACGTGGATATTTTTTTAATAATATTTCAATAATTTTTTGTTCTTTTCTTTTCTTTTTCCTTTCATTTTGGCCAACCACTAGTAAAGGTCACAACCCTCGCCCACACCATTGCCAGATCTGAGTTAGGGCTGCCTTGTCCAGAGCCGGCAGGGCCGTGAGCGAGGTGGCCCTTGCCCAAATCCGCCGAGTAACTACACGCCATCGCTCGTGGTTAGCAAGGCCACAAAGGCCTTGGGAGAGGGGCTTTGCACCCTTGCCTAGTGCCTTCACAGCCCTACTAATCCTAAGCGAGGTAGCCCTCGCCCAAATCTAGCGAGGATCGCAACCCTCACAAGCGATCGACGGGGGCTTGCTGGCAATGAACCCTTGTTGGCCAAAATGAGAGGAAAAAAAGAAAAAACAATCAAATTTCAATTTTTTTCTTAAAAATTGTTCACAATAGTGTTACTCGTGCCATATAGGATGGCTAGCGTCTACGTTAGCGATTTCCGGTCAAAATTGGCTAGATGGACTTAATTAGAAAAAAAATATATGAAAATACATTGACTCAATTGAAAGGTTTAGGACTGAATATGCACAAATACAATAGGTTTAGCACATTTTTGGTACTTTCCCCCAAGTGGAGAGCATACTCACAAAAGCAATCCATCTTATCAAGCTAGCAGTTCGACCTTAAACATCTAACGGCATCAGGCCTTTAGGAAGAGAAGGAAAATGTTTTAGAAGAAGTAATATCTAAGAGAGAGAGGAATCCCGATGAAGCATCAAGCATCATGTGCTTCATGCTAGCATCTGCCACCTCAGGATTTTTTAGCTGCAACTCCACCAAAATAGTGCCACAATCAGTCCTAACCAGAAGTATTAGAGACTTATCTGATGTAATTTCTTTGCTGATAATAGATAAATTCAATTCCGAGCACCACAAACAATAAGCCCACGAACCTTGTGCATAGTTTAAGAATATGCACTTTTTATCCTTCTATTGACCTAACCATTACTCCTTCAAATTAACACAGACATCCAAATATTTTAGAAAAAAAGAAGAAAAAATTGATGAAAGATAGGAAATAAACATAGATGGATCTATTCTTTCACTTGGCCGTAAAGCAAGAAATCTAGGAAATTGATTTCCTTCTTGCCTGAATGGTTCCCCAAATCTGAACTCATTTTTTTCACTTCATGAGAAACTCTGTCGATTGATCGACCCGTCATTCAAACACCGGAAAGGCCAAAAAAAATTTCTCTTAAATGACTGTTCATGGAATAAACTGACCCTTAGTTTCTTTCCCTTTGTCGACAAACTTTTATACAACCGGTTGATTTGAGGGTCGGTGTTGATTTAGGAATTGCTCCAGATGGCATTTTGCAATCAATGTGGGATTTGGGACATTACAAACTCCCTTGCTCAAATAACCAACGTCCTATCATTGTTGGCATGTATCGCTTAGAGATACTACACTGTTTGACGTGTTGTCGGTCTACTACTGCTCCTTATGCAACCTAAAAGTATGCTACTGGTCACATCTTGCTTGAGCCCCCTCACTCCGGTAATCACTCCCTAGCATCTTCTGATTGGGTACGGATCTAGTCCGTTCGCGAATTAGGCATCTCCTAGAGGGGGTGTGCCTCTGATACTATCTATAACAACCTGACTCATTTCACGTGAGCCAAAGCCTAAAAGAAATACTCTAAATAATCACAATAATGGATGGCCATTTGCAGGGGGATGTTGACCGATAAATCACATAAGATGATATCTCATAACCGATGTGTGGTTTTTTGACTAGGTAAAAAAGAGAGAGACATATTAGGGGGACCGAATCAATGCTAGCGAAATGTGAATAATCACGGGTTTTGGGTTTACGGTCTAAAAGAGCATTACATGATTTGAGATCATCTAGTACAAACTGAGCACGTGTTGGCTCAAATAAACATGGGCTAATTTAAAAAACACTGTTTCAAATTTATCAATTTAAAAGACTGTTCAAGGGCAAAATTGTGGTAGTCATTTTTTCTACGTGATTTCGAGAAGAGTTTGGCATCGAATCTTAGCCAAACGTGTTTTTGCGAAACTATAATTTGGTGATGCCAACTATTACCACATATGTTTAATATTGGTGGGTCCAAAAATAACTGCTTCCTCGGCCAAGAAAGTTCAAGAATTGATTAGAAGTTGATGGGTGGAATTCATGTGGACACATGAGTTGCATATGGAGACTAATGTGACATTGAAAGTGCTTTGTATGGTCTTAAGAAGAATGACAGGAAATTAGAAACAAGTCGAAAATATGGTCTCGGAAGACAATATAGGTCAGGAGTTCAAGAGAACAGCCATGCACACATCAAACTCAGGAAAAATGTTCAAAAAGTCATAAACCTATTGCACATTTATCAATTCGGTTATAAATCTTTCAAATTTATCAATTGAATCCTAATTCTTTTCATTTCTTGCCAATTGAATTCATCTGGCCAATTTTGGCCGCCCGAAGCTGAAGTGGTAATTTTTAATTTTTTTTTCTTTTTTTTTCTTTTTGTCTGGCCTTCTCGTCATGACCCAGGCGACCTCGCCCAGCCAAGGCAAGGCCAACCTTGTTGTCACCTGGGTCTCCCTTGCTTGGGTCGCGACCGCAAGGTCGGCCTCGCCTTGGCTAGACAAGGCTTGATCTCGCTGTCGCCTAGGTTAGGACCGCGAGGTCAGGCAAGGTTCAACCTCACCTAGCCAGGGGCCGACGAGGGTGAGCTTCGCCAAAAGGACCTCGCCAGCCCTCGTCTCTAATCAATTCGACCTCGCCAACCCTGGCCTCTGACCCATTCGACCTCGCTAGCCCTAGCCTCTGACCCGTTTGATCTCGTCGGCCTCTGGCCGATTGCCAAATCGGCCAAAGCGAAGAAGGCCAGGAAAAAAAAAGGAAAAGAGGAAAAAAAAATTCGAAAAAATATTTAAAAATTATCACGTCAACGTTGGCAGAATGATCGGCATCCACGTTAGCTCCGGGCAGCCAAAATTAGCTTGATGGACTCAATTGGCAAAAAGTGAAAATGTTTATGATTTAATTGGTAAACTTGAAAGATTTAGGACTGAATTAACAAAAGTACAATAGGTTTAGGACTTTTTGGACAATTTTCCCCATCAAATCTCTACGAGTTTTAAGCTTTTACGTTGCTTGTGCTTTCAATTTCTGTCATTCGCGCGCTTTGTGCTCGAGCGACGAACTGCAGAGCGAGTCGCGGACCCTGCCATCTGAACTTGGGATTGCCTTAAAACTTTTCCATTTTCATGAACAATAATAGTTCGCCAGAATTGTAGGTCAGTAGCCATCGGAAAGAGGCACGTCGCTCTTTCAAGATGATGAATTCTAGAGATTAAATGAATGGTTGTAAGGGGTATTTATAATGGGAGATATTAAATGGATATCAAAGCAGATTCTACGGTGTGTTCATCTGTAAATGCTAATCTGACAAATGATGTGTTGTTGCATGTTGTGTGGAGATCGATAGCGAGACGTCAAGCTCAGCGCCAAATGTCACGGGTAGGCAAAGTTAGGACTTCTAATATGAATTTATCGAGTTGCTGAACTAAAAAAAGAAAAACCGTATGAATTTCGTGCATGGACTCTTACCGTGTGAAGCATTTCTAGAGTAACTCCCTATGGTCGGCCCTATCAATAATTGAGGAAATCGTACACATGAATGTTGTTCCTAGATAATTGTTAGATAAATTATCAGGACAAAAATATAAATATAAAACTTCTCCCAAAAGACTAATAAAATCACAGAAGCACAAAATTTTGAGTCGACATGCTGGGCTGGTGTTTGTGTTCGAAAATAAAACCCCTACACGTATCTATACCAAACAAGTGTTGCAAGTCAAGGCCCACGTGGATTAAGCGGAAATCGTTTGTTCACCAACATTTGAGAATGTAATAGGATAAGAAATCTCCCCCTATTATAATGGATTTACCTGCTTAGAATGTCTATTATCAACAAATTTACTGTCGAGTTGTCAATTCCCTTTAACTTGTCGATTGTTTTTTGTGCATTGATCATGAAACTCGGCCTCCGTTGACTAAATCCGTCACTTATCGATACTAACTTAACTAAAAATTGGTCAATTTTGGGGATGATTCCAAGGAAAGGACTGAATATGCTCAACTAATATCATGATGGGTTTCGAACCAGTTGTCATCCGGCTCTCCATCCATATTTGTTGTTGCATTTTGTAGGTCTGTCATATAAATTGAGATCCTACAGTATGCAAAATCTCCTTAATTAGAATGGATTTCGAATGCCCTAAAGCATCCGGAAATGTCAAATGCCCATCTCGGCTCTTCCTGTAATCTTGAAATAAGGGACTAGAACATAAAAACTTTGCAGGCTGCTATCATTTGGTATGAGAGGGAACCTCAACAACCGTGGCTGGATTCGCATGCTCTACTTCTTCACATGTATCTTGAGTTTGAAAGAAAGTGACTGCGGAGGCTAGAATAACCCTCTGGTTCATACTATCTAGATACGTTTCACCTGCAAGCTCTTTCGATATTCCTAGGCAAGCTTGGCCAATTGATAGAGATACTGTGCCCAAAAGTCATGATAATTTAACCATTAAGTTGCTTGATTTAAGTAACCAAAGAACTGTTAATTGGTGCTCGATACCGCAAGTGTCAATAAAAAAAATTCAAATATATGTACGCGTTCAAAAATCTGCTGAAAATAGTTGAAGGGTACGATCCATGAGAGCATCCAAAGACCAAGCTGCTTTTCTTTGAATACTTTCAAAGCCCACGTTCAAATTCTTGCTCCCTATAAACACCCCTACGACAGTGCCATCTTAAAATCTCCAGTCGAGCAGCTTCAAGAGGAGAGAGAGAAGAAAGCGGCGGCGGCGGCGGCGGCGGAGGAAAATCTTCTTATTTGCAATGGAGTCTCCTTCTCCCGTCCATGTGCCCAGGTGGACTCCAAGATCGAGTCCCACAATTTCATCGCCACCTCGTGAGAAAGCCCGCAACAACAACGGAATACGGGGCTCAGTTTCCGAAGGAGGCCACAAGGTCGTCTTTCCATTCAATATCGGCTACGGACAAATATGGAATCCATTTTGAAATAGAAATTCCGTTCCAGAATAGATTCCAGAACAGAATTGCGTTTGTTAAAAAATTTTCGAAATGCATTTTGGAGCAATTTTCACATTCTGGAATAAAAATGCATTTGTTAAAAATACTTGATTTCAGAATGCATTTTTTATTCCAGAATGAGTTTTAGGCAAGAAAAAGAGAAGCTACATTTTACATTTTATAACTTCTCTCTTCCAGAATGCATTCTCCCTATTTTCTCTCTTTTTCTCACAAATTTTTTTTCATAAAATGAATAAAAATTGAAAAATTCCAAAAAAATTCATAAAAATTTCCAGAAAATAAAAAAAAAGTCAAGATTTTGGAAAAATAGGAAACTTGGTGAATTTTTTTAACAAATATAAAAATTTCAAAAATTTCAAAATTTCACAGAATGTCTTAGAATACCTTTGGATACCTATTTTGAGTGAAATTTAATTTTTTTGAGGTGTCCAAAAAAATCAAAAATTTTAAAACTTCACAAAATAGCTTAGAATACCTTTAGGCACCCACTTTAAGTGAAATTTAATTTTTTTGAGGTATCCAAAAAAAAATCAAAAATTTCAAAACTTCACAAAATGGCTTAGAATACCTTTGGGCACCTACTTTGAGTGAAATTTAATTTTTTTTTTAGGTATCCAAAAAAATCAAAAATTTCAAAACTTCACAAAATGGCTTAGAATACCTTTAGGCACCTACTTTGAGTGAAATTTAATTTTTTGGAGGTGCCAAAAAAAAATCAAAACATCAAAAATTTCAAAACTTCACAAAATAACTTAGAATACCTTTGAGCACCCACTTTGAGTGAAATTTATTTTTTTTTTTAGGTGCCTAAAAAAATAAACAAAATAAAAATAGATTTCTGTTTCAGAAATCAATTTATGGAGCAGAATTAGTCGTGTTTTACCAAACAGATTTCTCCTCCAAAAATCAATTTCTGGCAAGAATTCCATAAATCAATTTCTAACAAAAATTTGATTTCTAGAGCAGAATGGTTACCATTCGCACCCTACGCTGCCACTCGAGACTCCCGTGACGACAAAGCACCTCCGTGGGGAGTCCACGGTGGAGGTGAAGGAGCGCGACCCGATCCGTCCACAGGAGCGCGCAAAAATTGGAACAGGATGTTCTTGACGTGGAAGGACTTGTAGGTGACGGTGACGGACCGGAGAAACGGGACACGTCCCACATTGCAGGGGATCACAGGGTATGCGGAGCCGGGTCGGATGCTGGCCATCATGGGTCCTTCTGGCTGTGGCAAGTCAACTCTCCTCGATGCCATTGAAGGTTCGTATCAGAATAAATCTCTCTCTCGAGCCTCGACAACATAAATGCGCCTATTGCTGTTATTCTATAGGTACAGCAAACTCAAAACGAGTTGACTTATAGATGTTGCTAGGAAGTTCCCTCCACTCCAACATCATTTAAAAGGTACGAGAACCGAACATTTTGTAAAGGCTTAATTAATACCTTAAAATAACCCTCAATTTTAACTTTTATTCCAATTTTACCTTTATCTCATAAAGAACCTCCAAATTTAGGTCCAGTCATAATTATATCATTAAAATTTTTTTTGTCCATTAAAAACCCTTAACTTTAGGTCATGTTCCAATTTTCCCTAAAAAATTTTTGTCTTATTAAAAACCCCTAACTATAGGTCTTATCCCATTTTACCATAAAATTTTACGGTCTCGTAAACAATTGCAAACTTTTATTCGAGTCATTAACTTTTTTTTGTCCATTAAAAACCCTCAACTTTAGGTCATATCCCAATTTTACCCTAAATTTTTTTTGTCTTATTAAAAACCCCTAACTGTAGGTCTTGTCCCATTTTACCATAAAATTTTACAGTCTCATAAATAATCACAAACTGATATTCGAGTCACAAATATGCCTTCAATAACCCTATGTCCAAACAAACCAAAAAAAAAAACCCTCTATCCAAACTTTCTCATTGACAACGGAAAGATGGAAAACTCTCAAGCAGGAGCTGCTAGAGTTCCAAGCGCGAGCTCTCCGACCGCGAGAAATGGAACATTCCCAAGCACGAGAGATGGACGAGCGCAAAGTCACAATGGGCGACATTGATGGAGGGTTGATAGAGAGCAAATTTGAGACTCAAATAAAAGCTGGTGATATTTTATGAGAAAAAAATTAGGGTGAATTTGAAACTGCACCTAAAGCTAGTCTTATGAGACAAAAACAAAAGTTTACAGTAGAATTGGTACTGGACTTAATGTTGAGAGTTTTTTATTAAACAAAAAATTTATGGTAAAATTGAGACTAGACCTAAAATTGGAATTTTTTTATGGGATAAAAACAAGTTTAGAGTAGAATTTGGACATAATCTAAAGTTTAAGGTTTTTTATAAAACAAGAGGTAGAGTTGGGATAAGTGCTCAAGTTGGTGGTTTTTTAGGGTATTAGACCCATTTTTATATAATGGACAAAGTCATAGTTAATAATGTAGATCTTATAAGCAAAATTGCCAATATCTCAAATTATTCCACATCATAAAATACAAATATAAATCTCCCGATTCTCTAATTATTTATATAATGTCCCCAAATTATCAAAACCTTTAATTATCTTCTCTTTGGTCAGCATTTAAATTTTTTTACGCTCTCAAGCTTAATGAAGTGAAAATCTTATTAATAAAATTATTTGACATACGCGACAAATTAAATATGCTTATTTTGATATAAGCACAAATGAAGTAACTCTATAAGAACCCAACAACAAGAGTTAGCCACAATATTTTGCGATGCAACTTTATAGATTAATTATTGTATCATGGTATTATTCTTCTATTCAACAACAACTGATTTGATACGTGTGTAAGTCTTTCTGTATACCCAAGGACCAAGGGTTATTCCTCGATCTATCACATAATGTGATACTTAGATTATATTTATCCAAAAAAAAAAGTTACACAAAATTTATACTTTCAGGAAATTAATGATAGATTAAGTCATTAGGGATCATGGGTTAGAAAACAAACAAAAATTTTCAACGGTCATTTTTACCTATTCTTAGTGAAGACTAAGAACCCACCCATGGGTAGCTCAGTTGATTAGGGGGTATTTGGGATTGTGTAGTTAGACGCACTGATTCCAGGTTTGATTTTTCAGCTGAGCACTTGTGATTTAAGTAGGGAATCATGATGGTGAGTTGCTGTGCTAGTCTCCCCTAAGGAATATTCGAGGTGCGCACAAGCTGACCCAGACACCTCGGTTACCAAAAAAAATATAAAGAAAATGAGAATTTTCATGATAAATTTAAGATGCCGGACATCTTGGATTAGAAAACAAACAATAATATATAAACAATAAAATCAGAACGCCAAGAATTTCATAGCCAAGTTGAGGCAGGTTGACACGTACTGATGACGACACCAAACCTTAAAAAAGGAACAGCAGAAGTCAATGACTCTTGTCCCAGCTTTTCTCTTATCGAGAAGTGGACCAATCATACGACTTCCCTCCCCTTTTGACAGCTTCTTCTCTTTCCTAATACTGTAGACGTGGGCCGTCCGTCGACAATAGACTAATGCCCACCAGATACAACCGTCGCATCGTCTCGGTCGCATTTGATGATTGATAATATTTGAGACAGGTTTAATCTTGATTTATTTCGCACGTGCATCCGCTCTTCTTGTTAAATTTCACACGTCATTTCTTATTCAGCTTGCACGAGAAAGATAAAGTGTTGAAATAGCACATACCGCCTTATTACAGGATTTATATACATATGATCTCCCTTCATCTATAAATATAAGCTTTTAAATTAAGCTTTTTAATAATAATAATAATAATGATAGAGTTCTACAATTTCGAAGCCTCCTGGCTGCTGGATCTGAAACTTGACCCTTGACTATTGCATGGCCTAGCAACGAGGACATCGAATTTCAACAAAGAAGATGAGGCGAGTTACGAATCTTGAAAAAGTACTTAACTTAATGAGCGGGATACATACGATTTCGGCAAGAATAGACTTTGTTGAGTACGCAAGAATACATAATCGTATGGCGTCTACTGCACCAACCTCATGAAGGATTTTATTTTTGAAGGAGTTGTTCTTTGAGACAGATGGATTTGAATTAAGTGGGAATGAAAAAAGAAAACAACCTTTACCAAAAAAAAAAAAAGAAAACATCGATTTTCGATTGTACCTACGTTGTGAGGGAATGAAATTAACCGAAATCTTCTTTTTATTTCACATTCAAGCTTCTAGTCATTAGAACAAGTACCTAACAAATCTGTAATCTTTCCATAACGTTTATTGATCTATTTCGTTTTTATTTTCAGTTTCTATCCCTTCTTTTCCTGATAAGCAACTTTTGCAGGGAGATTAAGTTCAAGCACTCAACAGACAGGAGAAATCTTGATCAACGGTCGCAAGCAACCACTTTCTTTCGGAACTTCGGTAAGCCTAGCTGATAGATTTGGCGCTGAGTTGAATTTCAGTGTGCAGATTTCCTAATTTAATCGTAGTTTATACAAATCGTTCTTTACTTTATTCACTTTTTGTTTTTGTTTTTGTTTTTGTTTTTGTTTTTGTTTTTGTTTTGGTATAGGCATATGTGACTCAGGATGACACACTAATAACAACTTTAACAGTGAGAGAAACCGTGTACTACTCGGCTCGGCTCCAATTGCCGGAATCCATGTCGAAATCAGAGAAGAAGGAGAGAGCCGAGGCGACGATTAGAGAGATGGGATTGCAAGATGCGAGAGATACTAGGATAGGCGGGCGGAGCACCAAGGGCCTCAGTGGTGGCCAAAAGAGGAGGGTGAGCATTTGCATGGAGATCCTGATGCGCCCGAAGCTCCTCTTCCTTGACGAGCCGACCAGTGGGCTCGACAGCGCTGCGTCATACCATGTGATGAACCGCATTGCCAAGCTAGCCTGTCATGACCGGAGGAAGGTGATCGCCTCGATTCATCAGCCAAGCAGTGAAGTCTTTGAGCTTTTCCACAATCTCTGCCTTCTTTCTTCTGGGAAAACAGTCTATTTTGGCCTTAGATCAGGGGCAGAACAGGTGCTTGTGCTTATGGACTACTATGTTACGAATTTTTGCTTTTTGCAAGCAATGAACATTTTCCTAACCATTTCTTCTGATCATAGGTGGATCCGAATCATCCGATGTCATAGAAGATAGTCCCAACACACAGACACAATGCAACATAGATTGCTAAACGAAGCCAGTAGTACCCCAAGTCGCGATACATGTTCACAAACGATCGCTTAGTTAGAACAAGGCTCTGGGTAATGAAGGTTGCTTGACCTCCATTTCTTTCCATATATCTTCCAACAGTCTTAACGGAAACACACAACTTATCAGAAACTATCAAATTCGTAATTTTCAAGTTTCCAATCCACAAAATATCAAAATTGCATACCTTTTCGGATATCCTGGATACTTGCTGCTGAACTTAGTGACACACGAGAGATGACAAATAAGATTTAACCAGAGTGTCAACGGCTTCTTCAGCATTCATGCCATTGCCTCCTTTTTTAATGTCCTGACAAGAAATTTTGTTTCATTGGATCCATGAAATTTCCTTCAGTTCTCGAAATTATGGTTGAACAAATCAAGTTTCAGTGGCATGACTTACGGCGTCAAAGTCCTTGTTAATCGTCCGGAGGTAGTGATCAGACGGATTTCTAAGAGTTGGACATGGGAAACCATTTGATGCAAAAAACTGCCAAAAAAAAAAAAGAAGAAGAAATGGTTAGGAAAATGTTCATTCCTTGCAACAAGCAAAAATTCATAACCTAGTATACCAATACCACAAGCACCTGTTCTGCCTCTGATCTAAGGCCAAAATGGACTGTTTTCCCAGAAGAAAGAAGGCAGAGATTGTGGAAAAGCTCAAAGACTTCACTGCTAGGCCGATGAATCGAGGCAATCACCATCCTCCGGTCATGACGGGCTAGCTTCGCGATGCGGATCATCACATGGTATGACGCAGCGCTGTCAAGCCCACTGGTCGGCTCGTCGAGGAAGAGGAGCTTCGGGCGTGTAAGGATCTTGATGCAAATGCTCACTCTCCTCTTTTGGCCACCACTGAGGCCCTTGGCGCTCCCCCCGCCTATCCTAGTATCTCTGGCATCTTGCAGTCCCATCTCTCTAATCGTCACCTCGGCTCTCTCTCTCCTTCTTCTCCGATTTCGGCATGGATTCCGGCAATTGGAGCTGAGCCGAGTAGTACACGGCTTCTCTCACTGTTAAAGTTGTTATTAGTGTGTCATCCTGAGTCACATATGCCTATATCAAAACCAAAACAAAAAAAAAAGTGAACAAAGTGGAAACTTACCATGAAGAACGATCTGTATAAACTACGATTTGGCAAGGAAATCTCCTGATTGAAATTCAATGCAGCACCACATCTATCGGCTGGGCTTACTGAAGTTCCGAAAGAAAGTGGTTGTTTGCGACCGTTGATTAAGATCTCTCCTGTCTGTTGAGTTCTTGAATTTAATCTCCCTGCAAAAAGTTGCTTATTAAGAAAAAGGAAGGGGTAGAAACCAAAAGTAGACATGAAATAGATTACTAAATGTTATTTAAAGACTACAGATATGTTAGGTACTTCGTCTATTGTTCTCCTCGAAAACAAATTAATCTACTTCTAAATGATTGACTGCTTGAATGTGAAGTTAGAAAGCGAATTCGGTTAAATTCATTCAGCTGCAACAGAGCTGAATATGCAGCAGCAATCCAAGAGGGCATACCAAGACTGAAACTCAAGTTCCAGTTCACGACCGTCGTAACCCGTGGGGATTAGTCCAGTGTCCATGGACTTTCGACCTCAACAACATTTATGTTGCATGATCGACGACGCGGCGAAAGCAGATCGTAACTTTACAATTAAATCAGGAGCCACATAATCGATAGAGAAATAAAATGAAAAATAATAAAATGACACGAAAAATTTACGTGATTCCGTCCAAATAGCGTCCATATTCAGAAGCCTACGCGTCGTCGCGCAATTAATGATGTCAGGTCCACTTCACCATCAACCGCCCCCGCAAGAAAAAATGAACATGGCTTCTGCCTTGTTGCTTTCTTCATTTAACAACAAATTGACGAAGGAAGCACACAAGAGTTGACCCGCAGAAGGGGAGAGGCGCTCGCATCTTTCTCCATGGGCATGCATTCACATTTTATGTGTGTGCATTTACGAGGAAGAAGAAAAAATGGACGTGAAGGCGTGCACATAAACGCCTTTATTAATTGCAAAAAGTAGTATTTTTTTTGCCAAATAAATGGACCTTTCATCTTAATCTTCATTTTCAGTCTTCATCTTCATTTTCAAAAGCCCACGAGAGGGAAAAGGACGAGCAAAACAAACGGTCAAAACAAATTAATATAATCTACAGAATTGGAAGATTCATATTTGTATTTTATAACGTGGAAGAGCTTGATATATAGACAATTTGCTTATAAGATCTAGATTTGCTTATAGAAATGGCAAGTTGTCATTCATTATCATTCGTTTTAGTGGCTCACATGATGTTTCATGGAATTTTCTAATAGAACCGTGTTGAGCTTGCTTTACTTATAGTATAATAAGAATTTAAAACGACAACCTACAGATCAATCATAGAAAGATGGTACCTCCGAGGACATCGAGTAGAGTTGACTTGCCTATGGTACCTCCGAGGGCATCGAGAAGAGTTGACTTGCCACTGCCGGACGGACCCATGATGGACGGACCCATGATGGCCAGCGTCCGACCCGGCTCCGCATACCCGGCGAGCCCCTGCAAAATGGGCTGCATCCTGTTTGCCCGGTCGGTGACCGTCACCTACAAGTCCTTCCACGTCAGGAACATCCCCTTCTCATCCGCGTGCGCTGCTGTGCACAGGTCGGGTCCAGCTCCTCCATGAGCCCCCACGTCGCCATTGCGCGGGTGTCTAGAGTAGCGGCGAAGCCGATACTGAACAGAAAGACGACCGGGTGGCTTCAGGCGGACCCGCCGTCATCGTCTCCTTCAGAAGCCGGGCACCGCATTTCGTCGTCGGCTTCCTCGGGGAGGCGGCGATGAGATTGTCGGACTCGGATTCGGAGTCCCACCGGGGCAAATTGATGGGAGGAGGAGACTCCATCGAAAAGAAGAATATTCACCGCCGCCGCTTTCTTCTCTCTCTCTCTCTTCTTAGAGCTGCTGGATTGAAGATTAAGAAGATGGCGACGTCGCCGTGGTGCTTACAGGGAGCAAGAAGTCGAACGTGGGCTTTGAAACGATTCGAAGAAAGGGAGAGTTTGAGCGGAAAGGGGCATGAACGGTGATGGGAAGACCGTATGCTTTTGCTTTCCTCGTTGGACTTTACCGCTTCATTGCCCAATGATTAGCCCTCAATCGATATGGCAAAGTGGGAATTCCTTGGTCTTCGGCGGCTCTCTCATGGGCCGTACCTTTCTCCTATTTCAAGAGGATTTCTAAAAGTCGTGCAAATATCGATTTTTTCTCTCATAGCTGCCTTAGTAGTCAGCACCAATTGGCAACCGACTAATCTACTGCGGCGCCCACAGTCCTCTCGAGAGGCTCTCTCTCCAACCACGGTCCAACCCTCACCAAATTCGGCGAGGGCGACCCTCGCCTAGGTCGCGAGGGTCAGGTCCTCACCAAATCCAACGAGGGCCGCAACACTTTTGTTGGTCCTCAACTATGGCAGGTCACTGGCCACAAACCAAAAAAAAAAAGATATTAAAACATTATTCACGTTAGCGCTGCATCCACATCATCAATTTACTGCCTAAATTGGTCGGATTGACCGAACTGATACCAATGTAAAAAGGATTAGGATTAAATTAGTTTAATTGAAAGGTTTAAGATTGAATTGGTATATATACATTAGGTTTAAAACTGTTTTAGTACTTTTCCTTCCATCCCAACCATAGCGAGTCCGTTAGATTAATACCTCCAACTTAACTATAATTTGAGCATGTAACTAAAATAACATCCATGGCGATCCCCATAGATGAATACTAATTATTACATTGACGTCGACAATACTTACAACTATGTGAGAATCGATAAATTTGACAAATGGGTGAATTGATATTATCCGACTCGGTAGAAAGTTGTTCCATATTAAGACGAGCTTAATATAATATCGCACCCACTCCATAATTTGATTATCTTTGACTTCACTTATGTGCTTGACCTAAGCCGTCTCACCGTTTATCGCGATTATATGCATCATGGATGTGTGCGTTGACCCCGGGGTTAGATGGTTAAGTGTCTCAATGAAGCAATGTCTAACCACAGTTAATGAGACAAATTAAGCACGATAAGATGGTTAAGCCACAATTAATCAAATTTATGGACTTCATGTAATAGCAAAAAGGGACCAATTTAGCTGGATGTCTAGGGATCAAAGCTGAACCGGCGTTTACATGGCCGGTTGGTTTGGCATGTCAAAAATTCCAAAGATCCCATTTGACTTTGACTCGGTGTATTAAAGGTTCTCCATCGTTTTAAATAATTAATCAACGAAAAATTAGGTAATCTTATATTTTAGGTAGTTTCATATTTTAACTTTAAAAGAAAATCACAAAAATATCTTATGTATATCTAAAATATAGAATTATTTTCATAATTTTCATGTCATTGCATGTCGTATTAAATTAGTTCATGTTTCTTTTGTCCGTCGTTAAAATTAAGTCATATTAATTGCATGTCATATGTCATTAGATAATTTAGGATTGTATAGACTTAGATCAAAAGTACATCTCATGCATTGCATGTAGTTTAATTTTTATAAAAAGAATAAAAAACCAAAAGGAATTAGAAGTGGTGTTTAGGCTATGCAAGCATTCTTAATTAACATATTGCGGATATTGAGATATTAATCATAGTGAAGTTATGCTTTGCTTCACATTGAGATTAGCTCTATTTCGAGCAATTTATTTATATGCTTTGATTATTGAGTGTTCTATTAACTACTTGTGCACCAATAATCACCTCTCACAAGTTTGTTGCTTAAGTTAAGATTGATCAAGATTGCCTGCAAAATATTTTTGGAATTAAAAAGAAAATGTATCGACAGGGCATTAGATTAATCTAGCGTAACCAAGTCCCTGCATCAATGAATCTCCGATTCATGGTAGTAAAGTGCTCTCCCACACTTTACTTAGGTGTCTAATCGACCCACCCTTAACTGATTAGCGGCTACTCCCGAATAAACTTATTTGCATGTTAAGTTGATTAAATCATAATCCCAAATTTGCGGTTGATATGGGTTTGCAAAGTCTGCGCTAATTTTTTTGGGCTTAGTAATCTATTAGCTTTTCCAAATTCATCTCTGGGAAAGCCAGGACAAAGGTGACCCACGCGTTGCGCAAAATTAATATACTTAATGAATAATCACGTTGTTGAGAAAATTTTTAACTGATTGTATATATTGCGGTATAAAAAATAATAACTTTTATTTTATTTTTTATTCTCTAAAGTAAAACCATGGTCCTTGCACGGTTTATGAGAAGTTCTGATAGAAAGTTACATATAGAGATCCAAAGCGTATCTCTATAATAATTATCCCGTCCTCGAAGATGGTTGAAAAGAAGTGGAAAAGGAAAATTAAAAGAATAAGACAGAAAAGTAGCAATCAAATAGAATTCTTTAACATTCTAAAGTATTAATCAAGCTAATAAAAGAAAACTCTAGAAAACTGTATAATTGCTTTTATGTATGTTTACATAAATTAAACAATAAATTACCACCGAAATGTTTAAAAAAATTGGAACTATGCCATATATTGAAAGTCCTTCACAGTTTTTTAATAATGCCATTAAGTTGAATAAATCATTTCTTAAAATTACTATTATATCAGGAGAGAAAATCCCAACTCAAGTTGAGAAGATAGAGCCTTCCTCAAATGAGACTTATATCTCATTAAAAAAAAACAATTCAAGATGTTGATGAGACTCCACATGTAATTGTCTCGTTGCATAAAATTTCCATTTGACAACCTTTCGACCGTTGACTTATAACATTAATCTCTTTTGAGTTTTCACTTCCTTTCACTCTAAATTTGAAAAGATGGATTAGGATAAAATACCTGGAAGTACATAATGTATCCATTCAATTTGAGACAAAGTAAAAAAGAGAAATATAGCTACGTATGTAATATACTAGAATACATGAATTTATGCATGTAAGCTAATGTTAGTAAAATAATTTGAAAATGATAGCTTATCTTATACGTACATAAATTTCACTTAATATTCACTAGCTTTTCTTGTTACAACAAAGTAAATTCCTAAAAAATAAAAACATTTTACAATGATGAAACCTGCATAATCGAAGGATATCCCTTGCCCACGTCATGTTTTTACCGAAGATAATATGCATTTGTTCTTACTAACTGTTTTGCCCTGTGCATTTGTGCTCGTGTTGATGGTCACAAACTTTTATTGATCTTGACATTGAAGGAAATTTCAAATAAGAGCTTAAACTGAGGCTATTTTCTTAAAAGGGAGTTCAGAGTAGACTTTGTCTCATACAAGAGCATGAAATGATTAAATTAGTCTCAAATAAGAACCCGAGTTCACAAGCCGATCAAATCTTTCACCAGCCGGCTTATTCAAATGGACAACATTAAAAGCCACACTGTTCGAAATTTTCTGCTTTAACCCAATTTGAAGAAGCCCCAAAATTGATGCTAGGGTTCTTAGAAGTTTTTTTTTTTCAGGCAATTTTCCTCCTAATATCACTAAAGTAGCTTAAATTTAAGGCTCCTTAGTTTTTATTCAATGATCATTCGACCGACAAAGCCCTTAACCTTAGATAAGAGTCGCCAACATTTAGCCCAGATTTTATGAGGATCAAAACTAGACAGCCAGGAAAATGGGTGCCAAAAATTCTCCTCAGCACCCTCCAGGAGTCACCCCAAGGAGCAAACCTTATATTCCATTTGGGCTTCAAATCATAAAAATTTTCACTTAAAATTGCCCCTTTTTGCTACTTGAATAAGCCGACCGATGAACATTTAGTTGGCCGGTGAGATCAGGCCCTTATTTGAAATTAAATTAGTCTCTTTATATACTTATTTAAAATAAAATTCACTTTATATCTCTTTTGAAAAAATGCCGCAACTTCAAATCCTTACTTGAAACTTTTCTCGAATTTAAATCGCCCCTCGTCTCTCTCTCTCTCGGTTTTGTTGGTTCGCAGCCACTTTATACGTAGAAGGAAAAGAAAAAGGAGGGAAAGTGAATCGAGCCAAAAAAAAATTCAAAATTACTCACATGGAATGGCGATTTTACCCTTTTCAAGGGAAAACTGGACAGCAACTTCTGATCTCCTCCTTGCTCAAATCTCTCTTCCCCGAATTTCCCGACCAAACATCGCCGCCTCCGGTGGTCGGGAATTCGCGAGCGCTCTGCTTCTCCTCCTTCCTATCTTCTCCGAGGAGCGAACTGCGTTTCAGAGAGAGAGAGAGAGAGAGAGAGAGAGAGAGAGAGAGAGAGAGAGAGAGAGAGAGAGTGAGTTCACGGCCGTGGAGACAACGCTTCTCAGCCCAAGCGTCTTACATCGTGGTCCTTTCGACGTCAAACGAAGTTTCTTTCTAGGTTCGTCTCTCGTTCGCAGTTTCTCTCGGGGAAAAATAGCGAATTCTCTCGTTTCTTCGGCGACCCAACTGATGATGACGCGCGGCGGCTGGGGTTTTTTCGTTTCTGGTGATAGGGTGATTTAGTTTTGCATTGTTGTGTGCTTTTGTTTCTGGGATTCGACCATTTTAGTCGCCATAGTTTGTTCATTGAGATGGCTGTTACTGATCGATACCCTTTTTCTGGTATTGGTTGGGATGTTCTTTTCTCTTGTTGTTTTGCCCTTTGGTGAGTGATTTCGCGATTGAGATACATGATGGAACTGATATTTGATTTAATTTGCAATCTGGATGTTCGGCTGTGTAAGTAGTAGCTGCAGGATCGAGCCACCGCATATATATATCTTTTCCAAATCGTTCCGTGGCTCAAAGTTTCTCTAGACATTGACCTTGAGATCGCAGAAATTCCCTTTTGAAAGCTGATTCTGAAATTAACAAACAGAGAGAGATAGAGAGAGGATTTTGTATAGAAATTGCGGGGTTCGACAAATTCTGTCCTGAATCACAAATATCCTGGGCTTGAACGATGGATACAGTCTCACGGCTCTTGCCTGCCATTCTCCAGCATTCGATATTGTGTCCCTAATGGCACATCAAATTACTGCTTGACTTCTATAGTGTGACGAAAGTGGGTGTATTAGATGATTTTGAGAGCGCTTTTGTTAGTGTCAACTCACATTGTCAAATGGCTATGTTTCTTCAGGCTGTGGCACCATTCAGTGGTGATGCTCCTATAGTGCTCTATTGAACAGCTGCATACAAGTCCATTTTGCTGGCGGCTAGTCCAATTTGCCCGTACGCACGTGTGTGTGACGCATACTAAAATCTCTAAATGCCAAGAAAGAGAGCGAAGAGAGCTGCTAAACAACCTGCTCCACCACCCGGTGGAGATGAGGAAAGGCCATTAGAGAAAGCCCAAGACGATGCTTCGACGGACCCGGAAGGTGCATAGTTCATATCTTCAGCTGCATCGCATCTATTTGTTATGATCATTTTCGCTGTTGTATGCAGTTAATCTACTTGCAGCTTTTCTAGGCCTTCAATTTGAATGGCCATTATGCTTCTTTGATGTTAGAACTATTTGGCTTGTAAGTTCTTGAGCTTTAGACGACTTCAATATGTGCTTAGTTAAGTTGCCAATAGTAAGACCAGATATATGTTAAGTGTGGGCGTAACGATTTTTAATCCAAAGTACATTGATCAATCATATATGTTTACATTCAGCGGTAAAATACAACTGAGTCTTTCACTAATATTTAGGGGAAACTTGGAACAGCAGTGGGTAGTAGCTTATATCAGTTTAGGCAAAGCCAAACTGTTTAAGCACCTATCCTGGCAGTTTTTTCTTGGCTAAGTGGTTTTTCCATGAGAAGTTGAGATGGGTTGTCTTCAAATATTTAAGGTTGTGTAATTGTATTCTTGGGTCTTTCCTTATGTTTTTGTCACCTATCTAATGAATGTCCACAGTGGAAAAAAGAGTTGCAGCAATCAGAGCTATTCGTGATGTACAGATTGAGCATTTGCTGACTGAGTTACGCCTACTGCGCTCTTGTATGACTGAGGAACAGATGGGAAGTCCCGTGCTCCAGTTTTTCACAGAAAATCTTCCACATCTATCATTTGATCTAGACAGAGAAGATGGGCAGTTCGAAGTCCACTGGGGAAATAAAGATGGAAAATTATGTCTGGACAATACTGATGGAAAAACTCTACATGCTTCACTTCTCCACCGAATGTCCATAGCTCATCCTGGAAACTCTGATGCAGTTCCATACTTTGGTGGCTTTGAGTTTTCCAGCAAAGGTGGTTTGTTTGTTCTTGAAGCATACACAACATAGGAAAGATATTTAAAATCCGACTCCTATACTCAGTGGATCTACTTGATTATTGCAGGGAAAGCAGGCCTTCTTAGTTCGGAAAATTTGCAAGTAAGGGACTTTGTATGTTCTTTCAAAGCTTTCATCCTCTAGCTTTTGGCCCTATTAGATGTTGGCTTAAAGAGAGGCACCCTTAAGAATCTTTTACCTCTTATAGCTGCTGTCTTCTCCTTTTTTTATGGACAACCAACAGATACTCAAACCGGTCTGCAATGATTATTCCTTCTTTGTTCTTGTTTTAGTTAGAGACTGTTCCTGGTATAGTAATCTCATCTCGTTAATGATGAAAATTTCGAATTTTACCCTTTTACTAATATCAGTTCATTGAATGACAGTAGGGCGTCTAAAGAATCTTGTACCTAACTTGACTTTGCTGCTAACTTCACTGATGAATTTCTTGTTATGCTTAAAAAATTGTTATAGGTTTTGGATGAGCCATCAGAATGTCAGATGCTTGGGCTGCCGGATACTCTTAGAACTCCTGGGGTTAGTTTCTGAACCCCCCCCCCCCCCCCCCCCCCCCCCCTTCTCCTTTCTCTTCTCGAATTTTGGCTATTTGAACAATTTTGACAAATAACAAATGTAAGGCTCCGAAGTCATCATCTCGGTAACTTAGATATATCCATCGTTTCAGCATGGAGATGGTTGAGAAAACAAAATCCAAGATCTTTCTTCATTTAAGATGAAGTTTTTGTGATTGTCACATAAGCTTGTATTGAACAAAATAGCAAGGAGTTAAAAAGTATAAGTCATAAATTATTTAGAACACAAATAATTGCCTGCCTAACTTCCAAGCGTTATGTTTTGACCAAAAAAAACTTTCAATGTCATGAACAACCCACCTTGTCGTGTCTCGTAAAAAATTCATCTCCTCGACCAATTTTGACAGAACATTTCGTGTGTTTCAAGTTTCATGTATAATCTATGTCGCATTGCAGCTATGTAGATATTATCATTTATATCCAAGGCCAGTGAGCCTTTTCCAGTTCGAATTGTAACCTTAAATTTATTTTTCAATTTGAACATAAATTTTTCTGCCAAAAAAAGCCTTGATGTAAAATTGAGGTTGGCACTCTGCATCATTCTAGAAGTAAAGCATATAAACTATGTTTCTTAGGAGGTATGATAGAAACTGTGGACCTTACTGGAACTTTTGAGGCTGTTGTAGAATGTGTATTATGTATCAGAGCTTTGCAGGGATTTTATATAACTGTGGTGACATTATTGCCCATGTAAAACCTATCAGTAAAAGATGCACCAAGTTTTTATGTTCAGCCAAGTCTTGTAAGGTGTACCTTTTCATATGCTTTTACATGGTTTTTTTGGTGAAATTATTCAGTTAAATAGTGACGTTTAAAATAATTAAATGTACAGAATTACATGAGTTCTTTTTTCAGCACTAACTCGGTCTTCAAATAATTAGTGCCCTCTGCTAATTTGTAGTTGGAATTGTTCTGCTTCATATGGTATGTAAATCTCTTTCACCACGTTGCTTGTCCTCTGCAGCTGAGTAGCCAAAGGCTCTCCATAGGGATGACACCTAAAACCTTAAGGTTGCCTAAGCCTGGGGAGATGCTTCTATCTGTTCGTGGTTCTCCTCTCGGTGTCTTCAAAGAAGAGAACATGGAAGTGATAAACGGTATGATTGCATCCGTGTTAGAACCTTTTTGCATTAAGATGTTTAGACAAGGAATCTGTTTAATCAGAAGGGTCAAATGGACTACCTGCAGATGGAGGGATATTGCTTTCTTAGAGCCGGAAGTTCTCTCTCTCTCTCTCTCTCTCTCTGACTTGTTTTTCTTTCGTCATTTGCAGAATCTGATGAAGATTGACTAGATCCAAATCAGTCAGGAATCATGCTTTAAGAGTGGCAGCAAAATGTTGATTCAGTCTAATTGCCACTGCTATAATAGAGAAGCTTTTGCCATGATAAGCGAATCTGAGCTTGTATTGAAAGTTGAATTGCTGCTGTTTATACATCGAAAATAGGTGCTGGTCAACTGCACTGTCTTGTTTCTAGGGATGTATTCTTCCTTTCTATGTCGATGGGTCAAGTAGATCATTGAGCTTATTCTGTTACATGCACCATGAAATGTTTCTGCGGCATAGCTAACTTGGGTTTGCTGATCCATTACTTTTGCTTGCCAATCTAAAAAAAAAATTTCAAGCCTGAAACATTTAAATTGCAGTTCTTTTTGCGGGGAAAAAAACTTTTGTGGCATGATTGGAAAATCACGACTTCCCATCTAGCATGTGAGCCCAGTTGTATGATGTGCTAGTTATTCATGAATGCACCATTTGCTAAATTAACTGGGTCAACGATATATGATAAATTCCATTTGGACATACATGATCAAGAATGGAATCAATAGATGTTATTTTCTCTGTTTTCATTCCTTACCCATCACAACTTGCACGTATATGAAGATCGAAGACTAGATTCCCTATCAATAGTCCTAATCCTCCCATAACCAGCCAACAAGTTCCCCATGGATCTTGCAGGTGGACAAGTTCGGAAGCCAAATCTGACCTCTGGGTTCATGAATCGACCGATCAAGCAAATCATTGCCAGTGACCCCGCCAGAGCATAACCCATGATCGCCAACCCAATGGTTTTGGCCAACACGATGTACATGCCCGAAGCAAAGGCTAGTACCATACCTAGTACAGCAATGTAAATACTGACTCCAGCAACATGCACATATGGCATTCCCACGGTCTCAAATTTGCCAGTTAGAGACAAATCGAACTGGAGGTAGATTGCTAGGACCGAGAAACAGAATGCTGTTGTGTTAAACACCACAAAGGCTTTGAAAGCCGCTTGTTTCACGAAAGTTGCTGTCCCTTGGTCGGGCCCCTTGTCATTGTAGCCACCAGGCATTGTGAATGCCGCCGCAAAGGTGACGGTGGCAATAAACATTGCGATGACCAGATAGTTGTCATGCACACATCCTTTTGATTTTTCGAATTTCTCTCGGTAGACCATACTCCCTGTGGTCATGGAAATGCTTGATCTTTCCTCACCATATGGCTTCTCAAATCTCTGCACATGTTTAATAACCCGGTCTTGCATATCGTTGACACAAAACCATGCTTCCAACAAGTACTGAACTTTTGCAGCTTTAAATCCAACCTAAATGCACAGAATAAATCAATCGATCAATTATGGCATTTGTTACATAGGTGAAGGCAATATTTGATCAACCACATACAAAATGATCGTTGAAAGTGGACATATAGATGTTCCTGACTAGTTTTTCACCATGTCAAGACCCTGCTATGCCTTCCATACTTGAGATGAAACTGTTTAAGTTGTGGAAATTGAAAGTTACTTCAGTGTAAGATCAGTTTAGCGTTAAGGTCAACTCCGCACATTGGCTCAACGAAGTATGAGGTTGATGGGAAAGAAAAACCTTCTCGGCACTACATCTAAGGATAAACTCAAGGAAGAAAAGTGAGCTCAATCTGGTTATTGTTTGCGCATGCTTCATGACCGACCCTCGCCTTATGCCAAAGGCCGAGGTTTCGCCTAAGACTACAACGTGGAAATCGATTGCAAATAGAATGCATATGATGTGAAAATATTTCTCGCTCCTATTTTGAGTGGATCCGACATAGAATGCATATGATGTGAAATAAATGCAAGCTGCATCACCATGCAAGAAAACGCACCTTCTCATGACCATCGAAAATGCCTAGGGCTGTCAAACGTTCCCTATTCGTGGCTGTGATGTCGACCCTCTTATCACGTGCTAGGATGTTCATCATGTCGTAGTCTCGGCAAAGAGCAGCCAAATGAAGAGCAGTGTTTCCATCTTTGTCTCGTACATTTATAAGATCCTCCAGTTTCGGTCTCTCCAACATGTGCTTGACGACCTTTATCTGTCCGCCTAATACTGCAGAGTGAAAAGCAGTTTGTCCTCTGCCATTTATCGAATCACAAGCGTCGGGACAGAATTTAATTAGCTCGTCCATTACATCGATATGGCCAAGGAGCGCTGCAATATGAAGAGCGGATGCGCCGTCTTTGGCTAACAGGTATGCAGCGGAGACCTCATGCCCCAATAGTATTTGAACTGCTTCAACTTTGCCAAAGTGAGCAGCATAATGAAGAGGAGTCCACCCAATGTCATCTCCTTCACTGATCATGTGCGGTCTCTTGTTCACGATCGTTCTTAAGCAATCATGTCCTTCACACAGATCATAACCAATAGAACCATCAAAATCTATCAAGACAGATTTCCTGTGCCTGTGGAATAACTTTCATTTCAAAATGCAGCTTGATAAGTTTTTTTTCTTTGGGTTAAGTACAGATTTAGGCCTTTCAAGTTTCAATGTTTGTGCAGTTTGATCCTCTAATTTTACTTTGCTCAACTAAGTTCTGTAGCTTTCTTAACTTGTGCAATTTGGTCTTTTAAGTTTCACTGCAATCAAGTGCTCTAACTCTTTGGATTTGTGCAATCACATCCTTCGGCCAACCACTCTAACTAAATCGCCAAATGAGTTAAAGACGTGGCATTGCTCATGTGATAGAAATGACACATGATGTTAATTTGCTATCGAATGACTAGAAAATAAACAGGGAAAAAGATCATGACATGTCAGTATTAGTTATTGTTGGTAAAAAAGACACTTGATTGCACAAATCAAGAAAATTAGAAGATCTGATCGCACAAAAAAACTTGCGGATCAAGATATGTAAAGGACTTGAATGCAAAAAAAGTACCGAGTTTCTTAATGGCCTAACACTTTAAAAAATAAATCTATTCTTAGACCTTTCCGTTTGGGGGAAAGATAAGGCAACGTTAATTTACTTGCACAGGCATTGCTAATATATCTAATGCTAATAAAGCTACCCAATTTGCGGCCGAGGCATACTTCACGCTTATCAACGTTTCCACGACAGACCCGTGCTAGCAATAATTAAAACGTTCCAACACAATTACACGGCAAACCCGATAGTGGCCCGAGTTTAACATATGTAGCTTTTAACAAAAGTATAGTGTTTTCAGTGACGTGATTTGACACAATAACAAAACCCGATTGTGACATGCGAACATAAATTGTCAACCCTATAAATGTAACTTCGCTTCTTTGAAGACTCTCTTATTCAATCCTAACATCAGACGAGGACTTACATGGATACTGTGTTGAAGTGGTAGAGTTCACAGGAGAGTTTAAAATGACTCCCAAGTGCTTTTGCATGGTTAAGCAATCCTTTGTTTTTACTACATCAATGCCTTCACAACATGTTATCTGATCAGGCTAAAGAAAAGTACAGAACCAGTCAGCCCGATTTGCATTAGAAAAGCTAGAGGTGATTGAACTGATCCCATGGTATGAGGAACTTACGTCCCATGGCTAAGTTAGCTCCAACTATGGTGAGATACCAAGCTCTTTGGACATGGCCTGCTGCTCTAGTTTCTTCTCCACTTCTTTCTCTCTTCTCTTGCTTAAGCTCTTCAAAATTCCAAGGATTCTTTTATCAAATGCCACATCACCTTTACACGCAAGAGATCCAATGCATGCAAAAAATCAGACCGTATAGTTCCTACCAAGAGTATGACCCAACTAAGATACATTAACTACTTCACTACATTCCAAATTTCTGATTCGAGACTTTTCTAACACGACTCATCAAGACTCTCACGGTTCCAAACACTGCCTTATTATGTAACTGTTACAATTGTTCCAAGTTAGCTAACCGCCTAGACGCCTCCAACCCACGCAGGAAACTTATGGTATTAACATCTGGATCAAGGAATAGACTTCGGCATGGATTAGGCGTACTGCACTTGTTCGATTTCTCACAGCATCAAGTGCGGACAATTTCCTGTTTGCGGCAACTATCCAGGCTTTTGGCTCTCATTTTATATGCTCGGCAAGATTAGTGGAATATTTGATGGGGATAAATTATTGAGTGAACAAAATACATATACTAAAGTAATTCGTCTGAACCGCCAAACCTGATAGATTTTTCTACCAAACATAGGCTTCCTTGCAAGAAGGGAAACATAGAGCGAGAAAGATTGCACGCAATTGAATTGTGAATCGCGGGAGACACAGGCGCGCATACCTTGCGGAGTGTAGTAGATGGCTGCGTGCAACGCTGTCATGCCTTTGGGGCCTTTGGTGGAGGACGATGACGATGGCGACGGCGGTGGAGAAGCATCTAATATGAGTTCGGCAATATCCAAAAACCCCTGCGCAGCAGCGAGATAGAGCGGGGACTCATCATCGCAGTTGGAGACATCGCACAGTGTTGGATCGGCTTCAACCAGCAACTTCGCCGCCAAGGAATGGCCGTTCCTCACCGCTTGGTGCAGCGCGGTTTCCTTGTCGTCGTTCGCCTTCCGAAGAAGATCGACCAGCCTACCTCCTTCGATGTCGCCATGCGGTGAACTTCTCAAATAGTCGATTACGACTTGAACCATGTCGACGCACCCGACTCTTGCAGCAGTATGCAGCGGAGTGTGACCTTTGTAGTCCTCTTGCCAGAGGAGAGAGCCTCCTGAGGGGTGCTGATAGATGAGCTGCTCAACGAAACTCGCTTGCTTGTGCCGCGCCGCAATGTGGAGGACATTGTTGTCCATCGGCGTCTTCTGCTTCAACATGCATTCGGAGTGATCGTTATCCAACAATTTCATCAGTGAATCGAAGTCTCCCGACATTGCAGCCTCATACAGTTCGGGCTGCATCTCTCTCTCTCTCTCTCTCTCTCTCTCTCTCTCTCTCTCTCTCTCTCCGACACCAAGTATTCCTTATCTTCTGCCTGAAGGGATGAAGATATTGAGCGTAGTCTTAGATGACCAAGGAGAGAAACTTCGAAGTGTTTTCCGTGAAACTCTCAGGAGTCAATGGCTCTCGGTCGACCCAGTTGTGTATGATGGGACAGGTAACAAGCATTCAAGGTGAGATCGCAGAAAACTACCATCTTGACTTTGACATGTACGGACACCGTTCACGATCAAACATCTCGATCTTGTAAGGCAATTAAACATTTCGAAATGAGGAGGCGCCCTTCGAGAAGTCTGAAGACAAGCGTTGGCCATCCTTCCTTGGGCTGATCCGCGTCCAGTTTGACCGAGTGCCTACCGGTTTGGTTATTTTGTCCAACATTAATTGGACTATCTTCATTTTTTTGGCTTTGATTAGAGGAGTCAGGCTTCTCTGCATTACAATTACTGGGAGTTGACTAATCTGACCAATATTATTGACATTATTAAAAGCAAAGGAACTTTGGAAGGTACCTTATTTCCACTGGATTAACTTGGCATGGTGGTGGTTGATTGGAAGAACCTGACCTTGACAAAGTATAGTTTACAACATAATTGATTACTAGCCTCATCACATTCGACATGTGAGTCAAGATATAATTAGCCAACTTAAGAATAAAGCGGAAAAGAGAATTGGGGAATTTTTGTATATTTCTCTATGTATAATATTGATGATACATGAGGCTATTTATAAGATGTTCTAGATAATTATCTAAAGTAACAAAATATTACGATATCAAATACAATCAATTAGTATTAATCGAGAAAGATAATAGTATATCTAGCATCCCCTCAAACTCAAGGTGACGTTTTTCTTCCAAAAAAAAAACCTCAAGGTGACGTAGAAGAGGTCAACTCAAGTTTGGAGAAAAGATTTTGAAAACATCCAGGTGGATGGGCCTGAGTGAAAACATCAGCCGTCTAATCAACTGGAAACAAGAAAAACAGTACCACGAAGCATGTGAGAGCGTATGAAATGACAATCTATTTCGATATGTTTGGTACCCTCCTAGAAAATATCATTATGCGCTATTTAAATAGTATTCCGGTTATCGCAATAAATGACAGTTCCACCATTATGACGGACTCCCATGTCTTTTAATATCAACAACAGCATGATGTTCTACTTTTGTACTAGATCAAGCGATAACATTTCGTTTCTTACTCCACTAAGAAGAAGAAGTAGCTTGTAGTGTAGTAATGATTAAGAGGGTCACTAGCTCAGTCAACATCAAAATAAACTATCAACTCTAAGGTTAAATTAGCAGAAAAGTGAAGACCATGAAGTATGATATAGCGAAGTATTTGAAGAACAGCAAAAAAGTAAGTCATTCACGGTGTGGTCATGAATTGACTTACAATATGAACAGCATAAGCGATATCAAGACGAGTATACAAGACTATCAACCAACTATCAATAAAGTGTAAGATTCGGAAGAGGAGTCACATCTTTGTCATCAAATTTGGCATTAGTCTCAATGGAAGTTGTAGCAATCTCGTTATCAACAAGTCTGGCCCAAGAAAGAAGATTAGCGACATATTTCACTTGAGAAAAATAATATCCGGCGAAATCTGAAGCAATCTCCAAGCCTAGAAAATAACTAAGTCGTCTAAGATCTTTCATTTCAAACTATTTACTCAAATGCTGCTATACTTTCGTAATACCATTATCATCAGCACTAGTAATAACCAGTCACTCACATATAAGAGTGGCAGAATATACCCACGAGATGTTCGTTGAACAAAGAGAGCATTGTCATAGGGACTAGATGTAAATCCAAGGCGTTCCATAGCAGAACTAAACTCGGAATATTATGCAAGAGGAACTTACTTCAATTCATATAATATTCGGCATAATCGACACACTTTATTAGGAATTTAGGTGTATCCAAAAGGAGGCTCCATATAAACTTCTACAGTGAGATAATTGAAGAATGCATTTTTGACATCCGTCTTAAACAAAGGTCATCGTTAACAATGACATTAAGGAGGCTACGACCAAAAGTAAAATATGTAACTGGAGCAAACTTCTCATCATAGTCAATGCCATAATCCTAAGTGAAGCCTTTTACTATTAGTCTAGCTTTGTAGCATTCCACAGTACCATCTTCCTTCGTTTTGATCTTGTACACTCATTTACGACCTATAGACCATTTTTCAGGAGACAAATCAACCAAATCCCAAGTATGAGACTTTTCTAATCCTAGCAACTCATCTGCCATTGCTTGCTGTCAAAGAGGATTAGTACGAGATTCTCCATATGTGCAAGGCTCGTGAAAAGAAACAATGGTAGAATAAGAGTGAAAATCACGACGCTGAATAAAAAGTTAACTTACAAGGGTGGAACAATGAACTAGAGAAGACGGATCATGCAAGGGTGGAGAATCCATGGATGGCACAGACATGTCAAAAACTGCCAAAGTGGGATAACCAGAGATACTTGCATCAAGATTAGGAGAGGACAATTCCAAAAAGGAAGATTCAACTGTGTCATCTTCAGGAAATAAATCGAAATAAAGATTGGTGAAGAGGCGAATAGTTGGAAAGGATGCAAAAGGACGGAGAGACGAGAACATCTTATATTCCTAAAAGATAACATGACGAGATACGCAAAGTCGATTAGAGACAGGATCACAACACCTATACCCTTTATGCTCGATGTCATATCCAAGGAAGCAACATAGAGAAGCTCGAGATGTTTATCCAATCGAGAAGAGTGTTTTTGGGACAATCTCAATAAGTTGAGCCATGTCCATGCGCTTGATATTCTTTGCTAGTCTCTCATGGTGAAAAAGGCAGGGGTTAGCTTTCCTCTTCGTTCCATTCCCAGGTTGGAGATGTCTTCATGGACCACGAGGGCTTTCCTTGCGACCTTTTCTTCAAAGGTTCTTCACTTTTGTTGAAAGGCCCTCTGCTTGTTGGACCACAACATGGGGTGATAAGTGTTGAAATGTGTCTCGAGTTTGAACTCACTGAACAAATACCAAAAATTAAAGCGTGCGAGTTTGTCTCGAGAAAATTAAGTCCATGTTGGACTTTTATGATCGTCTACGATTTTCTTAAGCACGCCGGCCATACTTCTCATATTAAATGCTCTAACGAAGAAAGAAGACGAAGAAAGAGAAAACATTGGAGTTGGCGTGTATGAAGAAAGTGCAATGGGCACTCACACTGCATGGGTCAAAGAAAGAGGAAAGAAGCGTCCATGAACGCCCATTTTTTTTCTTTTCTCTGCTTCATTAATGCATGCACATGGCCCATGAAAATTGGAGGGCGCCGTTGCTCCTTAGAGATTTGTCTTGTGCATTTAATGAATCCATTCTTTGTCTCGTTCTTCCACTTATAAAAGGAAAGTGAGACGTCCAACAAAGAGAGCGCCAAGTTCCTAGCGGCCGAGAGAAGACAGAGAGTTCTTCTCGTGAGGGATTTTCTTGTTGTAATTATACCCGAGTGATTTAGCAAGTTAAATTCCTGTGAACAGAATTTGTATAATTCCTTAAGTGAGATTTCACTAGGAATTATGATAGGCTAAATACTGAGTGAGTTATTGGGTATAATTGGAGGGCTGAAAAATACCGAGAGAGTGTTTTAGTACTCGAGTGATTGGATTTTCATTGAATCGCTTACTTTCTATAATGAAATTCCGTGTTGCTCTCCCCGTAAACGTAGGTTCTGGCATTCAGACCGAATCACGTAAAAACAGTGTTCGATTTACTTTCCTTCATTCTGACTATTTTATCCGATTTGCTTGGCTATTATTCGCAACAATAAGCTGCCTTGGTGTGTGCATGTGGTTTGGCAACATGTAGCCATGCGTTATTCAAGCCAATTCTTGTGCATGACCCCTTACAGTAATCAGAAGCCACAGGGTATATAAGAGTCTGCACACCAGACCTCATAGGCCCGTGACTATCTGTCTCTCCTCGGCTCGAAAATTTCTCCAATGATGCAATTTTGAGTGAAGGGGAAGGCCAAGTATTGTTTTTTTCGGGGGACAGGTTGTGACCTGTCTCTAGTGGATAATGTTCTTAGTTTTGTCATTCAGCATGCAATCAACCCATTTGCAAGTGTGAACTGGAGAAACTCCAGTACCTATGTGCAAGGGCTCTTGATAGATGCTTGTCCTTGAGAAAGTTTAGCAGCTTCCACAGAGTGGCTAAAATACCCATAAGCCATAACCCTATGTTATGTCGGATGGACCCTCCCTCGCCTCCGCCGCAATATCCCTTGCAGCTGTCGCCGATGCCGCTGGACCCCAAATTCCATCACCGCCACTGGTATATCCAGCCTCGTAAGCCTCTTCCACTTCAGAATCATTGGCGACATACCCGAACCCGAAATCCGGACCAAATTAAGATTACAAGACGAAGAAGAGTTTGATAGGCCAATCGGCGGTTTCTGGAACCGGAGCCGGAAAATCGACGAGGTCGAAGGCGAAGAAGGAGGAGGAGGGGAGAGCTTGAGGTGAGTCAGGGATTGAGAAACGACCTCGCGGGAGTCAGAGAGAATGGAAGCCTTTGCTGTAGAAGAGAGATATCAAAACGCATAGGATTTCATCAAGTTTTGTTACGAAGGAAGGATAGAGAAAGCAAGCAATCGATGTCAGCATATATTGTTGTTTGTGCTCAAGCCTTTCCGTAGAATACGAGAGAGAAAAGAGAGCATATATCAATGTAACCTTTTGAGTACAGCTGATTAGATTCACGCACATCACATGATCGGATGACGTGATATCTTAAAATCACCAGAAATTTTCTCAATAACACGACCCGAGCCAAATTTAGTCTGAGGTCGTGCGATCCCCGCCAAGCAAGGCTGAGGATCGCGTGACCCACGCCACCAATTGCTACGGTCGCACAACCTTCGACTTTTGTCTCGAGGAGGTCACATGACCCCCCCGGGCAACGCTAGGTCAGGGATCCCCAACCCCAAGTCTGATTTGGCCAGGGTTGAGATCTTTCTTTTTATTCAAATTTTCAGTTTTCGAACAAAAAAAAAATGTAACTTAGAGGCTCAATTATAAATTTAAAAAAAAAAAGTCCAAGCACCCTAAATGGACAATTTTAAAAAGTTGAAGAACCTTTCATCTCTTTCTCTCTTTTACAAAATAAATACTGGTCTTACTTTTTATTATCTCTTAATTTTTGTGGAGCGAAATTTGAAATAAATACTGGCCTTCCGACAACGTCGAAAACAGGAGACTGCTACAAATACCAATCAAAGCAACGTGCGCAGAATTTTCCTCGCACGCATCCCCATGCCACTACCCCTTAATCTCTCCTCTGTTCAAACACCAACCCGAACTCCCTCTTCTTTTTCGAACACCAATCCTAACTTAAAAATATATATTAAATTAAAAGAAAATTTCAATTTCGAAAAAAAAATATGGGCATCGAACGAATTTTGAAATTCTACCTTTTTTTTCACGTCTCGCCGTCGCACGCGACGGACTTAACATACGAAATAGCGGGAGGCTACAATGTGCTCCCGGGCACGAAGAGCTACTATGCATGCCCAACCGAAACTGATGTTGAGTCTACCTTCCACACCTAAAGTCTTTAAGTTCTCTCCTTATCTTTGTTTTCTCGGAAGAGAAGGAATACGAAAAGAAATTATGAGGAGTTCCTTCTCTATCTTCTCTCGAATCTTTTAAGATCCTGCTCGGGATCGTCAAACAAATTTTCTACTTGAATTTTGAAATTCTACCTTTTTTCCACAAGTCGCCATCGCACGCGACGGACTTAACATACGAAACGCTCCTCCGTGGAACGTCGAGAGCACGGATCTAATTTTCACAATGAGAGGACTCACGATTTACAGCTACATATCCAGTTCACGTCGACCAACGCCGTCGGGAAAAAAGAGGGTGCATTATTATTATTTGCCAGCCATATTTCACAAAAAAAAAAGAACAATATTTTCGTTTTCGATGTACTGATTATGTTCGACACGGGAAAAACTATACTTATAAACCACAACTTATTTATCGAAATCCTCATCAGTATCTATCTTTATAAATTTGAGTCAAGTCTCGTCGAAAATTGTCGACAAAAATTCCCGTCGAATTGAAAAAAAAATAATAAAGGAAGAGGAAAATCCGTGAGCCCCCAGTTATCGAGGTCATTCGAGTCTAATCATCTTCAACCTCTCGCCGCAAAAAAACCACAATTATATTCGACGTGTCGATTATATTTTCATTTTCGATGCGTCAATTATCTTCGACACGGGAAAAAACCATACTTATAAACCACAATTCATCTATCGAAACTCTCATCGGTGTTCATGTTCGTAAACTCGAGCCAATTTTCGCCGGAAACTGTGTGATAAATTCTCGTTGAATTGCAAAAAAAATGAATAAAGGAAGGGGGCAAAATCCGCATGCCCGCAGTTATCGGGGGTCATTCGGGTCTAATCACCTTCAACCTCTCACCAGAAAAAAGCTGCACTCCCTCTCTCTTCTCCCCATCCAACATAAACCCCACCAACCCCATCAAGCATAAAACAACAACAACAACAACAAGCAGTTCATCTCCCTCTCTGTCTCCCCCTGTCCCTGTCTCTCTCTAGCCTCGGAGATCTCCACAGTGGCAACAACTTAGAGAGAGAGAGAGAGAGTGTGTGTGTGTGTCTGTGAGTGCGTGTGAAGTAGAGAGAGAAAGAAGGGCGAGCCCGGAGTCGTCGTCGTCGGTCGTCAATGGCGAGCGGAGGAGGCTACGGGGATGCGAGCCAGAAGATCGACTACGTATTCAAGGTGGTCCTCATCGGAGACTCCGCCGTCGGCAAGTCCCAGATACTCTCCCGCTTCGCCCGGAACGAGTTCAGCCTCGACTCCAAGGCCACCATCGGCGTCGAGTTCCAGACCCGGACCCTCCTCATCCAGCACAAGAGCGTCAAGGCCCAGATCTGGGACACCGCCGGCCAAGAACGGTGATCCCTTCCCTCCCTTCCCCCTCCCTCCCTCTTCTTCTTCCTCCTCCCTTCCCTTTTAGTCGTTGGTTCTCTCGTGGGTTTCGTTCGCGGTCGCCGGATCTTGATTTGAACGAGATCTGAGAGGGAAATGCGCGTGGCTTGGGCTTGTGAATCTTGCGGGCGATGGCTGATGATGGGTTCGGTTGGCTTTTTGTCGATGCACTTGTGGTTGAAGCTCGGGCAATGGTTGTGGCGCTCGGGTTAGTCTGCGGAGGGTCTCTGAGTATATGCTGTTGCTAAACGAGTGTTGCGGGATCCGAGTGTTTTTCCTTATACATCTTGGTGTTTGAATAATTTCGAGAAGTGAAGCATAAACTATGGCCAGCTTAAAGCTTTTTTTCTTAGTTCGTGAGTGGATTCTTCCAACTAGCTTAACTGGTGGTGCAGCCATTCTGTTAGTTTGCAGAAATGAATGCGAAGAAATGTTCGAAGTGGGAGAAGTAGGTATGAATGGTCTTGAAAGATGCGTATCCATAGCGGCTTTGTTCGTGGGTGTAGATTCCTATGTTTTCTCTGTCAAGATCAGCAAGTAGTGGTAACTTTAACGGGTGGATGACAGGGGAGGCTGTTTGGACGAGTTTTCTCCATCCCCCACCCCACAGTAATAATTATTCATTTTTGTCAAAGCTGCTTAAATGTCCATAGGTGTGTATGATGTCACTTTTCTGTGAAAAGACAGACATTGCATAGAGGTGGTAAATAACTGGAAAGGCGAACAAATACAGTAAATTTGATGTTGTATTTATCTGTGGCTAGAGTAGAGCACGGTCTAGTTGCCTTTTAGTGTCATGTTATATGGCAAAAGATGCTATTATGAAGTATTATATGCTAGTGCACATGGTGGAATTCAGAAATTTTGTGTGGGTTTCTTGGGTGCTTTATTTTCTTGAATTAGTAGTACTTGATAGGCCGGAGGTCAGAGCATAGATGAATTAGTTCCCCGTTTTACTGCTTGAGTCATCTTGAGATGGTGTTTCAATTAGCAAACTAAACATTTACTTCATATGTGATCCACATCTTCAGAAAAGAAGGATGCTTGATTGAGTATGTGATGCTATTTTGACCATGACAGGTTGTGTATGCGTTGCATAGAAGACTCTCCTATCAATTTATTTTGTTTTTTTCGCATGCGAAAGGTATACAGATTACTAAATGTCACGTTACTCTCCTAACAAGGTTTTCAAGCTTCAAAATCACCCAAATGCATTCCCCAAGTATCAAGACTTGAAGACCGAATATAAATTAAAAATGGAACTTCTGTCTTTTTTTTGTAATCGTAATAGCCATTGGAACTGATGGGAAGACTCTCTTTTTCATTCAGTGCTCTGTTAGAGCTGGCACACAATAACTTCTTCGCATTGTTAATTGTGTGCACTAAAGTGATAATATTTTTCTGCTGATCACATTATTCTTTTGTGGGTAATGAGCAGATACAGAGCCGTTACAAGTGCATATTATAGGGGTGCTGTGGGGGCAATGCTTGTTTATGACATAACCAGGAGGCAGAGCTTTGATCACATACCTCGCTGGTTGGAAGAGCTGCGTAGCCATGCTGACAAGAACATCGTCATCATTCTGGTTGGTAACAAAACCGATCTTGAGAACCAGCGTGCAGTTCCCACTGAGGACGCCAAAGAATTTGCCCAGAAGGAAGGGCTCTTTTTCTTGGAGACCTCTGCATTGGATGCTACCAATGTCGAAAGTGCATTCTTGACTGTCTTGACCGAGATATTCAACATTGTCAACAAGAAGAGCCTAGTTGCTGGAGAGAGCCAAACTAATGGCAATCCTGCATCTTTGTCTGGCAAAAAGATCATCATCCCAGGTCCTGCCCAAGAAATCCCAGCCAAGAACAAAATGTGTTGTGGATCATGATGGTACTTCCATCTGATTTTCCTCTTGTGCTCTAGCAATTTTTCCTCAGATGTGTCATGTGTGCTTTATATTCAATGTATATCTACATATTAGAAGAGTAGTGGGGTTATACTGCTGATTGTAATAGTGTGTTTCGTGAGGTCACAGAGACAATAGACCTAACTGGGGTGCATATTCATTGAATGATTTTTGTCTTCAAAAGTGATATTTCATGCAAGCTCCCATTTTGGCCCTTTAGGGGACTTTGGACGTAGTAGTGGATTGTTGATGCATGCGGAGCATGGATTATCTTCTAGAGCAGCTTATTACCTGAGAAAAGTTTGGGATGTTGTTGACCTCTCTCTTATATGTGTTTAATTTTCTGCTTCTTTTTTCTAATTGAAGAGAGATTGGTGGTGTGGGATTAAGTTTGGGATTAACTAATCTATCGGACAAATTAAGAAGATCTCTATCTCACTCGATGATTGTTTAACTACTTTTCCGATACGATATCGGGCAATCAGGTGATTGTGATGTATCGAAATCATCATTTAAAATGCGGCATGTCGGTTTTTAATGTATCGTTTTGGGCCAAAGAGTTGATCTCATTCTCAAATGTGTGGTGCAACCCACATTTAAAGTAAATGCAGGTGAGTTGTCAATTTGGGTTTCACATCATCGTTCTTCATCATACACGAAGGTGGATAGCTAAGTCATGCATGACAGACAAAGACATGTTTCTCATGCATTTAAAGGAAGTGTCGTACAGAGGCTCTATATTAGATCCTGTTCCAGTTTCTCATAGACTGAGGCAATGTCACCGATGTTTCTCACCAGCCGCTATTCCCAAATCACTACCGAAACCTACGCACAAAATATTTATTGATTGTTTTGGCCCCAGAAAAAGAGACGGGAAAAAATCATCAAAAATCCCAAACTTTTATCACCTGTGACACATTTATTTTGAATTTTTTTTGTGACATCAAAAACTCCAAATTATAGTATTTGTGATACATTTACCCCATTGTACTTTAATTCATGGACATTTTCGTCTTTTTTACTTTTTTTTTCTTTTTTTTTCATTTCCTGCGAGGGCGGCCCTCGTCGGATTTGCCCTCGCCAGCATCAGGCGAGGGTTGTCTCACTTGGGCGAGCGAGGGCGGCCCTCGCTCGACTCCAGTGAGGGCAATGGCCGCCCTCACTCACCCAGGCGAGACAACCCCCCCTCCTGACTCAGGCGAGAGCGACCCTCGCTGGAGTCGGGCGAGAGTCGCCCTCGCCTGAGTTGGGCGAGAGCCGCCCTCGCTCACCTAGGCGAGGGCAACCCTCACCAACATCGGGCTAGGGTCGCCCTCGCCTGAGTCAAGCGAGAGCTGCCCTCACTCGTCCTAGCGAGGCAACCCTCGCTCGCCCAGGCGAGGTAGCCCTCGCTCGACGCCGGGCGAGGGTCTCCCTCGCCTGAGTCGGGCAAGGGCCACCTCGCCTGGGCAAGCGAGCCCTCGCCTGAGTCGTGCGAGGGCCGCCGCCGCTGGATCCGGTGAGGGCCGCCGCCGCTGCCAGATCTAGCAAGGGCCGCCCTCATCGGAAAGGAAAAAAAAAAGCAAAAAAGACAAAAATGCTCATTGACTAAAATACAGTAGGGTAAATGTATCACAAATACTATAGTTATGATTTTTTATGTCACAAAAAAAGTTCAAGATAACTATGCCTCATGTAATAAAGTTTGGGATTTTTGGTGGTTTTTTCCCCCAAAAAAAGAGAAACTCCCATTGTCCATGTACTGTTTGGACATTTGCTCTCAAAACTCAAGGACACGAGCATAGGGGCCCAAGGAACTCGGAACGAAAAACTCATGAATTACCTTACAAGTCTCATAAACATGCTAAGTCCGGGTTTTTTTTGCCCATGCAAGTGACTCCGACTCATAGCAATTTGCATATAGCTTGTGGATTTGAATAGGTGACTATCAATTCTCGAATTGAATATCTCCTTATGTTCAACCTCGAATTGAATATCTCCTTATGTTCAACCAACTAGAACTAGAACCAGGGTCTCATAACTCTTGAAAACAAAAGTTGGGCTTTTCTTCTTCTTCTTTCGAGAATTTTGCCCATTCTGTGTAAGTTAAATGTTTTGCTTCAGTCTATATATTTAGCATGATAACATATGTATCTTAAAAATCAAAACCTAAGGTGTGTTTGTTTGTTTGTTTTGGTCTGCGAAACCTACCATGGGTTCATTTACTCTTTTCTAGAGTCTTCTCTTGTAAAAGGAAAGAAAGGTATCTCAAAGAAACTATTTTAATGTTTTGCCATCTAGAATTCTTTCTAAAGCACCGTGTCATGCAAATGGAATAATCACTTTCAATTTCCCAGCTCCGAAACCTGTAATACTAACGATTCGCCAAAGCAGTTGACATGAAATCCAACGGCCAAACCAATGCCCCTTCTATCTGTTTTTTGCTTGCTTCCAGTAACAACAGGGCATCCCCATGAAAGTTGAAAAGGGAGTTAAAAAGATATCTCTTGCTATTGCCATCAGGAGCAGAGCATGGAGGCATCAGAAAAACAGAACAGATATGATGCGGCCGACCAATGAGACGTAAATTTTGAATGAAAGATGAGATTAGTTATGATTTATCCTTTATAGGGAGGCAAATGATCAAATAAATTGTATCCGAGTCAAAAGAATCATGGCCCAAGTGGCTAGAGAAGTAATATAAGAAAACACCAGGAGGACCGACCTTGTGTGATGAATAGGTAGGACAAAATTAGCAGAACCAGAGTAGATGGTCCATGAGTTAAATTAAGTCAGCAGAGTCGATCTTTCTTTTCAGAGTCGATCTTTCTTTTCATTGTCGCCATCTGAATTTTCAGAAGGCTTGTTAACATGTAGAGGAGACTCCTTTCCGCTTCCTTCACACGGTCGAAGCCTTTGTAGTAGTTCCTGGCAGTCATGATCACTGGCCATCACATTCAAACTGACCTTACCCTTCCAGCATAAAATTGCTATCGTGGATTCATCCACCCGAGTGTCACTGAATGGCGATTCACCATCTGCATGAAACGGAATGTTCAAATACTACGTACGGACATTTCAAATACTAAAGCATGAACAGTGAATTGATTCTACTGACCTTTCTTCAGGATGACCACGCAGCAACCTGGCTCTAGCTTTGATGCCTTCTCCCCAAACTCAAAATTGACAAAATTTGCGAATTTCCTGCTCTTGTAGAGCAAAAGATGCCCGAAGTCTGTGGGAGAAGCATGCAGAATTTGTTTAGTGACGTGTGGGAGAATAATAGGCAATCCTTCAGAAGATATCCGGAATGGGCACGAGGCAGAAGGATCTTCTTTTGACTTCTTTCTCTCCTGTAGTTTAAAAGAAAAAATCAAATTGATGTTTCTGGAAATAAAGGTACTTAGTTTTTCTTTTGTTTCTTGCCAAGCAGGTGCCTTGACGTACAAGTACAGATTGAGAAGAGACTCAAACAACGGACCAATATTGCATGACACCAAGCACATATTCAAATCATATTGGAAGAAGAGACATCTGCCAACTCAACATCAACCACCAAACTAATAACTAAAAGGAAACAGAAAGGTTCCATCTGATCGAGGAAAAAATTCAGTTTTCATGCAGAAAAATATCCAGTTTTCACGCCTGATTTCCTCGAACAGATTAGGTAAAAGTATTATGAACATACTTTTTGAAAATGAACATCATGGAAAGTGTAAAATGAAAATCAAGAACCTTTCTTAAATGAGTCTTCACTTTCTGTTTTCCTCCAAACATATTTGGTACCTGAATCATGGACATTCTATTTGAAAATGAAAATGATGAAATGTAAAACTTAAGAGTCAATAGATCTAAAATAATTCAATATCTACGTTAGCACATTCCTGTTGGAGAACTCAAAGAATGATTTGTTCATGTGAATTGTATCTTCTAAAGGACTACAAAAGCAATGAAAAAGCTTATCCCACTAAATGCTGATTTCCACTTTCTTAGTTCCACTGAGGTTGTCATCAAAATTATCCACACTAGAAGGGGCTAAAGTCGATAATTTTGCAGGGAGCCTCCTATCATCACTAAGGCAAGCAACTGGAGTTTATAGCGTGATAAACTCCATAGTTAGAAGCCATAGTTGAGATGAATTTTTCTCCAAAGAAAACATGAGGTCAACAACCCTCAAAAGCAGTTCCAGTTTGAACCAAAAAGGGAAAAGTTATGTGTGCCCTCACATGTGAGAGAGAGAGAGAGAGGTAGGGAGAGCACAGGGCTTTTATGTGTAAGTTTGGTCTCACAGTGTGTATTGGGAGAGTAGACATGCACAGCACGAAAAGGAAGTGGGATCAAACAGATAACGAGAGGCTTGGTCATACATTTTGGTCTCTTAAGATCATAATGAAAACATGGAAAACGGGTTTCAGATGCATGCCAATACAAAGCCAGTAAAAGTGAACCTTCCGTGCTTTTCCATTAAAAAGGTTTCTAAATTTCCAAGAAGCATGTTCTCTATGTCATTTTCCATTTTCCAATGGAAATGAGAGAGCAGAAACCCAGCCAGATACCACTTATTACTCAGTGAATGCATTGGATTAGATTTAGAACAGTCTTTAGAAGAAATAAGATGAGTTTTATCTGGAGTAGACCCCTCAAGGTGACCATTATGTATCAAGTAAAACCACCTAAAAGAACCTGCTTTCATGACATGATATAAGCAAAAGCTGCAGACAGATTAAGCAATAGATAAAGAACATAAAGTAGACACTTACAAACATCTTCTGGCCTACATAGGCTATCTTTAGTTGCTGCCCAACTTGAAAATTTAATTCCAGAAGATCCTTGACTGACTTAGAAACATAGTAAATTCTCTTCACAAGGTCAGAGTCAGCATTTCTTGTCACAAGGTGGCCACTCAATGGGAATGATTCGTCAATACCATAAAATGTCCTGATACTGTTGATAACAACTTCATCTTTTAAGAAAACAACCGGATCAACTCCATCCCACTTGCTTTGATTCTGGAACATTCTTTTATCTTCTGCTTTTTCTTGGTCAACAGGAGCCTTGATCTTCGGAGGGTGCTGCTCCGTGCAAGGATTGCAATGGCCAGACTTGAGAGCAGACTTATCAGGAAAATCAGTGAAATCAGTCTCCAAAACTGATTTCGAAAATACTTTAAGCTGCAAACTCTCTTGAAGGACCTGATCTGGAAATTTTTTTAGCTGACCAGTGTTTTCAGTGAATAGTGTCCCTTGTGAACTTGTTGATTCTACATGTATGGCTGCAGAAAACAAGCGAGCTCAAAAGGTAAATCAAAGAAACACTAATTTTTTCTTAAGATCAACGAACAGATCAGCTAACAAGGGTAGGATATCAGCTTTGAAAGACATTTAAGATGTCTGAATGGCCTCAAAAACTTAGAGAGGCAACTATTATATCATGCTAAAATCAAGGACTTAAGTTTTAGCTATTCCTAAAATTAATAGCTTTCTTTAATATAGTAAAATTACCTGGTGAGGCAGCAAGTTTTCGGAAGACAGAAATGAAGAAGGCACCACCATTCTGATCATGAGGCATTATTCTCATACAGCGTTCTAAAGGAAAATCAGATATTTCATTATCAGTGGTGAGGCAATTCTCCACCTTCCGAAACCCATTTTTAGAATTTTTAATATTGCTAAACTCTCGTTCAATTGCCTCATCCATATGTGTTCTACCAGAAGGAAACATACTGGAAGCAACTCCACCCCTGCGAGCTTCAGGAACATCTAGGAAGGAATAAAACCAAGAGAACTTGTCACGTACCTGCAATCCAAAGCAAAAAATATGAAAATCTACAGAAGCGAAAAACTTGTTATGTACCTGCACTACCACAATAACTTTAGATGTTTGGCTAAATGGACATTATCAGATTTCAAAGCCTAAAACTACACTAAGATTGCCTAGGGCATTAACTAGTTCACAAGATTTCTTTTAGTCAAGTGAGACAAAGATTAGAGTGAAAAATTCAAACAATGCATAAATAAGCTTTCCTCCGCACTTCATCTAAGTTAAAGATCACATCAACTCAAAGTAAAGAGCCTTCCTTCTCAAAGGCATCTGTTAGTCAACACTTTTCAAAATAATCTCTCTTCTGTTGATCGACTCAATTATAAATTCTAGCGAGGTTCCAACAACCTGGAAAAAATAGAGGATTGTGGCACAAACTACTCCAATATTAACAGCAATTTCATGCAGTGAAACAAAACCAAATAAGCTTCTCCTGCTAAGAAGATCGTAAGCAGGCAATTATCCTCTCTTTATGCTTAATTGGATGCAATATACATCCTGTTAACAACATAAACATTCTCCATTAACAGCCGATGATGAATATACATTCAATATCTGTGCCATATATTTTTAAATTATGAGAATGGCAAATTTGAGCAATCATCAGCCGTCAAAAGATCTGAACTATCTTATCTACTGATCCCCTTGAATATGAAAATTCAAGCTTGTATGGCATGTTCAACATTTACAAATCACCAGAGATCTTTTGAGACAAAGCGATGCAGTCAAAATGCAGATTCTACAACTATAGCACACAAACAAATAAAGTCTGATTGCAACACCTAACCTTCCATTTTCGAAGGCCAGGGCGGCGAACAAGCTGGGGGAGCTCACTGGAAACATCAACAAGTTCAACTGAGTCTCCACACCTTCTTAATATCTTCAACAAAGGAGATGAAAATAAGATTGCACCTTGTGGAAAGAAAAGTGGTTACACAAATACCAGCAACATGAAAGACAATTGGTTACATGCTCATCGATCAAAAGACACAACCCATATAAGCAGAGCACGAGAAATAAAGAAGGCATAAAAGCACATGTTGCGACATAGCACTATCAGGGATAGAATAATTTGATGAGGCCCAAGAGCTAGAAACACTCCTTTGTCTATAAGCAGGGAAGCAACCCTTTCTCTGAGGGTCAGGTGAAATAGGAAGATGATGGATCGTCTATAAAAATAGTCAAGCTGGATCCCGCATTATAAGGAAGCATCTCTACCACGTTACAGCTCCCCATATGAAAACTGGAAGCTAGGACATGCAAGGAACCTTCCCACATTAGGAAAACTCATGCTTCATAAGGAAGCATGCTGGGTAGTTAAACTTCAAAGTTGGCCAATGTCAATAACAGCGACACCTGAAAATTAGTTTCTTATGCTACTGTACAATTTATATCCATCCTTAACTTAGTTAAACTTGCAATTAGGGCATCTATTATGGCTTCCTGACTGCTCACACACTTTGCTCAAGCATAAAGTCAGATTTCAAGTTTCTCAGTAGAAGTTGCTACTATCACGAGCAGTATAAAGCCCCTTATACACACGGACTCTTAGCTTAAATCCATTAAGTCACTGTTTCCAAGCTCATTTATGGCCATGAGATAATATGTACAATCTATAAATGAGCTTTCACGTAGAATACCATATTTTTCTGGGAAAGACATGACAATTACTTAGACAAGTAACCCTCCTAGCCAATGCCACTTCAAGATGGATGAACCTAAACTTATTGGCCACTGAAGAGGATTCAGTCAAGTAATTTAGTAGAAACAATATAATTTGAGTCCAAGCACACCCAAGGTGTTTCCCTGAATCGTAGTTGAAGACCTACTCGAGAGAAAGTTCTACATAACTGTTACCACAGCTGATCATTATAAGACAATAAAACCAGCCACTTGAAAATCGAAATGGTAATTCCAAAAACAGAATAATGGGTAAATATTAAGGATGTCATCAAGAATGATTTTTGGTTTTAAGAATTGGGCTCTTTCCCAGAAGTGAGACACTACCTCTGCAGCCACTGCCTCATTCTCAACCGGATTCATAGAGCAGGTTGAGTAGACCATACGGCCACCAACTTTAAGTAATGATATTCCTGGCACAACCAATATGAGTAAACATGACAGGATTGGGCATCTACAAGGACAAAATAATTATAAAATCCAGGGAACTTCTCAAATAAGGAACGTGTCAGTAAAGAAACAAGACCATAAAAACAAGAATAAAGACCCGGTAATATAAAAGATATATATAATGTTTTGCTCTAGAAATAAGCAGATCCAACGCATTTACAAAAGTTAATCTTGCATACACCTTTCACTAATTAATTCAATGGGAATTTCAACTTCTGGAGGAAAAATTTAATAGACACCTACATGAGAAACAGAAAGTTCTCTGGAGATGAATGACAGTGAAAGAATCCGATAGAAACCTCAAAGAGGAAAAAAGATCTCAGGATTGCTAAGCACATTGAAACAACAATATAAAATACCATTAACTAAGAAGAGAAACAGACGGAAAGAATGGTGGTAAAGTATCAAGTTTCCTATAGCATGTACCTCGCATGGCTATCTGCACTTGTAGGCCATGAAGTCCATTGGCAATTCCTGCCTTCCTGCAGGACCACAGAAAGGATTTTAACAAGCTGTAAGAAACTAGGGGACAGAACGTTAATGAACCTGAAGCCCCAGATAAGTACCATCTCCACCAAATATTTGGAGCTTTCCTAAGAGTACCATCTCCACTGCATGGCACATCACATAGCACACGATCAAATAAAATTTGACTGATTTCCCGATCTGATAGGCTACCTTTTTCAGAAGCATTAGAATGACTTGTGCTTGTAAGGCAGCCTGGGAAATTTTGAGCTTCATGGTTTGTGACAATTAAGTTGGCAGTGCACATTCTTTTCAATTTGTGAATGAGAACATCAGATCTTTTGAAACCAAGATCATTTGCCACAATCTAACAAAAAGAACACAGACAACATTGAAATCAAGTCCAAGTTTTTTAAGATATCAGAATGCAGTTCAGCACAGATGAGAACAGAAATTACTGCAGACCAGGTTCTACATGGGTGTAAGACACCATGTTGTAAGGAAGCCTACCAGCCCCTCAGGTAGCAATCTTGAGTTGGTGGACTGATTCATAAGTTCAAGCATTTGGTAAGTTTTTGAGCCAGGTGCAGCACACACTGCATAGAATTAAAAGAAGTTATCAGAAAGAGCTCAGGTTTGGCACATTATCAAAATGCTTGAGAATAATTTTATTCATTAAAATATATTCTTTTGGGGGTACTAAAGTGCATTTCGCTTTTAACATTTCATCTTTGTGCATTTCATCTTTGTGCTTTACATATGCTTGCTCTCCTACGGAAGAAAATACTTTGATTTCTCTTTCAAAACCTCCTATTCAGGAAGAATGTTTAGGGACCCTATAGAAGCTCGTTCAACACTCCTAGTATATTTAAAAATGCTTCCACCTATAACCATTCAAAAAGAAAGCAGTACAAGATTAGAAAATGAAGAATCTATAAACTGTGAAGGAATGACAAAGTAACAATAAACAATATAACATGAAAAATAATTTGCATGGGTAAACAACAAAAGCATAAAAAGTACCAGATTTTGTCTTAGGCTCTCTCGGGGATGTAACAAGAAGGGAGGAAGTGGGCGATGCAATTTGAATTCACAATGAGGTTTAAAAAGTTCTTCAATCTTCAAGTGTGAGACGCTGCATAGATGTATTGCTAATTGATCTTTATATATTAATTGCTATCAATTAACAAGGTTATCGGTTTGGTTAGGTTTTATTGGATTTGTAAAACAGCAAGAGCCAAATGAACATCCTGGTCAAATTATTCTCCACCCCAAACCAAACAAACCCAATTATCAATAGAGTTCAGTGCAGTCTGATTGGGCTTTATGGTTTTCTGTTTTCTTTTTTCAACACCTATCTTAATATTCAGAAGAAAAGTCAGTGGGATGGAGGGAGTATGAAATCTATCTATGCATTGTAGATCGCTCACTGTCAAGTACGAAATGCTTTGGAGATATATCCAGTAAAAGAGGAGGTACCTGCAGAAAAAAGAGACCATGAAGCAGAAGTGAATGCAAAACTTTACAGTAGAATATCCCAACAAAAGCAAGCAAAAAGAAAACAAGAAAGGCTAAGGACAATAACAAGACCAACTAAAACTGGAAGGCTTCTGAAAAGTTACCATGCTGACTGCCTCCTGTCGTGTGATGTTTCCAATTTCGTTTTCTAGCTTTAAAAACTCATGAAACCTGAAATTTGTCAGAGAGAAGTGCAATTGGCCTTACTCACAATATTATGAGTCCATTCATAATATGGAGATAAGTAGCTGAACTTGTAATATCATGACAGATGCAGGTGACAATTCCAGATTGAGTAATTTAGAGAGAGAAAGAGAACATAATATGTTTCTGTGACAGAAAAGATTTGAACGAAAGTAGAGCAGGACGAATGCAAAGTTGAATATACAACATAAATTTTAATATCCAAGGTCAAGACTTTTAACTCAAGAAGACCGAAAACAGAAACATTAAATGCAAATTCAATAAAAAGGAGGTTGGAACGGATGAGTAGGAGTTTTGGAGACTAAGAAACACCGAATTCCAGGCAATCTGGTGTCTTTTCTTCCTTCTAAAGAAAGATGCCAAGATAGGTGAATGGATCATCCACAGGGCATGGGCATAAGCACGACGTGTGCAATACAGAGATTGATCACAAGAAGGTAAACCTTAAAAGACTAGGCTAACAAGGTTTTTGGCAGCAGTTCAAAAGTCACAGCACCTTAAGATCCACAATGCAATAGAAGCCACAGCACTCCACAAACAGCTTATAGGAAGCACCTCATCAGTGCTTTTGGAGCAGTGGCTTTTATGGCTTTTGAGACTTTATTCATATATTGACAAAAATATTAAATCTCCCACTTAAATAATTTAAATTAGAACGCCTTTGAACATATGCCAGAAAGCACATTTAACAACCACAGTTAGAGCACATCGCAACACAAGATAGCTACTGTACCAAAGCAATTAGCTAGAAGCTAACAAGCTCTACAAACCTGCACCAGCAAAGATCTGATTTTGTTGTTTCTCAAGTCGAGGAAGGCCTAAAAATTGGTAGATTGACTATTTCATTTAGAAAGATTTACCACTAAAAAGAGGACCACTATCACAACACGATAATTTCTAAAATTAAGATGTCTTTTTTAATGCACATACTTATGAGAAAACCATGAATTTCTACTTCTTGTGCTGCGCAACTTGGATTCATTTTCACCAGGCAGCACTTTACCAGTGAAATGTCAAGACTGATATATAAAAATAGGTTTCAAAATTCCAATGAGCTCCATCAGCTGAGAAAGGTAAGCCTAACATTTTAAAACTCCTGGACAGGCATCAAAGATGCAAAGTCTGCTAAACTAAATTTAACGTTTAGGAAATTCCCAGGATCACTAAGATTTACGCTAATTTAACGTAAATCGTGGATAGGGAACATGCACCAAGAATCTCCACTATCAATTATCTGACTATGAGAAAATGGTCAGCACATGCTCCGACATGTCAATTCCTGGGTGAGTGTATAATTTATTGCCTCAGACACATTCATTTCTACTTATTTCAATTCCCACTCCTAATCAATTCAGTATAACAGATTACCTTTCAAGATTTGGGTTCTTCCTCAATTGCTTTCGACAAAAATTTGATTGCCATGCTAGATTGTCAGAATACCAAGGCAATGGTCTGACAGCATGTACTTCATTACCATCAATGAACTGGAAGGAAAAAAATGGAAAAAGGTAAGTAGAAAATAAAAGGAAAAAGGCACATATAGTCGAAAGGGTGGCAAAACATTTTCGCGGGCGAACTCAGCTTACCTCTGCTCGAAGATTATTTGAAAATTCACTCTCCAACTGAGACCGGATATTGAAACAGAATCGGCTACTGCAAAAGAAAACAGGCTGATAAAAAATGGATGATGAATCTCACTGCAAAGAATTTACAGTGTCACATTGACATAAACAAAATCAGTTTGAACAAAAACAAGCGAAACAGAAAAATTGTAGAGATCATGTCTCAAAACAATGAAAAAAATTGGTTTTAATTGTTCAATTTGATCCCAAAGGAAATGAAAGCCGACAATGAAGCACTGAATAGCTAATTGCTATCAGGCATCTCACTCCCTCTAATCACAACCCAATCAATCCATCTCGAACTTGAAATACAGTTAATAAGAGCCAGTCGTCACTGGTCTACCTAAACGCTTAAACTAATAGAGAAGGGAGTGGTCAAATATACAAAGTACCATCCCGTTAACCCAATGCATGGAGTGGCATAATTCCATAATCCCGAAATGTCAAAACTCGACCATATTACAAACTTACAAGAAAAAAAAGTTCCACAGTCCCTGTTGAAGCTACTGGCAGACAAAAAGCATGGCTAGATAGTTATAGTCATTTACATTGACAGGTGGGAGAGGATCAGACAATCACCAAGAATTGATTCTGAAGGTAGCCGGCAGCGGCTTCCGGAGATACTCCACGAAAGCATCCCACTCATCTGCTGAAACTATCCCTTGTTCCTAAAACCACACGAGCACGATACGACCATTACAACCGATAAGTCTCGGAGACAATAACTTCATTCCAATTGAACAGAACAGAACAGAGGGACAAACTTTGTAGTACTCCTCGAAAGCGCGGTTCTGAACGATGGGAAGGTGCCAAGGAGGAGCACCGTCGTCGGTGTAGTCGTCACTTTCGTCGCCGGAGCCATCCAATGTCGGACGCGTCGAGACTCTCTCCCGCCCGCGCTCGAGCCGCGTCCTCTGTGGTCGTCCTCTGGGTCGTCTTCCTCCTCCGCGACCGCCCACCATCTCCGGCCTCCGTTGCTTGGGCGGCGTCGACGCCCCGTCGGTCGCGAGCTCGGTCGGAGAGTGGCAGTGAGGCACCGTGAGCGGCGGAGGTGGATGGAGGTTGAGGGAGGCGAGAGGTTGCATTGCGGGATGGGCTCCGAGGCCCTCTCCAAAGCGACCGAGATAGACGCCAGCATGACCATATTTCTTTTGGCCCTATTACCTAGACAAGCCAAACAAAATTCTTTTGGGCAATAACAATAATGGGAAGATCCTATAATTTGCGTATACTTCACACTTTAGTCCTAAAAAAATTTTCTCATTCATTTAATCCCTAAAAATTCATTATTGTCCTTCAGAATAGTTAAATTTAAAATTAACAATGAATTACGAATTCAAAAGGAAATGGGGGCACCGACGCTGCTCCATTTATCACCAGCCAGCGATAGCTACCCTCGCCAAGCCACCGGCATGGGTGGTTGCGAACCTCGCCCGGTGGTGGCCATCGTGGGCCTTGCCGCCATCAGGTAAGGTATTCGTTCTCGGTAACCCTCATCGATGGTCCATGAGAGAGACAACAGCCCTCGCGAGCAATAAAGGGGCGTCATATTATCGCCCCCTTTCAAACCCTCGCCATCCCATCTCTCTCTTTGGTTTTTGCCATTTCTCTCTTATTAAAAAGTATTAACCTTTTTTTTTCTCATACAACGCCTTTCGCGTTCATAAATCATAAAAAAAGATATCACATTCTGAGAAAATTTTTTAGTGATTTTAAAGCACCATATCAGTATCTGACATGGCGTGCATCTACTTAATAACATTCGCACATATTTAGGCTCATCCCACAAGGGTGTGTTCGTCCACGTCAACGCCCTCATCCGTGGATCTGGACGACGACAGCTCGCGTAGCCGGCCATGGACAGTAGCTCATCCACATATCCAGCGGCAACGACTCGAGATCTCGTTAACCATGGACTGTGAGCTCAAAAGCAAAAACAGAAACAGAAACAGAAACAAAGTAGAGGCTAGGGGTGTGTTTGGTAACCATTCTGTTTCCCAAAATAATTTCTGCTCAAAAATTATTTATTTTATTTTATTCCCAAAAATAGTTTCTAAGCATTTAAAAACTTTTGGTAACTGTCCAAAATTTATATTTCTGAAATAGAAAAAAAACATAAATACATTTGGTAACTGCACAAAATTTCTTTTTATTAATAATATTTTAAATTTTTTTTTGGTAAGGTAAGTAATGATATTAACTTATCAACACAATATACAAAAGAATCCGGACACAAAACCCCGCACCTGGAGAGACAAAGAAAGTTGTCCCAACTAGAATAAGGGTGTACGGACTAATCAAAAGAACTAGCAACACAAAGGATGCAAAGCAAAGCTATACAGAAGCCAACATCAAAAAACAAAGATACAACACCTCAATAGGATTACACAAATATAGTAGGCGAGATGCCCCAATTAGCTTGGATCCTTCTATTTCGAGGGGAGTCAGGAACCGTCTTGTAAGATAACCCTCTGTCTTTAACAAGCTTAGAGAGATGTGCTTGAATTGCCAGAACAAACAGGAGTTTATTCCTGAAGAGAATGTGGTTACGCTCCAACCAAATGATATGGCATAGTGCCCCAAAGGAGAACCGAGCAATACGCAGGCGAAAACTATTACCACTTAAGGATCTGACAGCCCATAATATGTTTTCCTGCTACGATCTATTCCTCCAAGATAGAAGACAGTTTCTTGCCCAAAATAAGGACAAGGAACCCGTGATGGCGCAGCCAAAAAAAAGGTGATCAATAGAATCCGGTCTACAACTACAAAATGCACACATGCCTTCCGAAATTCTATGATACTTTAATAAGACCACCTGAGTAGGTAGCCTGTCCAAAGTGGTGAGCCAAAGTAAGAAACCATACCTTGGAGCAATATTATGATCCCATATGAACGAGCTCCAAGGAACAAACGAACTTTTGTTCCTAATTAATTCCCAAGCTGAAGCTATTGAGAAAATACCGGAGGGATGACCTTGCCATGATAACTGATCCGATCTATCCGAGTGTAGTAGGGGAAAGCATCTGTCCAAGAATGAAAGGTTTGCAGAATATTAGAAACCTGCCAGTCGGAAGCTAGGAAATCCCGAACTGAGGCATTTCTAGGAATGCCAGAACAATAAATATCTCTATTAGAGAAGAGCTCGTAGAGGGGGCCCTTGGGGTGCCAAAAATCAAACCAGAAGGATACAGAAGATCCATCCCCAATCTGCCATTTAAACTGTAGGCGGAACTCCTTCCTGAGATCAAGGATTTTCTTCCACGCCCACGAACAAACAGTCGGCTTGGGCGCAATCCAAAAATTCGTTTTCTTGAGAAAGGTGGAATGAATCCACTTGTGCCATAAAGATTCTTTATCCGTGAAAAGTAACCAAATATGCTTGAGCATTGCCGCCCTGTTACTGTCAACAAGCCTGCGAATACCCAATCCACCCTCTTTTTTTGGACGGTACACTTCAGACCACGGGACTTTAGCCCTGCCAATACCTAAGTTCGGGCCCTTCCATAAGAATTGTCTGAGAATTAATTCGATCCTCGCTAATACAGAAAGGGGAATAGTGAATACACTAGTCCAAAAGACATGAATGGAGTGAAGGACCGAACTAATAAGTTGCAGTCGACCGGCAAACGAAAGAAATCGATGAGACCAAGAATGGGCTCTAGCGGTTATGGAGTTAACTAGAGAGTTACAATCAGTCTTTCTAAGTCTAGTTGAAGTGACATGCACTCCTAGGTACCGAAAAGGAAGCGTACCTTCAGTAAAACCAAAAAGGGAGCGAATATGGTCCCGAGTCGTTGCCTAACCACCAGAAATGAAGATCTCACTTTTGTTGGTATTTGGGGTAAGACCAGACCATTGAGAGAATAAGGTTAGGCCTTCCTTTATGAGAGCAGCTAAGGTCTCGTTTGCCTCCATAAATAGGAGGACATCATCCGCGAAAAAGAGGTGAGTAAGGCAAGTAGCTTTACAACGCCAATAAAATTTGAATCCAAGGAGCCGAGTCTTCGAATTAAGAATCCCAGAGAGCACCTCCATTACCAAGGTGAAGAGATAGGACGACAATGGGTCACCTTGGCGGATGCCTCTTCCACTAAAGAAGAAGCCATAAAGTTCCCCGTTAATGGCTACGGAGAATTTTGGGGATGTTACACATTCCATAATAAGAGCAACAAGCACTGGAGGGAACCAAAATGATTCTAGCACCAATTTCAAAAAGCTCCAATCAATTGAATCATAGGCCTTTTGAAAATCCACCTTGATAGCACATTTGGGTGAATAGGGCTCATGATGGAAGCCAGCAAAAAGTTCTTGAGCAAGAAGGATATTGTCACTAATCCTACGACCTTTCACAAAGGCATTTTGGGAAGGGCTAATTACCGAAGGTAACATTGAGGCAATTCTATTTGCCAAAATCTTGGTAATGCATTTATAAATTGTGTTACAACATGCAATAGGACAAAAGTCGCTCATGGAGGAGGCATTAGGGACTTTCGGAACCAGAGTGAGGATAGTGGTATTTACCTCCTTCAGTAAGGAGCCCGAGTGGAAGAAATCCTTGATAGCCGCAACTATAGAAGTGCCCACCGTTTCCCAAGAAGAGGTGAAGAAGTCGACGTTGAAACCTTCGGGGCCCGGAGCTTTTCCTTTAGCAAGGGAGAACAATGTGTTGCGTATCTCAATTTCTGTGACTTCCTAAGAGAGGAGAAGAATCTGCTCATTCGTAAGGACTCTCTCCACTACAAGACCAATACCCATGGGGGAAGGCGGAATGGTTGTAGAGCTAGCCAAGAATAAGTTCTGGAAATGGGAGACAATATGCCTGTTGACCATGGCCGAATCGCTGAGGAGGATACCATCATTATCATAGACCGAGAGAATCCGGTTATGAAGTTGCCTCTTTTTGACAAAATGATGGAAATATTTGGAGTTTCTATCTCCTTCCTTTAACCATCTAATCCTGGACTTCTGTTTAAGAAAACCTTCCTCCTGGAGTCTGAGTGTGGAGAACTCCTGAAGATGTTCTTTTTCTAGAGCCGCCAGTCTTGGGTTAAACGGATCAGAGGCAATAGCTTGTTGAGTAGACTCAAGAACTAACCTGGCTTTGGCAGCTCGAGAAGAAATATCCGAATAAGCATGCCTGTTAAGAAGTTTGAGGCAACCTTTGAGTAGCCGAAGTTTACAGCATAAGACAAACATGTGCGAGCCACTCATTTGAGTACTCCAAACCTGGGAGACAATATCCGAAAAAGATGGATGAGTCATCCAAAAATTGAAGAATTTAAACGGCTTCCTGGAAGTCCTAGTAGGAGCGATTCTGATTAATATTGGAGTGTGATCTGAAACACCCGGAGCTAGGAACCTTGCCTCCGAAAAGGAGAAAGAATTAGTCTACTGGTCATTGATAAGAGCTCTATCAATTTTCCCTTGTTTGCGAGTGACACCTGAAGATGTCAACCAAGTGTATCTCTGGCCAATGTACCTCAAATCCTCCAACCCAGACTGGTCTAGACAAATGCCAAATTCATCAAACGCAGGAATCCAAACATTAGAACTGCCCAATCTATCCGAATTACATCGAATAGCATTAAATCCCCTACAACCAACCAAGGATCAGATTCAAAGAGATCACTGGAATTCACAAGATCTGCCCAAAGGGAGCGGTGAGCAACAAAGGTGTGTTCCCCATAAATAACTGAAAAAATACAAGTCTTATTCAAGGTCCAAAGGTGAGCCCAGCAATGTATCACTTGGGAAGACATAGATAGGACTCCCAAATCTATCTCATGGGGTTTCCAACCAATCCAAATTCTACCACGAGGAGAGAAGTCATAATTGGCAATCCAAGCCCAACTTGGCAATAAACCGGGGGAAATATTACCAAAAAGAGACGGGTTAACCTTAGTCTCCAGAATACCGAGGCACGAAATATTATGAGTGCTAACAAAATTCCTAATCTCGGCTTGCTTAAGAGGGTTCACAAGACCCCTAATATTCCACACCCCAAAAAACATAAAGAAAGTGGAAGGAGATTACCGCTTTTTAGTGCCTCCCCGTCTCTTAGGTTTCGATTTGGCCAGTTTAGCAGTGGAGGGTCTGCTCAAGAGGGCTGAGTCGTTCAATAAAGAATCAGGTGGAAGGGAAGAATCCACCTGGTCATGGGTTCCAGCGAAGGCCTGAACAAGCACCGAAGAAGGGCCTATTGCGCATGAAGTAGGTAAATCAGATGCTTTTGCCGAGGCTTCCGGGATATACCTTGGATTTAGAGGATCCATAGCATCAGCGACATCCTTAACAGGATCAGAGGGGGGGGCCGCTCCGATCTGGAGAAGGTAGGCCAGGCACCGGATCCAAATATCCATAACTATTCCGCTCTACCCGTCTGTTGCTAAAGGGAGCAAGGGAGACCAATTCCTCCGCCGATTCACTATCTATCTCACTTGCTGAATCATCTGAAGAAAACGCATCAGAGGACGCCTCAGGGGAAGTCGAAGAAGGAGGGCCATTCTTCCCAATATCAGGAATGGAAGTGGAAGGGTCAATCTTCATCACTGGACCTGAATGATCATCATCCAGTGCAGAAACCATACTCCTGGGTTTACCAGACCCCTTCCTTTTGCTTAACTTCTGCCAAGGTTGCTCCACTAAGGAGGGGGGAGCTAAAGGAGTAGGACGATGGGACAGGTTCTCCTTCTGAGCTTCTGTTGCTCTGCTTAGATCCGGGCACTTATGGCCGAAGGTGCCACAGGTTGAGCAGGAGATAGGCCTCCATTCATACTCAACTTTGACGATCCAAATTTCACCATTGAGATTGATGTCAATCGAATCTAGCATCTGTTGGTTGGCCATGATGTCTATGCACACTTTTGCATATGAAAGCATCCTTATTTTCTATGTTTGAGAGTCCACATGCAGTGGCTTACCAAGAGCACTAGCAATAGCACTTATACCAGAAGCCAACCATAGAGCATATAGAATATCTCTAAGCTTTACCCATAGAGGAATGGAATGGTGATGATCCTTAACAAGCCTTAAGTTGGGGTGCCATTGTTTTAAAATCATGGGAACCCGCAAGATGGTGATAGGACCCCCATCAAGAATTTGCCTACGATAAGACTCGTCTAGAAAGTGGAAGAAATAGAAGCCATCCACATTTGCCATAACATCCACAAGATTATTTTCCCAAACATTCTTAACTGCAGACTCAGTGAGCTTAAACGGAAGTTTTTTGCCCACAAAATAACCAACCAGACATTCTTTTCATTTAGGATTAGAATCAGCCAAAATAGCTTCTGAAATTTGAACCAACGGTTTACCATCAACAAAGGTTGGGGGGATAAAGGAAAGGCCATATCCTCTTTCAGCCGTCCTTGCAACAGCGGCCCAAGAAAGTCGACCAGATTGAGGAGGTTCCCGGGGAGGATATTTGGTTGGTGTCTTCCCCTTACTGCTACTTCGAACATTACCAGAAACGGGAGTAGAGTGCTGGTTTGAGGAGGTTCCAACAATGATCAGAGAATTATGGGAGGGAAAAAGCCTAGACCTCCCCCTACTACGACCTCTACTACGAGATCTATTACCTTGGGGAACTTGGGGAAATGAACTTGAAGGCTCAGCCAAGGAGGGAGATTTTCGATTGGCATCAACAAAGCCATCAATATCAGACTCAGGGATTTTAGGCAAGGCATTAGACATGCCCACTTCCACTGAGACTTCAACAGAATGTTGAGTATCTTGATCTACATATATAGAGGGATGCGTGGACACTTCAGATTTGCCAGCTTTAGCCTTGGCAGGGGCTTTAGCAATCAGAGAGTTCTTAGCCAAACCATGCTTTGGCTTAGCTTTCAAATTTGTGCCATTCGGAGGGGGCTCCATTACTGAGAAAATTCCAGCCAAATTCCCAGAATGAGTTTAGACATCAATAAATGACCAAGTAAAGAACCCAGCAAGTCGCCCAAAAGGTTTCCAGAAAACTAGATCCTCCAAACTAGAGGACCAGGTGCTGCAAATTCCAGGGAAATCTCAAGCCAATTCAGACACAATTCCAATCCAGAGGGCCCAAACCAGATTACAGAGCACCCTGAATAACCGAAAAACCCAAAAATGCAACCAACTTCCAGAGGATACAGAATCTTTTCGAGCCCAGCAGTCACAAATGGTGGGAGATCTCCCCGAAGAGAGGAAATTCTCTTAGTGATTCCAGTCACCAGAATCAACTAAAGCCAGAATCACTACCCCCCCCCCCCAACAAGACCGGAACTCTGGTGGGTGCGTATTCGCACTCAACTAAGAACAGTAGTGCCAACAACAAAGTTGAGAATCCAGATCTGAAAGCTCACTCAAAGGAGTGTAATGCACGGTCAGCCAGAGGAAGTAGGGCCGACGAGTGCACAATAACACCCACAAACAATCCCAAATCTGTTCTTGTGCACCAAAGATGGCACCAAGCAAACAGAGCAAGGAGTATGTCGATGATGATCACCCAGAGACCTCGAGGAGAATCCGATCGCCGGCGGCGGCGGCGGAGGAGGAGGAGCGGATGGCCAATGGCCAAGTCGCTGGCATCGACGACCGGCCACAGGCCAAGGCTAGCGAGGCATCACAGCTCTCACTGGCCATAGGCAAGGCCACCATCGTAGCCTGGGCAAGAGCCGCCCTCGCCGAATCTGGCAAGGGCTGCACCCTCACCGCTACCCTCACCAAATTCGACAAGGGCGGCTTGCGATTTGGGCTAAGGCTGCCCTCGCGGCTTGGGCAAGGGTCACCCTCAACCAGGCCGTGAGCCACCCTTGCCAGATCTGGCAAGGGTCCGGCAAGGGCGACCCTCGCCCAAGCCATGAGGGTCCAGCCCTCGCCAAATCTGGCGAGGGCGGCTTGCCACCTGGGCGAGGGCAGCTTGCAGCTTAGGCGAGGGCGGCACACGCCCAAGCCGTGAGAGTCCAACCATCGCCCTCACCAGCCAGGAAAAAAGATGAAAAAAACAATTTCTTTTCTATTTCTAATTCCTACTCCCGTTCTTGAATCTATTCCAAAACTACTTCTAAGAACAAATTTATGCCTGGGAACAAAAAATTACAAAATGAATTTCTGTTCTTGTTTTGTTCCCGGTAACAAAAAAATAAAATCAGACATTATTTGACCAGTTACCAAATAGGCCCTACATCTAAAAGCGTGCCTCCAAATCCAAATCTAAACGGGCAACAGGTAGGCAGCCAAGACCACGAAGGGTTGGCGCGCCAGATCTGGACCACCAGCATCACCGGCCAAGGTCAAGCAAGGCTTGCGTTTAGCATATTATCAATTTTTATTTATCCAATTTCACATCAACGAGCATGTGTCAATCTATCAATGGATGCGAGCAAAATATGCATGCCACTTTCGACCAAAATATATATATATATATATATATATATATGCACGCCACGTCAGCAGCTTTGAAACCCCGATAAATATTTTCTCCACATTCCTATTGCCTAGCCTAAATCACTCAACCCGCATGTGTGCCCAACTCAACTAGCTAAAAATAAAATTTCAAGTTCAAAGACTAAGGAACAAGCAACAACCCAATGATAAAACGTCCCTGAATTCCAAGGCAGAGCGGCTAAAAGCTATAAATAAAACAACTCCACATTGACAATCCCCCTGAATCCTCAACTGTCAAAATTTGCCTGAACTAAAATTGCTCATCAAAACAGTAAAAACAACCTAAGCTGCAAGAGAAGGCTTTGAGGCAGCAGACAGCCTGGATCTCTTCTTAGCCAAGCTCTCGCTGCGGCGCTCGCGCTGCTCCTTCAACCTGGTAGCGAGAAGCTTCTGGTAATCAGCTGCCTCTGCCTTTGCCTTAGCGATTCTTTTCTTCTTGTCAGAAATTCTCGCACGCTTCCTTTGTAATGTCAATGGCGTAACCAGCCTCTGAATCTTCGGAGCTTTACTGACCTTTTTCCCTGTCGAAAGACGAGAAAAGAAGAGCAGAATGTGTTTATAACTCAACATAACATTAAATAATCAAAGTCAAATCAGAATCGATGCCATTTCATAAGCCAACAGGACAAGAAAATTAAGATGAATGATGATAGAAATCCTCACCAGATTTAGTAGTGAAGGTCCTGCGATATGTATTGACATATTTCCGGACGTCATCTTCCTTCGACAGGTTAAACAGTTTCCGGATCTTTGATGCCCTCTTTGGACCTCTCATTCTTGGCTTCTCAGTGTCAGTCAAACCAGGCAGATCATTTTCTCCTTTTTTCACAATAACCAAGTTCAGAACAGAGAGGTCTTGACTGACGATGCATCCTCGAACAGACTTCCTTCTCCTCTCTCCATTCCGCCTGCCATATCCACGGAAGCAAGGAGTACCTGTCAGACAAATCAATTTTGTTTTTCAACCGACATTTTTACACAATATGATCACCTAATCAAGATGTGCAACGAGTTTGGAATATACATAGCCGACATAACTTCAGCCTATACAAGAATGACCTAAGTCCTGTATATTTGCACTTGCACAGACAAACGAACCTCGATGAAGCAATAGACGAACACGACCAGGAGTCAGCACTCCCTGCTTCATTGGAAAGCCTTGCTTGTCACAGCCTCCCATTATCTTAAACACGTAGCCCATGAATTCCTGCAATAGATAGAAGATAATCAATAATGTAACTGATCAAAAAAATGGCCAAAAGCTCCATACTTCGTAGAACTATTTCAGACACATACCTCCCCCAGAGCATCTCCACTGACTTCTTGTGAGATCCTCTTGTCAAAGAAAGCCCGACTGCATGGAAAAGATTACAAGGAAGTCATTAGCGCATCACCTTTATTTTGCTATAGTGACAAATGGCCATCAACCTCTACAGATCATTATATTTCTGAAGAAAAGCAATAAGATAAGACTTACGACTCAGGAGATCTATTAAACTAATACAGATCAATCCTTTACTATGAAATGCGAGTAATGCTGGTTTAGAATCCATACATCTAATGCCGCAGCACGGCCTATAAGAACATGGATAGCCAGATAGAACCAAATTGTATCCCAAATGTAGGAAAAAAATTACCTTTCAGAGATAAATTAAAAAACATAGTCTACATGCTTTGACACATATATAAGAAATAAAACATTAGCTTTTCTTTAATACTAACAAAATGGGTCAGATATATATATGAGGACGGGTCAAATCTTATGCGCAGTGTACTCCTGAACAAGGCTAATCTTATGCGCAGTGAGGTTGATCTTTTTTTTGGTAAGGGTAAGGAATTGTATTACTTATCATAACCACCATTTACAACCTAAAACCAAACACACCTGTCAACCCAACAAGGAAAATGTCCAAGAGGGGAGAGGGATGGCTTAGCAAGGAAAACTATATAACAAGCCAAAAGAGGCCATAAAGGCTATGAACAAAAGGCAAAAAACCCTAAGGGTTTGCTGGACTGACTTTGAAGATCGATTGAAAGAGACCCCAATTCCTTTGCATCTTCCGATTGGAAGGAATGGCAGGAACTGTACCCATGGACATGGCTTTGTCTTTTACCACCTTAATGAGGTGCTTGCGCATACCCGGAATGAAGGCAGGTTTGCTTCTGAAAATGGAGTTATTCCGTTCAATCCAAATCATGTGACATAAAGCCCCAAATGCAAATCTGGATAATCGATGAGCAAAAGAATTGCTCCCGGAAACCTTCATAGTCCAAGTAATAAGGTCAGGCCAAGGTTTGTTGCGCCAAGGGAGATTACATTTCGTTGCCCAGCATGAAGCCAATCTAAACGTGGCCGAGCAAGCGAAATATAAATGGTTGATTGAGTCCGGTACAATTCCACAAAAGGCACAAAGCGTTGAGTCAATCCTGCTGTTTTGCTGGAGAAAGATCTGAGTCGGCAGCCGGTTTAAAGAAATTATCCAAAGGAGGAAAGAGTGGCGGGGAGCAATATGTTTATCCCAAACAAAAGAATGCCAAGGAACTGGCCGTCCCGTCATTCTAGTGTGCTTCCAGGCATTCATAACCGAGAAGGGAGCAATGAGGTTGATCTTGAACAAGGCTAAAACCTACTGTTGGAATTTTACTAAAAATCTAGGTTTTGCTAATTGTATCGCTAACTAGATTAGAAGAACACCAATTGGCTAGCAAACCCATTGTAACATCACAAGCTACCTATGCTTCCACATTCGCAACTTAATAGACAACTCAGAAATGTATCCATCATCAGCAACTTTCACTTTCTTTCCCTCGTTTAGAGTTTAAATCAACAATAAGCAACTTTCATAAGTTGAAATAACCCCCCAAAATAAACCCTATCGGTCACCCCACCCTACAATCTGACCCTAATATTCAACAATTAACGTTTCAGTATTGGCAATTCAGGGAATTAGATCCTAGAGTTGTGATATGGTGTTCTGGCCAACAAGATACATCACCCGGGTCACCACAGAAAGATCGAGGGACCACAAAAAATGAGCACCCAAAGGAATAAAACTCAAATTTTAGGCTCCAGATACTAAAATGCAAAACGGAATTAAACGTTGAAGACCACGTGAGCGCTAATTCCATTCAGGTGAATTGTGTAATCACTTTACGAGCATGTTCACTCGAATCAATAAGGCAAATTGAAAAGCAAACATGTACATCAGGCTCGACATCACATAAGCGAGAACAGCAATAGTCCCATCTATGAATATATAAAATACTAGCAGTAAACGCCCCAACCCAAGCAATTGAACAGAGGCCAATACCCACTTGACCAATTCAACAATACCCAAAATAAATCCAATCACAAAAATGGAAGAAAACAAGAAACGAACGAAGAGGTCCAAAGAATTCCGCACAAGAACAGCCACAACCCATCCAAAACACCCAACAACTTCAACCCAGAGAAGCGTTCAACTTACAGTTTCTGGTCATCGTCGATCTCAAGCTTCTTCTGGCAACCAGTGGTCGGGTTCGCTATGTTGAACTTCAAGATCACAGAGCGGGGAAACAAATGCATCAGGAAAATTGCAAATCTCGAGCGAAAGTAAGAAGGAGAAGAGAGACGAGAGAGAGAGAGAGAGAGGGGGGGCTACCTTCATGTTGATGGTTGAGAGGATCTGGAGAGGTTTCGCTAGAGCGAAGGACCGATCCGCACCGAGAAGAAGCCGCTGTTCACCGCCTGAGCAGAGTGGGGCTTTCCAGGGGGACTAGGGTTTTCGTGTCTGCTTATATACACTGTATATAAATATAAATAAAAAAAATAGATGCATTTTCATTAAGTAACTCCATAGAGCCAAAATGGGTTGGGATAAGATTTGATCTCATATAAATATAAATAAAAAAAATAGATGCATTTTCATTAAATAAACTCCATAGTGCCAAAATGGGTTGGGATAAGATTTGATCTCTATGCACATCTGTAAATTCACTGTGAAACATTATAGGCTTGTGATTTGCCCTGACTTTGAAATGAAATAGCCTCTTTTCCTCCTAAATTTGTTCATCTTAATGGAAGTAACTCTACAATTGGATTTTTCTCAAAATATCCCCGACGTAAATACCATATTCCAATGGACCTCCCAGCTCATTGCCGATGATAAACATCATTGCTGGCGCATGTTACAGATAGGAAGCATTTGAGGTAGAATTGGGCAAGGAGATGGCCAAGATGGTCGTGCATACTTTAAAGCTTCTAGAGGTCTAGGCTTTTTTTTTTTGATCTTCTAGAACATTCTCGGGTGTAGATGGTCGATTGAAAGATTGGATCTCCAACATTAGACAAAGGGGAAATCTAATGATATAATTCAATGGTGTCATGCATATGTAAGGCTCCTTTTGTCCTTCATTTGGAACACCCACCAATCCAACACGAGAAAAGCAATGGAGCATTCTCTTCCAAAGCATTTCTCTCAATATTCACTTTCTACAATCAAAGGTAGGCTAAGCAAGCGAGAAAGCAGTGACAAAGGGAAGGCTAAGCTTAGATGACTCTTAGTAAAGGGTGAACAAGTCAAAAAGAGCCTAAGTGTTTCTCAAGTATCAATCTATGACAAGTAGTATTGAAGTAAGTTATAGAGCACGATTGAGAGATTTTGTGGTGCGTATAAACTAATTCTAGAATGTTAAATTCAGAGGTTATAATCATCACTTGTGTTTGAGATTACTTAAGAGAAGGACTCTCGCGCAATTGAAGAGGGAAAGGCTAAGCCTAGACGACCCTAGCAGGGGGAAACAAAAATGGTAATCCTATGATTTGTGTTGATATGACACTTTAGTCCTAAAATTTCTTTTCTTGTTCATTTAATTCCTAAAAAGTTTTATTGTCCTTCACGTTAGTCCTTTATTTAGCTCCATTAACTGAAGTAAGACTGAAAAATCCGAGCTGATTATTTTTACTTCTCTTTTGGTCCATGTGGTCATAATGTAATAATCAGAGTTTGATAAAATCCAAAACGTGTCTTTTAACACAAACAACATCATTTTGTTCAATTATAATATTAAAAATTAAATTGAAAATTTGTACGAGAAAGCAAAAAAAAAAAAAAGAAGAAGAAACAGGGTAGAGGCTTAGATTTGTAGGCGAATCTCCAAATCCAGATCAGGTGGGGCAATGGGTGAGCTAACGAGATGACGAAGGGTTGGCACGCATTGGTCATCTTCGGCTTCGTCTTCCTCCGTGCGTCGGCCCATCTTCGCCGTCGTCTTCCTCTGTTTTTCCCTTTTGTTTTTGAGCTCGTAGTCGTTGTGGCTCATCCATGGCTGTTCGCCGGACTTGGAGGAAGTCGTTGTCATCACCTGAACTGGAGGCACGATTCCAGATCAGGACCACCAGCATCACCGGCCAAGGACAAGCAAAGGCTCACGTCTGTGAACGAGTTGCCTCGCCGGTCATGGACCAGTGGCCTCACTGACCAGATTTGGTCGGTCTCGCCTTCCCGAAACAGTCATTGCTGCCTCTAGATGCATCCTTGAACTTACTTCCCCTCTCCCCATTCTGCCTACCATATCCACGGAAGCAAGGGGTACCTGTCAGACAAATCAAATTTGTCTTTCAACAGACACTTCTATACAATCTGGTCTCCTATAACCAAGCTGTGCAACAAGTTTAAAATATACATAGCTGACATAACTTCAGCTTATATGCAAGAATTGCCCCGATCATGCAGCAGTGCACTCGCACAGTCGAACCTTACCTTGATGGAGCAAGAGACGAACATGGCCAGGAGTCAGCACCCCTTGCTTCATTGGAAACCCTTGTTTGTCACAGCCTGCCATTTTCTTAAAAACGTAGCCCATGAATTCCTGCCTCACATAGAGGGTAATCAATAATGGAACTGATAAAAAAAAATTGGCCAAAAGCTCCATAGAACTATTGCGGACACATACCTCACCCAGAGAATCTCCACTGACATCTTGTGCGATCCTCTTGTGAAGAAACGCCCGACTGCATGGAAAAGATTATAAAGATGTCATCACTCCACATCTCTTTTCTTTTGTTATAGAAACAATTGGCCATTAACCTCTAAATTTAATGATATTTCTGAAGAAAAACAAAAAAATAAGACTTAAGGGGTGAAACAAGTCAAAAGAAGCTCAAGCATTGCATGATCACGATCTCAATTGTCAACTTGTGGTGCTATTAAAGTAAGTTGTAGAGAACACGATGGAGAAAGTTTGAGGTGCATATCAACTAGTCAAGAGGACTTTGAAATTGGCGCTTACTATAATTGCTGGTGTTGAAGATAATGCTGGAGAGGAGTCTCGTGCCAAGAGGACTCCGTTGAGGGTTATCATCTCCTCATTTGAGGAGAATCTCATCAAGGTCTTGTTGACCGCGGACGTATTGTAGAATGGGTTCGAGGACTTGAGGAGCAAATCGATGGGGTCAAGGCGATGCCTCGCGATGATTTCTCGATCGCCTTGTATCAACTCACAGGCCCATTGCACAAGAGAGTGATGCTCTTGAATTCATGGTGGAAGACTTTTGAAAGGAGTTAGGGACGGTCAAAGAAAAACTCAAAGGGTTACAAGACAACCATGCGGAGCGGGATGAGGCTGAGTCTAAGGGCGGACAATCTGAAATTGAAGGATTTCAAGGATGATCGGTCTGCCAAAGAGGTGGACAACTTCATATAAGTTATCAAACAATACTTTGATGCCTTGGTGATCAAGGACGACGGGACTAAGGCATGGAGTGCTGCCACATGCTCAGCTCATGCTTTTGGTGGTGGCAACATAAGTGAAACGATGAGAGGCGGTGTGCCAAATGCCAATAAGTCGAGCTCTTGCACTTTCAAATCAGCCTTAATTTGGGGCCGCCAACTTCCTTGCCCTCGCCACATATTTGTCAAGGTCGGCATCAATGAAGATGTTGAGAAGCTGCTCTACGATTATGGCCTCGACATCACCAAGGCGGTGTACCTGAGGACCCTAGTCGCAAGGCAGCTAGGGCTAAGGGAGCCGAAGAGCACCAGGTTCGGCAAGGACATCCTCCATCAAAGCCTCTCATTATATCGGTTTCCTCTCTCTCTCCCAGCTGACCTCGTCCGCGACTTCCCTCGACGGAAATTCCAGCACCTTCAGATGGAGGTCAACCCTAGCTTTGGACTGCGATAACTTGCTTGCAAGAGAAGAAGAAGATGAAGAAGAAGATGGTGGTGGTGGTGGTGGTGGTGGTGGTGACAACAACGGCGATGACGATGATCAGAAAAAAAAAATTGCCTTTAGACAATGTCCCTAATTGTCACTTGGAAAGTGTCACGTGAGTCGCATGTGCTCAGTTACTGGTGAAGATTTGGCTAACCGGCGAGTTTGGGACCATATTTGGAAGTTGGAATTAAGTAAAACACTAATTAAATTTACTTGAAATAAGATTCGCTCCAAATCCTCGTTTGATAAAACAGCTCCTTTCTAATCCGTTTATATGGACATGTTAATTGATATGTAAATTTTCACTTTGTTAATCATAACTGAGTTTTTAATTTTTGGCTTGAAAGTCAATGAGTTTTTACTCAGTCAGTCAAAACAAACAGAGACATAAATTTAAAACCTATGAAAGCCTTAAAAAGTCAATCAAACACTAAATCGGATGACGATAGTAAAGTACTGCAGAAAGTAGTATAGGGGGAGACCTCACTTGGCTTTCAGGCATGTACATCGCCTTTTTAAAGGTTTTATTGCCTCACTATGGTGGGAGAAGAGCGTAAAGCAACACACCCCCTGGATACAACAAAATCTGTAGAAAACTCTCACGGTAAAATTGCGTGAAAAGTTAATAAATTGTATACACATCTCAAAAAAAATTTAAAATTTTCATACCCATCGAGAGTTGCAATCTCTTGATAAATGATTGTTGAAATGTATTAACGTGCCCGTTGACAAGTCACGCTTTTTCATATTATTTGACTCTTAGAATGCAATCAAGATGATTATTCAAAAATCATAACTTTTCACTAGATAAACTTTGTCATACAATAAATATGACTGTTGACAAAAACATCCTCTTCTTCAAGATCAATATACTTCCAATACTACAATCTACTCCAACATAAAGCATGACGAGGTGTCGAAATATGCAAAAGTGGCTAGTTGTCACTTGATTGCATGAGGCGGAGCTCAGATAAGCTTTTTCAAGATGTCCTGGTAGTTTCATGACAACGCTCAGATCTTGACCCGTTCATGTTGACATTCTCGAAAATCCTATCTTTGAATGGCATCCGTATAAAAAAAAAAGAAAAAAAAGAATGACATCCGTTACGTGAGACTTTAAATTTTTGTAACAAGTATTTTATTTAATCATCTAAATTTGCAAAACGGGTTTTGAATTCTGACAAAGCAATGAGTAAGAACAAAAAAAGAGGATATCTGGCCTGTTAACCTATTCATGCCTTTCGACAAAAAAAAAAACCTATTCATGCCTGAAAATGCTAGACCCAACTGCCAAAAGTTTTCCTTTTGCCGACTGGTTCCGCCCGTAACCCTTCCATTCAGAATCCACGGATTCAGCCTAGGAAAGACGAGCCCGTGACCGGTTTCCTCAGCAGCCGAGCCCGAGGCCACGAAGGCTAGGCCCGAGTCCCTTGAGGCTAGGACCAAGACTATGATTCTTGTGCCCAGGTTCCCGGCTCCTATGCCCAAGTCACTGATATCTGGGCCTAAGTCCATTAAGACCAAGACCGGGTCCACGGAGGCCAGCCCGAGGCCCTAGTGCTAAGTGCTCGGGTCACCAGAGGCCGTGTTAGGGTACCCGACTCCATGACCTAGTCATTGGCGCCCGAGCTTGGGACCATCGAAGCCGAGCCCAAGTTCACAAAGGCCTGGTTCCAGAATCCAGTGCCCGTGCCCGAATTCTCAATGGCCATGCTCGAGTACCTGGCAACGGCCAGGTCACAGACCTAGGTTCACCTAGGCCGGGCTTGGGGACTCCGTGCCCGTACCTAGGTCCATGACAATCATTCTCGGTACCTGATCGCACGGCCATGTCCCTGGCTCTCGAGCCTAGCCCCGGAACAGGGGCTCGAGTCCACCAAATATAGGCTGGCTCCCTCGAGGCCAAGGCCCAAGATCCCAGCGGCTGTGCCTATATATTCGATTCTAGTGCCCAAGTCAAAGCCAGATTTCCAGCGTTTGGGCCCCCAAAACCATAGCTCCTGCGATCAGGACCACCCCCCCCCCCCCCCCCACAAAGCATCTCCTACATCACACGAAATACATACGACTTCCTTAGGAAAACAAGGGACGCTGGTAAGGGATGAAGAAAAAGTCACTACTTTCTCCTCTTCCTCATTGAAAATTTTATAAAGCAAAAGACAAACGGATGGCGCCGCTCGTCGCATCTTTGAAAACCAGTTTTCAACGAAACTGTCAAAGGACCGTCGCTTCAGTCCTTCCTTTGACCAGTCCAACAGAAATACAAATCGAACACGAATACGACCACAACCAGTCAATTGTGATGCGCCCACATTGTGAATGAAATTACCAATTCGCTGAGTCCGAGACACTTTTGGGGTTAGAACAAAGTCACTCTATTTCATCACCCCTGGCTCCTTCGCAGTTCATCAATCAAAACATAAGAGTCAACCGAAGATGATGGCACATTAAACATTAAGTCGACATAAGCATATCCCACAGAAGAAAAACACGGTCATACGCAAATGTAATGTCAAATTAGGCCAGCCACTATTACACAACCCATTTACCCCAAAGGCAACGTCATTGTCTTTGCCCTTCTGAATCCACTAAAAAGAACTACGATCCTGCCTATATCATATCATCAGAAAAGTCCTAGAAGTCCCAACTTAACAAAGAACAAAAGAAACACCACCATAACACCACCACAAGATTCAATCTCTCCCATTTCAAGAGAAACAGCCTAGGCACGCTCGCCGCGGATTCTTCGGGCAAGCTGAATATCCTTGGGCATGATGGTCACGCGCTTGGCATGGATAGCGCAGAGGTTGGTGTCCTCAAACAGCCCCACGAGGTACGCCTCAGCCGCCTCCTGAAGGGCCAGCACAGCATGGCTCTGGAATCGCAGATCGGTCTGCACCCAAGAATAGGCAAAACAACACATTTCAGTTTCACGGTGCAACTTCTCCACCTGTATTTTCACTGTGCAAACAATCAAATGAGAGCAGAAACATCACCTTAAAGTCCTGGGCAATTTCCCGGACAAGCCTCTGGAATGGGAGCTTCCTGATCAAAAGCTCAGTGCTCTTCTGGTACTTACGGATTTCACTGCAAGATTAAACCGAACTTGTCAATTCAAAGAGAAAGAAACCATTGCCTAAGAACAAAATCAGCACCCGTAGCAGCCGATGTCTTACCGAAGAGCAACAGTACCAGGGCGGTAACGGTGAGGCTTCTTCACTCCACCAGTGGTAGGGGCAGACTTACGGGCAGCCTATAAGCACAAAAAAAAAACACCTCATCACAACCAGTTAACACTACACAAAAAACACAACGCCCCTCCCCCAAAACAAAATTGTAATAAGCAAAACAGAGGATTAAACGAAATTGACATACCTTGGTAGCAAGTTGCTTCCTCGGGGCCTTTCCTCCGGTCGACTTACGTGCAGTTTGCTTGGTACGAGCCATCTGTTTGACGTTACAACGGTTATATTCGAGCACGAATTTCACATAACCACACAATAAGGACACAGAACTCGACGACCCTCGCACGCTTCAACCCCCCCTTCATGTCCTAACTAGTATGCCGACATGAAGACAAACCACCACACGAATCAAGCAAGAAAGGAGAAAAGACGCCCGCACGCTTAACAGTAGAAAACTTCCCCAAATATCAGACCAGAAACCAGCCTTCCAGCAACCAATGCCAAGCCCTAAAATCTTTTCAGCATCAAAGCGCACACCACCATTCACAAATCAATCTCCAGCCCAAACCCTAAATTGGCCACATCGTTGCCTCCTGCTATACGATTCCGTAATCATTGAGGACTAAAGAGCGCAGGATCTATCACACAAAAAGAGAAGCCCTAAACGAGGGGAGCGAAATCAGGCGACAGGCAAAAAAAAAAACCCTAGATTTCGCAGGAAAGCCCCGTGGCGATTCCCATCACACCACGCGCCATCGAAGCACGAGCGACGAGGGGCGCGCAAGACCAGACAACAAGTTCGACCTCGTCATCGACTAAGCTTAAAGAGAAATCGCACGGAGACTTGCCTCTCTCGATCTTCTTCTCCCTCCTTCGCCTTCGCCTTTCCTCTTCTTCTTCCTCGGGAAACGGAACGCTCTGCGGGGAAAAGTTTCGAAAGAAGACCGGTTGGTTCCTATTTATAGGGGGGCGCGGGGGAGGGCGGGGGGCGATGATGTTGAACGATCCGACGGGCGAGGCGCGCGATCCTTGTGCTTCTTTGCTCGACGGATCGTACGGTGGGGAGGCCCCCGGTTTGTGTTTTCTCGCCCCCGGATGGACGGCGGCAACAGGAAGGTTGGAGCGCTGCCACGGATCGTGGGTCCTGCGTGGCGCGGCCTGATTGGCTGGGCCGGAACCGCTGTTCGACTCGGGGCCCCCGCGTCGGAGGATCGAAAGGGAAAGACCGGCGTGGGCTTCGCAAAATTCGGAGAGACGCGTTCGTGCGAATTGTGAATAACGTGGACTTTTGCACGACTTTTGATTTTGCTTTCTTTCTTTTCCTTTGTTTTTTTTAAAGTTGATGAGGATGGTGCTAATAAGTGTCAATTCTACTACTTCACCTTTTTGTTTTTATCGTACTTTAGCTCTTGCTTCGCTGTGATATCTATAATTTCTTTCTCATATTCAAATATGAAATGGGTAGAATCGTGGATAATGTTTTAGTAGTTTTGTTTTAAATTTAGGCTCTGCTTATTTCACCGAGAGAATGACATTTTGGGAAATATCTTTCGAGAAGTCATTTTTCAGTAAAATGATAATCTTTTTCATATTTGGCTGAAACCTGAGAATGTACTTTTCGTCATTTAATATAGAAAATCAAATCCCAAAAAACGCATACTAATAACTTGTGTATTGGCAGCATGAGAATCAGGTACGGGCACTAGGAATCTCGGGTTCAGCCTTGATGGATCTCGACCCAGGTGCTGGGATCAGGTACCTGGGTCCCAAGCACGACCTTTATGGACCTAGACTTAGATGTTTGGGATCCAAGATCGAGTACCGGAATGCCTTGCTCGGCCTTTATGGACTCAGGCATGGATGTTTAGGATACAAGCTCGGGTATCAGGATGCCTCACTAGGCCTTTGTGGACCTAGGCCTAGGTGCCAGGGCATCAGGCACAGACATCGGGATTTTGGCCCATCCTCGATGGACTCTGGTGCGAGTGTCGGGAGCTTAGGCTCAACCTCAGTGAACCCAAGCGCAAGCGCCGGTGATAAGGTCGCAAGCGCCAAAGACCTAATATAGGACATTCAGGACCTAGAAACCAATGTTAGGGTTTCCATGCCAAAGCGTAAAGTTTCAAATCCAAACGTCGATACTTAGTTATATATTTGGAATGATTTTCAATTTTTCAAGAGGAAATCATTTTTCCGAAATCAAATATAAATTTTCCGTTGATTCATTTTCTTAAGCGAACCATACTACAAAAAATGAGAAAAAATGTTTTTTCGAAAATGTTCTCCTCGAAACAAACAAAGACTTAGAAAACTTTTCATCCTTAAATTTGGAGAAACAAACTTTCATCTTCCCAAGAGAATCCACTTGTCAACTAATTTCTTTGCTAGTACTTGTAAGTCGTGACTTTCTCAATTAGGAAATAAAAAAACTATTTAAGCTTAGAAAAATTGTGAAAGCTACGCATAATTTAGTATATTGATGTTTGAGTATTTTGAAAGATTTCAAGTGCTTCGAGTTAAATAAAAATCAGAACGTAAGTGTCGCTAAGTGTCGCTGAATATACAAAACGTCGAGAATTTCTAAATTTGTCCCCGACTTTGATTTTAAGCACAACTAAGACAATTAACCAATCAAACCTAGTTCCATTTCATGCATATTTAAATGAGCGAAGAAAAGTAAACAAGAAGCTCATCAAAAGATGAGCTATAATTTTAACTCGAATCAAATATTCTGATCGCTTGTGAAACTTGTATAGTTATCCTTGAGGCTGCATTTCGTCATCTAGATTTCTAATAGGGATATGATTGTATAGGATATGATTTGAAATCCAAAAGATTTGTTGTATTCTATCTATTGTTTGGTGAATCACGGAAATAAAGGCGGATATTTTCACATATTATCATGTTCGTTATTTGCTATGAACGTCATATTAATGTAAATGAACCCAAGAATTGCATAAGCGGAGATTATAAAAATCTCTCTCATGACACTCTTACTTATTTCATTTTGATTTGCTTATTTTTTTATTATTTTTGCCTCTCTTTTTTAATTGTTTTTATTTCTTTTTTTCCCTTCCATCATTCTCTAATAAAATTTTATTAAATAGTAAGCTATACTAATATGCCTAAAATATATAATAAATATAAATACATTAGTATTGATTTATATATGAAATTTATATCACAAGATATAAATAAATTTTGAATATATAAATAAAAATAAGAATAAATAAAAAAACGAAATTATTGTTATTTTTTTGTTATTTTGAATTTTTATATTAAAATTCACATATTATTTATATTCAAAATATTATTTTAATTTTATTAATTTAACAAGTTTTTTATTGGACAAAATTAAATTTTATATTATGAATATTAAAAATCCTATCTACCTTTATCCCACCTTTCCCATGGGATAATTTTATTTGAGTTATATCCCTCCTAATCCAACTTTATTCTATCTTGGGCAGACACCAAATACGGGATAGGATAAAATTTATCCTATTCTAAATTTTATCCCGACCACCAAATGTAGCCTCAGGGGTTGCCGAAGCTAATCATCCCTTCCCACCGTTCTCATTAATAAAAAGAAATGCTAAACAATTTCCTCCTATTAAAAAAAAGTTATTAATACAAATATAGTTTGGTAAAAACAAGAGATTTACATTTAAGAGATAAGGACAATCACAACAAAAGCCCTAAAATTTACGTCGATCCCATACTTAAGTCGTATTATATTTTAAATTTGTGCATTTAAATCCTGAAACTTGTCATTATCCTCCGTTCCAGTCATTTCATTAACTCCATCTTTTCTTTAACTTTGCGGGCAGGCAACACTTGGCTAGGAGCCAAATAAACACAATATTAAATTAAAAAACTAAAATCAATAATAAAAAGACAAAAAAAAATCAAAATAGTAAGGAGTAGAGAGAAATCGCCAAAGGGCGATGGTAAGAAAAAGAATAAGAAAAATAGCAGCTCAGTATTTATGGTCATGCTTGTACCGTAAAAAGCAAGGATGAGAGTCGTAGATTTTAAATACGAGGAAGGTATTCGAAAGGTAAACTTGAAAATTATTTCTATAACTTCTTTCTCTATAATTGATATCGAATCACATGATAGTCACTCAACTCGTAAAGTATTTTGTTTTTTCCTAGACACGTATTTTATACCTTCTTCTTCTTTTTTCCGGTCGAAGTGTATTTTATATCATACACAGCATAAAACACGTGCTTCTTCTCATTATTTCCACGAAGAAACCGAAATTGGAAGCCAACAATATGTGAGTACTCCCTCATTGCACCAAAATCTCTCGAAATGTACCGGAAAAATGTCCAATCCCAAACCACAATGATTACTAATTTTTGTTCTCACGAATCCCATTTTCTTCGGTATACCAGCTAAAAAGGCAAAGATTAATCAAGAAGTCATCCTCGTTCGTGGAGGAAATTTCTTATGAACCACATCGTCTCCCACGAGTCGAACGAGTCGTGAAACAACCATACAGCCATATTAGTCTCCCCCTAGTCAAAGATCGCGGTGCTCGCCCGTGGCGGGGGAAATCAAAAGCGAGCGGCTTAGGCCAATGGAAATCTGGAAACCGTGAACTAAGAGAAAATATGCAAATGGACTCGTTGAGAGAGAGAGAGAGAGAGAGAGAGAGAGAGAGAGAGAGAGATCAGTTTCTGTAAGTTCGGTCAGCGACTATTAACTCTCCCAATCAAAGAATACCCAATTTACACCCTACTATGGAACAACTTCTCCCTTTGTTCATCATAAAAAGCCCTAAAACCGAGGTACACAAATCAATCTCATTCTGCCTCCTCCTCCTTTTTTTTGCCTTTTCATTGGTGATGTGAAACGAATTAGTAAAGTACAACACTATTGAAACCCGCCCAAGCAATACAACAGACCACTAACGTATAATGCTCAAATGGATCCAAAGAGCAAACCAAACTTGGCTTGGTTCATAACCTCTTCTCTAGCAAATGCACCTCTACCGTTCCCCAAAGGCAGCTCACCTGATAGGATTTGTGTGGGAATCTCACTGAGGTGCTCAGTATTTATGGTCATGTCTGCATGGCTGGTTTATACATCGGCAAAGTGAAAGCATTCGGCAACCTGGAAGTGATTTCCGATCCGAATCACAGCAGAACGCACAATCTCGGATGTTGGAGAGAGTGACTCGGGCAAACAGGGCAGGCAAACCGGCAGATACTGTTCCTTGTTTCCTGACGGACAAAAGAAGAAAAGCACGGACCTGCAGAACACGAATCTGCAGTACGTGACACCATTAGTTTGCTTTTCATACTCATTGGATGTGCTTAAAGTCAAAGGCAACGAAAAAACCACCTAGAGGCTATAATAATCCCAAGTTTAAGTTTACGTAGGGCAGTTTCTTTGTATTCATATACATGTGAAAGACTGATCAAAGGTACAATCAAACCTTAAATAACTCAACCAAAGGAAAATCGAACAGTTTTTCTCCAGGAAAATAACATGCATACCTCAATATTAGACGGCGGATAAACGGATCTGATAGAACTTGAGCCCAAACTAGATCCAGGTCAGCTGATGTACAAAGAGTGACTTCCCATCCAGAGAAGGCAGAGGCAAGTATGTTCTCCGCATCCTTATAAACATCCTAACAAGAGAAAGCAATCAAATAAATTATCAAGAGTTAAGACTAAATCTTCTTACCAGGGAAATGCACCATACCTCATTGTGACTGGATGAAGAGAGACCTACTAATTGGCAAAATGCTAAAAGAGGAGCCGTTAAGAAAAAGGTAAATTGGCTGCCGCTCTCTCCTACATCAGCACCAGACATATTCTTGTTTGCAGACCTCAAAGGTGAAAGAAACAGGGCAGCAGTCTCTCCTCTCTCTGCACCATGAACGACCTGGAAAACAATCTCCAGCAAGTCAGAAACATCAAAACATCTCATGGACAAACATGCCCTGCTATGACCCTTCAAAGAGTTTTAAAAAATGTTTCGAATTGCTGCAGCAAACATCCTCATCCATGCATGGAAATCATAAAAGCATAGGTTAAATTAATTCACATTTTTTCTGGAAATTCATTTTTAACATCTTCATTCATGCACTTATCAATTCATAATTGGTTTCTCTCTTAAGAAAAGGCTTCAATTCCCCAAATCACTCAGCAGGTGCAGATATAGTCACTCTTTGATGTGATTCCTGTTGAATGTGGTGTGTAACCAGGAGAAACCGAGATGATCTGTTTCATTCTCGGTTAGAACAGAGGAAAGTGGTAGAACAAGTAAGGAAAACCCAATTTTCATGAATCCAAAGTCTAATAGCTTGCAATTGAAGTCCTTGTCGAGCAATATGCTGGAAAAATTAAAAAGGTAAGTGTGACCATTTGGACTTTTGGAGTGTGCAATTTGTATGTCATTGTTTGTGGGGAACCAGAGGTCAGTCATGTGCACAAATCGTATCTAGATGAGATAAGATTATAAGGAAAAACTGAACCACTTACTGTGACTATAAAAGAGCTTATGAATTGACAACAAATAAAAGTAACCAGAAGAAATTGGAGTTCATCAAACATGGACAGCATCCTAGTTTAACAGCATCCTAGAACGGTGACTAACCCTACAGATGCACAAGTTTTGACAAACCTGCCTTGAATGTATGGCTGTTGTCACTATCAATGATCAAAAAAAGGGGTTTCCTGGTGAAAGGAATTATATCAGCAGGGTAGAGAGTGAACGAACCTGAAAATTTTAAAAAGAAAACAAAATTATGAGAGTGAAAAATCAATCTCATTGCAAGAGCTCAGAGAAAGTGATGAACATGCAAAATGCAATGTCCATAGTTCTTGCTCCGAAGAGGCAGTATCCAGTTTAGATACCTACCCACAGTTCCTCTTGGTGCTAGGCACAGACAACCATCGCAAAAGTCATTTGACATATTCTTCTCATCGACAGACGATTCGGATGTGGAGGAACTTTGTTCACGAGAAAATTCACCAATGAATTTGGTTCTAGAAAGCTTTGCCGAAAGCTTGGAGTTTTCCACCTGTGAATTATGATGATGGCCCGTCCTACCTGGGTATGGTCATTCAGTCATTGAGTTATTATGTCAAAACATGATAAGCCGCACTATGCTATCAGCAACCATTTTATATTAAGTATTACCTGGAGCTGAAAGATATATCAGCATCACAGTATCCGGCCGGAGCTCCTCACAGATTGTAGCAATAACCTACACCAAGATCACATTGTTAAGCATCATCTTCATTTGTTCAAATATACGTGGACAAATGTCAACTTTTCAAGCACTGTCTAAATGGTTTATCTTTCCTAATCACCAGAAAAGCATTCGCTGAACAAAAAGCAAACTTGTGTGACCATGACCATGCTAAGCCACGTGTCCTAGCGATGTAAAACCATAATTCACCTTGAGTTTTGAATTACAGCATGCTAATACCGTACTGTTTTATAAAGTCCCGTAGCTATCATGCAATTATAATGTCAATCAAGAAGCCTCTAACTATGTGGACAAGATGATCAAATTCCTTCAAATTAGCAATCAAGATTTCTGAAGTGGAGGTGATCACGCAAGGCAATTACTATGGTCAAACCCAAGCACTGCAATGAGAACTGCAAAGTAAATGCCTCAGATCAAAACTATGACAGGTGGACGGACCCAGAACTTACTGCAATCAATTGCGTCACTGATGGACGGTATAGAATGGCCTTCCTTGGATTGCGCGGCAAGGAAGAATCAGTCAAATCTATGCTTAAGTTTATGTCAATAATCGCGGATGCTCCAGAATGATCGACAGCGGAACCATTCTCATTTGATTGGACAGGCTGTTTTTGGGAGAATAATCCACTCGGTTCCCACTCCAGACACTGCAGCATTCTATAAGTATCCAATGTAAGCTCTGCAAATTTGACCTGAATGTGAGAGCACATTATAAGGTTAGACTAATAAACAACCTATTACAGGGCTAAGCAAGTCCACATCAATATCAAATTTAAGTCGCACTTAAGAGTACCTCATTCCGGTGGTAGCTTGTCAGCACCGCATCTTGAAATTTTAAAATCTTTTTTGCATGGAATCGAGTTACATAAGGAAGAGACTTTGGGCGGGTATCATAGATGGTACAGTAACGTAAGGGCCGGACTTTCACGAAAGCACTTTCTACATCCATGAAGCGAACAATTTCCTGCACCACTAACTTCCATTCTTTGAAGCTAGTTTCCTGACAAGTAATGATCAGAATGTAAGACATTGGGCAACATTTCAACCAATTCCATATTTCAACTCACATATGGTAGACTGACTACCGTGTCATCCGTTACTCACACAGTACGATGCAGAAAGAAAGCCGATGACAGTGTATGAAACCAATCAAGAACAAGAAGGATAGAACAAGCTTGAGTACAAAAAAGCTTAGGAACCACGGAGACAGGAGATAAAATAGAGCGGCCCAACGATAATGTCGAAACGTCCATCACAAGGCGCTATCCTCAAAACCCAGCTTGCAGTTGAGTCAGACCAAATTTAGAGTTGCTGCTGTTTTCTAATGATCAAGTGGTTCTTATGTGTAAAGTTTGAAGGGACCGCCGATAAACATCCATCTAAAGACTATGTTGGCTTTCGACTACATATGTTGGCAACTTACATACGGCGTTACAACTAATTTTCGAAAGGAACAAACTGTACATAAGATATTCCCTAAACCAGCCTCGATCATTTGATACCTTCTTGTAAGATCGTAGCGTAAAACCACTCATGGGTCGTGAGTAACTTCTCTCGCCTTCTCCATTAGTAAGACAACAGACACGACTCAGCATTGACATGTCTAGAAAGGTACACGGGCCCTCACTATTTTCTATAAATTTAGGCCAAAAACAGCTTTAACCACTAAAAAAATGAACTCGCCATTAATTATTCAGTCTAGCATTCGAGCACGAACATAGCCTGTAGGGGGTCTTGCCTTCCTGACTCGTCATTGTCCAGTCACATGTCGACAGAATCGGAGCAGAGGAAGCACAAATTCATTGTTCTCCACATATTATTTCTCTAATTATCTACGCAGGCAGCAATTCGTTCTCATTTTCCCCCCTTTTGGAGCACCAAACACAGCACGTCAACCCGCATCAAATGGGGGAGGCGGCGCGCGCGCGAGCCAGAGAGCTAGAGAGAGAGAGAGGGAGAGAGAGAGAGAAAGAGAGAAAGAGAGTATTTTGTTGCTTCTGCCGCTAAAAGAGTTGACCAATTACCCGAAAATTGACTCTGCAATCGTCGAGCACGGCCTTGAACCGCACCACGAGCGACTTCACCATGTCGGTCCGGTTCAGGATCAAGGAAACCAACAGGAACCTGGCGTAGAACCTCAGCTCCTTCGCCCTCACACCCAGATCCCTCGCGCCGGTCCCCTCGAAGTACCTCCGGCTCAGGATCGCCTCGTAGAACACGTATGCCTCCACCAGGAACCTCGATTCGCTGGTCCTCATGTACTGGCTGAAATACAGCTGCCCGATCCGGCTCGCGACCTCCCCGATCTCCCAGCGGTTCAGGCCGGACTCCACCAGCCGGGCGCGGTGCTCCTGCTGGTACTTCCAGAGGCGCATGTAGGACTTGAACACCTTGGGGAAGTAGTGGCCGACGCCCCGCTCGTGCGGCGGCAGGTCCCGCACGCGCCCGAACTTGCGGTCCGCGTTCTCCACCAGCGCCCGGAACGTCTTCCAGACGACGTCCTTCTCCGACATGCCTGGCGCCCCCCAACCCACCCACCCGCGGCGTCGACGAGCGTCGGTCGCTCCCTTCGATCACCGGCGGCGGAGGGCGGCGGCGGCGGCGGCGGCGGCGACGGCTAGGGGATGGGGGCGGAATTGGAGCCGGCGGTTGCGGTTGCGGTTGCGGTTGCGGCGGTGCTGGGGGGCGGCGCGTGAGTGAGTTGGCATCTGCGACGCTGCGTGTTTGTGCGCGCTGGTGCGTCAGAGAGAGAGAGAGAGGGGAGAGACATTAGGTGGAGAGTAGGTCGATTTTATGTCGTCAAGAAAAAGAGAATATTTAATTTAATTCATTATTTGTTCAGGAATAACAGTGGCGGCGTCGGGGAATAAACGCTGAGAGGCGTGGGGGATTGTTTGGACAAGACAGCAAAATGATAATTATCTTGTCACATAAATACATTTTTTTAACGAAAATATATTTTTTTATCTTTTTATTCTTTAGACTAGTTTTTGAACAAAAATAAACAATATAAAATTTCTCCTCCTTATACTTTTTTCCATTCATCCACGGATGGCAGCTGAGAGGAAGTGACAACTAGTAGGGGAGGTGGCAATGGCCGACGGGAGGCGAGCAATGAGAAAAGTTTTTATTTTTTTTATTTAAGAAATAACAAAATTGTTACTTCGTATCGCGGTTCCAAACCTATTTTTGTTCTAAGCATGTTCATGAGAATAGAAAAATAAATTAGTTTTGTGCATGCCTCGAGAAGGCCCAAAAATCAATTTTGACTCGAGTAATTTTTTTATATTGAAATAGGTGCATTGAAAACCCTAAAACTTTTCACGAAAGTGCAATCGATTCCTAAAACTTTCAAAAAATGTAATGAACTTACTTAGACCAATTTGACAAGTTTTAACATTGATTGCACTTTTTGAAAATTTTAGGAATCGATTGCACTTTCATGACAAGTCTTAGGACTTAATTGCATTTTCGTGATTAATTTTAGGACTGAATTGCATTTTTTATATTTTTCATTCATTCATTTTTTTAAGCAACATGGACAGTTACTTTTTAGAAAAATGTCATCTAAATCATTTATTTTTCACGAAATAAACGAAGCATAAACCGTACATTCATCTAATATGGTCAGCTTTTTGAGCTTTTAGCCATTTTTGGAATGGGCGTGCTAAGCACCGTGACTCGGCTTTTATCTTCCTTGTCCATTTAGGAAACTTTGCTCGTCTCCTATTCTACCATGACGTCATTTATTTTGCGAAATATAAATGATTTGACAAATATTTTTCTAAAATCGCCTGAAATAATTAGTTAATGAAAAAAATATTTTTATCACCAACAATAATTTATATTTGATCATTTTAATTGAAGATGACAATTTTCTACGAACAATACAAATGATCGTTTTTAAAAATATATTTTAAAAATTATTTATTTGTTGTGATAATCCGATTTCCGATTTGAAATTGCTTCCCAACCACCACGTATTAGCAGTTAGACATAGGATGCTCTTTTCTCGGCTGTTCATAAGGGTAGGGTGGGCGACCTTTCTGGTGGAGAAAAACCAAGAGGGAATCATGACGGTAGCCGGGAGTTTAAGTATTAATTATTCATGTAATTTGTAGTACACGCCATTTTATTACATGAACATATTTCACTTCTGTATTTTTTATTTTTTTTAATTCAAAATAGTTATGGAAAAAGATAGTGATATGTGCGCTAGAAATCCTAAAACTTATCACAAAAATGCAATTGAGTACTAGAACTTTCAAAAAGTGCGAACAAGTCATGAAACTTGTCATAAAAGTACACTTGAGTCCTAAAACTTTCAAAAAGTGTAAATAAGTCCCAAAACTTGTTACAAAAGTGCAAACAAGTTTTAAAACTTTCAAAAAGTACAATCAATGGAAGAACTTGATTGAATCAATTTGATAAGTTTTAGGACTTATTTATACTTTTTGAAAGTTTTAGGACTCAAGTACTCTTTCGTGATAAATTTTATGACTTATTTACACTTTTTGAAAGTTTTAGGACTTAATTGTACTTTCGTAATAAGTTTTAGGACTTTGATTGCACTTATCCCAAAAAGATATATGCATTTATCAAAGTAAATAGGAAAAGGAAACATTCATATAACTAAGTACAGCTTATGGTTTTGACCGAATAAGTTCCACTCTAAAAGATACATGCTGTTGGTAAGTATGTTTTCGTTGATTAAAGCATAATGATTTTATTTAAGTAATCTGATTTATGTATCCAAAAAATTATGGTGAACAAAATGACTTCACTTTACTTTGAAAAATGTATGAATTCTAATAAAATTATGTATAATCCATGACGCAATTCATTAAAGTTATTTCTTTGAATTACGACGAAATTAAACGGAATCGAATTAAAAGTGCCAAAACGGTCAAAGTTATTTTTTTTTTATATTTTCCTGCCAAGTTCATATTCCCATTTGCCCAAATAATTGAACATTTAAGCCAAAATATCGCACAAATAAACACAAATAACGAGCAAGCAGATTACCACACACATGGCGCGCGTATAGTAAAAGAGATGAAAAGCGAGAGAGAACTGCCTAGCCGATTTTATAGTGGTTCGGCCTCAATCAGTGTTACTCCGTTCCCCAAATCTATGCACGAGTTTTGCCCAATTCACTAATCGAAACTTGATTGCCATGGTCGGAAGATCTTGGAGTCCAACTCTCGATACGCTCTCGATGTGGCAATAGAGCTCTCACTGAAGTATTGCTTGCTCTAGTACAATGAATTTTGCTCAACAATATGATTGCAATGTCGTTAATAAGAGCCAGAGTAAGTAAGAGATTGGGTCGCGTTCATGTTCCGACTTTGGACAATCTAGAGAGTGACATATTTACACTGATCAAGCTTAATTTACCGATAAATGGCTAATTTTTCGGTCTCTATCGCCATCGGGGGCGCTCACACAAGTACCTTCAATCGCCGGAATCACGGTCAGAAAAAGGATCGGGCACTCCACGCTCGTAATCGGATGCCCCCGACCTCGAAGTCCGGTCACCCGGGCCGCATCTCCATGGAAGGCTCAATCAAAGAGCAACGACGAGATCCAGCTGGACCAACATAAGCTCAAAAGTCCAAAGACATGCACAAGAAAACTACGGCGGTGGTTGAGGAAAGGGACGGGGGATCTTGTTCCTTGTGGAAAAGTTGCAGAGCTGCTACTATTAGGCATGCTACGAAAAGTTTATTCACGAGAACTCTCGACCCCACGAGGAAAGGATGGGCAAGATGATCCAATTCGATGTCGGGAATAGAAAATTAGAGTTGTGCGTGTGCTCTTCTCCTGTCGAATTGGGTTTATAGAACGGAGAGGTTTTGTATCACGGTGACAAGGGATGGACGTAGGACCCAAGGAGCTCGTGCCCCAAGGGGCACAAATCCCAAGGCTACGGCGTTTGGTCGATCTGATAAAAGTCACGATAGAATATGTTTTATCCTATCCTGTGTTTAGTGGTAGTCCGGGATAGAATAAGGTCGGATATAGACTGGATATAGCCCGGATAAAAAAATCCGAGGAGGGGAGAGGGATAGACCCAGATAGAATTGCTAATGCCTATTTTTTCAGAAATCTTACGCTTCACTTGCCGTCATCTTCATCCCCAAACCTTGTGCGCTTTCACCAAAAAAATTTCTCGACTTTTTTTCCTTCACCAACTCTTCCGGACCAGTGAATAGCAAAATAAATAAATAAAAATTATCCTATCCGACTTTAAATCCGTAGTACACAAAACAATGAACAAGATATAAAGAAATTCTAGGATTTCTTATCTTATTCTATTCAGTCCTATCCTATTTAGAAATCCGGACGACCAAATGCAGCCTAAGTGGACAAATTTTTCTCCGAAGAATGCCCCGATGGGCATGAGACGAGGCACGGGGAGAGGCAGCGGCCGATATTAGCCCTTCCCACCCCAATCCCCACCCTGCCTCGCCAATCCTTCCCATTTATGTATTTTTAAGGAGTATATGTTTTATAATACGATATAAAAATATCAAAAAGACCCTCGGAATAACTTTTTTTTACCAGAAAAAATCACAAAAAATCTCAAACTATACTCATTGCGACACATTTACCCTAATTTTTTTTTGTGACATAAAAAACCCCAAAACACTATACTCACTTTCACACATTTATCCTAAACTTTTAATCATGACTTAAAAAACTCAAAATTTGTACTCGTGTGATGTATTTTCCTTCCGTCAAGATTTCGTTAAATGATTTTTCAACATCAGAATTCTGCTACTATAAATAAGTTTTAGGGTGCTAATTAAAATTTCAAAAGGGGCTTGGTGGCTAAAAGGTAATCCCTTTTATGAAGGCCCGAAGAGTCGTTTTTGTGTGGGACAACATACCTGCCACAAGTCTTGTCTTCATTTTTCCCTAATTGGCATCTTAACACCCTTTTACTTTCACTTTAGTCACGTGAGGTGTCAGGTCAATACCGTTTGCCTTCTGACATCTATGTAAGTATATTTTTAATTTGACAAGGGGTAAATGTCACGCGTTGAGATTTCTAGTGCCGCGAAAAAAAAATTTAGAATAAACGTGTCGGAGTAAACGTAGTTTATGATTTTGTTAGCTTTTGCCCTTTCCTAACGGGTCTTGCTTTTGTAAGAGCGCAAGCCCGAAAAGTTTTCAATATCAGTAACGTGGGGCCATCGTTTTCCATGTGTTAGGTTTGGGCTTGTTTGACTTCGTAAAATCAGCCCATCAGACCGTTGGGTTTTTTAAGATTAAGATAGGTAATATGGATACTCTCCGGGGGCTCCGTGTCAATGTCGGACACGTATCGGACACCGACACTCGTCCGATACTTTTTTTTATTAGTTAATTATTTTTGGATTTTAATTAAATTAGTTTGATTGAAATAATCATAAAAACGATAATTTATATATATTCGTGTCTTAACGTATCGAAATTCTCTATTTTTTGAGAAATAACGTGTCAACATGTCATGTCGTGTCGCATGTTGGTATCGATGCTACTTGAAGATTAAGATCCACCCATGAGGCCCTTGTTTATTGTAATATTATAATATAACAAGGTCCTTCTCCTCGTTATAAATAATGTCATGATCACATTTGTTTTATAATTAGAAATTACAAATATTTATAAAAAAAAAAAAAAACTTCGATGCCATATCTACCGAGGCATATCCGCCATAACCCCTAGCCTCACACGAAACAGGCTTTAGTTCGAGGATGGATGTGTTCTAGCTGTTACCAGGGTCATGATTTTAGCCTGTGATTTTGGACGCTATCGAGAAATTTATAAAAATTAGGGCTCCAATCAAGCTAGATTGCATTCTGTTCAATTTTCTCATTGGACTTTAGGTCTCTAAAGTCTTTTTGAGTTGTAGTTGGGCCATTTGATAATTTTCTTTTCGAAGAACATTGAGTGAAAGCGAGTACTGACACAGTTGAAAGTGCAAGACCGGTATTTTTGGAAGGCAACTCTTAGGGTTTATTGACTTTTTTTCTTTCAAAATTGCCCTCATTGATATTTTCATTTTTCACTATTACCCCATCTTCTCCGGTGATGTAGATTTGGATCGCCGGCGAAGCTCCAACGAGTGTCGCGCGAGATTAGCAAGCTATCGACGATAGTCATTGAGGGCTATCAAGCCTCGTTGATGGTCGGGGATCTGTTAGGCGAGATATGGAGGGGGGTCGAGGCTCAAAAGAGATCTGGTGAGTTGAGGGACGCCGAGAGTCGCCAAGGGCCGCCGAGGTTGATGGTCGTCGTGTCGAGCGCTGTCGAGGTTGAAGGTCGACCGAGCCTTTTATCTTTAGATCTATGCTGCCCAAGGTCGGGCGATCATAGTGTCGCCGCACCTGGGTCGCGAGACCCTCGAAGCCCTTGCTCGGGCTTGTGTCGGGCCTGATGACTAGTAGGCCATTTGTTTTCCCTTATTTCTTTTATAAATTTCAAAACTACTTTACAAAAAAAAAACTTCATTAAAAGCCACCAACGGCGTTTATTTTAAGCAAATACACATTGATCCAAGGACTTTTTGGGGAAATGACTTTGCATGTTCCCGCAGAACTCAAACTTAGTGGGGGCTTTGTCCTCTCACAACTAATTGGGTGGATTACATGCCACGTAGAGGAAAAAAAATAAAAAGAGAGAAGAAGGTTGCAAATCCAACTAATTTATTTTTATCAATATATATTTAAAATGGGAGAAGAAAAAAGGGGTGGATTACTTACGTGGCACTCCTCCAAATCCCTTTAATTTAATTTAATTTAATGAATTAATTAGTAATTTATTAAAGCGCCAAAAAGATGACAGAAACGCGAAGCAACGGAGAAAACGAAAAAAGAAAAAACGCATTTCGCCCCGCGGGAGTTGGATCCCATTTCTGGTCAGCAACGCGGGGCCCACCACTCTCTCTCTCTCTCTCTCTCTCTCCTTCGTCTCCTTCGGTGTCGTCTTGGTCTCTCGAAGGCTCCTCGCATCCGCGCATCGCGACGGCGAACGACCGGCCGGCGCTCGCAGCTCCTCCGCCGCCCCCGCCCGTCCTCCGTCGCCGCCGCATCCGCGCCACATCAGTCGCAGTAGAGGCTAGAGAGAGAGAGAGAGAAGCGGGAGAGCGAGGGAGAGAGAGAGATGTGGGTGTTTTACCTGATCTCGCTGCCCCTGACGGTGGGCATGGTGGTGTTCACGCTGAGGTACTTCGCCGGGCCGGAGGTGCCCCGGTACGTCCTGTTCACCGTCGGTTACGCCTGGTTTTGCTCCCTCTCCATCATCATCCTCGTCCCCGCCGACATCTGGACGGTACGCGGTATCATGGATACGCTCCTGCGATCTCTCTTCCTTTACATGTCCCGCGCTATAATTCTATGGTCCGCGATGCCCGATTCTGGTTGCGATAGCTCCGAATCAGCGAGATTGTTCGTAACTTCGCTGGTTTTCTGTAGTTGGTTGATTGACGAATGCTTCGTGAAGCGCGTTTGATGTGATACGTGCACTGGCTCGACTGCTTATGTGATATGCTCGTGAAATTCGAGGAAGGCGAGAGTAGAATCACACAAAGGCGAGGGCTCGGCTGGGGTAGAAACTAGGTCTTAGCTGCTCCTGCGGTTCTGTGCATATTGCCGAGCTCCATTTGTTCTTATCTGGCATGTTCTTTTTTTATTACGTTCTAGTTTAGATTAGAGATACATTTTGGGTTTGGTTTCAATGCTCACCCATGTGCGAATGGTTAATTAAGTAACTTGAACCGTCAATTATGGAGTATCATTACATTTGTTTTGGTTCCGGCTTCATATCGTGCTACCTTTCAATCTGAAAACGGAGGGTCTATCCCATTTTGTATCGTGCTACCTTTTAATCTGAAAAGGGAGGGTCTATCCCTTATCCGTCGATTTTGCTGACTTTATTGAGTTATTACAGTTCAATCACCTGTAGTGATTCTTTCATTTATAATATCTTCTAGGCCGGGGCGTTAGATTTTTGGATCTCTGTCCTTTAATATTGGAATTCAAGTTCTCAATCTCGACTTAGGATGCCTTTTCATCTGGATAGCTGCTGGTAGAAACCTGCTATGAACTGCCAGGGAAGAGATACCTTACATTCTTAAGAAGGATGTTCCACTCTGCACCAATGCTTTAACCTTAGGCTCTATCTGGGTGGTGAATTGTAGTATTAATTTTCTTAGATATCTGCTATGTTACAAAAGCGACATGTTGCTGGGTTTGAATCTTTTGATGAAATCACAGATGAACTCGGTCCTTTCAAATTGTGCAGCTACCCACTTACCTCGAAACAATTCTACAAATACTTGCTAATTGCCGAGGTGGCTGTCATATGTACTTTTTAGTGGCATATGGTAGCTTCTAGTTCACATCTACTTAATTTTCCATGCCATAGACATGAAGGATGATTGCTGCTAGCAGCCAAACCAATCGACCTTCATCAAACCTGCCTCAATCTTATAAGTCAGCCAAGTCCAAAGGTAGCAAATCCCAACTGTTCCTACCACCCTTTTCTTATGTGAAACTATTTGATTCATCGAAATAATGATTGGTTGGAAGAACAATTCCTTCAAAATATCTGACTCCTTGGCAGTGCCATTCTGATTCCCCCACTTTCTTCTTTGATCTCTCACATGCTTCCCTTGCTGTCAGACTAAATGTGGTTTTGGAGAGAAAATGGAGAGCTTATCCTAGGTGGTTATACTCATTGCAACAGTATGAATCAAATCCACTGGTGCAATGCAAAAGATTACTTAAAATGGACGAGAGTTTTCCTTTTCTGGTCTCTTTTGGTCGATGACTGGTGGCATAAAGAGGAGTGTCCCTATACCAAAAATCAAATACTGTCACTTGGGTGATCATTTGTAATGTCTCAAGTCATCTATGATGTTGAAACGAAAAGTCAACGATGAAGAATCAGTTAAATCATCATTATATCCTGTTCCACTCCTTTGAACAAGTTTTGTATGTCGTTGAAACGAAAAGTCAATGACGAAGAATTAAGTTAATTGGTATAAATCTCATTCCACTCCTTTAAAGACTCTCTTTTCTGTTCCCTGAGAATGCTCTTGAATATGTTTCTTCCCAGAAACCAGGAAATGTAGGGCTTCTAATTAAAATTGTAGTTCCTCTTTTGGTAATTTTTCTTGAAGTTCCTTTCTATCACTTCTGTTCACACAAAAAGAAATCCCAGACGGTGACTGTTGTGTGCCCTCATATGTCATCCATGGATGAAGTAGCAGAATAGGATTCGCATGGTCTTATTCCTTAGAAAGAGCGCATCAACTAGCATGTGTGTCCTATCTCCTGATAGCAACTCTCGAGGTTTTTTTATCTTATTTTATGCCACACATACTCTGAGGGAATAAAGTTTAGCCCAGTTGTGCCATTGTGTAATAGTTGGTGTAAGTTTTAGCCTGTGAGGCAAAGTATGCATGTAATTGGTGGGACTTTGATTCTTCCGATTTGACTGTATTTGGACTGCGATGCATTATTCCCCAGTGTTGTACTTTTGTGGTTTTAGCGGGTTAAAAGAATATCTCATGGAGAGTTGAAAAGTTTCTTAGGCTTCTTGTGAATTTCTTTTCTGTGGAAATCTAGTACTTAATTTCTGTGAAATTTAGTAGCCTGCTTAAACCATTTAGCCATATCTCCCTGGCCTAACTTTCCTTTGTGGATACAACTTCTTGTGGAACCGTAAAGTGTGTTTTGCCCCTCCTTTATGATTGAATGAGACTATTAAAAAAAGTAAAGATAAATAATGGTTGGAATGTAAGTGAAATTGGCTCGACTTCAGGTTGTTTCTTATGCTGGCATAATCCCACCTTAAGGTAGTGATCTTTTTTTAGCTAAATCAAATTGTACTCCCAACCTGGGGACCAAGATTGCCTCATCTGCACGCCTGTGCTGTATTATCCCAACCTGGGGAGTTCTTGTACCTAGTTAAGGGAGACATGGGCACTTGGGAGTTTTCTTACCTAATAGTTAGCTAAAGTAGACATGGAGGGTCTAACAATGTCACATGATGATAATGCACGTTTGGTTTTTCTAATAGAGAACGAAGCAAAGCAACCAATCAATGCTATATCCTGTTAATTTGTCCTCTAACTGATAGGTTCATCAATGAGAGAATTAACTTATGCTTATAGATAAAATTATCACCAATGAAGTCTAGCAATTATGAAAGATGATGTGCTTCCCCCAATGTGGATATTTTGGGCCAAATCCAATAGAGATTGACTGCAAATTGTGTCAAGTTTAACATCTTTAAATTGATTACGATAGTAAACAGGTCATTTAACAGACATCCACAGCCAACCATAAAGTATATCGATTTATTCATATACTCGAAATCTTTAGGCAGCATCTTAGATTAAGATATTATTGATCATATAGATTGTTTAATTCTCCTAGTCATGCATGAGAATGATGACTTTAGAAAGTTCCTGAATATAAACCCATGCAGTGCATGGGCATGCAACTAGTGCTTTTAATGATTAGAACTACGTCTTTACTTCTTCAACCTAGAGTCTCATTCCTCCGATTTTTCATAATCTTGCAAGTATGCTCCATACTGAATTCATTTGGCATTATTGCTTTGGATCTATATCATTTCATACAAACACAGAGATATACTTTTTTAATCTCATTATTTTGCTTCCCCATTGCAATACGGCTGCTGAATATTCTGGGTCTGAGGGAAGAGTGTGTTTCCATGGATAACTGGTATGGATTTTCAGTTGCTTGTGAATGATCAGGCCTCTAGTTCCACAAATTAACCACTTCACTTCAGTTGATATGTCTCAAAGCTGTAGGTTAGTGTGTTGATTATCAGGCAGATTGTGAAAGGATACTTTGTGTTTGAGGGAATCTTGTTTTTATGCTTTTGTATTAGCTGCTAGAATGATGGTAGTTTGGATGTACGTATCACAGTTCCATCTACAATAATTCGTAAACGTGGTATTTTTATTGACATCGACTTGTATTGCTGAAATGCAAGTATCGTTTCTTGCCCATTCAGACAAATATTCATCATGGTGGTGGAGGCATTTCATTCTTCTGGAGCTGGTCATACTGGAGTACATTTTTACTGACTTGGTATGTTATGTTGACGTAACGTATCACAAAGGAAAATTTTCATGTTTGCACTTATTAATTATGTCATCCGTTTCAAGTATGTCCCCGAAAAAAGGCGGCCGTCTAAAAAATCAGACTGCTAAGTTTTATAATCAATTCCTGATTTGCTTCATCCTCAAAGTCAAAGAACTGTTTCTGTGTTTTCCATTTGGAAATCTTCCTCAAAATTGCTTGGCAATCTGCGTATGTGAAGCCCATGCCTTGAGTTACCTGAGAAAAATTTCAGTTGCATGAACAATGATGCCCTTTAGTTGATCTGCTTTCTTTCAGATGAGATTGGATAACTTCGCCCTTATTATTTTGACTGAGCTGAATTGTATTTGAGTTTGCATTTTGCTTATGATTTTCTTAGCTACACATAGTTTTATTCGATGCTGGGATTCAAGCTATACTTCTTGAGTGTTTATTGCAGTGATTTTGGATGTGTTAATTCGGTTGGCCTCTCCGTTGATTAGAAACTGATGGCCTAGTTAGAAATAGTTATATTTTGAGGATAATTAGCTCTAAAGTATGTTGCTAGACCTTGGTCCTGGGAAAGTTTTATTACTCAGCTTCCATTGTTCTTCTTTGCACTGGATTGGCTTTCTTTTTCTAGTGTCCCCTTGTTCATAGCTTTGTAGTCTGTGGCTCCATCTAGCATAGCAGCAGGACCAACAAAGAGCTCGAATGCAATTACACTGGCATCTTTAACTCTTTAAAATTAATAGTCTCTTTTTCTTTAGAGATATAGATCCTTGTTACCTTAATGTTGAATTTAAAGCCAATATTATTTTTTTCTATGCAGGGCTGTTGCTCCTCTAATTCAGGGGTTTGAAGATGCTGGAGATTTTACTGTAAAGGAAAGATTTAAGACTAGCATACACGTGAACTTAGTCTTTTACCTAATTGTTGGATCCATTGGCCTCATTGGCATTATTCTTCTCATCATGATGCACAATAATTGGTAAGTTTGTTCCTTTCAAGCAATATCCACTAGGTGTGAATGACGTCCGTTTAATTTGATTCGCCTTGCCATTGTACAATGGAGAATGTCTCACCCTCATGATAGTCAGGTATAACTTATAGAGAATGCCTTCTTAGCGATTGAAATCAGTTCTGGGTAATCGTGATAGCTTCATGAGTTCATGTAAGGTAGGTGAGCATGGCCCGGAGAAGTGAGTAAAGTAGTAGTAGGTATTTAGTGATTGCTTGGAATTGCTAAAGTGCTTGAGAAATATGACCGGAATATAGTATATTGGGAGTTTATCTTTAGTTGCAGGTTAACTGAAAAGGTCGATCTTGTGCTGGAACCGAGTGTTTTATATTTTTTGCATAGCATGACTGTTCTTTTGTGATTTAGTCTTTGCTATAGCAGTTTGTTGCTGCTTCTCTTTGTTATTTCCCTCTTTAGGTATAGTTGTGATAATTCAGCAAATTTACATTATTATGTCCTGTTTATTTTTATTGACAGGAGTCATGATGTTCTTGGTTTAGCAATGGCCTGTTCAAACACTTTTGGGCTCGTAACAGGGGCTTTTCTTCTTGGTTTCGGCTTAAGTGAAATACCCAAAAGCATTTGGAGAAATGCAGACTGGACCACCCGACAAAAAGTTCTCTCTCATAAAGTAGCTAAAATGGCTGTTAAACTTGATGATGCTCACCAAGAACTCTCTAATGCCATAGTAGTGAGTGCTTTCTGCTTTCTAGTCTTAGAGGCCATTGGTGGAATTCTTCTACCTTGTCAATATTTTGTGTTGGTGAATGATCAACTTTTGAACTCATTGCTTCATATCAATTTTGTTCTGTTAAGGATTTTTATGTCACTTTCGCTTTGTATTCATTCTTTGTCCTCACGTTGGTTTTAGTAGTCAGGTCGTGTAGTGTTTCAAGTATTTAACAGGCTGCTAATGAAGCATGCATTTTTTGATCTTGTACCATCGATGGTCTTCTTGTTGTTAAATCAAGAGCATTTTCATCTTTGACCTACTGTCTCTTCGACTTCTTCCTACAAATCCATCTACCAAATTAAGCGTGGGGTGTCTGCTACCCGTTCAGACAGATATGCCTCCATTTGGAGTAGCTTTCATGGGTAGAACCAACTTTAGTTTGATTAACTGGTTTTTGCAGCCAAAATTGACCGATTCGGCCACTTTGAATGCTCTCCAATCCTTCTATAACAAGGATCTGCATCTCAACCGTCAGATCTTTCTTCTTTGAAGTCTTACAAAGCTGCACTATGCTTGCTCTCAAAAGTAACTGGAGTTCATCTGATTGGGAGGGTGGAAGAAGATATGGCAAAACTAGGTCATTAATTTAGCTGTTTATTCACTAAATTTCTTACAAGATGTATAAATGGAACACTGTTGATAAGGAAGGAAAGTCTTTTGATGTGATGACTGTATTGGCTATGAGCAACTCTAATGATTTTGCCAGGAAACCAATAGCCTGCAGCTCGTTCTTTGTCGATAGAGTTTATTTATTGAGGTTCTCTAGTTTGTTGATATGTATGTTGTTTTATAGGTAGCTCAAGCTACTTCCAATCAAATGTCAAAACGTGATCCTTTGAGGCCTTACATGGATGTTATTGATGATATGCTAACTCAAATGGTAACTTTCCCAAAAATCTGATGTTCTAGGAACCACTAACTAATTTGGCCTTGTTTTTTGAGCAATTTGATTTTTGTTTCTCTTTTCCAGTTTAGAGAAGACCCATCCTTCAAACCCCAGGGTGGAAGATTAGGAGAAAATGATATGGACTATGATACAGATGAGAAGTCAATGGCAACCCTTAGGCGTCATCTAAGGGGAGCTCGAGAGGAGTATTACCGCTATAAAAGGTAACCAGGAGCATTTAATTTGCATTTGCTTCCTTTGGAGTATTTTCGCAGCTTTTGGTGCGTGGGGTTCTTTTTTTTATTTGTGCTTTTGTAACCAAGCACTCCTTGTCTGATCTAAACCATCACTATTAGCTTTTCACTCAACTTTAGAATAAATCAAAATATGTGTAGTTCCTTTAAATGGTTATTTCCTATGCGATGTTGACGTGCTTGAAAATCAACTTCCAAGCATGGCACGTAATAACGATCATAAGCAATTTCAGAAGTCATAAATCATTGCTCTAGGGAATGCTACAGCCATGCCAAATGGGCCTAGACTTCTGGAAAAGAAACTGGTTTTTGACAAGATCAGGGGTTGGTTTATGAACTTCAAATGAATGCATGAAAGATCTATCGATGACCTTACCATAGGGTGTAGTGTTAGCTCATCCAGCTAAGATGGATTAACAGTTGTACCAGTAAATAGCAATCATCAAAAAATTAACTCAACTAAATCAAATAGGCCACAAGTCTTCAATCAAGTTGTCGTGGCCTATTTGGCTAAATAGGTCAGATGGGGCAATTATGAGTTGCAGGTTGATGTTTCAAGTCAAAAGCAACTCATTTATTAATTGTGTCAAGTAGGTTGACATAATTTCGACACAATCACCATTAACGCAAATTCCAACCTCCTCCATGTGGTGTAGAAATTGTCATCCTTGAGGTTCATGATATGCAGAATATCTGTTAGGAGGAGCTGAAATTACCAACATAAACTCTCCTAAAGACGTCTGACTTAACGAAAAAGAGAAGGGTCTGGACAATTTGATCCTTTTGGGATAAGTATATTAGACGAGACTGGCTAGGGTGGGGACTCTACAATACTTTCCTGTGGAATTATCTCTTCTATTGCTCAGGCTAATGTTGCATTCATTCCTCTAATAGAAGGGTATTATAGAAATGCCATATTGATTAGGGGTCCAATAAAGGTAGCTGAATCCTGATTCATAGGTTTGGTTGGATGGACTGGGTATGCTTTGCCCAGTGGAGAAAGAAGCCATAATAGGGTAAAAAAAGGGATAATAAATTCTCTGGGATTAGAAGAATCTGTTAACATAGGAAGGTGCGGGACTCTCTCTATCTTGATGAATGTGAACTCCATTATCCAAAATAAAAGGAGGCATATGATTTTTAGATCAAAAGGATGTAAGATAAGGGGATTATCCAGGAACGTGTTCCTCCACCAGCTAGGAAAACAACTCTTCAATGATATTAGCAGAAGATTTCTCCATTGAACTACTCTGAAAGGAATGATTGTCAAGTAACCTGCATTTTATCCCAAGTTATAAAGCTAACTAATGCCTTTATGAGTGGGTTGCTTTCATACATTTCTATGTTCAACATGTTGGATATACTTTCTGATTGAAGGATTTCGTCTACTACTTTGAACATTTGACTTGGTGAATGCTGATCGCTTTTGAGTTCCTCTAGACTTCCACTGAACGGTGTGTTGTGATATCTCATTATTGCGTAGCTCTATTTTATCTGATGCTAGTACTTAGTCATTTTTAATGCTGCAGTGAATATTTGACTTATGTCTTGGAGGCACTTGAACTAGAAGATGTAATAAAAAACTATGAACGCCGAGATGCCACTGGATGGTAATTTTCCAGCATTTCTTATTTCTCCTTTTGAATTAGATTAATGCTTTTTGTTTGGACATAAAGTGGCTAAATAACATTGCAGTTCCCATTTCCCTATTTTGCTCTCTCTCTCTCTCTCTCTCTCTCTCTGGTGGCGTAATTCTTCTTTAAAGCTGTAAATCATTGAAAACTACTTGTGCTCGAAAGGTGCGTGCTAAATTTGTGGAGATCAAGAAGTGAATTTCTAGAATTAGTAGTTTACATCCACATATCTGCTCACGTGGGGCAAATTCAGAGGGCTACAGAGAGTTCCATTTGCTCATGTGTATCTGCTTTGTATAATTCAGGAAGTTCATCTCAAGCCTCAGACCTGCGCGAACTGGACAATTGGGGGTATTCTTGGATACTATGGGTAATTTCACATTCTCTTCTTCTAATCCGTTGGAGTTGAGTTCTCAGATTAATCTGTTTAGTCTTGTTAAGACATCAGAAGATTTTAGTTTTTTATGCTGGAATATTGTTGATCTCAGTAACTGGACTAAAACAAAGCGGAACTTTTGAATTGATTTTTGCCGAAAGCAGTGTATCCTGAGTTCTTAATTCAACCTTTCAATCGGTAATAGTAATAATAATATTTGCTTGCATAAAGCACATTTAACATTTGATCTCTTGTGTGCCAATAAGCTAAATATGAGAGATGAACTGTGTCTGGTATCATAGAAGGAACATATCAAATAATGCTGAAGCAGAACAACCTGCTATTTCTGTATCTTGTTCAAGTGCTTTTTCTGCATTTTCCTTTTCATTATTTTTGGGCTTTGCCCCTTGGAACCTTTTCATTGTTTCTGATGGTTAGTAGTAGAGCATTGAGGTCATGTTTTGGTAGGGGGTGTATCATGGAATAAATTTACTTAAAAGAGCTTGAGCACTGTAGGCATATGTTTGATATCTGTGCTGTGAAGTTGTTCATGTGCATTAAATGAAGGGGACGCTTGCTTTTTGGTCAAATTGTCATGAAATGGGATGTCAATCTGAGTTGCACGCTGGATTTATCATGTTGGTTTACTGTGCCGTTGGGATGGGGGAGATGCATCCCTACGGTTGAGGCAAACAAGTACATGAAGTCATTCAACTATTTCTTTTCTTTCCTTGTTTGTGAAGGATACTGGTATTACACCTCAATTCTTAACAGTAAGTTTAACTTATTTCATAATTCATTTTGCTTTATTTTGATAATTTGCAGAATTTATCTGGCGTTGCATTTTGAGAAAGCAGCTTCAAAAAATCTTTGCTATCTCGCTTGGCATAATGTCGGCTGCAATTCTTTTAGCAGAGGCAACTTTGCTCCCTACGGATGTTGATCTCTCTCTCATCTCAATCCTTATTAAATCGGTTGGGGAGCAAGAGTTGCTGGTGCAGGTGGATTGTTACTTTCTCCACTTGATTGATCTCTCATCTAAAAGTATTTCCTTTAAATCACTGTCGTGTTTGCAAGCTTCTCTCTGCCAAAATTTATTTATAGGACTCGCTTAATAATCTATTTAAACTCTAAAAACTTAAATAGTCAACCCTAATAAAACATAAAAATAAGTACAGAAAATTCAATCACTAAATTTCAAATATTAATAACTTTAGTGCTGAAAATAGAAACAAAATAACAATAGTTTGAAATCGAATGTTTTGACCAAAAAAAAAGAAATTGAATGTGCACGTCATCATTTTCTCTCCAAATATGGAGCTGTGGATTATATTGCTAAGTTCTAGTAACATGACTGGTAGAATTTTACTTTTCAGGTAATTTTTTAACACTGAATGAATTAAGTAATTCCTTAATTCATGTGCCAATTGGTTAGCGAACTGGGCTTTTCTGCCCTTGCTGTAAATGAGTCTACACATTTAGATAGGTCACTTCCTGGTTTAATTCCTCCTTCTGTTATGAGATCATAGTTTTGTTGGGAGAGTTATGATGTAAAAATTAAGATAATCTTTCTTCACTTGTCACATATAGTGAAATTTTTATTGAACTGAATCTGTCAAAACACTTAATTGAGTTGTTAAAGAGGACCTAAAGGAAGGGGTTAATTAATTCAATCCAAAAACGTTAATACCATTTAGACTGTTATCAAGTAATTGCCAAAGCCTTCCAAATATACCCACAGTTTCATGCTTAGTGAAAAAGCCAATAACACTCAGTTTCAACTTTTAGCTATTGAAGCGCTTGAAGTTACTAACACTTGGAAGTCAATGCTGAAACTGCAACACTCATTTTTTTTCAATTTTATTGGACAAACCTTATGTTTCTTATAGCGTGCTAGTGGGCCACCTGTATAAGAACTTATGTGCCATCTACTAGTTTTAGTAAGATGGTAGATTTCCCACTTTCAGATGCATTCATTTGTCGTAATTTCATTAGACAAAGCCAACCTTTTAGATGTGAGGGCCATTTGTCACCACTTATCATCTAAAATATTAAACTTGGCCTCTGAGCCTACCTGTGCTCTGGATTAATGTGACAAAAATTGTTAACGACAGTTGATGCCCCTATAGGCAGCAAATCTATGCAAAATGGATCAACTCGGTGCATTTTGCATGGCATTCTCCAGTGTACTGATTGAAATAATAGCTGTTCTTTTGTGTAGTTAAAAGGGATAACGACACATATAGTACCTAAATTTTGGCCTAATGTGCAATGTAATCCCTGAACTTTTAATTTGTTCAATGTAGTTTCTGAACTTCAGCTTAATGTTCAACGTGGTTCCTGAACTTTTAATTTGTTCAATGTGGTCCTTGGACTTTCGGTATATGTTCAACGTAGTCCTTGAACTATATGAAACATGCAGTCCTTCAATTAATTAAAGTTTAGAGACTACATTGAACATTTTCATGTAGTTCAGGGACTACATTGAACATGTACCAAATGTCCAGGACCACATTGAACAAATTAAAAGTTTAGGGATCATATTAAACATTAAGTTAAAGTTCAGGAATTACATTGAACAAATTAAAAGTTTAGAAACCACATTGCACATTGGGCCAAAGTTTAAGGACTGTTTGTGTCATTTTCTCTAGTTAAAACTCATGGCATGAATATCTCAGTGGAATGTCTGGAGTGATAATTAAATGTCCTGAAACTGTAATTAGGATTTCCATAGCTGACCCTTTCGTGATACTCATCACTTGTTGCATCACAAAATCATGTTCTTCCTGTGTTGGGTTCATATTATAGTTTTGTCTTCCCCTTTGCTACATGAAGAAGATCATCACGGCTCAATGTAGATTGTTCCTTTGAAATTGGTGCTGTGGCATGTTCATAATGTAATTGCCTGGGTTGTTTATTTGAAGGCAAAAGGGTAGAAAGGAAAAAATTAGAAGTAGTGGTGCTCTAAGGAATGAGTGTAAGACCAATTAAAGGGTTATATGTCCGTTTCTCCTTTAATACCCTTTAAGTAGTTGATTTTCTATCTATAGTGAATCAAACCCATGAAACTGTCTGAAATAGTTCCATGCTGCAATTATTTTGATGAGTTAAGTAAATTCCTTCTCATGTATCCTTTCCAAAGTTGGTGTAGGGGAATCACTGAGCCATGATCAAACTTTCTATTTCTCTAGTGCTTTCCTCCATTCCTCCTCCATGTATCTTCTGGTCCAAGTTCTAGAAACCTGATTACAGTGGGTGTAAGAGAGTTACATAGGAGAGGCCTTTTGAACCCTCCATTTTCCTTCAAGTATTTATCCATAGCTGAATTTCTTACTCAAGCTACCTTTGGAGCTACTTCTTCAGGCAAGCTTTGTCTGAATTCTTCCTAGTCATAACTTACAAGGCTACTTTGCATCCTTTATGCGGCTGACTTGCTCATAGTAATACTTCATCGGTCATTTTTAGATGGACCATCTTATTGCCCCTATATCCTTTACATTTCCACAATGAGCACTGTATGACTTCTCGCAAAATCTTAAAGATTCAATTTGGAGCTACATCATTGATGACATGGAAAGTTGAGGGAGTTTTCCCGTTGGCAGATGAGGACTGCGCTAGCACTGTCACAATGTCAGCTAGTCTTTCATGGATGGTTGAAAGAAAAGGTCGACGTTAGTTTTTTTCAATTTTTAGCATTTATTTGGGAAAGAAGTGTTTAAATAAATGTGGAAAGGTTTGGAATAGGATCTTTTCCTGAAACTAATACTCCTATTTCTGATTTACAGAATATGACATTTGGTAGGGTTGTTGGACACTTCATTTTAATAATGGCTGTTTTACTTTGGGGCTGACCAGTATTGAGTTGACTGATAATGTTTGTTCCCCTGCTTTCGTAGGTTGTTGCTTTAATTCCTCTGATGTATATGTGCATTTGCACGTATTATTCGTTGCTCAAAATTGGAATGCTGATGTTTTACTCATTAACACCAAGGCAGACGAGTTCAGTTAACTTGCTTATGATATGCTCGTAAGTCTTAAACTGCTATTCTGTGTCATGAGTGAATTTTTTAGTTCATTTTTTTCCTATAGAAGTAAAAGTTGATTCAGATATCCTTTGATGTTGGCACAGGATGGTGGCTCGATATGCGCCTCCGATTTCATACAACTTTCTCAATCTCATTCAACTCAAAGACAGGACAGTCTTTGAGAAGGTGATCTCCATTTTAACATCATGCATGCTGGCATTTATGAATGTCTCTTAGTGTAGAACTTGAATTCAGTTGTGCTGTGGTATGTTTAGTTTTAAGATTCAATATGTGGTTGCTTACTGCTTTTTTTTGAGTAATGAGATCTAGTTACTGTACTCTCTCGCAGCTCCATTTATTAAACAGTTGGCCCTTTTGGTCCATTGAAATGATTTGACCTGCGACCGTATTATTAGTTTCAGTGTCGTTCTATGACCCTCCAACTAAGTGCATGCCTTGACCGCTTTTTGAGCGAATTATCCTTGTAATATAAACTCTTTTGTATCTTTTCCAAGGAAGTTGTTTTTGCTTTTTGCATGAAATGGCACTGATCGTGGTGTTGCCTTTGGGATTTGACATGAATATGATATTCTTCTGATTTGACGATGTTCTGATGCTTTTTTTTATGGAATGTTTGCCATTTGCTGTGCTAATAGAGACATCTTTTCCCCTCTTTATTCTAAAGTACGGATACAAATGCAGTGGCAATGTTTCCTGAAAAGAGGGGTTTCTGCTAAATGAGCATATGTATATTTTGGTCAGTATGTGGTTTGCTCAAGAAAGGTAGCAGCGAAAATGATTGTAATGAAGTAAAAGTTGGTGTGGCCTGCATTAAGATGAGATAAGAGTTTGCTTACGGTGGTTTGACATGTGAAAAGATGGCATCCTTTTGCTCTGGTGAGGTGATCCTATTGGTGGGATGCTGGTTAATGCGAGAGAAAGACCTTGAAAGACACTGACCGTGGTTTGAATTTGAGCGAAAAATTGTGCCTACTCAGATTTGGATAAAAACTCGATATGAAATAGAGTGCAATGGCATCGGCAGGATCCGTGTATCCAAACTCAGTGTAAAAGAATAAAGCTTGGTCTGGGTGGTAGTCGTTGATGTAACGCGTAATCATTCAATGCGAGCTCTAGCATCCTGTGCATGCAAATAGTAGATAATCCTCCAATTTACATTTAGAATTGATGTTGTTTCTGTATCTGATTGCAGCGGATGGGCACTATCGATGCTGCTGTGCCGTTTTTTGGGAAAGGATTTAACAGAATATATCCTCTTTTTATGGTCATTTATACACTCCTGGTGGCAAGCAACTTCTTCGACCGAATAATTAATTTCTTTGGCAGCTGGAAGAGATTTAGATTTCAAACAGAGGCAGATGATACAGACGGGTTTGACCCATCAGGATTGATCATCCTTCAAAAAGGTCAGCATATATTGAGTGGTACTGTGGTAGTTAACCATAGAGATACTATGCTGAGGGCCATCAACCTATCCTCCGCAAATGATAGCAAACAAAAAAAGTCCATCACATAGAAGTTCTTGATAAATCTCTATCTCCTGGATAGAAGTTGTTTGAACTAAAATATTGCTATCTTTGGGTTGTATGTCAGACTAAATACCTGTAATTCTCTCCCTTTTCCTCTTTAACTTGTAGAACGAGCTTGGCTAGAAGAAGGTCGGAAAGTTGGTGAGCATGTTATCCCGCTGGCAAGGAATTTTAATGGCACAGATGTGGAGTCTGGTGGCTATAGCAAAGTACGTTATCTTTTACTTCAGAAAGCAGAGGCATCCTCTTTTTTATTCTTCCCCTACCTTCTCCGAGCTTTTCTTTATGAAAAAAAAAATGGAGTTGTATGTACACAGTTGAATGGGTGAACTCATCCAGGGATTACGTTTCCAAAAAAAAAAAAAAAAGAACGTTTAAGCTGTCACAAGGGGCTCAGGAGAACCCGAGGAGGCTGTACATTAGAAATATTTCTCCTCAGTCGGTTACTGGAAAATTATCAAAGGTTTCCATCGATTAACTACTACTTTAACGGCAGTCTTTTTGAATGGCGAAACATTTCAGGACGCAACTGCTGTTGAGATGAAGTCAGCAAGTTCAATTCACGAAATTACCAAGGAAAGTTCATTCAAGTCTACAAGAGAAGATGGTCACAGATACGGAACAAGCAGAGAAGCCATGAGCCACAAGTACGCTGCGATAAGAGAACAGAGCAGACAACAATCAAAAGCAAATCCTGCAGAAAAGAACATCACCTCTGCTAAAGTATCCTTACTTGATGGTGGCAAGTCTCAGTCCGGTATCTCACCTGGAGAGCCATCTTCCGGAATAGCTGCGAAATGGCAGTCCATGAAGACGGGTTTCCAAAGTTTCAAGGCGAATATAGGCGCAAGAAGGTTTATCCCTTTGCGTGAGGCTCAGGAAAGCAGCTCATTGGATCGCGTTTCTTCACATGAGTCTCTTGATGAGATATTCCAGAGACTGAAGCGTCCGTCCTTGGAGCATGGGAACCAAAGCGACGAGGATGAAGATGGGTCAGAAATCAGCATTTCACGCCCCAGTAGATAATACACAGATCTTCTTTTTCTAATGTAGATTTACCGTGAATCCCGTGTTCTCTCTGGGGAATAAATCCCTAGATGTACAGGATATGGGAAGAGGGCTTGCCCGTCTCACTAATTTCTCGGACAGTCGAATCCTCTGGTATAGGTTCATTACGTTCTTCTGTCATATTTGTTTGAAATATAGTCATTGTCCACAGAGAAGTCGGATGCCGGAAAGCGCGAGAGCGACCATGGGGGTTGTATCACCAATGGAAGAAATGAGAAGATGATGATCAAACATGGTATTGGGAAGTTCCTTGTAATTTCAAATAGCACGACACCCTTCTGTCATGTGCTTCCTCTTTGCCTAATCGATGCTCTCGTTAGAATTTTGTTGACAATTTGTGAAACATCATGATGTTTTTGTGCTGCTCCCTTCTTTTTATCCACTTTGCCTATACTAAGGTCGATGTTTTAACTCGCCAAAGATTGCATTCGTCGGAATTGATATTTTCGAGGGTCTTGATAGTAAGTGTCTTCGCGACACTCAGTTGACGATATGTAATAGAGAAAGATTACCATTTTCAATGCACTGATCGTGCAAAACACGAGAGAAATGGTGCATTGTGAATAACGATCTTTCTTTATTTAGATTTTAACGGATTCCTTTTCATAATGTTGGGAAAATGACATAAATAGTTTATGAATTTTGACCTAACGTGTACCGTGGTTTTCGAATTTTCAGTTTATTCAACGTGGTCTTTGAATTTTAATCTAATGTGCAATGCGGTCTCTGAATTTTTAATTTGTTCAATGCAGTCCATAAACTTTAGGTACATATTTGATCTAGTCCTTAGACCATATGAAAATATTTAATGTTCCTGATCTTAAATTAATGGAAGGTTCCACATTAAATATTTTCATATGATTCAGAAATTGCATTGGACTGTACCATTAGACTATAAATCACATTGAATAAATTAAAAATTCGGGAATCATATTACACATTGGGTCAAACTTAAAAGATTATTTGTGTCATTATTTACTTAATATTTGGTTCGTAGACCAATAAATCATTGTCAATCATTGTCAATAGAACGCAACTATTTTCTTTATGCGAGTGCTCTTTTGATTAAAAAAAAAAAGGCATGTTCATTACAATATATATATATATATATATATGAGTCAAGCAAAGTCGAAATCTTGTATAGTTCACTATGACATAAGTCAGATTCAGGCTTCGGATGAGGATGCCCAACCCACTCTACCCTCCCTTTGTCCCTCTCCGAAAAGAGTCAAAAACAGAGACCCCTCATTTGTCTCGTTTGAAAAACTCCTTGCCCCCCCCCCCCCCCCCCCCGAATTTCAAACTTGCACGCCACTTCGGAACATCAGCTGCTCCCCGTCAATTCCACGGAAAGGAAAATTTTGCTTTAATCCCCTCCCCGCCCCGGATATTCGTTCTCTTACCGGGGGCAAGTCGCGTGATCGGGTGACCGAGTCAACACAATGCCAAGATCGGACCAGACTCGACTCTGACTCACTCAATCGAGATTCGAAACTCGACCCGACCTCAATCCGAGCGTTAAAAACTCGAGTCCAAGCTCGACTCGATCAGAATAGATACGAACTCGAAAGGCTTCGCTCTGCCTACTAGTTACAGGGGATCAGATACGTAAATTCGACCCGCGTACTTTTCCTTTAAGTAACCACAACCCATTTTTGAGTATCATCGAGATTTGAGTTCGTGTCTCCAATTCGACTCCAACAACAAAATACTTTACGCTCGAGCCCGACTCGTAATTCGATTTCGCCTTTCGAGACGATAGCTGCATGCTACGTTCGGGAAGGATGAATTGCTCACGTATCCATACAACACCGAGAGAGAAAGAAAAGAAATTCCCCTTTTAAAAATTGTGGTAAAAAAAGCTACGATGATTCCAGCTGTCGCACGCTTGCCACGTGTACGATCGAATCTAGCCCCAAACAAAAAAAAAAAATAGCGAAGGAAAGAGAGAAAAGAAATCTATTCATATACGCTCGATCGGCGATCGACAGCTTCCCCCTTATTGCCCGTCGTCGTCGTCCTCCGGATTCACACCGTCACGACACCTCCTTCGGCGGCCGCGGGCGGCGGAGCACCGCCGGCGATCCCTCCTCCTTCCGGCTCCTCCCACCGCCTTTCAGGAGCAGCAGCCTCCGCCAGAACCCTCTCTTCTTCTCCGGCTCGAACGCCATCGACCTGCTCTTCCTCAGCCCCCAGTCGTCGCGATCCCCCCCGCCGCCGCCGACGCCGACGTTCGCCGCGAGGAACACGGGCCCGATCGCCTCCGACGGGTTCCTGTGGTGGCGGCGACCCCCGCCTCCTCCTCCTCCTCCTCCTCCCCCGACGCCGCCGCGGTGGTGGTGGTGGTGGTGCCGCGGCGGGGAGTGGTAGAAGGAGGAGGAGGCGGACGAGAAGCGCCGCGAGGAGGAGGAGGAGTCGAAGGAGGCCGAGGCGGCGAAGGTCGTGGCGGAGGAGGAGGCGCCGCTCCTCGTCTCCTCCGTGGCGGCGAAGAGCTGGGACAGCCTCTCCCGGAGGCACGACGAGCACACGCCGGGGAGCTTCTCGTGGTTCGGGTGCCTCGCGCACTCCGAACCTGCGTCCGAGCCGCCGCCGCCGCCCATTATCTTCTTCTCGCTGCGGTCGAGTTCCCCTCCGTTCCGACTCAGCACGACTCGTGCGTGTCGACTCTGTTGTGCGCTGCAGGGAATGCAGGGGGAGACGAACCAACGAACTCGGCTTATATATAGGAGCGGGGCCCCGGCTCGGCTCGGCTCGGCTCGGCTCGGCTCCGCGGGTTCCTCGAAGGTTCGCCGAGGGGCAATCCCGTCCTTTCGCGTGCGGGGCAAAAAGAAAATATCGAGGTGCGGTGCGTCACTCCTTTTCGCCGTCCCAGTCACCCCCCCCCAACCCGTACGGCCACGGGGGGGAGAGGAATCGTCTGCGGTGCGAACGGCGTGGACGCGATTTGAGATTGGTGTGCCCAAAAAAATCCAATTTAAAAAAACGAATTTATTTCGCAAAAATTCGAGGGGATAAATTATAATGATGCGGAATATATGTGTGCGTAGAGTTATCGAGGCCCGTCGAATTGAGAACGGCTCATCTTAATGGATCAGCTCGAATTGAGAACGGTTCGTCTTAATGGATCAGCCCGCACGATGTCGCGAAACGTCATTAGAGCGTTTTGCCACGTCATGACTCGATACTGTCAGATTCAAGGCGTCGTAAAAGGAATTATGACCGTATGATACATTATCGTGCCTTAGGAATTTCGATAATCTGGTGGAATTGAGAATGGGAGGAATAGGGGACGAACCAAAATGTAAGTTGCGCTTAGGTATGACCTTATACTCTTTATACCTTTTCTTTTTTCCCCTTTTATCTTATTAGATTTTTTTGCACCATTCGAGACCTAAGTCCAACCTAACATTATCTAATGAGCATCATCAACTTGTCTTTAGGTTCAGTGCATGACACCAATCGTTGGGTGGTTAGGGACGTGCTGCGGAGACCCATCCCACGAGCGGAAAAAAAAATTGGAGTTATATCTCTGTGTGTGTTAGAATTAATGTGTATATATATATAAAATTTATCGGCGAATTGTTTCAATATAAGTTAGTTAAATTAGCGAGCCAGATTTAATGGGAATTTATCGTACATGTTCTATAAATCAATTCAATTAATAATTTTTATGGTTTTATTAACGAATGAGCCGAAATACCTGTTGATCGATTCATTTTTAATGCCCGGATTGCATTTATAGTACAAGAAATGAATAATAGCAAAAGTGGTTTTTGAACTTTGATTCAATGTGTAATAATATCCCCGAACTTTTAATTTGATCAATGCGATACTTGAATTATTAGTAAATGTTCAATGTAATCCTTAAAGTATGTGAAATGTTTGAAAAATCGAGGACAACGTTGAACATTGACCCAAAATTCATGTACCATATTAAACAAATTGAAAGTTTGTAGAATTCAGAAATCACATTAAACATTGAATCGAAGTTCATGGACCATGTTGAATAAATTGAAATTTCATGGACGACATTGTACATTAAATTAAAGTCGAAGGACCACATTACCCGTGCACGTTGGATCAAAGTTCAATGATCATTTTGTGTCAATTTCACTATAAGAAAAAAATAGGAAAAGTGCACTAAAAATCTTAAAACTTTGTCACGAAAGTGCATGAATCCTAAAATTTTTCAAAAGTATAATCAAGTCCCAAAACTTGTCACCAAAGAGAAATTGAGTTTTATAACTTTCAAAAAGTATAATCAAGTCCTAAAACTTGTCATGTTGGTGCAATCGGATCTTAAGTTGGACAAAACTAACGAAAGAATTTGATTGCATTGACTCAACAAATCTTTAAACTTTTTTAAAATTCTTAGTAAGTCGGTTGTATTTTCGTGACGAAAGAAACGTGGCAAATGCAATGACTTGCTTCCGCGGGATTTCCGACGGGAAGAAATCTGCAGGTTCTCCAAAATCAGCGATTGCCACGTGGCAATGCAATCTCGCTCCGCGAACTCGGGTTTGATTGACGGCTCCGATGCGGGGGGTGGCGAGTGCGAGACGGCGGCGGAGGGGGGGTGGTGGGGGGGGCCCACCCGGGCGTGCGGGGAGCCGCACGACGTTACGTGGCGGGCCACCCCCCAGTCGTAATCAGAGGTCGGGACCGAGGGAGGCTCTCCCCTTTCTCTTCTCTCCGCTCCATTTTTTTTCCTTTAAAAAAAAATGTTTTTTTAATTACTTTTCAAATGGCGCACGTGCGGCGGGGGGGCGGACATCATGGTCGCGGTCTCGAGCCACGTGGAAAGGTTGCCGCACGTGGAACCTGTCGGTTACGTGTACCGACCGCCGTCCCAAATTGCGTGCGCGTCGAGGTGCACGCTCCCGTCGCGTTCCTCGCCTTGGACTTTAAACGATTTTTTCCGCCCCCCCAACCCCGGTTCACACGTGCGGCGGTCTGCTCGCCGTACGACATCGTCGGAGATCCCCCCGACGATTAGCAGACCGGGACCCTCGACGCCGGAGTGGCAAGGGCCGCCCCTCCGGCGCGGTCTTGAGGAAGGGGAGGGGAGGGGTCGCGACCCTCCACGTCGGAGTGGCCAGGGCTGCGGGGCAAGAGGCGAGGTCCCGGGTGGGGAGCGGAGTCGCTAGTGAGGGCCACGGCGGCCTCTCGTGGGTCAAGCTCGCTCGCATCCTCTCTCTGTTCTCTCTCTTTTGATTTCAACGGCACGAGTGGGGCAACGGTGTCCCCACCTACTTGGCCTAAGTTGACGGGGGACACCAACTTCTTGTCGGCAAGTGAGCGAGAATGCCGTGGCCGTTGCTGTGGCGATTGCTTATTTTCCATACAATTGATTTTAATTATCACGTAGGATGATAGATGATGTCTAGTGCGACGCTTAAGAGGTAATTTATTATTAAATTCATTTAATTTTTTATGGAAATATAAACGGGAACAAAAAAATATATGCTTCAAGGATGTAATTGCCAAAAGGAAGGTTAGAAATCAAATTAAACAAATTAAAAACGTTCCCAGGCTTCTAGTACCCTGCTGTTAGGGGGCATAAATGCGCATATAGGGGGGAGAATGAGATAGAGTTGGCAATGCTAGATACTACTGGTTTTCACGACTGGATAAAATTTGAATATGACACAACACAACAAGCTAACTGTACACGTCGACGCGAGTTGACACGTGAGTGTAAATACGAAGAGACAGAGAGGAATCACACGTCGGTAGCTAATAATCTTGTCCCCTTAGATTTGAAGAGCACGACAGTATTGCGAGAAGGCCACTGGAACTAATACTTTACACATGTACGAGAAATATCTCACGCACACTCCCTCTCAAGCTGGAGCCTATATAACATACTTGCCCCCCGGATTACAAATGCATTCGACTCTAGGACCACTTACCGACTTGTGTTAGGCCCAAATAAGCAACCGCGACGGCGGAAGAGCTGGTCTTTTCAAGAAAATACAAGCTAAATTTGTGGTACCAACTTCCATGTGCGAAGCGAACTGGCGATATAAACCGCGAGCGTTAAAGAGTTTAGGAAAAGAGAAATCGCAATTGAGATTTATAGAGGTGGAGTGCACGTTTCCGTGGGTGTCCCCTGATTCCCAATGTGGGCTTTTGATTGTTTCTCAACGGATCAAGGCCCAATCAATAAGCCCAGGCCCATAGTAATCATTCTCTCTATTAAGGCCCAAGGAATAAGCCCAGGCCCATTGAAATCTCTCTCTCTCTCTCTCTCTCTCTCTCTCTCTCTCTCTCTCTCATGTTAAACTCACAAGTTACCAAGTGTGAAAGTGACACTGACCTTGTCTCACTCTTCACCTTCTCTCTTCCTAATCTCCCTTTGGATGTTTTGCAGGTCTTTTCTTCCTTCTTCACCCTCCTTTTGATCCTCATATCGGAAGGGCATCATAACCATGACATTTCCTCTTCTTGTCGTAGTTAAATTCCATTAGAAAACTATCTTCCCAAAAAAAAAAAAATTCCATTAGAAAACTCAAGCAACCATGATGGCGTGGATTAGGCTTTCTATACAGTAGAAGAGCAACGCCACAAGTGGGAACCACCTCCCAAGTCACTCACAAACAGTGCTCTACAATATCTAATATTACGAAAAATGGTGGATCATGGCTATAACTAAACCAATCAAATGAGTAATTCGGGTTGAATTTGTGTGCATCGAAAATGGGTTTAACTAAAATTGATCCATTTAACTCATATTGACCTGTTTTTAAGCGATATGATTGTAGGAACCCAAGCTCGATCCGATCTTAATCCATATCCAACCCAATCTAACCCGAGTTCCAATTATTAGCAATTCCCATCCCTCAAAATGAAAATTAGCATCCCGAACTGAGAATTTGACCGGAAAAAAAGAAAAAAGTTGCGATGAGGAAGGGGGATGGATGACTTGATCTAACTCGTTTTATTTCATTTTTGTCACAATTGTGTTAAAGATGGGTCCAGAGTCAAACCCATTTATAATTGGTCTCTATTTCCTACAACTCGTTTTAACAGGTTCATGAAACTAGAGCAACTCAATTTAAACTCGGCGCAACAAACATGAGTGGGAAATAGGTTCGTTGTCCCATCTTTGCGTCCTCCGGCTAAACCGAAACTCTGCGAGTTGAAAACGAAATGTATTGCAATGATGCCAACGGTAGCTCTTGAACAAAGCGATGCTCTAATACAAACTATAAGAGCATGCCGAGTGAGAAGTGCACAACTTATATAGTATTCGAAACGAAAGATGAGAAGAGTATGCACAGTTTAAGAGACATCCGAGTTAGTTTCAAAACTTGCCTAGAAATCAGTCCGGCGCCTCGAGGTTCTCGAATGCTTCTAATTGCAATCAAAAGTACTAGCTGATTAACACATAGTAAATGGCCATGATGAGGCGCAACAACTACGCATTTCTCTAAGCACAATTAAAAAAATTTCCAAAGAAATGGCAGGGATGTAAATAAGTTCATTCGCGGGACCCTCGAGCGTAAAAACATAAAATGAATACACGTAGAAGTCATTTTCATGAAAGAAAAAAAAAACACCGAGAACGTACGAAATATAACCTAGACTTTAACCCTTTTTTTTTACGGTATAATCAAGTTCAAATTTTCACGGTCTACACAATCGAATCCTAAATTTTTCGAACTAGTGCGATTAAATTCTAAAATAAATTAGCGAAAAATGCGGCACCCAGTACACACGAGAACCGCAATTCAACATCGAAATGTAGGCAGTAATTTTCTCTTGAGTTTGATGAAAAATGAATGATATATATATTTTAATTGTTATGTTAAATTAGAAATCTACAAGCCAAAGCCAGTCCTATACCAGCAATCCCCAGGGGGATGGCGAAAGCGACCATCCACGCCATCGATTCGCATCGCTCCTCCTCCTCCTCCTCCGCCGATCCGCAGAGCCTCTCGCAGCGGCAACCGAGCTCTCCGCCTCCCCGCCGCCGCCGCCGCCGCCGCCGCCGCCTCGGCCTCGACCTCAGCGCCGCCACTTCGTGCTCGAGCACCCACGCCCACCGCCGGTACGCCGACGCCCTCGCGGCCTCCCCGATCAGGGCGCTCGCGACGGCGTCCCTCTCCGCCGCCGCCTCCGCGCCCCTCTCCTCCGCCTCCCTCGCCCGCGTCTGCGACAACCGCAGCGCCCTCAGGAGCTCCAGCTTCCCGTCCCCGTCCCCGCCCCCGGCGTAGGACAGGAGGCGCCGCTTCTCGTCTCCCAGCCCCAACAGCAGCGCCGCCGGCATCGCCGCCGCCGCCACGGCCGGCTCGTCAATCCCGGGGAAGAGCTTCTGCGGGGGAGGGAGGTCGCAGTTGCGGATGAGCTCGAAGGGGGAGGCGAGGCGCGAGATGGAGTCGCACTCCTCCTCCGTCATCATCTTCGGCTTAAGGGAACCTTTGGAGGATGGTTTCTACTAGGGAAGGAGGAGGAGGAGGAGGGATTCGATCGGCTGTGGTGGTTGAAGAAGAAGAAGATGGGGGGGAGTTGCGGGCAAGGCATTCTTTTCTTGCGCGGAGAAGCTACCCTCTCTCTCTCTCTTCGTGCCTCCCGGAAACTTATTTGGTAAGTTTTATATTTTATATGTCAACTTTTATTTTTTTATTTTTCTTTATTAATACCTCAGCGCTTTTTTTATTTTGCGAAAAATTAAATAATTTAAAAAATATATTTTCATAAAAATAATTGCTTCGGTTGCTCGAAAAAATGACCCAACTTATTGGAGATGATTAGCATAATTCTCTTAGATATTTTTCTATATTAGGGATAATTAGAGTCTCATGCATTTTTCAAGATCGCGAATATATCTTGTCATGCATATCTTGATCGATAAAATGGGCTGTTATGCTTTTCGTCATGATACACGAGAATATACACGAATTTCATAAATATGTTTTTCGCATTATTCTTATCAACGAAAATGATCACATAAATTTTTGTTGGTAATCAAGACACTTTTTGGCAATCATTTTCGAGGAAATATTTTTTAAATTATTCTACATTTTTTTCGCGAACACAAACCGGAGTTCCAAAGATCAATCGTGACTCTACCTGCGTATTTGCGTGGTAATTGCCCGCCACATTCGCTCAATCGAATGAATTCGACATCTTTTTCGAAAAAAAAAATTGATTTGTTTTCTCTTCGTACACGTTCCATCGACGATCAAGCACGCGCCTAACGCGAGCTTCGATATTAGTAATTATACAGCCATAAATAATCTCGTTTTTCTCGCTTTTAACTTACTTGCAAAAGTACCGTCCACGTTAAATTACGAAAAGACACCGTAGGGTGTATTGAACTACTTTCTCATATACGCGCCTAGTCCGTAAATACTAAATACTAATCTTTCTATTAATCGAAAAAGAAGAATAAGAAGAAGAAAATTAGTGAATTAACTGTTTTTAATATATATATTATCCATCGTAAATTCTCGATTCAATTTTCATAATCACTTCCGCTAAAGTAATTGTTGTGGTGATTTGCATGGGGAATGATCGTAAGCTTCATAGCGTCTCCTTCATCCTCTCTCCCTCTCCCTATGACCATGAGCACGCGTACGCTGCCTTCTCTGGCTGTAGCCATGGCGTTGCGAGGAGAAATATATTCTCTGCTGTACGCAAAGGCAATACGAAAGCGACTGCGGGTGGGGGGCAGAGATCAGACGAGACGAAAATGGCGGGGGGGGGAGGTGGTGGAAGATAAGGTGGTGGTGGAGCCAGCTAGCACCCGCCCTCTTTTGATATTCCTTTCATTTTTCGTGTCATTTTCTTTCTAACGTCGCCCCTTGCGAAGGTTAAGAGCGTGCCTTCTACCTTACTTTCTTGCCGCATCAAACCAATCCAGAATCGACCCTCTTGAAAACGCCCCCCGGACCCTCCAAGGGGAACTGTCAACAGTCACCCTTTCTTGCTTTCCCTTCTTTCCCACGTTTGAACAGCACTTCCATGTGAGCACCGAGTACTTTTCGTGCGTTCATTTTATTCCTTGGCTGTCTGCTAAGCATCGCCCCATGATTCTAACGTAGTTTTCTGGTTATTTTATTGTCTCGTCGCGCTTGAATACTTTTTGGCTAATGCATAAATGTGAACGAGAAGGATCTTTTGTACTTGTTGACAAGGTTCAATTTGGTATAGATTCACTGATAAGGAACGAATTTGCTGACACTCTTGACTGAATCAATGTTCGTGTTGGTTTCTTACGTGGGTTCCTTCTTCTGCTGTAGATGGACTGACTGGGATGCTGCTGAAGCCGGCATTGTCCATGGATCATGACTTGAGCAAATGGGTAGGCGCGTTTCTACTGTCTTGTTGGCTCATCTTTCAGACGGCATTTGGCGGTAACTCTTCTTGCTTCTCCAGCCTCCGTGTTTCATCATGGTTTTTCGTGCAAAATGCTGATTGCTTAAGGTGAGAGGTATGCGTAATTGCGAAACATCGATGCTTGATGTACTTCTTCCTGATTGATTTCAGTGGAGGGATTACATGGAGATGCTAAAGTGAGAGGAGTTAACTTGGGAGGATGGCTGGTTGTGGAAGGTTGGATTAAGCCTTCACTTTTTGATGACATTCCCAATGGGGATATGCTTGTAAGTTTCTTTGTTCCCTCCATTTGTTTTCCGGTTTCTCATCTGAAATTCAGGATCACTTTTGGGTTCTTTGTGATCGGTTCAAGTTATCTAGTTGCTGCTGGTATTGAAATGTAGGACGGGACGCAGGTCCAACTGAAGTCGGTTGTCTTGCAGACGTATGTCTGTGCAGAGAATGGTGGGGGCACAACTGTTTCAGTCAATAGGGATGTTGCGTCTTTGTGGGAAACTTTCACGGTGAGATGCCTTACCCATTCAAAACAGCCTATTGTAATCAAGAAGCTAAATTGAATGAGGGATCTGCTCTGTCTTTTGCATGTAACTGCCATGGTTTTCTTACTAGCTAAAGGTATTCTTGCGTTCGTGATGTAGTAGGCATCAAGCTGCAACTGTCTTAAGACCAAAAACTGAAATTGTGTTGTTTTCTGCATTATTGATTGTTTATTGCTCTTTTGGAAAGATCCCCCGGTGAGTCACAGTTGCAGCAGAGAAATAAGATGCCTATGGCCAAGTTTCTTGGATACCTATTTCTTTCTGGCACAACTGACATGAGCGTGTGTAACAAGGAAAACTGAGGAAACACTAGTGAAGAGCATTGACAAAGCCATATACGTCTGGATCATTTCATCACTTGATTGAAGATTTATCTGGGCCTACTGTATAAAAATCATGCAAAATGAATTATTATTAAAATACAATTTACTGAATACTATGAGTTGAAATGACATTTGGGTTTCGTATCAGTTGTCTGCGTAGGTTAAAGTCACTTCAAGACATTTTTTTTAGGGGCGTATACTAAATTTGAAGCCAACTATTTACTCACGACTCTTAGATTTTGCAAGGCATAGTTTCTGTGTTCAGTATCATGAAGAATTAAAGTATGATGTATGTTTGTTCACCTTACTGCTATTTCAAAAACTGCCATTGTGCTTTCAATTCTTTTATTTTTTATATCAAGATCAACGAATGGATGATTTTATTTGGCAGTCGGTCAAATGACAAGCTGATTAATCAGATCTGTTCTGGGATGTTTCTCCTCTCCTCCTACAGCTATGGAGAATTTCAGAATTCACATTTCAATTTCGGTCTTCCTCTGGTCAATTTCTAACATGTGATGGTGAAGGATGCTCAGTTTTTGCGACAGCACAGACACCATCAGCGACAGAAACCTTTTACATTGAAAGAAACAACAGTAGGATTCACATCAAACTTTCAACTGGGACTTATCTGCAGGTAAGGGGGATGTTATTCTTTTATCATCTGTCCTACTGTCTGTAAGAGGTCTAAAACAGATTTTCAGTGTGATGGATAGGAAAGTAGGTTTTAGAGCAAACTCTTGTAGAGTTTCAGTGTAAGGTTCACATATTGAACAGTACATAACTTCGCAGTACAAGATCTTGCTCCTGGTGAGAGCTGATCATTCAAGTCATCTAGAATGGTTTAAAAAATATCACGATGAGAATTAAATTTATTTAAAACAAACCTGTAGGTTATAGATGAATATCTGAAATTTCTTGCTTTTGTAGTTGACAACGTCAAAAGGAGTTTCCTTACCAAAAAAAATGTCAAAACGAGTCTTCTTAGATGATTTTTATCTGACCTCTGAATTTTTCTGGCACTGCTAGAATTTGATCAAGCTTACATAGTTTCTTATCTAGGCTACAACAGCAAATCAGCTGACAGCCGACTATCCAGGGGAACCGGGATGGGATGACAACACTGCCGCTACGTTCTTAATGACAATTGTGGCAAATAATCTGCATGGGGACTACCAGTTGGCAAATGGATATGGTCGCTCTAAAGCAAAAGAAGTCCTCAAGGTAGCTAAGTTGTTTTTTTCCCCGTTTCCTCATTCTTAATCTTCGCAGGGCATGATATTTCTTTTGATTCTCCTCAGCATACAGGCTGGTGAATTTGCAATCCAATGCCAAGTGTAGATATTCAATTTTTTTTAATCTACTATTATAAGCACGTTCTTCAGCTACATGTTTTTACTGTAACTAGGCTTCCTGCCTGAATTTCCAAAGAAACATTTGATACTGAAGAGTTGCACCTTTTCTTGCTATGTGATGAAAGAAAAGATTGTAAGCTGGAATCAAGGTCAGAAAAATGCTGTCCATTGGCTGAATAAGAAATGAATCTCAAAGCATTGATGTTCCTCCCCATCCTTTCAGCTGTCATACAGAAACAAAAGAATCGAAAGTCTGCAGTGTATCTGCCACAACAGATGTAGACTCAACAAAAGACCTTTTCACTAGGTTGGAACTATAATTTGAGGTTTTATGAATTTAGGTCTGATTAAGAAGAGAAATGGTGTCCGAAAACTATGCCGAAAGCTTCGCCAGTCTTTTAAAAAAACTCGTAGAATCACCTTCTAAACCTCTGTCGAATCTTGCTGATTTAAACAGTACACCTATAGAAATATTTGTTTTCCTTTTTCTGAGACCGCCAATCCCCTTTCAAGTTCTCTTCTAGTACATACAGACAGCCAATCTTGATTCCTTTTCTTGTGGTTCTGTTTTTTCTGTCTTGAGTGTATAGGCATGTCCATGATACAGCTATTATGGTGATGGATGCCATTTTTTGCGTCTTCTTCACATGTCTTGATATAAAAGGCCTTCATAACATGGTGTGCCATATGTTAGCTTCTTGCTGCTCATTTGACTTTTCTGAAATTGCAGAAACACAGGAACACGTTTATTACGATAGAGGACTTCAGCTTTCTATATAGACATGGAATTAATGCAGTGAGGATCCCTGTTGGTTGGTGGATTGCTTTTGATCCTAATCCTCCGGCTCCATTTATAGAGGGGAGCTTGGAAGCCCTCGACAACGCTTTCTATTGGGCAAGGTAATTTCACTTCAGCATTTCTCCTGATGTATTGGCCTTTCTTTTGGTTTGCATTTCCAATTGACATTCATAAAACTTTTTGCAGAGCCTATAACATAAAGTGCATAATTGATCTTCATGCAGCTCCGGGCTCACAAAATGGTATGGAGCATAGTGCTAGCAGAGATGGTTCGATAGGCTGGCCTACGTCTCCAGATTACATCTCCAAAACATTGGATGCTATTGATTTCTTAGCTAAACGGTAGGTTCAAATGAGTCACCTTATGATGCTTTACTTGTCATAGATTGTTTTTCCTTCCAGTACCTGATGTTTTTTGCCTACCAAGAAAGTAATTTTACATGATTCCAGTGTTTGTCATCTGGACCATTTGCATGAAACTTTGAAAATTGGAATGATTATAGCTCATCAATCAATAAAAGAAGTTAATCAATGACTGATTTAACCATGACACCATAAATAAATGATGATGGCAGAGTCGAGGTTCTTCTATATAGAGGCATGCTCTGATATACTTAAAAATGGATCGTACTTGCAGCCACGTGTGGGGACAATGTTGAATTATTTGCAGCTTATTATATGTAGAGACCTGTTTGTATATAAATGTTTATATGTAGAGAGAGAAAGACATTCGGTTGAGCTCTTTGTAAGGGTGATCTCTTGCATTTGCAGGTATGCAAAGCATTCCGCTTTGCTCGGCATTGAACTTTTAAACGAGCCATCTGCCGCCTCGGTTCCGTTGGACATTCTTGTATCCTATTATAAGCAAGGCTATGAAGTCGTCCGGAAGCACTCCTCCAGTGCTTACGTGATAGTATGCCAAAGAATTGGCGATGCGGATCCACTAGAACTATATCAAGCTGGCATAGGTTCTCACAACATTGTGGTGGATTTACATTACTACAGTCTTTTTGACACTTTCTTTGTGAACATGAGTAGCGTGGACAATATACAATTCATACACCAAAGCAGGGAAGCACAACTAAAGGCCTTAAACAATGCAAACGGTCCGCTCGTTTTTATCGGTAAGTTAAAGATCGTGTTGCCTTCACCAATTGACAGAACCGGTCCTCTCTCCTTCCTCCTCCTCCATAATCTGGCATTTGATACGGCGCATGTTCCTCCATCGAATCAGTAGTCAGTTCACTGCTTCTGTCTTTGTGTTTTTCAGGGGAGTGGGTGAATGAGTGGGATGTGACCGACGGATCACAGGCTGAATATCAAGATTTCGGGGAGGCTCAGTTAGAAGTTTACGGCGCTGCTTCATTCGGATGGGCTTATTGGACGCTGAAGAACGACAGGAAGCACTGGGACTTCGAGTGGAACATTAGGAACAATTATCTCCAAGTAGGTAAATACATGATCCTCCTCCAGTCACTCTTGAGCAGTTCACAGAGCACCCCAGCATGCACTCCCTGAAGGGCTCTCAATATCTGAAACATACTTATGCAGGAGAGTCACCAGATAGACAATTTGCCAACCAACCAGTCATTCTTGCATCTGCAGTTGCCTGCTTATTCCTGCATAACTCCTTGTGAAAAATAACGTCGTCGGAGTTGACCACCCCGACATCTGCTGTTGCTGGACGGAGTTCCATTCGCGGCTTTTCCACGTTCCCGGATTTTTGAATTCCGATGTGTGCGAGCAAATACGTGTCCGAAGTCCAAGTGACCCGCCCAGTAAAGATTACTCTGGGATGTATAACTTCATTCATTCAATGTCAACGATTCATTCGTTCCGCCCTCTTCCTCGAAAATCTAGTTAGCATTCGACAAAATGTTAATCGCATCTCATACCCAAGTGGGGTTATTAAATAGAGTCGCAGACAAGGGGGGGTTTCTTTGGTTCCGACCTATAATGGTAAAGAGCAACTAAATGGCCTGGCCGCCTATTTATATCCAAGGACAGCATTTTAGGAATTCGATCGATCGATCGCGAAACATAACTGGGGCGATTCCGAACACCCCGGGAAAGAGCAACCTTCCGAGAGTTCTCGCGATCGCGGCGGTAATCGGTGTCTAAACAAGCGGACAGTGCTCACCACGGCAGGCTGCAGCTGCGAGACAAACGCTTGCGGGAGAAGTTTCCATCTGTTGTTATCCCGTTGGTTGTCCTTTGCAAAGAGTCAAGAAAGCCAGACAGCACACGCAAAGAACCCGATAACCCTCGAAACGGGCAAACATCCATCAATTCGGTCAACAGCACCGCCATAAATCTCCGGTACCGCCCCTGGTTTGCGCCCCCACCATGCTTTCTTGCTAGATTCTTTCGTGTCCCTCCATCCCTCTCTCTGCACCGTACCAGAATCTTCCCCCCGACAATAAAAAAAAAAAAGAGAAACCACGAAGAAAATATCAGGGCCGTCCGATTCTCCACAACTCGTCCTTCCCTCCCCACGGCCGCCGCTGAGTCGCAGCCCCTCCTCAATCATATCCCCAGCCGCCGGTTTCCCGTTGTCACGTCAGCCCGGCCATCGGTGCGTCCCCCCAAAAAACGATATAAATGCGAGCAGCCTTCCTGCTGCCTTCAAGTCCCTCTCACTGGAGTGCGTACCAAGTTAACCAGCGTTTTTTCGGACAGGATAATGATAAGCCCTCCGCAGAAGCGAGGGTTCAACTCAAATTCCAACTTCCACCCATGTCGCTGTCTAGTGTCATTGCCCTGAAAATCTCCTCTGCCCATCTATTCGTACTCGCTCTTCGTTCTCTCGCGGCGGCGCCGCCCCCCGTCTTCTTCTTCTTCTTCTTCTTCCTCCTCCTCCTCTTCTTGCTTGACCCACCAACAGTTTCGTTTCGCTTCCCCCCTTTTTCGGGATTTTCCCCCGAGTTCAGTAGGCCGGATGAGTCCGGCGTTCGGTGTTCTCTGCGCGCTCGCCGCTCTCGGGTCGGCTTCGCTCGAGCTCGGCCACGTCGGGGCGCAGGGAGGCTCGAGCCGGGGCCGGAATTCGACGCGGTCGGGCAACGACAACGGCCAGTACGGGGTCTACTCCAACCTGGACCCGACAATGGCCATCGTGGTCGTCGTCACCGTCTGCGCCTTCTTCATGATGGGCTTCTTCTCCATCTACATCCGCCACTGCTCCGAGGAGTCCGCCGCCGCCGGGTCCCGGCGCGCCGTCCGGTTGGTCCCCGCCGGCGGCGGCGGCGGGAACGAGCGCTGCCTCCGGCGGGGGCTCGACCCGGGGGTCGTCGACTCGTTCCCCGTGCTGGCCTACGTCGCGGTGAGGGACCACAAGCTGGGGAAGGGAGCGCTGGAGTGCGCCGTCTGCCTGACCGAGTTCGACGACTTCGACCGGCTCAAGATTCTGCCCAGGTGCGAGCACGTGTTCCACCCGGAGTGCATCGACGCGTGGCTCGCCTCCCATGTCACCTGCCCCGTCTGCCGAGCAAATCAGACTCCCGATCCGTGCCTCCGCCTCGCCGCCGCCGCCGAGTGGGCCGCCGATCGGGCGCGAATCAGCCAGCGGCGTGCGGAAGAAGAAGAAGAAGAAGAAGAACACGAGCCGCGGCGACAACAGCAACAACAACCGCCGTGCGATGAAGTACAAAACGAAGTGCGGATCGACATCGGAGGAGAAGCGGGAGACGAAGTGCTGGCGGCGGAGAGCAGCAGGGCTCCGGCGGGGAAGCTGCCGAAGTCCCACTCCACGGGTCACTTGCGGGCCCGACCCGGACCCGACCCGGACCGCTACGCGCTGAGGCTGCCGGAGGAAGTGAGGAAGCAGATAAGGACGGCGGCGGGGGCGGCGGCGGGGATGAGGCGGTCGACGAGCTACGACGTTCTGCTGGCGGCGATAGAAGGGAGCTCGAGGAAGGGGGGAGGGCGCCTCTTGGCCGGGACGCCGTCGTTTCTGCCGAAGGCGGACAAGATTCATCATCATCATACGGGAGATGGAATGGACGGTGGAGATCGAGAGATCGAGGTAGGGGAACGGTCGCTATCTCGGCTACCCGTATAGATTCGCGCTCCCGCCCTCTTTGGTTGGGTTTTTTTTTGGCTTTTTTAAAATCAATGTAGATATTTTTAGATAAAGAGCTGTCAAAATGGGTCATCCATCGATTCGGGTCGGGTGAAAGCAAGTTTGGAAAGCAAAATGGATCAATTCTCTGGACTAGTATTTTTTTGGCTCAGGTTGTATTTACATTAGGGTCGGGTGAAAGCGAGTTTGGAAAGCAAAAGTTCAATCGGATTGGGTCATAGCGGATTTTTAGAGAAGTCGATTTTTGGTGTGTCAGAGTGCAAAGAAGGATTCTCTTTCTTTTTTGGATTGGATAACACGAGCCTTCTTCTTGAAGGGATGTATCGAGAACTGAAACAGGACGTTCACGCAGAAGATAGAGAAAATAAATAATGCACGAATTTACTCAGGTTTACCCTCGAATAGGGTTACGTCTTGCAAAGAGATTTCACTATGATTTTAGGTTTACATTTATTCAACTCGTTACAATGATCAGAAAAATGAGTAAAATATATATGTGCCACAAACGGGCTCAAAACCTAAATCTATACGAAATCTCTTAATCTCGCACCATATGAGCCAGTTTAAATAAAAATCTAAACCCGTTGAGGTTTCGGGGGCGCTGTCCCTGAGCCCCCACCCGCTCATCGACGAGCGAGGTAGCCATCCGCTGACCGGGCAGTGGAATTTCCGTCGAGAGACGCTGCCCTTGAACCCCCGCATTCGGCACGTAGGGATCACATGTCGTCGGATAACACTTCGATTTCCCTTAGCTCACGTGGGCGTACCCAGTGTGAGAAACAAGGATCCCCGAAATATTCGCCAACTCCAACACTTCTTTGAGTTATGTTGGGTCGCGCCGCCGTGTTATGATCCGAAGGCTTTTGCTCCATCCATCACTGAGCCCGCAAACCAAGGCGGGCATCACCTATGTCACACCTCGGCCCCCATCATGTCTCTCGCCCCCCGTTGTTCGTTGCTTGTGAGGCGGCAAGCCTCAACTATGCCGACAATCTCCATCGCACCCTCTTGTCAAAGAAGAGAAAGGGACTACAGGTGGTGGCGATCGAAGAGTCGGGTTAGGCCTTTCTTCTCTTTCTTTACATGGGCATATAGGCCCAAACGTTAGGCCTGAGTAAGTCTTTAAAATGTTTCATCTCGATCTTTGCTTGGATTTCAGAATCACTTGGACGTAAAACTTTCAAAGGGTATTTTTTCTTCTTACGAAAGAAAAAGACGCATGGTATTTTGAGAGCATTCACTCGAGCGCATGCCAATCATTAGATCTAAAAAACCAAAACAAGCAAAACGCACTATAACCACCACCTTCTTCCTCCACCTCCTCCTTCTCCTCCTCCCTTCTCTTTCATTACATGGGTACACTGGCCAAACACGACACGTGAATCATTGCTTCTAGAGAGAGGGGAGGGGAGGAAAAGAACAAGAGGGAAGGAAGCTTTGAGTTGGGACAAGGATATCATCTCGCTAGATGATGGAAAGGGATCTTTCGCAGGGCGTCAATCAAAGTGGTTGCACAGTATTAAATAGGAAATTAATGCACGGCACCCCCACCGTTGGGTTTCTTTCTTTTTATTTCTCTCCATTTTATTATTAATTATTTTTTTTATTCGTCTTTTTGCATGCTTTTAATTCTCATTCATTTTGTCACGGTGTTTTCGCTTTTGTGCGTTTGTTTCTTGAGATATCTATCGTGAAAAGTTTATCCATTTTATATTTTCTTTTCAATCAATTTGTGTGTCCATTTATCACCCTAAAGCTTTTTTTTATTTCTCCTTTTTTGTAATAAAATTCAAATACCATCGAATTGTTTCGCGTGTTTCTCGTGCCTTGGATTAAAAAAAAGGTACGATTCTGGCGTCATTCTCGAATGTTATTTTTATTTTTTTTTCTCTGTCATTCCATTTACGTGTCCCTTTGTTACGCTGAACTGCTACAGCTCTTTTGTCAAATCATAAGGGACTCAGTTCTCGACTAATCAACTGCTGAAAGGCTAAGAACTTAATTAACCAAATCGAAACATTAACTACTCACTTGACTGCAGTCATGGCCACGGCTCAAAATCGGCCGGACCCAGATTTGACTCAGGCCGGTTCTAGGATCTAAACCGGCCCGTGGCCATGGCTACTTGACTGACATTCAAATGTTAAAGACCGATTCTGCACTTATCCCTTATATACTCGGCGCATGCCATCATAATAATCGATATGTCATTTGGAACCATCATTCTCTCATCATCATGCTTTCACGAATTAAATATAGGAAAAATACCAAATAGGTACCTCACATTTCGTTCAAATGACCACTAGTGCACCTCTAAGTTTACCTATGAAGACCACTTTACAAGTTCACGTTAACTGAGCTCGTGTCCTATTCACGAAATTGTAATTTTCTTCTCAAAAATGCCCATCCCTAAATCCCCAATTCTCACGGCCACCCAAAGTAGTCAAAACCGATTGAAAACCAAATCAACCGAACTCTAACGAAGATGCTAAAATGAGTTCGTAAGGACAAGCAATTCAAACTCTTCAATGTGGGGCTCTTTGGTAGAGGTATGCCAATGATATTTAGTAAAACAAAAGTATATAAGTGGCCATTAGGTGAAAAGTCGAGTTTATTTTTCCGGTATCTTCCTCGTCATCGGTAAAACAAAGCGAATTTGTACATCGAATCGCGATGATTACTTACATCGACCTATATATGAGAGTGGTAATACATGCTCCGAAAAAAAAAAAACCAAAATTAGTCCGAATACCGGTCGAGGGCATTGGTGCAATTAACTGCAACTTCTAGGGTGGTTTTGGATTGTGTTACGTTCGGAACCATTTCGGATTCTAAAGGTTTTTATAGTATTTTTCAATAAGCAAAAGTTGCAATATTCGATAGAAAAAAAGTACAATATGAAAAAAATAAAAGTCACCTTATATAGCCATGCCTCACCCGAAGTCGTGTTTTCTCATTTACTCGTGCTTGAATCTCATTCATTTAACACTATATCATCAACAAACAAGGGGGAAACTTTCACTTTTGATTGAGTTTGTGGGAGAAAATAGTTTCTTGCTTGAGCTCGAAAGCAAAAAAAGTCATTTTGATTAAGATAGGTGCGAGATCGATAAATCGCTGCAGAAGTAACGAAATCGAGGCTGTAAACCTTTGATCAAAGTTCATTGTTGGTCGCTAAATAATTTGTACATCTACTTCACTCACTAGGTGGTTGTGTCGAGTGGTCCACAACTTGGTTTTAGCTTATTCTCGGTTTTAGAAAACCTTGGTTAGTCTGCAAAAGACGGGCTTGATGAACTTAGGTGTATCGCGATTTTTGGCTTCCCTATTTGCACCTAATGGGGTCGTGGAAATAGGCTTGCCCGATGAGTAATCAGCACTTCGCCGGTGCCTTAAACCGAACGCTCCAATAGTGAGTGAGGTAGATCGCAACCTCATCTAAACCTTTTTTTAATCTCTAAAAAGAATTTATACCTGTAACTCTGTAAGTATGGCAGCATTTACTTTTTGACACCTATAAATAGTATTACTTAATATTTTGACACCCTTAACAATGATATATAACAAAAAGTAGGAATTTACACCAATTTGCAAACATCAAAAGACGAAGACATAGCGATAAACAATATACAGAAGAACTAAGGATAAATCGTTGACTCTTTACACCATCACCTTTGACCGGATTAGCTTAGTCTAATAACAAAATTACCCGAAATAAGACATATCATTATCCATTTACAAGAAACATACCACCGAAAATTACAAAAAAAAGAAGTTTAACCAGAGATGTCATTACGAAAAATTCAAGCGACCTGGTGAAATTATTGATTCCATTTTTATTTAAGCATCAAGAAAATAATGACACTTTAAGTAAATATTACATGACTTACAAAAAAAGAATAATATCAAAAAAGGGATTGTCCCACGTACTTATATAAGGCTGGGAAGTTAATTTAAAGAAAAGAAATTCCCAATAATTCCACGTCATCTTTAGTGACCATTGAAGGGCCCAATAAAAGGAACAAAGTGAGACGGCTTGTTGGGCCCATCAGAAGGCCCAACAAGCCTTATATAAATATTTAAACTAGTGCGAGCAATATAGTTGTGGACTAATTTGAACATATACAAAAAATCTATAAACCACATTGAATAAATTGAAAGTTCAAGAACCACATCACACATTGGATCAAAATTCAAGAACCATTCGTATCACAATCCCTATGACATATTTGTTCAATGTTGTCTTCTTCGTTTCTACCGTCGCATCTCTTATAATCCCGACAATTTTTTTCAACCTAAATAAGATTCTTAGGCATCTATCGATGGTCAGGTGCATCGATTGCTCTTATAATCCCGACAATTTTTTTCAACTGAAATAAGATTCTTAGGCATCTATTGATGGTCAGGCGCATCGATTGCTAATGCCCACCAACCATTCATTGTCATCTTTATTTCTAAACAAGCCAAATCTAACCACTTAAAACAAATTTGAGATAAGTGAAACTCGGGAAAAGAACATGCAAAAGAGCGAAACCAGGAGGAAATGTGGGACATTGCCTTTTTTGAATGATCCATTCAAAACTTAGGTGGAGATCCATGAGGTCGAGCATAATATTTGGGAGAAAAGTGTTGAAAAAGTCCTAAATTTTTTGCATTAGTGCTAATTTAGTCCTAAATATTTTTTCGATGTCAATTCAGTCTGAAACCTTTTATCTTTGTGTCAATTCAGTCCTTCCGACTAATTTTGATTGGATTTTGCTGACGTGGACATCGAGCGGTTTACGCGGCACTGCTGGCAATGATAGGATTTTTTAATTTTTTTTAATATTCTTTTCTTTTCTTTTTTTTATTTTTCTTTCTTCTTCCTTCAGTTGGTCGCCAATCTGGCGACTAGCTTTGGCAAGCCCCACTAGCCACCACGAGGGGGAGCCTTGTCTAGCTGCTGGCGAGGCTCGCTTGCGATCTTGCGGCCACTGGTGAAGACTCGAGCCCTTGCTAGCGGTTGGGTGAGGTGTGACCTCCCTAGATTTGGCGAGGCTGGGCCTCGCCCACGGCTGATGGGGCTCGAGCCTCGCCAGCCCAGCGCAAGGTTGCCCTCGCGGCCGTCTGACTTTGCTAGATGGTCGCGAGGGCGGCCTCGCCCTAGGTTGGTGCCCCAACTTGGCTAGATTCGATAAGGTTGTGCCTCACCTAGCCACTAGTAGAGGTTGTGACCTTGCGGCCACCAGCAAGGGCCAGGCTCGCTGTCGCTATCGCTGGTGAGGGTGATCCTTGTTAGTGGCCAGCAGAGTTGTCGACCGTAGCCTTCAGCCGGTTGCTGAACCTGCGACGAAGAAGAAAGGGAAAATAAAAGAAAAAAATATTAAAATATTATTAAAAATTGTCTATGTCATTGCCGCCAGTGCCATGTAAGTAGGCCGGCATTCACATCAACGAAATTCGCTCAAAATTAGTTGGAATTATTGAATTGGCACAAAAATAAAGTTTAAAACTAAATGACATCAATTCAATAGGTTTGAGACTTTTTTGATGCTTTTCCCTAATAGCTGGGGGAAGACATAAGTTGGGCAATCTGAATCGCTGCCTAATTTTCTCTAGAAATAGAAGACATGGCATTGCAATGCAGATTTGTCGCCCTTCCTAAATAGGGAAAAATTACAAAAAAAAATTTCATAAATATTATACGGATGTCAATTCAGATTTAAATTTTGTAATTTGATTAATTTATTTATAGACTTTTTGATGATTTGCTAATGTAGTCATTCCTGTCAATTTTAGCTGGCAATCACAGACATGGACATCGGGCATAGGCACTAATGCGAATGGCTTTTTGTATTTTTAAAATTTTTCTGAATAAATTTATTGATTTTGTTTCCTTTTTCTTTTCTTTCTTTTTTTTTCATTCTTTTCTGTGGCGGTCGTCATGGCTAGCGATTGGCCATAGACCATGGACTTTTTTTTTGGTACTTATCCGTCCTTCATGGCATAGGACCACTACCTTGTAGGAATAAAATTTGTGCATTTTTGGTTCAGTTCAGGTTTCGGTTCGAATTATTTCAGTTCGATTCGATTTTTCAATTTTCCCTTCTCTCTTTTTTGCCCCACTCAACTCTTCTCTTTCTCTTTTTATTATTATTATTTTTTGTTTATGTTTAGCCATGGAAATCGATGAATCGGCAACGAAGAAGAAGCACAGTTTGTCGTCATCACTCGTCCAGACCACAATCCAATCTCACAAACCTCAACGCCCCTTTCCTCTCCGTCCCCATCTCCATCTTTCAACCTCCCCTCTTCCAGCCTTCCACCTTCCGCTCTCCCCTCCAAATTCGCCACCCCATCAGCCCCCACCGCTCTTTCCCCAGCAAGATTTGACCCCACGCGCCACCATAGCAGCTGTCGGGAACATGGTCATCTCCGGGAGGACAATGAAGCGCATGAAGAGGCAAGTTACGCGGCCGACCTCTTCGACTTCCTTACGTTTGCCCTCCTTGTCCATCAGCGGGGTAGGGGGGCCCCTTCAGGGTAAGGGTAAAGGAGTTTCTGTTCTGGCACGTAGCGCCGCTGCCGCCGATGCTATTCCCAGGCAACGTGCAGTCGCTGTTCCGGGTGGAGGACGGGACGTGGTGACGGGGTCCCTGAACCGTCGCTGGCGGTGGTGTGCCTGGACGTGGGGAGGAGGAAATTTCCAGAGTTTCGGGTTTTTAACTTTTTTCTGGTTCGGTTCGGTTCGGTTAATAAATCAAACCGAACTGAAATAATTCGAACCGATAAAAAACGGATGGTTATTTATCATTATCCGAACCGAAACCTGAACTGAACCAAAAATGCACAAAATTTCGGTTCGGTTTTAGTTTAGTTTTCAGTTCAGTTCTTGACACCCTTAGTTGTCGGAATATGAATAGTTTCAAACTACGCAAGAAGAGGAAATGTGATAAAATTTATCGTATGATGGCGATTCGGTAATAAAATTTTTTAATTGCGTCAATTTAGTCATAAACCTTTTGATAACTTACCAATTTAGTTCTAAATCTTTTAATTGTGCAAATTTAGTTGCGAGACTTTGGTAATTTGTCAATTTAGTCCTAAATTTTATTAATAATTTGCCAATTTAGTCATTTCTACTAATTTTGATCAAAATTCGCTAACATGTCGATCTAGTCAGCGTTGACTATCTTACGAGGCACAACCGGCACTGACATAAATAGTTTTTGCAATTTTTTTTTCTTTTTCAGTTTGCTGGCCATAGCCAGGCTCCGTATGTAGGCCTTTGGCGAGGGTAGCCCTTTGCCCGATCTGGCGAGGGCGAGGGTTGCCCTTGGCCAGATCGGATCGGGCAAGGGCCATCCTTGCCAAGTCGTGCGAGGGTGATCGTCACCATCCTAGGCATGGTCGTCCCTCGCTTGAGGCTAGTGAAGGCGGCCCTTGCTTGAGGCTGTTCGAGGGAAAAATAAAAGAAAAGGAAAAAAATAAAAAAATTCACAAAAAGAATTTATTCACGATAGCATCAGTCGTGTTATGTAAGACGCCAACGTTGACTAAACCAGCACATCAACAATTTTCGCCCAATATTGATCGGAATAACTAAATTGGCAAATCGTTGAATGGTTTATAATTAAATTTGGCACAATTAGAATGTTTATGACTAAATTGATATAATTAAAATATTTATGACTGAATTAGCCGCCCTATAATGGGTTTAAGACTTTTTTGGACAATTTTCTTTACCTAGGATAAATGAGGCATTGCCAAATTCGACTTGGTCGAACACCGAGAAAGATGAAACCTTGAACTTGTAATCAACAACGTACGAAATTGAAGGAGGCTCTCGGATTGTGTGCGCATCAACACGTCCAAGAGTTACCAAGTGCATGTATAATGACACATCCGTCACATCTTCGACAATGTCATCGAACCAATGCTTGATGGGAGCCAAAACCAAGTGTTCTTTTACAAGGCAAAGAAAAGTTTCGACGAGGATCATGACTCAAAGATGATACTTTTCACGAGATAAAAAAAAAGAATTCGGGACAAGATTAAAATCGAGTTAACGCCAGTACTTTTCATAAAACAAAAAAAAAGAAAAGGATTTGGCCAGAATAGGGACCCACTTTACAATACGTGTTTTTTAAGGAAATTGGACCCATTTTGAAATCAAACATCATTGACATGGTACGTCACAATGAAGCACTTCAGTTATCACGTCACTTAATATTTTAATTATGTAAAGAGATAGCGTCTACTTTAGCATTTTGTCTTCGCTTTTTTTTTTTATCATGCCTTTTTTTTTTTTGGGCCCAAACAAATTTGGCCAACTCATTCCCAGACACAGCTAGTGCCAGGTCATCCAAAAACCCACCACACGTTTCTCGGTTCTCGCGGGGGAGAAGCTGAGGAACGAAGCAATCCTCCTCCTCAACCCGCGCACGCTGTCCCGCCCCCGCGCCATTCATCTTTTAAAAATCAAATTCCCATTTTCCCCTCCCTAATAAATAAATAAAAATGTAAAATAAAGGATGGGAAAAAGTAAATTTAATCGGGCCGGGGGGGCAGAAAAGGTAATGATGACGAAAGCTTCGAGAGCGCGAGGCGTGAAGCAAACGCGGGGCCCCAAAAGCAAAAGGGCGTCCCTCGTTATTAATCATTTATTTTTTTTAAAAGTCACAATTTTTTTTTTAAATTATACCCACCACCACGAGTCATTTTCTCTAAATTTTTAACTTGTATTTATGCCGCACATTTACTTTTTTTTCATCGTTACAAAACACCTTATCACGTCAATGCAGTCTGCTTTTTGGTATCCATGTAAGTAGATTTTCAACCGTTTTTATTGACGGAGAATAAATATGTTACATGAGTACAAATTTCGAAATTGACACATAAGAAAAGAAGTTCATGACCCGTGAGCCTTCTACCTCCACGCAGCATTGCTCCTTCAGGCTTTTGCCCGGGCTTTTGGTGGCTTTTGTCCCTTTTTTTTAGGAAAAAACCATCAAAAATCCTAAATTTTGCCACCTGTGACATATTTATCCTGAACTTTTTTTTACGACACAAAAAAATCCCAAACTTTACTTTTTGTGACACATTTATCAAAATATACTTTAGACCATGGGCATTATTGTCTTTTTTACTTTTTCTTTTTTTTTTCCTTTCCGGCGAGGGTCGCCCTCGCTCGATGCTGGCTAGGGTGGCCCTCGCTGGAAAAGAAAAAAAAAAGGGAAAAAAAAGAAAAAGCAAAAAAGACGAAAATGCCTATGGACTAAAGTATATTGGGGTAAATGTGTCACAAATAGCATAGTTTGGAGTTTTTGGTATCACAAAAAAAGTTTAGGATAAATGTGTCACAGGTGGCAAAATTTGGGGTTTTTGGTGGCTTTTTCTCTTTTTTTTATTTGTTCTTTTTCTTATTTCATTCATTTTCATTTTTTTTTGTATATGATAAAATTCGCGAGGCGTGAGAGACGACGTCGTATCGTCCTCGGCCGCACCACCACCTCCCATTTATGGTTTGGCCAAAGGTAAGGAAGAAGCTCTCGTGACCAGTAGTAATGGCGGAGGAGCTCTGAGAAGACGAAGAAGAAGGAGGAGGAGATCAGCCGATCCGCTGTCTCCTCTGGCGCGCGTAGAGAGGGAAGCGAAGGCTCTCTCTCGGAGTTGATCGTCTCGTCTCGTCTCGGCTCGGCTCGTCTCGATAGGTTTCGGTCGACGGCGGCGGCGATGTCGGACCCGAGGAGCAACCGGTGGAAGTGGGAGGTCAGTGGCTTCGAGCCCCGGCAGTCCTCCTCCTTCGACGCCGACGACCAGCCGAGGCCGAGCGCGCCTCTCGCCCGGCGGTACTCGATCCCCTCCGCCGCCGCCCCGCCGCCCTTCCCGCAGCACGCGCTGGCGGCCAATGTGCAGCGGCTCAAGGACAATGTCCAGGTCTGTCGAAACGCTCCGATTGTCTCGCTTCCGTTTCCCGGTCCGATTGAGTGCGGGCGAGATTTGCCCTGTTTTAAGTCCGGTCTAGATGTGGGATTTCCGTTCTCGCGTGAGTTGGATTCCTTTCGCTTTTTCCGCGACAGCTTGCGAGGCGGGATTACTTGGAGCTGAGGCGGGAGGCGAGCGAGCTGCAGGAGTATTCCAACGCGAAGCTCGACCGAGTCACGCGGTACCTGGGCGTCCTCGCCGACAAGACGCGGAAACTAGGTGAGGGGGTGTGCGGCCTCCGTTGTTGTATCTCGTCGACCTGTGTTTTGCTTTCTCCCTCTTTTTTTGGGTTTTTGACTGGTTCTGTTGCTTTGTAATCAGATCGAGCTGCCCTTGAAGGTGAGGCTAGGATAGCGCCGCTTGTTAGCGAGAAGAGGAAGTTGTTCAATGACTTGTTGACATCCAAAGGTCGGTTCTTCCTTTCTAAATTGGGTTCTCCCACTTTCCACGTGACGAATGTGAGTGGGAGTACTTGGATACATGAGCCGAGATTTCGGGAAATTTTGGAGTTTTGATTGCAATTGATTTTCGGGACGGTGTTCCTGTCCGATGGACGAATAGAGATGGCTTATTTGCGGGACAATTTTGCAGTGTGTAGGAGGACAAAACTTGAGTTTAATAAGTAAGATCGAGCTGGAATGCGACTGATACAGTTTTAGTGAGGAAGTGCTGATCAACTTGAGATTGCACTGTTAGCTATCAGTTTGTGATGCATTTTTATTGCTCGGTTGTTAGTCTGAAAAATTTGAGCTGTCTGTTAGTTCAGGACTGATTGTACCTCAGACATTCATTAATCTGTAAATGGAGACTAGAAATCAAGCATGAAGATATTTTTTTGAACTTTGTGTATTTTGTTTCTCCTCTGGAGGATCAGTTCTGGTACTTTGGTCGATGGTGACGAAGAAATTGAATCTCTTGGATCAAAGTAATGGGAGAACTCCCAAGAGATATGATTTTTAGACAAGAGTACAGTCACCAGTGACATACTTTCCATATGGACTTCTTCCACATCAGCAATTCACCATTGAGACTGCCCAATCACCAGATTGGCTGGCCTAAGTTACACTAATAGTGTTTAAATAAGAGGGACAGATCATCTTGAAGCCATTTGGTTGGCTATCAGTGCAGGAGTTGCACACACATTAATTAACTGTTTGGTTTAAAAGTTGAGCTAAATGTTGGTTAGTTGCTGAGTGACTATAGTTCAATTGGTTAATCTTTAATGGAAGCACAGAAATCAATCAAGATTGTGCATTTCTCTCTTCTTCGTGTGCTCTCTTCCTCTTACTATAGTAATTTGTTTCAACAGCTCTTCTCTTCACTTTCCAATCGTCCTTCTTTGAGGCTGTACAAAATTTGGGTCAGAAATTTATTATGGGCATTTTCCTTTTCTGTAATGATTGAACATGCTGTTAATTTCAGGAAACATAAAGGTATTCTGTCGTTCAAGGCCATTATTTGAAGATGAAGGTCCCTCTGCTGTAGAATTCCCTGATGATCTTACTATCCGTGTCGACACTGGTGATGAGACCAGTACCAACCCTAAGAAAGATTATGAATTCGATAGGGTATATGGACCTCATGTTGGACAGGGTGAGCTAGAAAACGATTCATTTTGTTACATAACTGGCAACATTTGAAGATTGTTTGGTGTAGACTAGCTACCTGGCTGGTTTGCTCGGAAGTTGGTTATCTTACAGTAGGCCTGGTGCATGTGCAGCCGAGATATTTAGTGATGTCCAACCGTTGGTTCAATCAGCTTTGGATGGATTTAACGTGTCAATATTTGCTTATGGACAAAGTAACTCAGGAAAGACACACACTATGGTCTCTCTCTCTCTCTCTCTCTCTCTCTCTCTCTCAAACATGCTTGCACTGAATAATATCTCTGTATGAGCTAAATATCCAAATATTTCGGTATGGCTTTTTTGATAAGTATTTTGTTTGTCATTCCATTGCATTCAAAAGGGAGCAGATCTGGAATGAGAGTGTGCTTTTGTGAATTATACATGTTTGGTTGCCAGTATGGGCTTGGTCCATTAATGCAGATACTCCGTCAGATGCTGGTCTAATCTCTTGTCTGAATTTAAGGAGCTAAAAGTTCTGTTGCTCGCATTTCTTAGATCTGATTGTCGTTTGTTCGATCTTTCGCAATCATAATTATCTGCATGGGGGCTTTTGTAATATTATGATTAACCATGTTCACCCACCATGTCATTCCACAAAATTCTGATATGGAAGTTGACGTGATGTTTGTTTTTTGATGCTTTTCAGGAAGGATCTAGCCATGATCGTGGTCTATATGCTCGTTGTTTTGAGGAGCTCTTCGATTTAGCGAATTCAGATGCAACTGCTACATCTAGATATGATTTTTCTGTCACAGTTTTTGAACTCCACAATGAACAGGTTTCTTTTCTTAAACTCACTGTAAATAGCTTCAAGTTTCTTCAGGTGTTACCGAACGCCTATGTTTTGTTTTGATGTGATTGTTCTTCCACATGTTTATTTATGTAGGTGCGGGATTTGGTGCGTGAATCAGGAAGGAATTCATCGAAAGTCTGCATGGGGTCTTCGGAATTTTTTGTCGAACTTACACAGGAAAAGGTCGACAATCCATTGGATTTTTTGAAGGTCCTTAAAGAGGCATTTCAAAGTCGAGGAAATGATGTTTTAAAGTTCAATGTTTCTCACTTGTATGGTTTGAATTCTAAGCACCCTCTCTCATTGCTTTTTTGGGTTTTGTGATTTCTTGATATATTATGATGACGATGTTAGTTTGCTGAAGGGTGAATAACTGTGCAATTCTTTTGAAAGAATTCAAGATAAATTCATGAGGATACAAAGAATGAAAAATAAATGTGAGCTATTAGTACAGATATACCATAATGTCTACTGCTATCAATTACCCCTCTTAAACAGGTTCAATTGATTGTGGTGCCAAGCTTCTGAATTGAATGACGATGTTTTCCTCAATTAGATGTTAGGAACAGCATTTGTGCATACCTTTCATAATGAGAGTTTCAAGCCCCTCTTGGCTACTTTGTCCTCATTTGCTGGATTAGTTTGTTAGGCTGAATTTATTCATAGGTATTGCATGGAAGAGGATGCTGCTTAACCTAGTTGATGCTGCTCAACCTAGCTGTTTACTTTTACTTTCAGAGAGTACCACACCTTAATAAATTTCAGAAAGGATGTTTTCTTTTATGTTTTAAAGCAAAAGCTGAATACAAGAGATACACATGATAATTACAAAACGTTATTACTTGATTAAGCACTTGGCAGTGGCCTCTAACCCTTCCACCCCCAACCCTTTGTTGAGTTTCTAATTGATATTTTTTGACTCATTCTCCTGTTATGTAATCAGGATTGTCACAATCCATATATCCTACAACAACTTGATTACTGGAGAAAACCTGTATAGCAAGCTTTCTCTTGTTGATTTGGCTGGAAGTGAAGGGTTGAATGTGGAAGATGGTAGTGGGGAGCGGGTGACAGAACTTCTACATGTTATGAAGTCACTTTCTGCGTAAGTCTCGGCATGTTTGCTATCATTTTTATTATTATTTGCATACTTGAATTTATGTTAGTATCAATATTTCAGTAGTGGTTGCAATACTGTTTCTGGCTGTCTTTTCCCCTTTTGATGAGTTACTGTCAGTGCTTGCTTTCTAGCAGTATATGAGCATCTGAGACAAAAATCTTGCATGACACTGATTATCCACTACTTTCAAATTGTTAGGCTTCTCTACCCCATTTTGATTCATTGATGTGTTGGTGCTTCAGACCTATCTATGTCCTCAACTATAATTTAGTCAATGAAAGAAGTTCAAACTCGTCACTTTGGAAATGCTAATCTTGCGGTTCTTTACTTTGTCATTAAGTTGAAGCAGATCTTAATTGTAGATTGAATGTGTAGAATGGTCTATTGTTCTCTAGTAAATAACTCTGATATTCTGGAGTGCCCTTGGGCACGGGTTTGTTGAAATAGAAGGGAGACATGCAGTCATTACCTTTTAAGATCAAAAGTTTGAATTAGTCTGTTTTTTTGTTGATATAACGTTTTATGACTTGTCTTTCATTTTGTAGGTTGGGGGATGTTTTGTCTTCATTGTCGTCAAAGAAGGATATCGTTCCATATGAGAATTCAACGCTAACTAGAGTACTTGGTGATTCACTAGGTACCTTTTGGCAATGACTTTCTTAGTTGCATACATGATGATTGGATTTTCTGAAGGTGATGGATCTGACAAGTGCGTGTACAAGCTTGTGCCTGTCAGGATAGCACAAGCTATCTTTTTCTTTTTTTAACTTAAATGGTACAAAAAAAGCAAACTGTAGTTGACATCTTCACATTAATAATTTTTGACAGAAAGAACTTAAAATTTTGAAGTGCCTGATGAAGAGAAATGGAATTTTAATTGCTGATACCTTTTCAATGGATCAGAAAATTCATGGATGGGATTTGACATATCTGGTGCAAAAAATCTCGTGGAACTATTCATACGATACTGTGGAGTGAATACATATTTCTTGGCGCTGCAGTTGCTTTGAAATATTTACCCTTAATATATTATGGAATAAGTTTGTGGATGGCCTTTCCTTTGTTTTATCTTTTCGCTTATATTCCATCAACATACTCTTTGGTGCTTTGTTGGTGCATAATCTAGGTTGTTATTTAACAGAAGTTATTTTGCTTAGAAAAGCTCCTGACTTACCTGCATTGATGTTACTGTCCTCATAGCTGCTAATAGGTGTTCATGACAATACCTGTACTGTTTTTTGGATATGTGTCTCATCTTTGCAGAATGACTCTTTCGTACACCTTTTTTATTTGAGCCTAAAAAAAAGTAGTTCATTTTCTCTCCTATGGCACCAAAGGACCACTATGAATTGGATGCTTATTCACAAGATATCGACTGGTCATTCTAGAATGTTGTGTGAGCTTATGCTGTGGGTGTTTTCATGGTATCCTTGTTGCAGCTAAAGTTGAACGTTTTCTCTTTTCCTTGAGTCTCAATTTAAACATTTGACCAAAGACTTTGCAGTGACAGACATTAATTTCTGATGGCTTGTTCATTTTCTTTTGCTAAATGTCTCTACAGGCGGAAGCTCCAAGACTCTGCTGATTGTTAATGTGTCTCCTGATGCATCAAATGTATCTGAGACGATATCATCCCTTAATTTTGCTTCCAGAGCACGAAATGCTATGCTAAGCCTTGGAAACAGAGATACGATAAAGAAATGGCGGGACGTTGTATGTTCTGTATTCCCTGGTAGACTGAACCTTGGTTTGGGAATTTTGTTTGAACTAGTGTCTGTGGTTTATGGGCACGAACCCACATTAGAAAGTTTTGTTTATTTCTCCCCTTAAATCTTTTTGATTTTAGTGGATGTGAGAAGATGTCCATGTTTGACTTCACCTTTTGGTCGTCTGTTGCCTGAATAACTGTCTTGTAAATTTTTATTAAATTGCTAGTTATCACGAGTATACTCTTTTCAGCTCATCCCTTGTGATGTGATTTGTTCAATAATTTGTCATCATAAAAGAATTTAAAAGCATTTTAATACAGAATTTCTGGCCCTTGTGATAACACGTGTCTATTGTTTGTCATCAAAGAGGAAAAAGCACTGAACTTTTGCAGGTGGGTGTCTTTATCTTTTTTAGGCCAATGATGCGAGGAAGGAGTTGTATGAAAAAGAGAAAGAATTACAAGATGTTAAACAAGAGGTTTTGGGGCTAAAACAAGCGTTGAAAGACGCAAATGATCAATGTGTCCTCCTTTTTAATGAAGTTCAGAAGGCATGGAAGGTCTCCTATACTCTGCAGTCGGATTTGAAGGTGTGCAACTTTGTAGTGGCATTTCTCCAATTGTGTGGAACTTGTATGATGATCAATTACTTTGGTTGATACATATGTCATTTGCACTGCTGATTAATGCTGGCTTCTTTGAGGAAAAATGTGTACCAGATTTATTTGAGCAACCTCTTTGAACAAATGACTTTGTTTGGTGCAAGATTTCCATGTGGTTGTCCTCCAAATGGCCACCTTTCCCCAACGGAATTAGATACTATTCTCCCAAGAAAACTCTCTCTCGTAATATTAGTTCAATGGATGCTTAGGGTTGGTAGACATTGGTCTCCATCTACATCATTCTTTGCAAAAATATATTCTATTCGTTGACGACAATTTTAGCACAAGAGTACGAGGGATTTCTCTTATGTCCTGCAACTTTTATCCTCTATGAATTACATTTTTGATGACGGATTTCTGTGCAGTGTTGCAGTAGGTTTTTATGAGTCTTCTAGTGTAAAATTTTTATCAAAGTTTTTAGTTATGATAAAGTTTCTGGGAAATATTTAATGATGTTAACACCCATAATTAACTTTGTCATCATCTTTAGTATGTGTGTGAGCAGTTCAATATAAATCCAGGAAATGTTGTTTTTTAATTTGAAATGATTTCCATCTGTGGTTTTCAATTAGCATTATGTACTGAAATCATAACTTTTCTGATGCAGTCTGAGAACATAATGCTAGCAGATAAGCATAAGATCGAGAAGGAGCAGAATGCGCAGCTCAGAAATCAACTTGCTCAACTGGTCCAGCTGGAGCAGGATCAGAAGCTGCACATACAGCAGCAAGATTCAACTATTCAGTCCTTGCAAGTTCGTCTTATTTGAAACTTAATGCTTTTCAGCATGTGCTTTTTCATCTATTTAAACACTAAGTTGATCATATGCTTTGCTGTTCTCTTATGGATCTTGGATTCTTGGAATTTGCCTCTTGGAACTCTTGAAACGTGCCTAACTTACCAAAAAAAAAAAAAAACTCTTGAAACGTGCCTTTTATGGTTATAGTTGCTCCTGGAAAGTTTTGACAATGGTCTTATATCTGTATAATAAACCACCAAATATTACTGAAAAAAGTCGATATAATTTTACTTTGTATATGATGGGAGACAATGATATGGCTCCAATGTTTTGTTGAAGTACAGAGATGTTGGTGTCTGCATGTGGTCTTTGTGCGCCTTTAAGTGGGAGCATGTGCTTGTGTGCCCATGCTTTCTCATTGGTGTATGTGTCTGTGGGCTTGCAGAGCCTGTCTCAGCATCCACAAAAGTGCATGAGGGTGTTTGTATGTACCTCAGTTTGGTACACATAGTTCTGCTGCAATAACATATAATTAGAATGCATTAGACAATTTGTATCTGTTAAGTACGTTGGTTGCTTTTCGTTTTTATGTCATGATCTGTACACCCTATCTGTGCTACATGTTATCTGGTCACTTAGTTACTTTTTTAATGAGGAATAGCGCATCCAAGTCATTAGGAAACTAGTTTTTGCATCTTCTTGTCCTGCCATGAATTGTTTTCCCTCCTTTTTGGTTTAATTAGTATGTGACTTCACTTAGATGTAGAAAATATATACATGCCGTACTTCTTGTCTGTAATAATGCTTTGGGTTTATGGTCATCCAATGCTAGAAAGTCAGATATTTCATATGACATCTTCTGCTTCCAGGTTAAATGCAACTTTTATAATGAAATTTTTCTCTTGCCCTCATTTTCATAATGCAGGCCAATGTTAGAAATCTTGAGCACCAGCTTAATGAAGCCCTTCGTTCAAGTGAATCTAAGTCAAAATCTGGCGTAGATTCAGGCCTTGAAGTACAAGCACTTCCGAAAGCTTTTAGTGATACAATGGACTCTTCAATAGTGACCAAGAAACTTGAAGAAGAGCTAAAAAAACGTGATGCATTAATTGAGGTATGCTCATTCGCATGGATATTCTGTTGTATAATCAACTCTATATGCTAATTTTGCTGCTCTTTTCCCTCTGCCTCCAATTACTCCCTCCTTTTCTCGTGCATACACGAGAAAAGAGAAAAATTCGCTGTCTTTTTTACCCCATTAGGTTACTTTCTTGTTATCAGAAGTAACAATTACTAAAGTTGGTCTGCCTATATGCGTAATTCTTTATGCTGATCCTGTAATTCTTTCAATTATTTTCCATGAGAAAATTATCCCACCAGAAAAAAGGATTTGCTTGGTATTTTGCTTTTCTTTTTTGGTTAAAGGTTGACAGCCTGTTCAGTTGGTGGTTTCCTCTGCCGTGATGTGTGAGGCAGAGTCATTAAAGGAGTTATGTTGTTTATCTTTCTTCTCTTCCATTTGCACTTTCTGTACCTCTGATGTTATTTATTTTGGTGGGGATGGAGGCGTTGAGAGAGAGGTAAAGATTGGGCAGTATGGTTGTTTGCTCACGTATTGACAAGGAAGATACTAACAACCAATAAAATCTGAAATCGGAACCAGGGCTAGTGGCTTCCAGTGCTAGTGAGTGTAGAAAATCCAAATTACTTCATAAAAGCATGATGATATTTTCTTCAGCAAAAGGAGCAGCTGTAACGACTCTATTAGCAACAATTTCTATGTCAATAGAACAGCACCGAAGCAGATGAGTTGTTAATGTTGGAAACTAACACAAAAGCATAAGTTGATCTCATCGACCTTTTGGCTTGAGGTGATCATCATACTTTTGAAATGATCTGTTTGTTTTTTTATATGCATGCATAGTTTGATAGTTGTGACCGTGTTTGCCAAACGACGGGCTTCTTTGTTTTCAACATTGTCGAAATTTATGTGGGCAATATGTTGGGAAAGTTGTAGTTTCATAATGGGAAAATCTAAAGCACACTCGTAAGCAGTTAATTTCTTATAAATCATGGTGTATATGCAATCTCTATCTGGATGCCGATAAGACTTGATGCTTGTAATGATGAGTTACTCTTGCAGAGATTGCATGAGGAAAATGAGAAACTATTTGATAGACTCACGGAAAAAGCTTCGTTGACAAGTTCACCCCAGGTAAACTCTCATTCCAGTTAGAACTATAATTTTACCTAGCTGTGCCATGATGCAGGGGAAAACTGTACACGGACTTATGTAGTATCTCAGTTTCTTTGAGTGCTGTATTCAGTTCATATCTCTGACTATTGCTCTTGTATCCTCTTCCTTGACTCTTTTGAGAGCTGCAATGGCTCTCGGGTTGCATAGCTGCTGTACACCACTGTGAGGTCCCACCTAGGGCTTGAGTTGATTCACAGTTGTTCAGACTTTGGATTGGAGTAGCACAGTTGTGCTTAATCTTCACTGCCTCAGTTATCAGTTTATAATTTCCTGTGCAATTCAGTAGGTTTGCTTATAGTCATTGTTCTGCAAATATATTGTTGAACCTTTGCTCCACTCTTCTGCTTTCAGCAGCACTTCATTGTGATGAGATGAGATATATGTTAGTAATCCGGTTGTGACTTGTTTGTAAGTTGTAGAGTTCTCATGGTGCTGAACTGGCAGATGCAATGGATGAAAAGATACTTGCAGAAGCTATGATATGAAATTTATTGCACCATTCACATATATTGTCGTTTGCATCAATTGACAATTTTCTTTTGCTCTCTCCGGTTAGAGAAAGTGTTTTCTATTCTCTATGCAGGATGGAATAAAATTTCTGGAGGTCCAAATGTCCAGATAGGAGAATGTCAAGTCTTACCTGGTGTTAGTTTGATAGCATTGAGAGCTCATAGTTTGAAATACTTGTGAGAGTGTGAAATCTGCTCATGGTAGTTCAAGGCATCCTTAATCATATGTATATCTGCCTGCACGGTCCAATTTATGAGTTGAGGCAGTATAATTTGGGTCATAAAAAGGGGTGTAATTCGGGTCATCTTTAGGTTAGAACTGCACTGACAATGAATTTGGCAAATAATATGTTTAGGGAAATTAAAATTCATTTGGATGAAACCTTTGAACATGCAGTAAACTTTCATTTGAGTTCATCCATGCTGACTAAGAATCAACTCGGCCTCTTTGAACTCGTTGGCTAAAGTGAAAGGCATTTGACTTGTCTGCTTCCTCTATTGTTTTCACGGGCTTATCGGCTTTTCGTAGTTGGAGGCTTCTACTCCATTGCCTAAGCTTTTCTATATTTTAGGGTGACTATGCAAGGTGCTCTTCAGTCTTCTTGTTTCTTTTGGTAAGGATACTCTCTCAGATTTCTGACATGCTTGTCTATTTTTTTAGATATCAAGTCCAAAAGGAATAGCAAATATGCCATCTCGGTACGTTTCTGAGATGAACGTTGCTTTGTGTTATTCCAGCCGACAGCATGTTACACATTGTATATTCTTCCATTGTCGGTTTTTCAGGGCAAATAACAACAGTGTTGGATGTACTCTGGATGTTGTTCCTTCGCCATTAAATGCTGAAAAGTCAGTTGCTCTGGTCAAAACAAGTTCTGAGAAAGTTAAAACTACACCAGCGGGAGAATACCTCACTGCAGCATTGAATGACTTTGAACCGGAACAGTATGACAGTCTTGCTGCCATTTCTGATGGAGCAAACAAGCTTTTGATGTTGGTATGCTTACTTAATGATATACCTTGCATTTGAAAAATAGTGAGGGCTTAATCACATGTTCATTAAGTGGAAAGGAAAACACCTTCTGATGAATCTTTCATCCCCGGTGTGTCATTCAACATGTATAAAGTTTTATCTTTTCGTAGGTGGTAGTTTCATGATCGAATCATTGTCCATTGGTGTGCTTTTCCTTTGGTAAAGAAAAATAGCGATTGGTAATAGTTTGTTACTTTATCTTTTAATTTTTATCTCAGAATTGTTCATTTGCGTTTCTTATTGAGTGTGTTTTGTTCATTTTGTGGAAGACCAAAAAGTAGCTTTTGGTTTTCTCTTCTGAATAGTACGTTTTCGTAATTTTTAAATGATATTATTTGACTTCAAATGAATCTAAATGCCAAATTTATGTCTTTAAACATTTAATGTGTTCAATATCAAATAAAACTCAAAGCTCAAATGCTAAAAACAGAAGTATGAGAAAAAAGCTGAAAAGAAGTAATTGCGAGTAGGATATATATCATGAATACACAATTTCCGGTATCCACAAATTTGGGCTTGAATGATAATTTTTTTACTATTTTAGAAAGAATTACAGCATGCTGGTGTTTCAAAAATAGGAAGATACCGCTGCTGTTTATGACGTGTTGTTCATTTAATTTAGTATTTACTCCATTCTGCATAATTTCGTTGTTTTGTTGATAATGGTGAACTTCTTAGAATATATCAAAGTTAATTTTTAATGTTATGGTAGTGCAGGTTTTGGCTGCTGTCATCAAAGCAGGTGCTTCCAGAGAGCATGAGATTCTTGCTGAAATTAGAGATGCTGTCTTTGCATTTATTCGTAAAATGGAACCGAAGAGAGTCATGGATACCATGCTTGTCTCACGTGTCAGGATATTGTATATTCGGTCTTTGCTTGCTAGATCACCAGAGTTGCAGTCTATCAAGGTAACAATTTCTGACCTCCTTTAGGCTCCAATTTCTGCTGTTAGCATTTTATGATATGCATGTTACCTAGATTTTTATATAACTGACCAAACATTTCATTTTACCCCTGGTGCTTGTTGTCACTCTTTCAACTGTAGGTTTTACCTGTTGATTGCTTCTTAGAAAAACCAAATTCTGGACGGAGTAGAAGCTCTAGCCGAGGTAACAGCCCTGGAAGATCACCGGTACGGTATGTTGACGAGCAGATCCAGGGCTTCAAAGTCAACATAAAGCCTGAGAAAAAGTCTAAGTTTTCTTCAGTTGTCTTAAAGCTTCGAGGTATCGATCAGGTTCGCGCTGTTCTTCTAGTGTTGCTAGTCTTTTGAAAGACATGAAAGATACACCTACCACCAATCTAAAACCAAATAGAAACTGACTATAATAACAGAACTACGTTGAAGGGCATCTTCAGTCTGGCCCCATATAACTTTATATCATGAGCTTCTTGCTCATATTTGTTCCTAGATGGTTCTTATCTTGGGATATTGCTCATGACTTCTTGGTATTTCAACCTTTCAATGTTTTACCGAATGCTATAACCCCTTTTTTAGGAAACTTGGAGGCAGCATGTCACTGGAGGAAAACTCAGAGAAATAACTGAAGAGGCTAAAAGCTTTTCTATTGGAAATAAGTCCCTTGCTGCCCTTTTTGTGCATACTCCAGCTGGTGAGCTGCAGCGGCAGATTAGATCTTGGCTTGCAGAGAACTTTGAGTTCCTCTCTGTGACTGGAGATGATGCAATGGGAGGAACAACTGGTCAATTAGAACTTCTCTCCACTGCTATTATGGATGGTTGGATGGCTGGACTTGGCGCTGCTGTGCCTCCCAACACAGATGCTCTCGGTCAGCTTCTATCAGAGTATACTAAGAGAGTCTATACTTCTCAATTACAGCACCTGAAGGTAGGTGTTGGTCAATGGTGGACTTCATCAATTGGATGCATCAATCATGTCACTGCAGCATAATTGCCATAATTTTGAACAAGTGACAATGCAATTATCTGGTGATTTTAGGGACTGACCTTAGATAGGCGGCTGTGTGTTTTTCATTCATCCCCTTTCATTATGCATGTGTTGTAGCTACTGAGAAACATTAGTTGTGTTTAGATGCGCAAACTGCTAGCATCAGGTATGCGATCATGGGGTGCCCATTTGAGGCAAGCAAACCTTCCTATAACGCACCCCTTGAAGGATATGGAACTTATACTTGAACAAATGACCAGTTACTTTATAAGGACAGTAGACCAATCCAGGAAAGAACAAAACTTGCCGTGTCGTCTAACGGAACTTATACTTCAACCAATAACAGATTGTCTTTATTATTAAGATGATCCTAATTTCCATGGCTTACATCAGGATATTGCTGGAACCTTGGCGACAGAAGAGGCGGAAAACTTGGCACATGTAGCAAAGCTTCGTTCAGCTCTCGAATCTGTTGATCATAAGAGAAGAAAGGTACTCCTCTCTTCCATATCACTGCTACGGTGCTACTTGGGCGTATATATACTAATTTAATGTGATTATGAATGGATATATGAACTCTTAAATAGCAGTTAATCTAAAAAGTGGCATACATACATACATATATGCATATATGTATGTATGTAAATATTTCAAATGCTTGGAAACTCGGGGTTTTTCCATGGTCAAGTATGAAGTTATGCCATATCGGTGTACTAGTATGAAACTTTTCAATGCACAATTTGAAAATTTGCTGATTTTAGATTACATTTTGGTTTGATAATATTGCAAACCATTATTTGTGAATAGAACAGTTGGATTTACATGACGCTTTATCTAAGTTCTTGCTAATTATTGGAAGAATTAAGTGATGTTTATGATTGCTTAATTGGTGGGGCTATTTCCTCTCCCTTTCTGGCTGCAAATGCATATTTTCTTCTTGCTTAACACCCAAAATACCTTTCAGGTACAATTTGCCCAAGCCTTAAATTGTCACACCTCTCTTGTTCTGTCATCTCCTAGTACACCAGCAGTCATGTTTCCTATTTCAATCTACAAAATGATGCTTCCTTCCGTTTTGTGTTTATTCAGTGCGTTTAAGATGAAGAAAATTGGCTTCCTCCACCCAAGAAAGGTTAAAAAAAAAGAACCAATTGGAATTGAGGAGTATTTTGGTAGAAACTGTTGCAGATTTAACATGTTTGTTCTTCTGTTCTTAGCTATCTTACGATCAAGGAAAGATGAACAAAATGAGAGAAAAAGAGAGGGAAAGAACAGAACCAAAAGGGCCCATACATGGACCCTCAAACAAGAAAAGGGAGGTGGGGGTGGGGATCTATACCCGGTGAAATAGAGAATGATGGTTTTTCTAGCTGATATCCTCTGCCCTTGTCGATGGATCGGTGGGAAAGGGGCGAAGCTGTGATGCACATGACTCGGTCCTCGTTAGTGACGGCAATAGGATTGATGTAATCAAATGAGCTTTTTGGTTGGACTGTAGTAATTGAGACCCAGACGAGGAAAGAAAAAAAGGAAAATATAGAGAGACAAATTTGATCCTACTGTCTTCGGATTTGATCCATACATGGACCCTCAAACAAGAAAAGGGAGGTGGGGGGTGGGGATCTATACCCGGTGAAATAGAGAATGGTGGTTTTTCTAGCTGATATCCTCTGCCCTTGTTGATGGATCGGTGGGAAAGGGGCGAAGCTGTGATGCACATGACTCGGTCCTCGTTAGTGAGGGCAATAGGATTGATGTAATCAAATGAGTTTTTTGGTTGGACTGTAGTAATTGAGACCCAGACGAGGAAAGAAAAAAAGGAAAATATAGAGAGACAAATTTGATCCTACTGTCTTCGGATTGTGACAGTGCTTGTCTGTGTGTGTGGATTCAGATAAACCGATTGCTAAGAGGGCAAGAGAATTAGAGATGGGTAGAGGATGTAATAAAGCCATGTGTTTGTAAATCATGGTGTCATTGGGAGGTTATTATATCTGAAAGAGGAGAAAGAGTGTTTAACAAGCGTTTGACGGTGCTTGTCTCTGCTTGTGTGTGGATTCAGATAAACCGACTGCTCAGAGGGCAAGAGAGTCAGAGATGGATAGAGGATGTAATAAAGCCATGTGTCTGTAGATCATGGTGTCATTACGAGATTATTATATCTGAAAGAGGAGAATAAGTGTTTAAGAAGTGTTGTGCTAGGTAGGGAGGGAGGGACATTTCGACAAACATAGTTCAAAAATGACAGGAAACTGATTGTTGGCCAGATATAATAGAGAAGAAACTGACAACATGAGAAGGGATAAGAGAGAGGCGTGGTCTATTAGAAGCTTAACTAAAAATATGGAAAAATATGGGTGTTTGAAATAGTTATCGGAATTGGTTGACTGTCGATTTGCATCATATGGTTCGATTCAATGCAAGGTCTAAGCGATATGTATCTATTTTTTGTAAAATCTTCTCAATCGGAAGTGAGTCTATCGCTTCACCTGCAAATCTACGATTCTCTACGTATCTATCAATGCAAGTGTTTCTTTTTTTCGTATGTTTACCTATAAAATAATGTAAATATTGTCGTGTTTTAATCTGCAAGCTACATTTTGATAATAACAAAAGGGATAAGTGCATTGAAAGTCCTAAAACTCGTCATGAAAGTACAATTGAATCCTAAAACTTTCAAACAGTGCAATTAAGTCCTAAAACTTGTCACAAAATGCAATTGAGTCCTACAACTTTTAAAAAGTGCAATCAAACTTTCAATGCACTTTTTGAAAGTTTTAGGACTCAATTGTATTTTTGTGACAAGTTTTGGGACTTCTAATATGCTTATCCCATAACAAAATAATTCAAAATGCGCTTTGTACTTTACAATAAAAGACTAAATAATATACCATAGAAATTTGTAATTTACATTTAAGTATAATCCTTATGTTAATGAAACAATGGGAAATTATCTTTTTATCTGTAGGATCATAACATGTTCTTGAATTTTAGTTTTCTTTGTCATGAATCATAAATATTACATATTTCATATTTTATAACATTGTTTACAAAGTTTAGAAATGCCTGACACAAAATTCTAATATTAGGAACTCTACTCAATCTTACGATTAGATGCGATTCAATCCTCGATCCAAGATTCGTGAATTTAAGATTTTGATTCACTATACGCATCGATACGTATCTTTATTTGACAACTATATTGAAGGTGCTTTTGTTAGTAGACCACAAAATGTGTGTTTGCAGCCAAAGATAGATGTGCCAAAGCTCAACCATTGCTTAATTAGAAAAGTATTGGAGTTATTTTTAAACTATGTTCATTTGATAAAGGCATAAACTAGAGACAGTGGCACTTTTACTCATCTCTATTACATATAATCGAGTGACTTTCCTTAATGAACGTAGGGTCCATCTTTAAATAATATTAATATGCGGGCAGAGGTCTTGTGTTCCAATTTGGTGTTGGATTAGGTGCAGATCTATGCATATATCAGTGGTCACCGGACTTGAAATAAGGAGTAAGGTCTCAAGTGATCAAAACATGGGTGAGTCACAGAGTGGCTCTGCCTTGAGAGTATCCTCAATCATTGAAACACTAGGAACATTTTAGTTTGAGTATACTAGTGAAAGCAATAATAGGACATAAAAGCTTCCATCCTTTCTCTTTGTACGGGGACTGATTGACATTGCTAATGGAATGTACAACGAGGGCAACAACAAACCAAGCCTTATCCCGCTGAGTGGGGTCGGCTATATAAATCCTTTCCTTACCATGTGTCAGAGCTTCTGTAAGCGTTAAATGTCTTATATCTTTTCTATCATGTCATGCTCCTCCTAGTTAGTGTCCCTGGATCACAATCCTTATTGAAGCATGCAAAGTTATTCGGTCAACTTGAGCAAATGTTTTTTCTAATGAGTATATAGGAAATAATAGATAAATTTGAGTTGTTAGGCAGTCCAATTATATATGTGCATCTATTATGCATTTCTAAGTTAAAATAGAAATAAGAAATCGCTAATAGATATAACTTGTGCATTTTCTGTGACTCTTACTCAAAATCGTTGATGACACATATCACCAAAAGATGTCGAGTATATATGATATTATCAACCTCAATGACTGTTACATCTCCATTAAACTTTATCCTTGGATGCTCTGACTTGATTGACTTAGTTCTTTCTTTTTTTTTGGTAAAGACTTAGTTCTTTCTTTTTGCTCCTTATGTTTCTAACAAAATCAGATTTTGCAACAAATGAGAAGTGATGAGGCCCTATTAACACTGGAAGGTGGTGGTTCACCCATTCGCAATCCTTCCACTGCTGCTGAAGATGCAAGATTAGCATCTCTTATTTCTCTTGATGGCATATTGAAGCAAGTCAAGGTTTTAAACTGTTCTTTGTACTTATTTCTCTTTGTGTGTGTCTAGTCAATGTACAAAGTAAGGAGGCTGGTTGATTTTGAGCAGGATATAATGAGGCAATCATCCGTCAACACCTTGAGCAGAGGTAAGAAGGCAGCAATGCTAGCATCTCTGGATGAACTTGCAGAGCGGATGCCTGCCCTCCTCGACATTGATCATCCTTGTGCCCAAAAACAAATATCTGATGCTCGTAGTGCTGTCGAGGTTTGTTAACCTTCAAAAAACCCTCAATCTGCAGATTCTTTTTTTCTCGGGTTACTGTGGAATTCATGTGCAGCTATATACCATATTGCTAAAAATTATGCAGGATCTCATAAATACTAACAATGATTGTCAGTATCAGTAAGTAAAATGTCGGATGACTAGGGAACTGTCCTATAGATCTGCGTAACAATAGCAGCAAAGTCCTTGGGAAAGAATCAGACTGCAAGTTTTTGATGACGGGACTTTCTGATGGTCCAAGTGTTTGGTTGAGATGGTCCATCAGAGGTCGTTGTGGAGACTTTCATGCTTCCTAAGACCTTGCTCTTGAACTTAATCTTGATAGAGGGATAGTCACCCTCGCTCTAAACTTCTATCATATAGAGTAATCCCTAAGTGTTTTCAACTATTCCTGAAAGAAGTATTCAGAAAGACAAGAGCAAGCAACAAGAATTCGATTAGGATTTGCACCTCATTGATACGACATAATAGACCCACATTGTTTTTATTGGGTCATTTATTCTTTGATTGTGCTGCTGCAGTTGATTCCGGAAGACAATAAGCAGGAACAGTTGCATGCTTCCAGACCTGCAGATTCGGGGCCTGTGGTAGACACAGATGTGGCTCAGTGGAACGTCCTGCAGTTCAACACAGGCTCGACGACTCCATTCATCATCAAATGTGGAGCCAATTCTAACTCAGAACTGGTCATCAAAGCAGATGCCCGTGTTCAGGAACCCAAAGGAGGTGAAATCGTGAGGGTAGTTCCCAGGCCATCTGTTCTGGAAAATATGAGCTTGGAGGAGATAAAACAGCTCTTCTCCCAACTACCTGAGGCTCTAAGCTTGCTGGCCCTTGCACGGACGGCAGATGGGACCCGTGCTCGGTACTCCAGGCTGTACAGGACCTTGGCCATGAAGGTGCCGTCTCTTAGGGATCTAGTGGTCGAGTTGGAGAAGGGCGGTGTGTTGAAGGATGTTAGACCTTGAAATTAGCATTCCCTTATGTATTCCCACTGCCTCGCTGTCGCCGAGGTCTTTTTGTAAGCTTGATGAGGAGATTTTTCTTCTGTTCACTTGGTCCGTTCTGTTCCTGGGGTAGGCTTCTATTAGTTTTGGTGGGTTTTGAGTGGCGAGCAGAAGTGTGTAAGAAACCGTAGGTACTGTAATTTTGTCGAGGGCTAAGCCGATGGGTTTCTTCAATGTAAAGATGAGATTATTGTATAGGTCGATTCTTGGGGGATCGGTTGGGGCGATAATTATGCGACCTAAGCAGCTGTTTCCTAGTACGCCGAATCCTATGTACTAAATTTGTATGTCTTGGATGCGTGATCTCATCTAATGAGCATGCGATCATCCCAAATTCGGAGCCCATGTTGGTTGATTCGTTAGTCGATAGCCACTCACAAACGGTCATCACTTTATGTGGTTATTTAGAAAAACTCCTTTCGAGGGCTTGACTCGTGTACAGCATGTCCTTTTGAATATGCATCCATATCTTCAAAAGTTGGAAGTCGAATGTATTAATACAATATTTGTTTTTAAATCATATTCGTCCGGAACAATTGGGGGGGAACTTCTATGGTCCAGCAGCTCGACTTTGTGGGATTGGTCTCGTGAAGTCAAAAACTTCTTGATGTTTGATTTTGTTGCTTGAAAGTTGTACATTTTGTAAAATCTAAAAGCTAGGAAGTGGTAATTGATAATTTGATCGGTAACTTACCGCCCGGTAACCGGACCTATTAATAAAATAAGGAAGTAGTTAATGATGATAATATTATTTTTCGTTAGTAACTTATTAATGACTGATTGGGACAACTATTTGCCAAGCAAATTTTTATTATTGGTTAATTTTAGGAGCAATGTCACCATAAGTACATGAATTTTTGCCTTTTTACTTGAGTGTACAAGCTTATACTTGTTCTGTCATGTATCTCTAACTTTCCTAATCTGGCTCAATGAGGAATTCATTAAATAAATTGCCATGTTATGTGATTGTGCCGAAATGACTCTGCTTACTTCTCAATAATTAAAGCACACTTGGTGACGTGGCTCCTCTCCTTAGCTAAAATCATCTCCTCTCTCTTTAGGTGTTGGGTAATGAGAAAAGATAGATAATGCAAACTAGGATAATCTTAGCCGTTAAATATGTCTCTATTTAGGCGACATCATCTGAAAAGGCCACTATGGACGTCAATGTGGATTATTACCATCTATTTGACGACCTTAGTGTTCGTTTTAGCATTTTCATCTCTAATTTTAACGGAGGTTTCAAATTGACCCATGTTTGAAAATTTGATATAGAGATCAACAATATTGTAAAACGGGCAAAAGTTCAAATATTTACGATATCACTATCTTAATTTTACTAACAAATGAAACTATTCCGATTTTTAGCGCACCTCGACAAATGGAATTTTGCCGTTTATTTAGGGTCTGTTTGTGGGAACAATTTCTGTCCAGAAATAGTTTTTTCTAATTTTGCTCTCGGGAACAGTCTCTAAGCAAAAAATCGCATTTAGTAACTACACAAAATTTCTATTCTCGAAATAGAAAAAGAACAGAAATGCGGTACGACCTTAAAAATTTCTACTCCCAATTTTTTCATTTAATTATAAAATGTGAGTAGAGATTTAACAATTCTTCATGTTTGGATAAAAATTAGACTAGAAGTAGAATAAAAATATATTATGATATAGAATTGGATGACCTTAATACAATCATAAATAAAATTACTCCTTATAGACAAAATAAATACCGGATGGTGATCAAGGAAATTGCAATTTGGGATTTAGGGGTTTGGGTATAAGAGTTTCGTATTTGGAGTTTTGGGGTTTGGGGTTTTAAGATTAGGGGTTTAGGGTTTATGGTTTTAGGATTTTGGCTTTAGGGTTTGGGTATAGGGTTTAGAGTTTAAGGTTTTATGCTACGTTTAGTAGACCAAATATACTCTGAATAGGATATCAAATTATCCTATCTAGCGTTTGGGTGACTTGAGTTATGGATTTCTCTGGATATAATTCGTATAAAATAATTTCACCTCCTAGGTGGGACAAAGCTGTATAGGGTAAGAGTATAAAAAAGGGTAAAAATTTTAGGAAAAGAAGGCCTTTCTGCTTTTGCTAAATGAAATCGCCAGAGATCAATAGATGGAGGAGAAAACGAGTAAGAGTGCATCAAGTCCACGGCAGCTCGATCATAACATCAACTCCACATTCAAAGACCAGCTCGCAAACTCCACCACTGTTGAACGTTGGATCCGTGGGACTTGAGGCTTGCGACCTTGGATCCAAGGTTGCCGGCCTCAGAACCCGGGTCGCCTGAGGGTGGCGTTGGCCGCAGCCAAAGGTAGAGGTCGCAACCACGAGCTCGCGTTCATCGAAACTAGAGTCTCCAACGCTTGGAGGCCGCCTCGCATTAGTCATGGTATCTACGTCTCATTCGGTGGCCTTTACGATGTTCACATTGTTGAGAAACGCCGGAAACGTTGCTTCGGTTAGCACAGAGGAAAGCAAACAAAAACAAGAAGGTCTAAGAAAGTGATAATTTTGGGAAGAATGCAAGAAGGGAGAAGATTGTGATCGAGCAAAAAGATTGAGATTTGATTCAGGCACTTCTATATCCGTGTTATATGTGGTATCTACCAAATATTGTATAAGATATAATAAATCCCATCATTATAATATCCTATCTTTATCCTATCTGAGCTTATCCTATTCGATAAAAAAAATTCAGACGACTAAACACAACCTTAAGATTTAGTGTTATGGGTTTGGAGGTTTGGGATTTGGAGTTTAGGATCTAGGATTTTGCCATTTAGGATTTTAGGATTCAGGGTTTGTGGTTTTGGGGTTTAGTATTTCGGGTTTTAAGTTAAAGGTTTAGATATTGAGATTTAGGATTTAGGGAATAGATTGATTCTGTTCCAAATCTATTCCCTGGCCACTTTTCTGCTCCGGGGAATAAAAAAAATTGACTGACGTTATCAAATAGATTTCTATTTTTTTTTTACTCCGAAAAATAAAAGAACAGAAAATCAGAGAATCTGGAGCGTTACCAAATATGCCCTTAGCGTCGGTTTGTTCGAAGGAAACCTATTTTCGAGAAATTATTTTCCAACTTTTCTGTATTTAAATGATGAAAAACTAATCTATTTATAAAAAATATTTTTCATGAGCTGAAAAAAATAAGTTTAGATTAGAGGAAAACGATTTTTCCAGCCCAACAACAAGGAAATCACTTTTTCTAAATCACAAAACATATGATAATTAAAAGAAAATGAATATAATGAAAAATATTTTCCTATGGTCATCTTCGGGCCCGTTTGGTAACGTGCCAAACAGTAAAAATTTCTGTTCTTTTGTTCCCAGAAATAGTTTGGGAACAGAAATGCGTTTGGTAAATTTTTTGTGCCCGGGCACATTTTTACAAATATTTGTGCCGAGAAACAATTTTGAAAGAGAAACAAGAAGTAAAAAAAAGTAGCTTCTTGTTTCTCGGCACAATTTTGAGAATCAGTTTTGTTCTTTTTTTTGTTTTCTTCTTTTTGTGTTTTGTTCTTAGATTGTGGCCGGTCGCCGGCGACCGGCCACAGCCCAAGGCTGGCGAGGGCGAGGGCTGGACCCTCGCCGCCTGGGCGAGGCGCCTCGCCGCCTGGACCTGGCGAGGTCGGCCTCGCCTAGATTGGGCGAGGTAGGGCCTCGACGTCGCGACCCACGGCGAGGCCGAGCCTCGCCGTGGGTCGCGACGGCGAGGCCCGACCTCGCCCAGATCTGGCGAGGCCGAGCCTCGCTGTCGCGACCCACGGCGAGGCCGGCTTCGCCGTGGGTCGCGACGGCGAGGTCGGCCTCGCCCGATCTGGGCGAGGCCGACCTCGCCATGTCCAGGCGGCGAGGGTCCAGCCCTCGCCCTCGCCGACGAGGGGGACCCTCGCCTCCGCCGACGGTTGGCGAGGGCCGTGACACCCTCGCCGGCCCTGGGCTGTGGCCGGTCGCCGGCGACCGGCCATGGCCAAGGGAGAAAATATGTTGAAAAAAAAATCTTAAACAATTCAAAATATTATTAAAATATTATTAATAAAAAAAATTTTGTATAATTACCAAACGCATTTCTATTTTAGGAATAAAAATTTTGGACAGTTACCAAACGCTTTAAAATACTTAGAAATTACTTTCGGACACGGAATAAAAAAAAATAATTTCTGTTTAGAAATGGTTGCCGGGCGCAGAAACGTCCTCATGCGCACCCTTCCTCATCC